>JAMJFZ010000451.1:860000-1460000 GCA_026225945.1 Cricetomys ansorgei | reverse complement strand
TACTGAAGTTCTCCATTTCTATGCAGAAAACTTCTGAGGAACTTGGTGAATTGATACAGTCTCTACCTGCTTTACTGGAGCATAAGAATATAACATACCTGTTTTACATAGTCTGAACTCTTGTTTTTTAAGCTTGAACTAGAAGCTCATAGTTCATTATAGATAAGAAATCTCAAAGCAAGAAGTAAATGGTTTTGTAAGGGGTATAATGAATATTCGAAGAGTCTCACCTATACTTTTTTCATTCCGTCAGGCAACTTTAGCAAGTATTGATGCTGAGCTTCAGAAACTGAAGGAAATGACCAACCACCAAAAGAAACGAGCAACTGAAATGATGGCATCTTTACTAAAAGACCTTGCAGAAATAGGAATTGCTGTGGGAAATAATGATGTGAAGGTGGTACAGTTACTAAACATTAGATGTTACTTTCTGTATACAGCCCACACTTTGGCTTAACTGTTGTGTTGTGTGTATGCATTACTGCAGGTGCCTGTGTTTTCAGGTGCGTCAGGGGTCAGTCTTGGTTGTCGTTAGCAGCCATCTACTTGGGGTTTTCTTTTTCTTTGCTTCTTGTGTTTTGAAACAGTCTCCCAGTGGGACCTGGGACTTTTCTACAGGGACCCTCCTCTCCATGCTTCCAAAGCATTAGGAGTACAGTTATGTGCCCATTGCAGATTGCTATTTTTTGTTTGTTTGTTTTTTGCTTTTTGTTTTAAATTTTGGTATTTTTAATGTGATTTTTTAAAAAATCCTCAGACTTGTGGCTAGACATTTTACTGACTAAACTATATCCCTGGTTCTGCTATTTAGTAGCAAATAGCAAAGTTCCTCTTTGTCTTATTTTCCTTGTAACCGTGTCTAGTAGGTGGTATTTAATTATATTTTAGATTATTTATTTAGTATGTTGTGTGTGTCTGGAGGCCAGAAGAGGGTGTAGGATCCTTTGGAGCTGGAGTTGCAGGCTGCTGTGATGCCCAGTGTGGGTGTAGGCAGCCCAGTTCAGCTCCTCTGCAGGAGCAACACGCGCTCTTTAGCACTGAGTCATCTCTCCAGCCCTTAATTCTGATTTAAATGGATGAGAAAAGAGGGAGAAAACCAGAGGGCACAGGATTAGAATATTCACTAAGCAACCTCACTGGACCATGTTGGATTCTTTCCTCAAATGTGTAAAGATTTTCACTTAAAGGCTGCCTTTAAGTGGGCTGGCGAGATGGCTTAGTGCTAAAGGTGCTTGCTATAGAATCCTGATGACCTGGATTTGATTCTGGAACCCATGGTGGAAGGAGAGAACTGATTTTATGCACTATGTCACATTCCCACTGGCATTTAAGTACATCTCACACATATTTTACTTTCTTTGGTTTTTTTGTTTTGTTTTTTGAGATAGGGTTTCTCTCTGTGGCCCTGGCTATCCTAGAGCTTGCTTTGTAGACCAGGCTGGCCTGGAACAGAGATCTGCCTGCCTCTGCTTCCCAAGTATTGAGATTAATGACGTGGGCCACCACCGTCCAGCTTTACTTTTTCCTTTTTGTACGTATTTGATTGGAACAACGGAGAGTCATAAATAAATTGACCTATTGTTACTTTGTGCTTTTTTGAAAATAACTGCGTGTTAATGAATGGTGGAGCCCAGAGATAATATTAGTGTCTTCCTTATTCACTCTAGTTATTGAGACAGGATCTTTGACTGAACCTGGAGCTCAGCTAGCTAGCTTCCTTGCCACAGATCCTGTTTCTGCTACCTGAGTGCTGGGTATTATAAGTGACCACTATGTCTGCCGAGCTTTTACTTGGGTTCTGTGGCTCAAAACCTCAGTCCTCACACTTGACAGTGAGAATTTTACCTGTGGAGCCATCTAACCAGACGTACACATTATATTTTGGAGCAAGGGTCTCACTGAACTAGCTCATTGACTTGCCTAGACTGGCTAACCAACAAACCCCAAAGAGCCGCTAGTCTCTGCCTTCACTAGTTCTGAGATTACAGTGCACACTACATCGCCTCACTTTTCACAGGAATGCTAGGGAACTCACACTCTTATGTGGTCATGTCAGACACTTAGTGTTCATCTCCCCAGCCCTAAACATGGGATGATGATCAAGGCCAGACAGAGTTATAGAGTAGACCTTGTCTCAAAACCAAGCAAACAAAAGTGAGATTGACGATGACAACACACACACACACACACACACACACGAGATGGGACTTGCCACCAAACCTAACAAACTGAGTATGATCTTTGAATTCACACAGTAGAGGGAAAGAATTTCAGGTTGCCCCCTGATCTCTACCTGCATACACATGCTCTCTCACACATTTTTCTTTAATGGCAAATTTTTTTATTATGACAAATTTTTCTGACTTGTAATTCTATATACTTTATGTTATTGTAAGATTTTCTAGCTTAGTCTGAGAAAACAGGCATCGAACGCTTTTGGCTTTTACTTTTTCTTTACTTTTTGGGGGGTTTGGGGTGGGTAGGTGGTAGATTTTGAGACAGGATCTCACTTGGTTCAATGTATAGAACAGGCTGTCCTTGAACTCAGAGATCTGACTGCTTTTGCCTCCCAAGTACTAGGATTAAAGGTGTGTGCCACCATGGCTCACCCTGGCTTTAACTTGATGTTTCTTATAGCAACCAGAGGGAACCGGTATGATAGATGAAGAGTTCACTGTTGCAAGGCTCTACATTAGCAAAATGAAATCAGAAGTAAAAACCATGGTGAAACGCTGCAAACAGCTGGAAAGCACACAGACTGAGAGCAACAAAAAAATGGAGGAAAATGAGAAGGAGTTAGCAGCATGCCAGCTTCGCATCTCCCAAGTATGTGTTACAGAATGGTTTTGCATTTTCTAAAAAGTTGTGTGTAGTTTTTATATATTATAATGGTTTCCAGAATCATGAGCTTCTGTGTATTTTTAGTAACAAATAGCCTAGGTGATCCTAAGTGTAGCTGCAGTGTAATGAGTGATTTTACATGTACGTACTAAGTATGGAAACCAGCTAGAAGCATGTGACTGATTGACAGAATGGATGAGCAAAACTGCAATATTCTTTCAGTCCTTGGCTGAAAGATGGTGGGGTAGTATTCTAAGAACTGTTCAAGGAGGTAAATAGCAGTGTCTCCAGTTGCAGGTGTATAGATACCTGTCTAATCTTTTACATTTTAACTGCAGAATGTGTGTTAGATACTTCTCCACTTGATATCAGTATTTTTCCCCCAAAAGCATGAAGCCAAAATCAAGTCATTGACTGAGTATCTTCAAAATGTAGAACAAAAGAAGAGACAACTGGAGGAATCTGTTGATTCCCTTGGTGAGGAACTAGTCCAACTTCGAGCACAAGGTATTGGCTTCTGATTGCTATGTCCATGTTCTTCCTTACTTTAATATAATTGTTGTGCACATACTCTAAAAGAAAATTGTAGGAATGTAGAAAATTTGGGGGAGTTAGTAAATTATCTACTTCAATGTGGCTTTGAAATATTTTTTAAAATGAAGGAGTCATAGAGGAGATACATGGAATAAGACCCTGGCCTCCAGACACACACACACTCACACTCACACTCAAACTCACACATGCACTAGTGGGTGCCATTCAAAAATGCATAGCCCAAACACACACATGTTGAAAAACAGCAGAAAAACTATACTGAGTATAAATGGCAACTTGAGGGATTTCCCACAAAATTCTTTTTGCATGTGAGTATGTGTATGTATATGTAAATCCTAACCTACAACACTTAGAAACTATTTCGTTTCTCTTTGGTATCAGTGCAGTGATGGTAATGACATATCCTAGTGTTACTGAGCTTGGAAAGTTTTTGCCAAGTTCTCATGAAACCTACTCACTCTCTGGTTTATAAGAAGAATCTCAAGGCTCACTTTGATCCTCTTTTTTTCTGTCTCTCACTTCCCTGTACCCAAACAGAGAAAGTCCATGAAATGGAAAAAGAGCACTTAAACAAGGTTCAGACTGCAAATGAAGTTAAGGCAAGTTTGATGTTCTAGTGGATCCTAAGGTTTTTATTCCAACATTATTATTAATCTTAGTCTAACTTTAATATCTTTTCCCTTCCAAACAAATTTTAGCAAGCTGTTGAACAGCAGATCCAGAGTCACAGAGAAACTCATCAAAAACAAATCAGTAGTTTGAGAGATGAAGTTGAAGCAAAGGAAAAACTAATCACCGATCTCCAAGAGTGAGTATGCCCTTTTCTGGGTCGGTAGAGACTGATTCAGAAAGGTTCACTGTTTAGACAGGAAGAGAGAACAGGGTACTAATGCACAAACACATCCTCACCAGAGACCTTCTATTTCAATGAAATTAGATTTTTTTTCACATTTTTAGTAAAACTTCCCAAGTTCTAGATCAGTTTTGAAAACAAAAATTTAGACCTTTTGATGTGAATGTTTTGTAAAAGAGGGGGAAAGGAGCAAGGGGCTCCCTTGTTCGTGAACTTGTTAGTGTAGATAGCTTGTAGTGCTGGCTTCTAAGAGGCTTGAGAAAGGCGTCCTGGAGTGCTGTGGGGTTGTTTAGTTTTAGTTAGTCATTTGTTGTCTAGAAGCCATTCCTTCTCTTCCTTTGTCTTCCTGTCTTCGCATATATAAACTAGAGAGAAATCTGATAATTTGTGTAAAAAACCAAAGGAGAGGAACAAAATAAGAGATGACAGATTTGGGGAGATGGTTCTTAGTTAATACCTAACAGAAGTGAGGGTAAAGGCTTGGGAGCAGAATGAAATGTTTCCAAATGACCAGTGACTACAAATAGCCAGGTCCTTCCCTTTCCTGCCTGTGTGCGAACAGAACGATGAGGCCTTGGCCAGTCGGCAAATGAGGTAGACTGTTTCGAGAGTTTTGAGCCCCGTAATCCTAGGCTGAGACAGGAGGATTTCAAGTGCCCAGTCAGGAATATATAGTAAGGTCCTATTTCAAAAAGCAAACCAAAAAAAAAAAAAGATAAATTTTGATGATGCCATTAAGAAAACTTTGAGGTTGAGCTTGTATTCCTTTATTTTGTCAGCCAAAACCAGAAGATGGTGTTAGAGCAGGAGCGCCTAAGAGTGGAGCATGAGAGGCTGAAAGCTACAGACCAGGAGAAGAGCAGGAAGCTGCACGAGCTCACGTGAGTCGCTTGGTCCCCGGCATGGCTGTCTTCTGCCTTACTTTGATTTTGACTTGTGCTTGTTCTTTAGTAAAAGCAGAGTCTCACATTCACTATAGTCTTGTTTCTTACACTGCCTATTTGTTTTCTTGGTGTGTGAAGTACTTCTGGGCCTATCATAAAATCTGATGATAATAGTTTAGAACATTGTAGGATATACTCCTAATGCTACATTTTGTCAAATTTGTTTTTGCATAAAAAGGACATTCATTGTTTTGGCCTTAGCTTGTTTTTTAAATAAAATTTTTTAATGTGTATAAGTGGCCTGCCCAGCTTTATGCATGTGCATCATGTGCGTGCCTGGTGAGTTACTCGTTTTTTCAGAGTAGGTAGATACCTCAGTGGTGGTATTTTAAGAAATAGTTTGCAATAGTTTGTAGTTAGGTTGTTTATACCACAAGACCAGTTCAAAGTGGATTCTTTAAAAGTTCTGCTGAGGTCCAGGACTGCTGTCCAGTGGGTAGAGTGTATCAGTGTATCAGGCCTGCTCAAGGCCCTAGCTGTGTGTCTCAGCACTACAGTGAGGGGAGAGGGTGGAGTTCTGCTGGGAGTTGCAGCTGTAGCTTTGTGTAATGTAAAATATTTTAGTCTCAGACAATTTTTAGTACCAACTTCCATTTAATGATAAAAATTTGAGTGATCCCTTATGAACTCTGCCGTATACTATTTCATCTCTTTCATTGCTATATGAAGGCTGTTTCTCCCTAATAAACTATATATAAAAAACTGAAATACATACATACAGAGTTCTTTGAAAGATACAGAATGGGCAAACTGTTGTTTAAGTATCTTTCTATTTAAATTTAATAATCTTTGATCTAATTGTTGGTAAATAATAAACCGTACTTCATGGAGTCACAGTTGAAACGCGCGCCTGTGTTGCTCCGTTTAGGGTGATGCAGGACAGACGAGAGCAGGCAAGGCAAGACCTGAAGGGCTTGGAGGAGACGGTGGTAAGGAGAGTGAAAACAAGTGGGCCTGGGGAGTGGGTTTCCTGCCCTAATGTGAGTGTGAGACCGGAGACTGAGAGCTGTGTTCTTCATTCAAGGCAAAAGAACTTCAGACTTTACACAATCTGCGCAAGCTCTTTGTTCAGGACCTGGCGACCAGGGTGAAAAAGGTGACTTGACAGAAGGACTGCTTGTAGGAGCGGTGCTTCCTGTGTGTGATGCTTTTCTTTTTTTTAATGTGCAGGGGCGGGGCTGCCCACCTGAGTCTTTGTTGTGCTTGTGTGGAGGAAGCTCAGGTATTGTGGTCTTCACACTTTCTCACCGTTCCCTTCTCAGAGCGCCGAGGTTGACTCTGATGACACTGGTGGCAGTGCTGCGCAGAAGCAGAAAATCTCCTTCCTTGAAAACAATCTCGAACAGCTCACCAAAGTGCACAAACAGGTGATCGAGGGCGTGTTGTGTGGTATCTGCAACATTGCAAAACTAAATAGAGGAGTAGGAAGCACTTCAGCCTTCCAGAGAGAGCCCCAAGCTTCTAACCCCTGTGCACTTTGTTCATTGTGTCATTGAGCAGCTACAGAGTCCAGAAACCTCTGAGAAGTTAACGTTTTTCCTTGTTGCTTTTGAGTATGAGTGTCTCATTATGTAGCTCAGCAATTCCCCTGCCTCAGCTTCCCAAATGCTGTGATTACAGATATGAGCTACCATACCCGGTGGGAATTTTGTTCTTTTAGGTTGGGGGGGTGATTTTTCTCCCCCAAGACAGGGTTTCTCTGTTGTAACTCTGGCTGTCCTAGAACTCACTCTAGACCAGGCTGGCCTCGAACTCAGAGAGCATCTGCCTCTGCCTCTGCCTCCCAGGTGCCGAGATTTAAGGCATGCGCCACCACCTCCAGGCTGCCTGGGCAGGAAGTTAATGTTTTTATCAACCCTGTTATTAAATCTGATGAGAAAGTAGGAAATACTTTAAATTTCTTGTTACTGTATAGGCTACCTTTCATAATTAAGGCACAGTCTTTCTTTGTTGATCTTTTTCCCTGTTATTTGAAATAATAATGTAACGTAATGAGCACTTAATATTGTTTTTTAGGAATCTGTACATTTGTGTTGCTAATTTTTAAAAATAAATCTTTGTTACTACAGACTCATTGCTTAAATCAGTTCAGTGTAAAGTTAAAGACATTTTAACTTTTTTAGTGTTTTTATTTGGGTTTTTCATATGCGTTTAAGAGCAAGCCGGAGATTTAGCTCAGATAACAGAGTGTTTGTCTAGGATGTACAAACCCTGGGTTCAGTACACAGCATCCCCATAAAAACTGGACATGGTGGTACATACCTGTAATCCCACTGGGCATAGAGACCAGAGGATCAAGGTCATCCTCCACTATATAAGGAGTTGGAGGCCATGTGGAATACATCAACCCTTGTCTCAAAAACACACCCAAGGGGGTATTTGCTTTACCAGCTGAGTTTTACTGAAGGAAGTATTGTGCATTGGCACCATGTTCTACTTCATTGTCTGCCTAGGATTACAGTTCAGTTGACCCCATAAAAAATAATTAAATGAACAGGGCTGGGATGTTAGTTTTTTTGGCAGAGTACTTACCCAGCATGCAGGATGCCCTGGGTTCTGTCCTCAGCATCACAGAAAACCTAAGGTTGTGACAGTGCCTCAAATCCCAGCATTCAGGAGGTAGAGTTCAAGGTCATCTGCTACAGAGTGAGTATGAGGCTATCTAGGCTGTTGTCTCAAAACAAATAACTAATGAGCATGTGCATTGTGAGATGTATGTATTTTTACTTGGTGATGCCTAAATTAGCTAAATGGAAAAAGCTCAATAAAAAATGTAGTTTTACTTTTCTAAGTTGCAGTTATGAAATGCTCGTTTCTTAGATCATCTTGTTATTTTCTTTGTATGTTTTTAGTTGGTACGTGATAATGCAGATCTTCGCTGTGAACTTCCTAAGTTAGAGAAACGACTGAGAGCTACTGCTGAGAGGGTGAAAGCCTTGGAGTCAGCCCTGAAAGAAGCCAAAGAAAATGCGTCTCGTGACCGCAAACGCTATCAGCAAGAAGTAGATCGGATAAAGGAAGCGGTCAGGTCAAAGAATATGGCCAGAAGGGGGCATTCTGCACAGATCGGTTAGTAGAATATGCAAAATCAGACTTTAAAGTGATGCCCAGGTGGCTTGTGGTCCTTCAGCTTGAAAACATTTTCCCCTTCATCAAGCTTTGTTAGGATGGTGTTTCTGTCTTTCTAAATTCTAAGGGGTGATCGTATTGGGAAAGAAGATAGAAACTAAGAGAGAGCCACATTTGCTGGACAGGTATAGACAGACAAGTCAAGGCTGGGAGAGACTCTACCAGAATGCCGCCATAGCAGAAGAGGGTTTCCAAAAGGATGGACGGCAACAACAGTTATTCGTGTTTCAGGATAATTATAGGTGCGGGGGGGGGGGGGAGATTTTAAGAGCTCGTAGGTGATACGTGGGTAAAAGCACTTCCTGTGTGAGCCTGATTGCTTGGGTTTACCCCCCAACTCCCACAGTGGAAAGAGAACTGACTTCTGAAATCACCCATCTGTGAGGTGTAGGCCAGCCTAGACCATGAAGATAATTCCAGGATAACCACGGATACACAGAGAGACCCTGTCTCAAAATTAATAAATAGTAAATAAATATTTTCAGAGATTGTTAGAGGCAAGAGATTATATCGATTGTTTCTGGAAAATGGGAAATAACCAAGAAAAGGAGATCAAGAAACAATGTAAACAAAAAAAAATATACAACAAAACATTTGGGAATGGGTAGTGACAAAAAGAAGCCTAAGTAATTATTGCAGTCACTGTTAACCTTTATTCTAACGCCGCCTTCTGTCTTACAGCGAAGCCTATCCGCCCTGGGCAGCATCCAGCCGCCTCTCCAACTCACCCGGGTGCAGTTCGTGGAGGAGGCACGTTTGTTCAGAACAACCAGCCAGTGGCACTGCGTGGTGGCGGAGGCAAGCAGGCGTAAACACTGACACATCGCAGGTGTGGTTCATGCGGGCTTTTGAGTTGTGACTGTCTGTACAAATGCTGAGCTGCTGGCTTAGGATTTGAGTCTCACAGTGGGATCAGGATTTTATTTTTTTAATGTGTTTTTATGAAAATACCTTGACATGATTTCTTGTAGTCTGTTTTCATGATTCAAATAATCCGTATTTTCAGTTTTGTGTTGTTGCTGTCTTTAAAACTTACATTGGATCGTAATAGTTCTTTGTATCCTACCCAATAGGTATGCCCTGGCATAATATGTTCTTCACTAGAAATTTAATGAAGCACACCAGTTTTGTTCCAAATTGAAACTTCTATAAGTAAAATTTGAAATATGGAGCATCTTTTAGACAATTTTCCAGAACTAAAATTCCAAGATATGAAAATGCTAAAGCTCTTACAATTGCTTTCTAGAAGTACAACCCAAAGTTGGGTCTTAATAAAAATTAGCATTTGGTTGTATCCTTGCCAGCATTGAATATTAGTAGATTATAAGCTTCTAATTAGATAGGCCCCAAATAGCATCTCATTCATTTATTGAATGAAGGAGGACTTTATATGCATAGTTACCTCATTTTTATTTCCATTTTAAACAAGTTACCTTTTTGTGTGTCCCTTTTCTATTTACCTATTATGAGTTATTTCTCTTTTTTCCTTTATTTTTAAATTTTTAATTGTATGAGTATGCGTGTTTTGCCTTCATGTGTGTACCACATGCATGCAATCCCCTTGGGGTCCAGAAGAGGGCGTTGGGTCCTCTGGGACTGGAGTTAAGCAGTAGTGACCGCAGTGCTGGAAACTGGACCTGAGTCTTCTGGAGCTGACTTTTCTAATGAGCTTCTGGGTTTTCTTTTCTTTTTTATTTTTCCTTCTTTCCTCCCTTTTTTCCTCCCTCCCTCCCTCCCTCCTTTCCTTCCTTCCTGTCTCCCATTTATTTGATGTGTGTATCTTTGTGTCTGTGTGGGCAGAAGTGTGGAGATTTAGAGAACAGTTTTGAGAGTGTGTTGTACTTCCACCGTGTGGATCTGGGGTATCAAATTCAGGTGGTCAAGCTTGTTCTGTTCGTGGCGGGAGGGTGAAGAATGTCATTTGAGGGCTTTCTTTATACGCTGCATGTATATTTGTTGGCTTCTTGTATGTACTATTGTTTAACTTTTAAAGGTTCTGGAAATAGCGTACTGTACCTGTTCCCCATGTGGTTTGTTATAACTTCTTTTTTAAAAGATTTATTTATGTATATGACTGCTCTATCTGTATGTACACCTACATACCAGAAAAAGGCATCAGATTTCATTGTAGGTAGTTATGAGCCACCATGTGGTTGCTGGGAATTGAACAAAGGATCTCTGGAAGAGCAACCAGTGTTCTTAACTGCTGAACCATCTCTCCAGCCCCAGATAACTTCCTTTTTAATTTAGTGATACATTCAACACTTTGTTCTACATCACATTCATTAGTTAATGGATGCCTAGTAGTCTTTAAGACATTTCCAGAAGTCTGGCTTTTAACTATGGAAATCCCACAGTAATTTTCCACAGCTGTAATAATGATCACACCTAACAAAATTAATATGTGTAGTATTATCTAATATCCAAGTTTGGATTTTTCTCTTGTGTCTAGACCACAAGAGGTGGTCTGGGGCGCTGAGAACATAACCCAGGGCTTTGCACCATGCTAGTCAAGGGCTGTACTGCTGAGCTATACCCCTGAGCCCTTCTCTGTTTTGTTAATATCTTGTATAGCTAATTTTTCTAAACTAGGCCATCATCTAGGACTTTTGATTTATTTTAATCTAGAATATGTATGTATCCTTTTAGTGATAGTACATACTAAAGACACCCTTTATCATGAATGTATGCTACCTTCTAGATGTGTCTAATTATGCGTGCAGTTACCTTATGCCTTTATTCACTACATATGAATGTTTGTTGTAAATCAGCTGGCTTAGCACTTTTTTTTGGTTCTTTGCTTTTTTCAGTCAGGATGTCACCTTATACCTTGGCTTGGCTGGAGCTTGCTATGTAAACCAGGCTGGCCTTGAACTCACAAAAATCTACCTGCCTTTGTCTCCTGGGTGCTGAGTTTAAAGTTGTGTGCCACCATGCTTTGTAGTGTAAACATTTTTGACAGCTATATTACAGTGACACAGTAAACAGTAGTTCTAGCACTGAGAGATGTCCCCTACTCCATGTCCTGTCTCTGCCCACTTTGGACTAACAGCTGACCCCAACCCCTTTTACTAGTAAAGTGGAAACAGTTTTCGAGAATTACAAGAGTTAGCGTATCTTGTGCCGGGCGGTGGTGGCGCACACCTTTAATCCCAGCACTCAGGAGGCAGAGGCAGGCGGATCTCTGTGAGATCGAGGCCAGCCTGGTCTACAGAGTGAGTTCCAGAACAGCCAGAGTTACAGCACAGAAACCCTGTCTCAATTAACAAAAAAAGATGTCATCTTGTAGCATCAAGCTTTTACTACATAGAACCTGCCCCCTCTACCTTCCTAGAAGAGAGTGTTAGAGCACAAAGTTTGTATCTTCAGATGTTGTTTGCGTGTTACAATTCATTTGTAAATCTTGAACTCATACTTGATTTGCATAGAGTAGACCTGGCCTCTTTTAATCACATGTAGCTCATCTGTGTAGCACTGACAGGTTAGCACATAAGGAAGAGAGGTGGCTCAGTTGAGTGAGTTCTCAAGACTTGAAAAGTATATTTATGAAGTATGATTGTTCATAGGTTTGTTAAATTGCTAGATCAAAAGATAGACTTTTTTATTTAAAATTTTAAACTTTTAGATTTTTTTTTAATGAGTATATGCATAGTGCCCACAAGAGGCCAGAGACACCAGTCCTCCTGGAACTGGAATTATAAGTGGCTGTGGAACACCCAATGGGTGCTGAGATCTGAGCTGTCCTCTGTAAGAGCAGCATATACTCTGACGTACTGAGCACCCCTCAAGCCCTTTTAATTTCTTACACCTTAAACTGTGATGGGTAACTGATAAACTGCTGAAAAGTTAAATACCCCGAAGCTAAAATTTTTAATTAATTTTTAATGTGTTGAGAAAAACATTTCAAAACATGGGTTAGTTTGAGGCAATGGTGATAGTTATTAATAGTGTTCCTTTGTTTCTAGTTTTACATAGCTAGTCTTCTGTCACAAAACACTGTGGACAGGCTTTTACTGAATGCAGGCGCTTAATAGTTGTGTGTGTGTGTGTGTGTGTGTGTGTGTGTGTGTGTGTTTGAGGGGTACGTCTGCAGCCTACAAGTGCCGCAGCATGTGTGGGAAGTAAGAGGTCAACGCTGGGTGTCAGTCCATGCTTTCTACCTTTTTTGAGACTGTATAACTATCCCAATGGCTTCCAGACATTCGATTGTCTCTAGCCACAGGGCTTACAGGCATGCACTCCTATGCCTCGCTTCATGTGAGTTCTGGGGATCCAAACACAAGTAAGAACTTTGACCAATGAAGCCTCTCTCTGGCCCTTATTTTTATTTAAGCCTCATGTATTTGCAGCTAGCTGCTGCTAATTAGTGGTCCGTAATTTAAGAATGTCGTGTTTACTGGTTAAAAGATTGGCAAGCCTGCTCTTCTCCATTTCTTCTCCATGCTCCCTGTCCCCTACCCCATCCCAACTCATGGTGAGCCTTAGACTCCCAAATGCTACAGTTACAGGTTTGAGCCTCCATGCCCAGCTTATTTCTTTTATTAAGCACAGTTGTTCATATATCAGCCCACCCATGGCTTTACTACTGGGGATGAACAAAACTTGTAAACATCGTCCTGCTCATAAAGAGTTCTAGTTAGAAGATCAGTGAAAACAGGGAATCAGGCTGCAGAGATAGGCGTTGGTTGAGAGCACTTGCTGCTCTTCCAGAGGACCTGAGTTCGGTTCCCGTCGTATACATAGTGGCTTATAACCATCCCTAACTCCAGTTTTAGGGGAGTCCCTCTTCTGAACTCCATGGGCACTAGGCAATTAATTTTAAAAGTATTTTAAGAAGAAATTAAATCATTCCTGTTTCATTCTTCATTTTATCTCAAACAGGAGTTTTATAAAAACTAAAGTTTTCTTTTTGCTTTCTCCCGTTTCAGGTGTTGAAAACTAATTGAAGTATGAAGAGGACATAAAATCAAAGTCTTTCAATAACTATAACCTCCACCCCCTTGAGATTGTAGAAATTTAATTTTTTAATGTGTAAATTATTCCTAGTCTGTACAGCTCTTTCCTCCCCACTCCTGTGAACTCTGCTGCTTCCCAACACTAGAGTGCAGTGTTGGTGTCGTAGAAGGGAAACGGCAGCTTACAGCTGCGCCCTGTTTATTACAGTTTGTCTTTCGCGTCTTCACTGTGCCGAGTAACTGCGTTACAGGACTGTGCTCCTTGCTTTTGCCTTTTCTGTGTGTGTTTAATCTTGGTTTACATTACTTAGCTGCTATTGCTTTTCATCTTTCTTTTCCTACTAAAACATCTTTTTTTTTTTTTAAGGAAATATGGAACTTTTAGATTAAATGTCTTAAATTTTACCACTTACAACACTACATGCCACGTAATATATCAGGTCAGTCAGTACTGTATTTTAAGAATTCCTTGAGCTGGGTGTGGTGGCAAGTATCTGTAATCCCAGGCAGAGGCAGGTAGATGCCTGTCAGTTGGAGGACAACCTGGTCTACATAGGGAGTTCCAGGACAGCCAGGGCTACAGGTTGGTAAGACCCTGTCTCTTAATTTAAAAATAAATAAAAATTCTTTAAGATTAAATCAGGGTTTATGTTGCTGATGTGGTCTCTGAAGCTTGCCTCTGGAAATGTTTATCACTGAGGCCTCTGACTGGCCAGGAGTTCAAGACTGAGCAGGCTCCTTGACTGTTAGCCCATGTAATACCCATTGCGTATTATTTTGAATAGAAATATTTTACATATCAAAAGCAAATCTCATTTTAAGGATGAGTCTGGAAATGATTGTGTCCCATCTTTCTACTTCTGCACTTAACATAGCTCAATGGGCCATAGTGCCCTGCTTCATTCTGTCACAGGTGCTCATGCCTTCTGTCACATGAGAAACATTATGACTTTAGGGAACAAATGGATTAAAACATGATAGAATTAAACAGTTTGTAATTGTTAAATAATTGTATTGGCTGATATAAATTTATAGCCTTTGAGAAATTGAGGAAATATTGTGAACAGGACAGATAAACCATAAACTTAAAAATAATGGTTAATTTTGCTCTGAAATCTTGAAGGTGGTATTCGCCTGCTACACTAAGTCATTAACTATAATTTATTTAGTTAGAAATAATAAATTTTTTGCAAGTCACTAATAATCCTCAAACAATTATATTGTTGGCCATAGTGCATAATTTTGTAATTAGTACTAAGTGTATACCTATTTTTGCCACTTATTTTTCAGATGATTAAACTCAATCAAGTTTATTTTAAAGATCTATAAAAGTGAGAGGGAATGATTTCAACATCTGCTTCACTAGTGCTGGGGTAACTACAGCCCTTTTAGCAGAAATCCACAGGAAATGGGGTCTGAGGTTATGCAGTTAGCAGAGAAGCTATGGAAGTTCTGTTAGAATCCGGCTGAGAGGATCTTTGGAAAAGTTTTTTATACGGATATTTGTATTATTAAATTTGGAGCCATAGTCAGAAGACTCAGATCATAATTGGCTTATTTTTCTATTTCCTTAACTATTGTAATTTCCACTTTTATAACAATTTTGATTTGAAAAATAAATTTATTTATTTTTTTAACAGTCAAAATCTTTGCTGTTGTAGTCTGCAGCCTTTAATGATTGTGTTGCTTTCATGATTGATTGAAAGAAACACTCCACAAGTTGAAATGGAACCTTACTGCAGCGAGGTCAAGTCATGGCTAGGAGGACGCGTGGCTCCTGCGGCCATCGCCGTCTCCATCAGGGCATCTGGCTGCGCGCATGAGGGTGTGCTTCTGTTTCCAAATGAAACTGCTTCTTTGGAAGTTTTCATAATGGAAAAAAAAATCTGTTTCGTCTGAATACAGTAGTTTTAAGATGTATCATGGGTATTGGTGCTGTGTAACACACAATGAATTGTAACTAGCGTGTTGTTGAGAAAACACATTGTTAGGTTTTTTAAATCTTAACGTTTCTTTTCTATTTATAATTTCAAACTTTCATAAAGCATACTAAGAATTTCATAAATTTCTTTTCAGTGAACTGAACTGCTCTTTTTTGCTATGGTAGGATAGTAAATATAGCATTCACTCAAATGGACATTTTTTATCATCTAGAAAATTGAAAACATTTTAATTTGCAGTGTCTTTTTTTGTGACTGGATATATTAACGTTCCTCTGAGCGGTATTGGTAATTGGTTCAGAAGAGAAGCTCAGTGAAATAAGAGTAGTAGTATTTATTCATGGTGACCGATTAAATTATTTGCCTAACTTAAGGAAACTAACTCCTATGCACAACTGAATTTATTTGCAACTCTCAGTTTGACTTGAGGTAACAGAGGAGAGTCTGAGTCTACCTGTGGAATATGTTGGTTTTTCAGTGCTTAGCGTTACATTCAAACACAATTGGTTTGGGAAGACACCATATAATTTTAAGTTAACCTGCATGCTATAAATGTGTTTAAATAAAGGAAAACCTTTTTGAAATAGAATGACATTTTTGAGCCTTACTTGATGAAGTTTTAGCTTGATTTTAAGCAACCAGGTGGCCTGCTCTGACAGAACAGTGCTGCGTGGGGTGTGCGTGCGTGCTTGTGTGCATGTATGTATGTGTGCGTTTCTAACGTGTTGTTGCCTCTTGAACAACAGGCAGAAAATTAAGACCTAGAAATCATCAGTCTCATGTTTGTTATTTTAGTATTATTTTTAATCAGTCTATTCATCTGTGTGTGTTTTAGCAGTGGGTGACAACTAAATTCAAGTGGGATTGGCTTGTTGTATTTTGGTTTGCATCTTTTAGAATTATTGTGGAAAGTTTTAATTATATATCAAAATAGGACAAATAATAAATCTCTTAGTATCAGTCCCTGGGTTTCCACAGCTCCTAGTTAGTTCATCAGTCACTTCGTCTGCAACCCTGACTGTCCGTAGTATTTTAAAGGAATTTTTTACGGTGATATTAGTGTCAGCTTTTTAAAGATAACAACACCTTAAAGCGTACAGCAAAGGCAGGCATGGTGGAACATGCCCAGTGTCATATCTGGAAGCAGAAGCAAGAGGATCTTAAGTTCAAGGCCAGCTTGGACTGTATGCCTTATCTTGAAAAGAACTCGGACATACCAGATACCATTATCACAACCAAAATAGAAGTAATTTGTTAACCAGATTTTTAATTTTCTTAAGAAATTTGTTTGCATCAAGATCCAGTTAAGGGCTACACACTGCAGAATCCTTTTCTATCTCTTATTTTTCCCTTCAAATTAATTTATGACAAAAACAGGCTGCCATAGTCTGCCAGATATTGCTTATTACAGCCCTGGAGTATTTAACATTGTTCTTCGTTTGCATTTTCTGCACTATGTTTTAGATCTGCTGGGATTCAGGTATTGTCCCATGAGAGGGGTGCTTATCTCGCCGATGGTGCTTCTAGTGTTACGTCACATGCACACCGTACCGTACAGTCTCCCGTACGGGTTATCAGGCACTCAATAAGGCCGTAGATGCTCCAGTGCAGGAGTTAGTGAATGGCAGCAGGGTAACCTAACTGCCCTCCTGTTGGCTTCAGTAGAATAACTTGCCCTCTGTTTGGTTGCCAAAGGGTTAGTTTGCATAAGAAAGATGGAATAAACCTTTCCATTCTTTTATAAGTTTCAAAACATCTTCTTTTGTGATGACCAGTTGGGTGTTTACTTTTCCCTCCATGTATATACATATGAGTGTACATATGGAGGTTGGAGCCAACCTCAGGTGTCTTCCTCGATCCCTCTCAACCATATTTTTAGAGACAGAGTCTCTAATTGAATTTGGAGCTCACCAATTCAGATAGGCCCCCTAGCCAGCAAGCTCCAGTTCCCCAGTTGGCAGCACTTTACCATCTGAGCCATTTTCCCAACCCTGTTGTTTTTTAGGTGTTTTATTAGTTTTTAGGTTGTTTCCTTTTACAATCAATCAAAGTAAAGGGTAGAGTAGTAAAAGGACTCCAGGTGAAGATACAGTGCAAGTATGTATGCTTGCAGTGAGCACGCAAACCAGGATATGGAATAGATACTATCTCAGTATCTAAATGATAGAAGGGACCAGTGAATTTAGTCACTGCCTAACATGAGCTAGGTAGTTGATACAAGAGGTCTCTTAAAGGGGTTCTAATGCTTTCATAAGTAATGACAAATCCTCAACCATTAGAGTCATCAAAACCCATGGCTCTACTTCTCCATCTCAGGCAGTTCTATAGGTGCAGTCAATAAAAATTGGCACAATTTGGGAATAAGTTGTTTTCACTTTGGCTACAGAGAATTTATAGTTTTGTATTCAAATATTGGTGGTAGAAAGAAATTTATATTATGCAGGAGCTGGGAGATGGCTCCGATGGTAGTGAGGAGTTGAGCTTCATCCCCAATAACCACATTAAAATGCTGGTTTTGATGGGGCATGCTTACATCCAGCCCAGGGAGGCAAGGACAGACTGGTCCCTGGGGCTTGCTTGCCAGGCCAGCCTAGCATGAATGATGAGTTCCAGACCAATGAGAGGCCCTGTTTCATAACACAAGGCAGGTGATATCTGGGGAATGCTACTCAGGGTTGACCTTCGACCTACAAATTCATGTGCACACTAAGAATTTGCATGAAGCATTGAAGTACACATGGGATCAAATTTATGTCAACCTTTTCTCCTTGAGGATCAGGATCTGTATCCATGTATAGGTTTGGGCTGTAGGGGAAGGGACACAGTGTTTCCATAGTCACCTGGGGGGGGGGGTGATAAATGGGGTCTTGGTGCTCCCTTCTCGAACTGTGTTCTGGGAACAAAGAACTCCAACGTACTTAGATGAATGTGTGCTGTGCTCTAAAGGACAGTGCCTCATTCTTAAATATTTTTGTTTCTAAGATGGCCCTTCAATTGTCACCATCATCAAATTACTCATACGCTATCAGGTCAGAAGCTTATGGACTATGAAGTGTGTGATCTGATCAGTGGGTGTTTAGCAGTGGCCCCAGACTTGTACCTCTTTATGAGTCTCCTGCTCTTACTTTACAATGATCAAACATTCTATAACTTACTCTGCCGATACTGCTTAAGACCCAGAAGCTAGAAGACTTAATGTAGTCAACTTAGCACCAGGTTTCTAGCTGGTCTCTTTCTCTTCAAGGATGGCCAAGCCCGTTGCTGGCAGGAGGGACATGTCACCAGAACAGTGAATGGATCAGACTTACTAAGTTGCTGTCCTTGTTTTAGGACCAAGTGTGGCTTTGATGGAGCCCACAATTAGCACCACTTTGAAGTAACATTCCATGGTATATACTTCTTCCTTGTAGGCATAGCAATGTATATAGCTTTGCTCCAGCGTAAACTTCTGTGTTCTAGTCTACCCCGTCATTTGTGGTTTGAATGTAAAGTGTTCGTTCCCATACGCTCATGTGTTTAAACACTTGGTTCCCTGGCAGCACAGTTGGTGAAGGTTTACACGGAGCCTTGATGGAGGAAGTACACCTCAGGACAGTCAATGATGGTTTATAGCTTTGCCCTACTTCCTGTTCTGTTTCAGGACTGGATGCATTCTGACAGGCTGAATTCATGCTTCTGCAACCATACCTTCATCCCCTTGATGGACTGTGTCCCCTCGGGAACTGTAAGCAAAATAAAGTTGCTTCTGTCACAGCAACAAAAATAAAACTAATGCATGGTTGTAGGACATGCCATTTTGCTCTTACCTGTGAATACACAGATTGATATTCCCTAATCTTTCTGCCAAAGTGGATATTTGTGGCTCCATCCATGTTGAGACTAGAGGGAACACTGAGTAGTGTTCTCTCTCCATGCTCTTCCTTCCTTCCTGGTTGTCTGAGCCCTGTCATTTTTACATTTTTTGCCAGGCACATCTACCAGTGACATTCATTTCCTTTAGCTTTTGTCTAAGAAATACTGCCCTCTGAGTGTTGAAGGGTAACTGAATCTGTGATGTTTTAGTTTCTAATAGGTTGGCTTCAGTGTGGCAATTTCTCTGCCTCCCAGTGTCTGGGACTACAGCCTGTAGCACCACACCTGAGCAGGTCATTAATTTTGGGAAACCTCAGTTGGTACTGCTTTGGATAGTCCCTTCCTGTCATTACATTGACACGTTTGTAATTGTTTAACTTTCTAGTGTGTCTGATCTTCGTCCCCTTCTCGTTTCATTTGTGGATTTTGACTTCCAGGTTTCAGCTCTTTACAGCTCGAGTCTGTTTTCCATGTTGCCCACATTCACCACCAGAGCTGTGTATATCCGTCATGCCTTTTCAGTTTAGTGCTTATTTGTTTGGCAGCAGAGTCTCATGTAGCCCAAGCTGTCCTCCAACTCTTTGTAGCCAGAGATAGCCTTGAACTTCTGATCTCCCTGTCTTCACCTCCCAAGTGTTGGAATTACAGGTATAGCCACCACACTCCATTTATGCAGTGCTGATCAAGCTCAGGGCTTCAGACATACTAAGCAAGCGCTCAGCCAACTGAGCGACACCGCCAACCCCATCTTGTTATTTTAAATTCTTAGTCTGATCCAAAATCTATACCGATATCTGGATGTTTCTCATTTTTTTCTGAATCTGTTCCAACGAGGAATGTCTTACAATATTTTGTTAAAAGCTGGACATACACTGGGTTAAAAACTTAGTGCTGGCTCCAGGAGTCATTCACTTAACTCCCCAAAGCACTCTGCTTTTCCAGGTGGCCAGGGCTCTATATTCTGCTGTCTCCAACTGGGGACCAGCACTTTGCCCATGTGTCTTGAGAGCACTTGTCTGCCACGCTCAAGGCTGCAGGCCCCATCTTCGGCACTGTTGAAGAGGGCAGCGGCAAGAGTGGTGTTTTTAGTCCAGCTTTCCTCTTTTGAGGCTGGGCATGATGTCTTCCAAAGTCTGGAAACCAGAAGTCTCTCCTAATCAGTGTCATTCAAGACTACACATGGGATGCTATAGTCCATATTTGACCTGAATCTATAAAACAAACCTGGGATTTTCCTCCAGTTCACATGGCATTAGTCACATGATGCGTGTGAAGTGAGGGGAAGGTACCGACAAGGCAGTAATAGAGGATGCGGGTGACCAGCACTTGGATTTTGTGTGTACCTAAGGCCTTGTTCATGCTCAATCCTAAATGCACCACTGACCTTGTAACATTCTGGCTTTGGCAAAATCCAGCTCTTGATGGAACTTCTAAGACTATCACTCTGGGCTCTGTGTTCGGGCCTCCATCTCTGCATCACCCTAGGGCCTGTTTTCCAAGAGCATAAATTCACGGTAGAGTTTGCACTTCACAGGCTTTGCTTGGGACTTTGGCATCTGGGCATCGTCACTGGTTGCATTTGGTCTCTTGTCTCCGATACTGTTGGTCTTCTGGTCCTAGTACCTGTGATAGGGCTGCTTGCAAGAAGCCTGCACCTCCTGTGGAGCCTTTCCTGGCTGGGTCACACGTAAGCCATTGGGTTTGTGTCCCCTGGCATATGTGTTACTCTTACATTGCCAAAATCAAAATACCTGATAGAAACAACAGGATGGAGGAGAGGTTTATTTGGACTCACAGGTTTAGAGAGATTGTGGGTTGTTATGGCAGCAGAGGCTTGTTCACAAGTGCAGGAGGCCAGAAGCAGAGATGGAGACAGTTTTCAAAGATCCACCCCTATTGTCCACCAGCCAGGCTGCACAGTCTGCACCTCCTAAGTCTCCACAGCCTTCAGAGTAGCACCACTGCAGGCTGCGGAATCACAGGCTTAAACATGGGCATATTACATATTCGGACCAGAAATCCCATCCCCGACCATCAGAGGCCCGTGGTATTCGATCTGATTTCAGGTCTCTATAGTTTTAACAGACCCAATACTGTATGAATGTCCAAGGTTCAGTCTGTTCAAACTCAAACTTTTTATGTATTGTGTGTGTGCAACAGCATGTGTGTGGAGGTCGGTTATCAGAAGTCAGCTCTTCGCAGCTACTTTGTGGGATCCAGAAATTGGACCCATGTCGATAGCTTGTGTGCAAGTGCCCATTCACACTGAGTCCTCAGGCCCTGCCGGACTCTCCAAAGCTGCCTCCAAGCATGCAATGGCATGGGGTCTGCATTCTTATCCACGAAGGGAAGAAAAGAAGAATAGCAAGGTGGGACCCAGAGCAAGACTAAAGCCCCTCAGGGCAAGCGTGACACCCTCAAGATGTGTGTCCAGCTTCCATGTTAACACAGTAGCACGATGTTGAGGCTGAATTAGCTCCCTTTATACCCGTCACTTCACTCAGCGTCTGCAGCTCTCCTCAGCAGACGTTGCATGTTGGTATCTCCAATATCTTGAGGACTCACAACCTCATACATAGCCCGCTCGGAGGCTTCCAGAAGGTGATCCAAGCATGCCACACTTCTGGGTTTGTTGTTTGCTTGTTTCTGGAATATTGATGCAAGCCCCTTACCCTGTAATGCTTGCATCCCACATGTGCAGATCTAGCAGTAAGTGGTTGACTCCACACTTTGTGGCCAGCTTGAGATGCAGTCAGTCCTACTTGGACCATAGCTGTTGCAGCTTCCGGGCCCTTGTGTGGACCCTAGAAAACTAGGTGGCCTCACTTGAGCAGGATTCCCCCTGCAGCTGTCTTTACAAGTTTTCTAAGGAAAGGGCAAGTGGGTATGATACGGGTTTGTACACCCTGGAGCTTTTAGTGGGCGATGTCTTGCTAGATTGTCCCAGTGCAAGTGCGTATCACTTCTGAGGCACTAATGTTAACAGTTAGAGCCCCCTCCAGCCATATCTTGTCCTTTACTTGCCAAACCACTTGCCCTTTACTCCCCCTCCCCCCATTCGACCTTTTTCCCCAATTCTCTGTAAATCTGGCTGAAAGTGCCCTGTAGTACCCATGCCGCAGCCTCCATAATGTACTGTCTTTTGGAATTTCTGCCAAATTAATGTATCCATTACCTTTAAATTTAGCCTGCCTCAAATCTTCAGCTGAGGTAGAGCTGTCCCAACAGCCCTGTTGCCCACAACACACATGGGCTCTTTCTTCAGCCCAGTTCTACAGGTAAAACATGGCCAGACTATAATACGATCTGCCTCCCAGTAGGGTTCTCATTCTTATTTTTTTAAAAATTATGAGCACAATCTTTACTGTCTGCCTGCTCTATGTACTAAGTCTAAAATGCAAATTAAAAATAAATTTTAAAAAATCACCAAAAGAAGGAACTTGGGGCTGAAGAAATTGTTCAACAATTAAGATCATTATCTGCTCTTCTTGATGACCTGAATTTGGTCCCAGCATGCACATCAGGTGGCTCACAACCATTTAACTCCAGCTTCAGGGGTCTGGAGCCTCTGACCCATGAGCATCTGCACTTACTTGCACATACCCACATGTAGACACACATAGCTACACATAAATAAAAGGAATAAAAATCTTAGGACTTGCCAAGGTGAGTGATTGCATGAAGGCCAGCCAGCCCTGGCTGGGGAAGGCTTCCAGCAAGAAACATTGATGTGTGGGATTTTGAGAGGAGAGTTAATACAATTAGAGATGAGTAAGTGGCACACAGGCACAAAGAAAATTACTGATCAGAAAAGCTTAGGGTTGCGATGTAGCCCAGTGGTGAGGCTCTGTGCTTAGCCGCATATGAGGGTTTGATCCCTGCACGGCGCGGGTGGGGGGATCACATAAGGGAAAAAGAAAGGAAAAGTCATCATACTATATTATATGGTTCAGCTACGATTAACAGTTCACCAGATTAACAGAATTCATAATTGAGAGGGGGTGAGATTGGGGGTCCCGGTTGTGAGAGTTCCAGCATCGTCTTTGTTAGGGATTTTTTTTTTTTTTTTTTATTCAGCTGGAACAGATGGAAAAGTGGCCTGGCATTCGGGAGCCCAGGAACCACACGGTTCTGACAGGAAGGTGCCCTGGGCAGTCGGGAGCCCAGGGACCACGCGGCTCTGACAGGACGGTGCCCTGGCAGTCGGGAGCCCAGGGACCACGCGGCTGTCCCCAATGGTGCAGCTCTGCAGGGAGATATCCCTGGCTGAGCCGTTCCTGCCTCTGGCCCAGCTGAGGTCTTCTTGCTTCCCAGTGACTGCCTCCACTTGGGAGGAAGGCAGCCGCCGAAGCTGCGCCCTCCCCACTCTGTAGAGTCCAGAGGCTGCTCTTATATAGTGTCTTGTAGTCTCGGGTTGGAGTCTTCTCGCCACGTGTGTGCCCAGCCGCAGGTACCCTCCAGGGCTGCCCACAGGGCCAGCTCCAGGTGGAGGGATGCGGCGGGGAGGACAGAGTGTGGCAGGGCGGCATCCTGCCTTGTCCTTGGACCTCCGGTGAATCGAGTGGACGCACACTCGGGAACATGCTTTAGGGGGTGTCTTCCTATGAGTGGGGCTTTGGGGATGCCTTTTATGTGGCGCACTTGGGGGCGTGGTCTGGCCACAAGAGTGGAACTGATAGGTTGATGCATGGTCCCTTGGCGCTGCCCCAGATGAACACATTTGAGCCTGTGTCCCCAGCCTGCAGGGGCAGACAAAGCATCTTTGCTTCAGTGAAGCAAATTATTAATTTATAATGATTAATTATAAATTATTAATATCTAATAACTTAGCTGGGTTTAAGCCAGGACTAAGGTGTGGAACAACAGACACCTGCCATCCTCACCCTCTAGGGGTGACCTGGGGTACATGTCCCTAAGGCGGGGAGCGGAGCCTCCCAGGGTGGCCTGTGATTGGTGGGATTTTTTTGCCCTAATTTGGCAAGTCCAAAGAGGGATGAGGGGCCCAGCTTAGGGCCATTTGTGTTAGTTGGGGCCACTTCTGTGCTGCTCTGCCAGGTTGGGGGACTCAGTGGCCAGCTGGGAGTGGAGTCCCTGATAGTCCCAGAGGGGAGCTTTCTTATTGGGGGGGGGTCTCAAGTCCCACAGCTCCCCAGCTTTGCAGAGCCAGACTCCCCCAAAGGGGAAATATGCTGGCTCCCCAGTGGTCCTTGGCACCATTTGGGGTTCATGGTAGGCACAAGGGGTGGTGGCCAGGGTCCCCAGCAGGGTGGCGAGGGAGGCAAGCAGCAGCCCCCGAACAGGAGCTGGCAGCAGGAGGGGCTAAGCTTGCTGGGAAAAGTCAGATTTGCTCCCTGGCAGAAACAGCTGCAAGGCACCATTTTGGGCCAGGATCAGGCAGCCAGCAAGCCAGTCCTCAACTCAGTCAGCCTGCTGCCATGGCCTCCTGCAGGGCCACCATGAAGCAGTTCTAGGCTGGTGGAGGCAGCTTCACAGTTTGACACCTGGACGAGGGTTGGGCCTGGCAAGGGGATGGGGCTGAGGCGGAGCTTCGTCCACATGGAGGGATCTGCAGAGCCCAGGCTGTGGACGCTGAGGGGAGCTGAGAGGAGCAGGGCCCAGGCCCTGCTCTGTAAGTATGGAGGGGCATGTCAGGGGTGGAGCTGTCCACAGACTCAGGAGCCCCATGCTGTGGACTGTGGGGGGGGGGCAAACCCTCCCAAAGGGGAGCCCTGGACTGTGGGTTGTGCGTAGGGGGGCAGGGCCCTCCAGACACCCCTGTGCTTGGGGACTCTGTAGGGGTCACCCAAAGCTGTGGACCAGGTAGGGGCCAGGGCTCTCCAGAAGTGGAGCCCCTGCTGTAGACTGGGGGAGGGGGGCTCTCCAGGTGCCGAGCCCTGCGCTGTGGACTCTGCATGTAGAAGCCCCAACACTCTTACATAGTAAGTGATGGATGATGCCCAAGAACGAATAGTTCAGAAGTAGCAGAGGTTTAGAGATTAAAAACATAAAAGCAGAAACATAATAGTGCTCCTGGGAAGCAAAGTGAATGGTGGAGGGGAGCGGTGGCTGCGAAGCTGGCTTCCTAGAGCCCACTGACTCCCGAGTGTACTTGGTCACCTTGGCTCTCCTTTCAATGTGGGACACTTCTCCTAGTTTCCTGACAATCCCTTTTGTCATTACTATGACGTCACTGTGGTCACATGCCACCCGCAGGCAGGGAGGGGTGAATGCTGCTACAGTTTGTAGCATGGGCCTTGTAGGCTGGGCCTTGCCTGCTCATCTGTCAAACAACGAATTGTCACTTGAAAACCTCGAGGTGACCCCAGGTTTCTTGTTGTCTCTCTAGTTCTGAGATGTTGGATGATCTTTGCTAAAATTAGCACTATAGCGAGAGAAGGGTTGGGTTTGTTTTAACGACGGCTTCATGATCAGACTGGATGAGAACAACCCCACAAGGTCCCTCAGACTTTGTGAGCTTTGCTCCTGTTAACCATGACCATGCTAACGTAACTCGTTTTTCTAGATTCTTGCCCTACTGACTCTAGTAACGGAGGCCATGAAAGATGCTTATCTACGACCTGACATTCTGTAACTAACCATTCACCTAGTTTTGTTCCCTGCTAGCAACTAACGAAAAGCATAGTTGGCCATGGACCACAGAAAGGAAATTTGCAGTCCCCTTCCCCCTTCCTTATAACCATGCCAGCCTGTAAGTGGAGCATGGGCTCCAGGGCTCCTGGACTGGAGCACCCCTCTGCAGGTCTTTTCTCACAGAAAGCCCCTGCTGCTGAGTTCCTCTGTCATTCTTCTTACCAACTTCACAGCTGTTGTTACCTTTCTTGAGACAGGTTCTAACGTAGCTTGCGCTGGACTTGTGCTCACTAAGTAGTCCAGGTTGATCTCAAGCTTGCAGCAATCCTTCTGCCTCAGTCTCCCGAGGACTGGGACTACACCTACCACCTGGTAAATAAGCATATTAGAAGTACTTCTTTCTTTAAATGAGTCCTTCCAGATTTTGAAGATCTGAAAGAGAAATGCATTTTATTTAATTGTGATAAAACACATACAACACTTACCATCCAGGCCACTTCCAAGTGTACCGTATGCAATGGTGTTGGAAGGAGTCTGTGTTTTTGTTTTTGTTTTGTTTTGTTTTTCAAGAAAATGCACATAGAAATTGGTTCAGAACTAGAAAGGCTAATGTCTTTTTTAAATTACTTTTACTTATTTATGGGGTGCAGGGCAATGCACACGTACCATAACATGCACGGTGTAGGTCTGAAGACATTCTTTCCAAAGTCACTTCCCTCCCTTTACCATGTCCCAGGGATGAAGCTCAGGCTGTCGGGCAGCAGGTGCCTTCTGAGCCATCTCTAACTCCGCTAACATCCTTGCCACGAGTATGTTTCATGATCCAAACCAAAATATTCAACTTACATTAGCTTACCAAACTATTAATATTGTGCCATACATTCAGACTATTCTGCTATAGGTAAAATTAAACTCCACGACAACTATCTAAAATATTTAAGAAATTGGCTACTTCCCACCCATTTATTTCAGAGTCGTTTGAAATGAAAACCAGCACAGCAAAATCCGAGCAATCCCAATTCAGTGGCCATTGTTTTTTGAGACAGACAAGTATCACCCATATGAGCAACAGAAAAAACGACCACATTAACATCTCCAATATATTATTTTCTGAACAAAACATTAGGCACACAGCTTTTCTGCACAATAACTAGAATTGTGCACAGACTCCCTCTCATTGCTCTGAAAATGAACTTTTGTTTTATGCAGATGTAGGCGAATTGGAATGCACAAAGGCCCACACTTTAAGACTGAGAACATTCAACTGAGCATGACAAAGGGATTTTTCTTCTATTAGACAGGCGACCAAATGGGTTAACACAGACCTGAAATCTGCCAGTTGTCTCTGTTTCAAAAGTGCCTGAACACTAATACTTTCTGAACACTGCTGGAGCTGAAGAAACAGGAAGAAGCTGAGAGATCTCCAGGTCTCCTGTGGCCTCTTCCGTGCAGAGGACCAAGTGCCTTCCATACCAGTGTAGCATTGCAGTTCATCGAAAGGTCTGGAACACTGGGGCCCACAGACACCTGTTGAAAACTGCTCTGGACCACTGAACAGAACTCCTACAGGAGGGGAGGCCTTAGACCATTTTTAGAGAGGCAGTGAAAAGATGCCTGGTTATCGAGGGATGCAGAGGTCCACATCCCAGAGGCTGCCATAGAGGGAACATCAAAGCTCTTCTACCCAGCCCACACATACATTCCATAACTGAAGTCATTCTGATTTTCAAGAGCTGTCTCTGTGGAGAACCTCCCAGCCAAGTGCCACTGCACCCTCCATGGCGGTGGTTATTAGTCACAGCCCAGGAACTAGCACACCTCTGCTCTGTCCAGCCCCCCTTACTCAGCACACTTTCCCTCTCTTGGACTCCCTTTTAAGTTGTTTAAATGTATGTGTTTGAGAAAGTGTGGCATTTGTGGGGGGCCTGCGTATGTCAGAATAAAAGGTTGGGTTCCCTGGACCTGGAGTTACAGGCAGCTATGAGCCACTGGAACTGAACTCAGGCCCTCTGGGAGAGCACCAAGTGCTCTTAACTGCTGATCCATCTCTTCAAACCCTCTTAAAGTGTGTTGTGTGTGTGTGTGTGTGTGTGTGTGTGTGTGTGTGTGTGTGTTTAAAACAGGGTCTCTCAACATAGCCCGGCTGTCCTGAAACTCACTATGTAGACCAGGCTGGCCTCAACCTCACTGAGATCTACCTGTTTCTGCCTCTGGGATCAAAGGCGTGTGCTAGCATGCCAGGCCTTTTTAATGTCCTTCTTTTAATAACCCACAGTGTCCAGTTTGTGCTCCCTATACCCTCATGAGTGCGAGTAGGGGCCACAGTGTTAAAGAAAAGTGACTACCCCTTCCCCAGAAGTGTCATTTGTCAATAGCTCCTCAGCTGTGTAGGGGGGAGGTGGTGCAAGCAAGTCATCTCTGCTTAGGAGCCCCACAATCACCTGCAATTCAGTATATCAAAAAGGCCAAAAATGTTCCCATAGACCCTTGGGACAAATGTTTTATGGAGTCTTGAAATTTTCAGAATGTAGGAAAGGTAGTACACAGTATACACATAACATCAGTGGGCTCTAAGAACTCCATACTCATTTTTTATTCCACAAAATGACCAGCTATCCACATTAAGTGGAACACAAAAAGTCTCAAAATGACCAGTTCCTGAGTTGCACACCTGTATTTAGTTCCAGAACGTAAGAGGGGGGAATCATTTGAGCACAGGATTTTCAGGCGAGTCTGGGTAAGCAACATAGTAAGAGGAGGGAGGAAGGGAAAGACAGACAGAGAGGAGACAGACAGACAGATAGGATCAGGCTTAACATAGCTTCATGTGTCAGTGAGTTAAGTTTCTTTACCAAGGGAGCCTGTACCAATTTATGTGCCAAAAGATGGCTTTTCAGATATATTTAGACATTGGCATGGTGGATGTTTGCATTTTACCTTGTTGTGGTACACCTGCTGTGGCGGCTCAGCAAGGAGACATGGAGACATATTCATTGGTCCAATCCCTGCCAGACCTCAGCAGAGGGAACCACTATCATGGCCAGCGCCATCCTGGACAGTGGAGCTCAGGTGTTTTTATCGATACCTGAGCTCATCAGGTGTTCTACTGATAGCACGTGCAGATCATCAGCAATCACACATCCCCCCCCATAAATCCAATACCTACAGACAATCCAAAATGCCAAAACCTAGGCGGCCCCTCACCCAGCAGTGCACAATATATTTCATACATGACTGAAACTTTCCACGTTACCTGTCACATGTGTGATCTTAGCTAACATCCTTAATACACATTGGGCTCTTAGAAGTCAACAAGGAAGAGAAAGAGGAGACCCAGAAAGAAAATGGACTAAAGCCGTAAGCGGGCCGTCCGTTGAAGATAATCTATTTTAAATGTCCACCTCAGCTTTTCTTCCTGCTGAGGTGACAAAATACTGACCCGAGCAGCCCAGATGAAAGAGGATCTGCTGTGGCTGGAAGTTGAAGGCGCAGTTCACCCTGATGGGGAAGTCGAGGCAGTGCGACTGGTCCTAGAGCTCTCACAGTCAGAGAGACCAAATGGATGCAGGGTGCTGCGTAGCTCCCTGTGTAGTGCAGGATCCCAGCCAGGGTACGGTGCCACCGCAGCAGGTGGATCTTTCCAGCTTAATTAATACAGTAACCTCACAGGCATGTGCTGAGGTTTTATTTCCCAGGTGATTCTAGATTCTGCCAAGTTGATAATCAGCACTGATCATCACAATATCCATCATCAGCACCTCTCAAAGATATGCAGCTAGTCTAGTGAGAACACAGCTCTATGCAAGTACCTACTGAATAAGCGCAGATAGGACACATTGCCTCAAAATTTGGGGGGACAACTTGTGTGAATATCAATAGCTATTAAAATTTCCACTGAGAGCCCTGGAAGCAATTTGCAGATCCTACGGAGGGTCTGAGTCCCCCAGGGTTCTCGGCTGCACCCTGTTCTGCTTCTCACAGGCAAAGATTTTGCCTAGGGACGGAAAACAACTGCAGGATCCAGCTTTCCTGCTACAGGGGAAGGTAGCCAAAATCCTAGCAAATGGGGCAGCTGGAGGTCCCTCGAGGAGGGAAGGAGCTTCAAGCTGGTCCGTCCGCAGGCTCGGGTGTGCAGTTGATTACCTCCAGCTCTGGAATAAGCATCAATCAGGATGCAGCCCTTGCTCCCAGCTGTGCATCTGGGTGCTGGTGCAGGGCCACCATGGCCCACCCTCGAGTGTGTCCACCCAGCTATGTGCCAACACGAACCAGGCCACCTGCGGCAGACTCTGCTTCTCCACTCTGGGCAGCGGTCAGGGTTTCTAGTTCCCCGCCTGCTACTCACTTAGCAATAGTGCGCAGACAGAGTTGTAGTGTCCTCAGGTTCAGTACAGGCCCCTCACCACGTGGCCATCATTTCCTCATTTCTTGGTGTACAACAAAGTCACCCAGGCTGCCATGTGCTCAGTCAACTGGGCTGTCATGCCCTTTCTGCCCCTTTGCCTCATCCTCAGCACCCCAGACACCTCAGTGTCTCAGCCAGTGTCCTCTTGTAAACAGCAGCTCCTCCAAGAGGGCTTCAGCACCCACTGAAGACCGGTCGAGAATGTTCTCTGAGTCTGAGGGATGGATGCCACTGGTCAGGTAGCCGTTCCAAGACTGTCACCTCAACTGTATGACTCAGACAGCTGTCTCAGATGTGAGCATCACAGTCCAGGAAACAGCTGTGTCCACATCAAATCGGCCTTCCTCTCTCTCTCTTCCTGCAGGTTGGTAGGGTCTACACAACCTGTCAGTGGGGAGTGGCTGCTTCCTGTCCACTGACTCCCCTGAAGCCAGGACATCATATGTGCTGGACTCCCTCTTTGCCCCATCGCAGTCTGAAAGTGTTGTTTGGCTTTGAAGTGGTCCTACTACAGCCGCAGCATCTTCCATCCCCTTCCCAGCTGCACTCACTCCATCTTCTTACCTTTGGAAAGGCATCCTCCACTTTAGCATGAAGAGGCAGGGGACCCAGGGTGTTATGGTTTGAATGTGAAACATCCTCTCATATGTTTGAATACTCAGTTTGTTTGGGGCTGGGGGTGGCCACCATGTCCGTGAGACAGACAAGCTTAAGGAATTACTTAGCAACCCAGAACTCCACTTGGCTTGGGCTACACACACCCTCTCTGTGAACAGTGCATCTAGCAAACCGTTAGAAACCTAGGAGCCCACCTGCATGGAGCCGCACACATACCTGCCTTACACAATGGAAATAAGTCACTCTTTTTAAGAGTGCTTGATAATGCTTTGTTCAAATACATCCTGAAACACAATCTAGGAACTGTAGGCAATGGGCCAATCCAGACTAAACTGGTTTTGAGTGCATACACAATAAGGCAAACTGTGTCCTCAAAATGAACTTTTAGGAAGAATCCTCTATTTACCATCTATCCTGTACATAATGGGATCTGCATTGATTAAAATCATATGCATTATGGGAAGAGCCATGAGCAGTAGAGACATGGTTATATAAATTTATCTGTCAATCAAGAACCACTCCAACTGTGCCCTTAGGAACCAAGCTTTTACTTGATATCCATAAATGGAAGCTCCAAACAACAATGGGGCCCTGGCACTTTTACTCAGCGCTCCCCCCCCAGCCCCATCAGTCTCGATAATGCATTTCTAACTCGTCCCATGGCTTCGCTTTAAATAAATTTCCTTGCTACTTTGAGATCTGTGTAGGCTTTTACTTCATTCTTGATTTTAAGAGGCCATGAAGTTGGAAACTCAGCCAGATCCCCACTTCTAGAAGCATTTGGGATCATATCCTAGCTAACAAAACTGAGCCACTTTCATGGCAGGCCTTTGCAAGACTCATGTGCTTAAACTATCTCTTCTTCCTAACTCTCTAAGACAGTGGTTCTCAACCTTCCTAATGTCGCCACCCTGCGGTAACCCCCAACCATAAAATTCTTTTTGTTGCTACGTCATAGCTGTAATTTTGCTAATGTTATGAATCATAATGTAAACACCTGATGTGCAGATGGTCTTAGGTGACCCCAGTAAAAGGGTGGTTCAACCCCAAAGGGGTCAAGACTCTCACAAGTTGAGAACCACTGCTCCAAGATATGCACAAATTCCCATAATCCCTCACAGGCATGCCCAGAGGCTAGGCTAATCTACATAATCCCTCATAGACATGCCTAGACATGCCCATGGGTTCCTTTTTTAGAGACGTCTAGCTCCTGAATAGTTGACATCAGTGTAAGCCATTACAGCCACCAGGAGGATGGGATGAAATCTAAGTGAGAGAGGTTTCAGGGCAAGATGGTGCATTCCTGTAATTGCAGTAGTCAGGCAAAGGCGGGAGGATCATGAGTTTGAGTCTAGTCTGAGCTACATAGAGAAACCGTGCCTCAAAAACAAAAAAGTGTAGGAAACACGATCTGACCTTCACAATCTTTGGGGTGGTTCACATACACCCATATTAATCATATTTGAAATTGGAGCTGAGAAAATGTGAGTGTATTGATTTAAAATAATAGAAATTCCATATGCAAACATAAATAGCATATTTTTTAATTTGGTGGGGAGTGATTTTTAAGGCAAAATCTCACCACATACCCTTGGCTGGCCTGGAATTCACAATGTATGCTAGGCTGGGTCCAAACTTGTGGGCAATCCTCCTCCTTTGCTTCCTGAATGCATGAGGAAATACTAAGGCAAATAGCATATTTCTATAACTATCGGTATATGTGCGCATGCGTGCATGTATGTGTGTGTGTGTGTGTGTGTGTGTGTGTGTGTGTTGTTAATCCCACATGTCAAGAATAAGACAATTATCACATTTTTGAACCAAATTTGAAAACCAAGTTTTAATTAAATTAATGAAATATTGGTCAATATGATAGATTCTGGCCAGGACCATTTTGGGTTTCCCAGAAAATGGCTACAAGTCACATTTTGCAAAGATTAAGGTAGAACCCATAAGGCCACATATTTCCTACCAGGTCCAGTCAGAGGCACACATGCATCCTGACATATTTCTTGCCTACAAATGTCCTGCCTACATGTGATCAAGCACATCCAGGGCAATTCAAGCACATCTGGTGCTATTGAGTTAACCAAGCTTGTTTAGGGAATGGAAAACATGTGGCTTGTTATCTTACATGAACAGACTCCAGCATTCTAGAAAGTTATTTGTCCTTGACCAAGTAGGTATTACTGTGTGAGGCCGGAGACTCCCGGCCCTGGGCATTAATCCTAAACTCTTAACAGGAACTTAGGCTTTCTCTACTCAATACAATAATTATTGAGTACTTTCCAGAACTCCCTGTTCCAAGAACTAGCCCACCCCAGAAACCATAAAACAATTATTGTCAGGCTTAATTCAAGGGCACTGTGACCCAGCCCAAATTCCCAAAACTAAAGTATGAGAGGCAGCTGCAGCTGCTGCCTAATAGCCTTGGGCAAGGGACTTTCCACGTTGACTAAGACCCTAAGTGTACATTTCCTGGTGCCCACGACCTTGCTATACGCCAGCTCCAGTCAGCTTAAAGGTTAATTGGCCCTAACCTATCAAAATAGAAAAACAATTTGGGGACCAATCGACTTGTACCAAATCGGTTTATGCCTAGCAACTGTCTGTATTTTGTATAAAAAGCTTCGTTTTCTGCTCCTCGGGGCCGCTTCTATCCTGCATGTTAGAACGGCCCCAGCGCTGATTAATAAACCTCTTGCTTTTTGCATCGATTATCTGACTGTGTCTCTCTGTGGGCGCTTCATCAAGTTGGGGTCTGGTTCGGGAACCTAACAACTGGATTATCTTTTTGTATTATAGATCTCTTAGGCACAGTAGTTAAACTTAAAACAAAACTTGAGCTCTCACAGAGTGTGTGTGTGTGTGTGTGTGTGTGTGTTCACTAAGTATCAAACCTAGGCTTTGTGCATGCCAACAACTGCTCTACCACTAGGTTATATTCCCCAGCACACATTTTGTATGAATTAAAGTATATTTTCCATACTAAAATTGAGGCTGGTAAGGCCCTTGCCTCTAAGCCCTGGCAACTTGAGTTTGACCCCTGAGACTTATGTGGTAGAGGAAAGAGCCAGCCACTGAGATTTATTCTCTGACCTCATGCTCACTGTTGCCCGAATGTGTCCCTACAAAATTTTAAGATGTTTAGACATTATCTAAAATTAAGTAGGAAGAGTGGTATTGTTTTCTACATTTGTAAATCTCTTTAATATTTGCTAACCAGAAAGCTTGGTTCTCATTTGCTTTTGCATGCAAAGAAGTATTTTGTTCTGGCTGAAGTGTTTGAAGATGATCTACCCTAACATAGATGGGTAGTTGGAAGAGGGAAATGGTTGTCTTAGTTAGGGTTTTATTACTGTGAAGAGACATGATAATTCTTAGAAAGGAAAGCATTCCATCGGTTTTGGCTCATAGTTCAGAGGTTTAGTCCACTGTCAGCATGGCAGGAATCACGGCAGCAGGCAGGCAGACATGGTGCTGGAGAGTAGCTACGAGTTCTGCATCTGGATCTGACGGCAGTAGGAAGGACAGAGTCATTTTAGTACTTGGCTTGAGCATCTGAAACCTCAACGCTCTCCCCAGTGACACACTTCCTCCAATGAGGCCACACCCACCCCAGCAAGGCCACACCTCCTAATAGTGCCATGAGCCAATGGGGGCCATTCTCATTTCACCACAGTTGATTTTTTAGATACGTGGATATTTTCCTCTGACCCCACCCGCAGACTGGACATGTAGTTTCTGAAAGGTGAACTTAAATGTGGATTGCACACGTTCCCCTTCATTACAATCCGTTGTCTATTTGCGCTTCAGTCGGATCCTTTCCCCAGCACAGTGCCGCAGTCCTCCGGAAAGAGTCTTAGGGACGCCCAACAATCCGCACTTGGACTCATTGCTTGCTTATAGTTGGCTTCTCCCAATGCTAGCCGGGAGAGAGAAGCTTCAGGAGGGCAGGAGTCTCGAACACCTGAGCTTAGAACAGATTTAGCTCATCGAGGACCATAGCACTCGCTTGCTCAATGACTGGACCCAAGTGACTCTTCAGACGGCCTTCCTGAGTCATTCTGTCACTTCACTGATGCTATATCCACAGATTTGCTCACAACATAAGAAATTCAAGGGTCTAGAATTTAGCTCAATGTTTGAGTATCTTGCCTAGCAAGTGCAAGAACCTGGATTCTATCCTCAGCTCTGGGGAAAAGAAACAAGAAAATAAAAACCCAGTATCATAAAAAAAAATTAGCTTAAAAACTACCATAGTTTTAGAGGGCATAAATTTTGTCTTTAAGAAGCAGGCATATGCAAGAGGCTCTCTGTGAGTTTGAGGCCAGCCTAGTCTACAGAGTGAGTTCCAGGACAGCCTGGGACAGAGAAATCCTGTCTCAAAACAAAAAAGAGAGAAAGAGAGAAAGAAAAGAAGGAAGGAGAGAAAGAAAGTAAAGGAAGATGGTCTTTGCTTAAATTTCTGCCTGCAGGTCTCCCTCTTGAGTTCCTGCCTTGACTTACCTCAGAGCAATAGAAAACAAACTAGGACACCAACCAAAGCTTTGTGAGCATTTCTCCTTTCTTTATGAGTATTACAGAAAAAGAAGAGTACACGAGATGAGGTAAAGGGCCATTGTAAGCAAACAAAAAAAAAGATGAGACAAAAAAGTTACTTTGTGGTGCTTTGTGGTATTTCGAATGAGAAATGCCCTGTAGTCTCCTACATTGGAATGTTTGGTCCCCAGTGGATGGCACTGCTTTGGGAGGCTTAGAAGGTGTGGCTTTGTTGGAGTAAGTGCCACTGGAGCCTCCATTCCTGCTGCTTAGTGCCAGGCCTCCACTTCACCATGGATTCTTATCCTCTGGAACCATAAGCCAAAATAAACTCTCTCTTCCTTATGTTGCCTTTGGTGCTGGTTGTAATCACAGCAACAGCAAAATAACCACTACAGCATCTTTCAAGAACATCCACATATTGACTTTGAAAAGTGATCTAGACCCTTGCTATTCAAAGCACAGCCTCGTTATCGGCAGCACTGGGGTTATCTGGTTATTAGAGAAATGAAGTCTCAGCTTCCACACCTTATTGTAGAGATGCTATTTATGAATATGACCACTATGGTAATTCCCTTCCACGAGCTCTTCTTAAGAAGTAAGTCTACACCCATCCCATCAGTCAATGAGGTCATGGAGCCCTCCCTTAAACCTTGGCATACTGTTATAATGGCCTCTGTCAGGGGGTGTGGGAGAAATGGCTGTGTAACTTCGGAAGCCAGGTTGAGAGGTACCACGCATTTTCACTGTCTTTGCTGGGACCCTTGGAACTCTGCCACCAAGTTGTAAGGAAGTCGTGTGTCCACACAAGGAGCAAGCATGTGTGTTTCATGGTCAGGAGCCCCAGCTGTGGTCTCCATTAACAACCAGCATCAACAAACAAACTATTCCTGCCAAGCTCTGCCCAGATTTCAGGATGTGAGAAAGCAAATGACGAATCATTTAATGACTGTTTTAGCCTGATGTGTCTGGGAGGGTTTGCTGGGCGGCAGCAGCCATCCAGAGATCCTTCAGTCCTCATCTGCACTCTTAGCAAGACTGCCCCATGACGCATGTGCTCATCAAACTGAGATTCATTGATTTAAAGTAAAACTGCTCCCGCTGCCCCTAAGAAACAGTGCTTATAAATTACAAAAAGTTGCACAATGAGTGATTTTCATATTTACAGCAATTATTCTAGAAAGATGGATGGTTGACGCCTCCTAAATGTGCTGTATCCTCTAAGTGTTAAATGTGTCCAGGTTTAGGGTCCGACTCACGGCTGGAAGGTATCTTCTTGAAACCTGGCAGGACTCTGGAGAACGTAAACTAAGAGGTTTTAGAAGCTTCGACTCCCAAACCGTTAGGAAGCTAAAGGCTGAGGCTGTGCGATGGAGACCCAGCACTTAACCCGCACCAAGAGCTGTCATCATTTTAATGACTGGCTCAGAGAAAAGTTTAGAAAACAAGCCGTGTCATGCTACCAAGTCAGGTGTCCCGGGACACACCGCCGCCGCCAGAGCAGACGGAGCGCAGAGAGTGGCCCTTTCCTGGGGCCGTCCCTCCCACAAAGCTCAACGTCTGTCCCGCCGTGTTGTTCAGTTAGCTTCCATTACAGAAACAAGGTGGCCAACATTTAGAAAGAGATCTCGAGGGTCTGGGGAGTTGGCACAGTAGGTAAAGTGCTTACCGCTCTAGTTGGCAGCGTGAACCTGGGAGAGTGGGACCCCAAGATGAGGCAGACTAAGGTCTCATGCAGCAGCCAGCTCTATTCAGAGCATCACGCAACTTACACTCTGAGGGTTAGAAGGGGCACACGACTAAAATGTATAGTCACAGGGACAAGCCGTACATGGCCAAAACATGTGTTTCCATAGAGGCACATGAATAACAACTGGAGTAAACTCACTCCTATCTGCTACACCTGGGAGGAACACAGATACACATTCCAAGAACACTTCTGTGTTATGAAGAAACTGAGATCAGAAGACCCTTGTCTTGTTTTCTCACAAGCACTCAGAATTCTCATAGTTCTCCATTCTTGTTCTGTGTTCCGACAAAGATCTCAACTCATTCCCAGCTCCTATGTAAAAGCAGTGTGCTTTTTTTTTTTACACGTGTCTGTAACTCCATTGCTGGTGGCAGGCAGGGACAAGCAGATTCCTACACCTCATTGGCCAGGCAGTCTAGCCAAATCACGGAGCTCCAGGTGTGTAAGATCCTGTCTCAAAAAATATCTGCCTCTAGCCTCCATACGACACACATTTGCAAATACCACACACGCACGTGCACACATAAACGAGTGCACATGCACACGCCACATATGAATATGTTCATGCACATCCCAGGAGCATATGCATACATACACAAGGATGAAAGTTCGGGGGCTGGAGAAACGACCGTCAGTAAGTACTAGCCTTGCAAGCTTGCAGACCTGAATTTAATCTCTTACACCTACATAAAGGCTGTGTGTGGCAGCTGGGTCTATAATTCCAGCTGCAGATGCTGAGACAGGGGGAATCTCTGAGGCTTGCTGGCCAGCCAATCTAGCTAAATTGGTGAGCTCTAATGTCAGTGGAGACTCTGTCTCCAAAAATACAATGGAAAGTGATTGAGAAAGATACTTGACTACCTCTGGCCTCCACACACATATGCACAAACACACATACACCTATGTGCACACACCCGCAGGTGAACATGTACACACACACACACACACACACACACACACACACACACAGTAAAAGAGGAAAACGGGTTGAGATGGCTCAGTTTGTAACGTGCCTGCCTGGCAAGCATGAGGACCTGAGTCCCATTCCCAGAACGCCCGTACAAATGCCAGCCATGATGGTGTGTGCCTGCAATCCCAGCGCTAGGGAGATGGAGACACAGAGACAGGCAGGCAGTTGAATCTGATGGGTGGACTCCAGGCGAGGGGGAGGCTGTCGCAAAGGAGGTAGACAGCATCCCTGAGGACACCTGCTGTGGTCTTCGATTTGCAGGCCCGTGCTCACATTTCGGAGGTTAGTCAGAGCGGTTGCTTTTGATCTTGTGACAGCAGCACATCACGGTGGAGAGTGAAAGGAACAAAGTTATCCATCATATGGCGTCTGAGACATCAAAGGCCCTGTTCGAGAGGGTGACATGCTCGCTATTGAGTCTGAAAGAGAGGCTCAGAAGTTGTGCTGATCTTGTTGCTGGGTCCTGGATACACACCACGTGGCCTGTGGGATGACCTGCAATTTATATTGTTTTTAAAAAATAAAAGAAAAAGAAAACAATGTCACAAAAGCTTAAAACTTGGGTTGGAGAGATGACTCAGCAGTTAAGGGCACTTGCTGCTCTTCCAGAGGCCTGAATTCAGTTCTCACTGCCTGTGTCAGAAGCTCACGACCACCTGTAACTCCAGCTCCAGGGAAACACACACACACACACACACACACACACACAGACACACACACACACACACACACATGAGAGAGAAAGAGACAGACAGACAGACAGACAGAGACAGAGAGAGAGGGAGAGATAATAGAATAAAGGTAAATCTTTTTTTTTTTTTAAATGAAAATAGGCCAAGCATGGTGGCACATGCCTTTAATGCCAGCACTAGAGAGGCAGGAGGATCTCTGTGAGTTCTAGGCCAGCCTGGTTTACTATTATGTAAACTATTATGTAAACTATTATGTAATATTACATAATAGTAAACCAGGCTGGCTTTGAACTCACGGAGATCCTATTTTGCTCCAAGACAGTCAGAGCTACATAGAGAGAACCTGTCTCAAAAAGGGGTGGGAGGGAATAAAGAAAGAAAAAAGTAAGTTAAAACCCCAAACTTCCTAATATGGTCTACAGTTTTTTTCTAAAACTAGGGCTATATGGTACTTAATATCTTTACAGCCAACCCTGGGCATCTAACAATAAGTGATGGGTACTTTCTGTACTGTTAGTCACTGGCACTGTGGTTTTTAATGGCACTGCAGCATTTCTTAATGTAAATTACTTCATGGTTTTCCTATGCAACTCTTCTTCATTTGAAACCATCTTAGACTGCACATCCGCCTGGGGAGAGTCTTTCTGCTGTGCCACACATGATGGAAGGTATCGCATGGCCAGATTGCAAATCAGGACAGAGGAGGCCAAACTCACTCTTAAAACAAACACATGAATCCATTTATGAAGGTGGAGCCCTTGAGAACTAATTACCTCCCCCACCCACCCACACACATACTCTGGGTGCTTCCTCTCAGCGTTGCCGGGCCAGAAGTTGGGTTTTCAATGTTTGACCCTTTGGGATGAATATTCACAGTATATCACAGAGTTCTGATTTCTTTTTCTTTCTTTTTTTAAAATTTAATTTTAATTTTTATTTTATGTGTATTCGTGTGAGGTGTCAGATCCCCTGGAACAGGGGCTACAGACAGTTGTGAGCTGCCATGTGGGTGTGGGAATTGAACCCGGGTCCTCTGGAAGACCAGTCAGCACTCTTAACCACTGAGCCATCTCTCCAGCCCCTGATTTCGTTTTAATGACTCAAAAGAAACCTTCTGGGGAGATGTCTCTGCGGTAAAGTGCCTGCTGTGCAGGCAGGCAACCTGAGTTTAGATTAACACCCACGTAAAAGCTGGGTGTGTTGTTGCACACCTGTAACTCCAGCGTTGGGGGCGAGGAGAACAGGAAGATGTCCAGAGCTCACTGCTCATCCAGGCCAGCAAAACTGGTGAGTTGCAGGTTCCACAAGAGACCTCGTCTCCAACGTCAGATGGAGTGCAATTGAAGAAGGCATCCGGCATCAATGCATGCAGCCTGTGAACACGAGCACACATACCCCATACACCACACACACAGAGCCTTTTCACACGTATGTGAATGTGTGCCTGCATTCATGTGTTGGGCAAACACATAAATGCACGAGCCTGTGGAAGCCTGGGGTTGGTGGTTTTGGGTGCTTTCCATGATTGCTCTCTACCGTATACTTTGAGACAGTGTTTCTCACTAAACTCAGAGCTTGCTATTTGGCTAGTCTGGCGCTAGCCATCTTTCTCTGGCAAGTCTCCCCCATATACTGGGATTGCAAGTAGGCCACACCCACCCTGCGTCTTCAAGGGGTGGGGGGCACATGGTGCACGTGTGGCGGTCAGAAGTCAACTTGTGGATACTGATTGACTCCTTCCTCCCAGGTTTGGCATACCAGCCAAGCCAGCTTGCCTGCTTGGTTTTTAAGTGTATCCGTGCAGCTGTGCATATGCCTTTGCCACCTCTACAACAACTTTCTGCTCCTCCATGAACAAAGACGGGCTTGATCTCGTCACAGATGTGGTTTGTGCACAAGGACGCTGCTGGCCCTGCAGACGTGTGCTTTTCATTTTAAGAAACTACTCAAGGACCTCAGATCTGGAGGCACAATGTGAGAGACAAAATCACCAAGAAAATTAAAGCAGGATTTGGTTTGTCACGGTTCCCGATGCCTCGGCTCGTGGTCACTTGGCCCTGTTGTTTCTGGCTGTGGTGAGGCAAAGCATGTTGGCAGGACATGCAGTGGAACAAAATGTTCACCTCGTGATGGCAGAAGGCAGAGAGAAAGTTCTCCTTACAACAAAGCCCTTCCCAAGCTCACTGAGCTACTATCTGTTGGATGAAATCAGAGTGGTCATCATCCAGTGACCTCCCAGAAGCCCAGCTTCTGACTGTCTTCACTGGCAGGTTGTCTTGGTCATCACTATTGCTGTGATGAAACCCCATGACCAAATGCACCTCGGGAGGAAAGTTTGTTTGGTTTACACTTCCACATCACAGTTTGTCATCAACAGAAGTCAGGACAGACAGATTCTGGAGGCAGAATCGTGCAGAGGTCAGGAATGTTGCTTACTGGCTTGCTCCTCGTGGCTTGCTCAGTCTGAATTCTTATATAGAACCCAGGACCACCAGCCCAAGGGTGGCACCACCCACAGTGGACTGGGCCCTCCTCCACCGATCACTAATTAAGAAAAGTGCTCTACAGGCAGATCTTATGGAGGCATTTCTCAGTTGAAGTTCCTTTCTTTCAGATGCCTCTAACTTGTGTCAAGTTGACATACAACTAGCCAGCACACACATCAAATACTATAACACGGTGAACACCTCTAGACACCATCCCCAGCAGAGAAAAATGGAACAAAACCCCAATTTCATTTCTACAGATTGGGAAGAAATTCTGCCAACTCTGGCCCCAGTCTCCACTGTGTTTTTAGATATTCTGTTAGCGTCTCTGCCGTTCTCATTTGCCTTTTGTGTTTATGCCACCCTTTGACTTGCAGGTGTCTTGTCCTTTGTGTTAAAATCAGTGCTCCCCTTGAGGGCGTCTTTGCAACGCATAGCTGTCATCTTACCCTAAGTAGGCTCATTCTCCGTCTCCCATTCTCTGTCGTTACCAACAGCCAGAACACGAACCTCAGCTTTGTGATAGCAAACCAAGCTGGGGGTGCAGGAGAGCACCCATTTCCATACCCTGGCATCAGGTGGGCTCAGGGGCTGGAGAGATGATGTCACACCAGTTCTTTTTCCTCTCCAGCCACACGGATGAGCCTCTTGGGAATGGGTAGCTGCGATCTATTTACCGGATTCCCGCAGAGTCTAAGTAAAGGGGCCTATTTGCAGCTTCATGCAAGGAGCTCTGGAGTCTACCAAAAAGGGAAAGCCATGCTTTTGGTTCTGTAATCAAGCCTACTGCCTGTCTGGACACAGTTAAGTCTTGCAGAAGTAGCAGCATGTATTGTTCCCTGAGCTGTGTAATTATCGGAGCATGTTGTAAGCTGCCCATCACTTGGAAAGACAGCAGTCAGCAACAGCAGTGAGTCCTGGGTGATGGGAGCAATGGTAATTAGTTCCTAATTAAAATTTTCTAAACTACAGGGTAATCGTGATAGGAATATCCCACTCAGTGTTATACGGAAGTTAAAAACGCTCAAGTGGGGCTGGAGAGGCTCAGTGGTTAAGAGCATTGCTTCTGTCCGGAGACCCAGTTTGCTTCCCAGCATTCATGGCAGGCGGCTCACAACCACCTGTCACTCCAGCTCCAGGGGACCCAACACCTTATTCTGGCTTCTGTGGGTAGCCCTCCCGCCAAACATAAACACGTAAAAATAGAATGAAGGTTTAAAAGTACTGTAGGAAATATATAAATCTCTGAAAATAGCGGCCAGGCGTGGGCACTTAGGCCAGGTGAACCCGCATTTCTAGTACACCCTTGGCTCTCAGAATTACAGTGTGCGCTCTGACGGCACCCCACCACAGCAGCCTGCTCTTCATGACCAGATTGCAGCACATAAACTAAAAGCAGCCCCTCTTTTATTGCAAAGCCCCCATCAGAAAAAGGACAGGTTTCAAAGGAAATTGGGGTTTCCTCTTTTCTTTATTAGCATATATTAAGTTTATAAAATAAGGGGCTGGCGAGACGACTCAGTGCTTAGGAGCACTGGCTGCTCTTCCAGAGGACATGGGCTCAGTTCCCAGCACCCACACGGCAGCTCACAACTGTTTCTAACTCCTGTTACAGGGGATCTGACACCCTAGCACAGGCGTACATGCAGGCAAAACAACAATGCACATAAAATAAAAGTAAAATATTTTTAAAGTTTATAAAATAATAGGTTTCACTGTGACACTTAATACTCATATATAACACACTTCAGCCATATTCATCCCACAGTTTTTCTCTTACCTCCCTCCCACCTCCTTAAATAGTCCTCATCCTCTCCTTAAAAAAAAAAAAAAATTCAGCTGGGTGGCGAGGGCACACACCTTTAATCCCAGCACTGGGGAGGCAGAGCTCTGGGTTCAAGGCCAGCCTCATCTACAGAGTGAGGACTGCAGTAGCAAGCTGAGGCGGCTCAGCAAGGACACAGGAGGCATGTTCCTACGTGCAAACCCTGCCAGACCTCAGCAGAGGGAACCACCATCCTGGACAGTGGAACCCCAGCATCTGAGCTCAGGTGTTTTTATTGATTCAGAACTCCTCAGGTGCAGATCATAAGCAATCAGAGGCCCCCCCCACAGGAATCTAACACCTGCAAACAATACAAAACACCAAGACCTAGGAGCCCCTCACTCAAAGGTGAATAAAACAATTATTTTTTATATAACTAAAAATAAACCTCTACAACAGAGGACAGCCAGAGAAACTCCGTCTCAAAAAAAAAATCATTTTTAATTTACACATATAGGTGTTTCACTTGCATGTTTGTACATCACATGCCACCATGTGGGTGCTGAGAACAGAACCCAGGTTATCAACAGATGCTCTTAAAGCTGGGTCATCTCTTTAGCCCTTCCTGGGGAGATGGCTCAGGAGTTAAGAGTCCTGCTCTTGAAGATGATTGAGTTTGGTTCCAGCACCCGTATCAGGCAGCTCAAAACTGCCTATACTTCCAACTCTAGGAGATTCAAAGCCTTCTTCTGGACTCCTCAGGACCTACATTCTCTCTGTCTCTCTTTCTTTCACACACACACACACATACAACACTATAAACTATATATAGTTTATAATATATATAAAATATTATACATGGTACTCTGCAAACATGTATACATTTTTAATGTTTTATATATCAGTTAAGAATAAAGTTGAATTTTAGAAAAAGCCATACAAGTATTGCTTCATTGTGCGTTCCCATGTATTGGCTATATATTGCTGTGTAACAAACTGCCCCAAACTTAGTGACTTATAAAAATAAGACTAAGTGATCTCTCAGTTTGTGTGGCTCAGGAATGTGGGAAAGTATTTCTGAGACTTTGGGTCTCTCAGAAGGTTTCTTGTAGGCTGTCAGCCTGATCTGCCTCTACAGAAGACAGAATTGGTGGGCAGCCCTTGTCCTGACTGGTGCACTTGGCTACTGTTAGTTTCAGAAAAGCCAGTTCCGAGATCACTATCACGGGTCTCCATGGAATCAACTTACAGCACAGCAGCTGGCTCTCCCCAGACAGAGTGAACATTCCAGAGAAAGCTAGAGCAGATTAAAAAACACCCACCGTGAAGCCTGCGGTCTTTTATAATCTAATCTCAGAAGGGTCATACCATTGGTTCTGCCGAAACTTTAGAGTCAATCCAGCCCACACTGGAAAAGAGGTAAAGTGGGAATCAAGAGGGTTTGTTACAGGAGCTGCTTACCACAGGGACATTGGTCTCTGACGGTTTTATATCGAGCAAACGGTTTTCTCTCTGCCCTGACATCTATTTGGGAAATGACTCTTTCAGTTTGTTGATTCTGGTAGGCTCGTTGACAGCTCTACCCATCTTGGCTCTTAGAGGGAGCTTAGGTGTTCTCGGCCTGGTTGGGAGCAGTATTTCAACTTGTCTGGCCTGAGTGATTGGGGGATGGGCCATTCAGAATCTGCTTTTCTTTGTGCGGGGCTGGTAGTGCTGGGGCAGGAAGAGGAAGGATCTCCGATGACAGGTGCCACGGGACACAGGAAGCTGCGTATTTGTCCAGTTTCCATACATGCACATAGGTCATGTTTGTTCCTCACAGGAACAAAGTTCTAGAAGGAAAGCAATCAGAAGCCAGCACAGCTGAGAGGTGGCGGGCTAGCGAGCCACACCAGCTTTTGTAACACCCTGCCTTCCTGTGCCCTGTTAAGCCTGAAACTCTTCTTAATGTAAAAAACATGTGTTTTTCATTTTGTTGATATTTGCTGAAACAGGACTTGCTATGTGGCCCAAGCTAGTGCCCAAGTGCCACCACACCTGGCTGTGAATGTTTCCCTGAGACAGAAATGGCCCTAATACATCCAGATGTTAGGGGTGCGTCTCCCCGTTCTTGCTTCCCTTATTGAAACTGCACCAGCCTTCTGTGAAATCACCTAAATAGATTGAGTATATTTACATTTTTTCAGTCTTAGCAGTTTAACACCTAGGAAAACAAATTCCCCACGTTTCCTATTATGTTCCTAATCTTGCCTCCTCGGCATACAGCAGTGCTAGGCCACGTCACACCTACGGCAACCGTAGAGCAAACCAGCGGATCTTCTGGTGTAACTGAGATTGGTTTTCCCTGAGCTCGTTCAGCACATTGTGTTGCCCACGTGAAGACTGGTTCGGTATTTCCGCCTCCCCGAGGCTAGTCCTACGTGTGCAGGCTTTTCCAAATCAAAAGAACTTACGGCCATTCTGCCTTCCTTCCCTAAACAATTCATAAAACCAGGAAGGGGAACGCCAGCGGCTCGTGCTCAGTCCTCCGAGAAGCCCTTTTATCCTGAGCCATTGTTTCTCGTCTCTAAGCAACTTCCTCCGGCATCACCCTGTCCCAGTCCGACCACGATGACTCCACTTCTAAAACAGTCTTTTGTGTGGAACTTTGTGAAAGGCTTTTTGAGAATCTAAATAGACACCATTCATGAGCGTCTGTCTATGAGCACATATGCCTCCAAAAAAGGCTCTCATGGATCCACTTGGCACAGTTTTCTCTTATTGACACCATACATTCTCTTCTCCCTCCTTCCTTAATGCCCTCAGCCTGGGGGAGAAGGGCAAGCCCTTCCTTCCGTCCTCGCCCATCTGCCTAGTCCCTCAGGTACTACAGGACACTAAAGAGTTAAAGTCAAATAACGTTGCGGTGAGGTTAGCAAACCGAGGTCAGACAGAAGTGTGGACTCGTGAGTGGTAAATGTGGGCAGGAGAAAAGGAAGTAGTGAGAGAAGTGTGGGCAGCCGGTGGCCGATGATCAGAGGTTGGGGACGTTCTGGATATTTAGGGAATTTTCCCTGTTGTTGATTTCCCTCTTCTCTTTGAAAGTGTATATTTAGGGGCTGGGGAGATGGCTCAGGGGTTAAGAGCGTTGCTGTGCTTGCGGAGGACAATTCCCAGCACCCACGTGATGATGGCCCACAACCATCTGTCACTCCAGTTCAAGGAGCTGACGCCCTCTCCTGGTGTAGGTGTCTGAGCACCTGTGTCTCTGTGTACGGACACGCACATGCTCAGTGGTTCAATGGTGCGTGGGCAGAGGGCAGAGGAAGAACTTTGGGGAGTTCTTCAGCAATGGGCTCTGAGGGTCAGGTTTGAGAAACAAACGCTCCTTACCTGCGGAGTCATCCCACCGCCTGCCCCCAGTCTCTTTTTCTGCAACATTCTCTTTTTCTAAGCCGGGTGGACAGGCTTCCTTCTCAAGTGCTTCCTCTGGATCTTATTTGAAGACAGGAACTCATGGAGCCCAGGCTGGCGCCAAACTCACTGCGGAGTTCAATGACCTTGAACTTCTGATCCTTGTGCTTCTACCCGCCAAGTGCTGGGGTCCCAGGCACACACAATCACCCTAGATTTACTGAGACTGTACCCAGGCCTTCGTGTAGTTGAGGTAGTTTCAACAACTTTATTGACATCTTTGTCAATTAGCTCTATCTTTTTTCAGATTAAAAGTGGGTATCATTCTGGAGTGTCTCTGTTGGTTGATTTTTTTCTCCCTAATATTGTTGTTTCTGTTTTCCCTCCGTGTTTATGTATCTTAGGTCCTAAAGGCCCTTGGAAGGGACTGGTAGGACCCTGGTCTCTCTGTCTATTTCCCAGCTGAAAAGGGAAGCAGTTTCGTGTTTTGGCGAACCTGTCTCATACTCTCCCACAGATCGCAGGGTAGACCCAGAGAACCGAAAACAACCTGCTCTCTGAGCAGCTTACCCTCCCGATGGACACTCCACATCTGAAGGCTGCAGGCCCCCGCACTCAACACAACCCAAACCAAATGCACTGTTGGTAAGAAGGTTAGGTCTTTACACGTGTGTGATGAATGCCAGTATTTCAGAGTTTAAGGAGAAGCTGAGCAGCACAGGGAAAAGCTGGAAGCAAGTGCAGCCAAGCCCCATGAGTTTCTGCGATCTCTCCAGATGATGCATCTACTTTTCTCTGAGTGTCTAGTTCTTCCCCCTGTACAGACGTGCCTTCTGCCACTCAATCTGTACGGTGGAGAACATGAAGGTTTTCACACACTGCTTCAGCTGCCTTGTGTGAAATTAACTTAATTTTCTCGGGGTTTTGAATTTAAAATGTTGACCTAGGGATGTAGCTCAGTGGTAGAACATTTGCCTGATATGTACCAGGACCTGGGTTCGATCCCTAACATTGTGGGAAAACAAAAAACCAAATTCAAATCCTAAGGATGAATCTCACTGGCCCAGCAATGATCAGGATAGACACGTAAACCACATCAACCTTCATCCTAGGTACAGGGATGCGTTGTGGGACTTTATTATTTATTTGGTGCTAGAGATAAAATGCAGTCTTATGCTTGCTAGACAGGTGCTGTGCCATTAAACTACATCCCCGAATCCTGTGCTACGGCTTTTCAGGGATGTCTCTAAAGTGGTTAGAGACACTTGGTGAGAAAGCCTGACAGCCTGGGTTCGATCCCTAGAACCTACCCCACAGAGCTGCCCTCTGACCCTCTACACGTACCCCACGGCAGGCATGTGCCCTTATGCCCAACAGTAAACAAAATTTTTATTTTATTTTATTTTAAAAGGTTGGTTTCCAGGAGGTGAGCTTTAGGAGGTGGGGCCCAGGAGGAGGTTCGCAGGTCACAGGCAGTCTTAACAGGGATTGGGAGACACCAATTTCTCTGTCTCTCTGCTTCCTGGTTTGAAATATCACAAATTCCTTTGACAACTGCTACCATCGGTGCTGCCTTTCTATCCTCACCATAGGCCCAAAGCAATGGGGCTGCCCCACCAGGTATTCAAATCTCCAAAGCCATCAGCTACATACATTTCTTCTTCATAAACAGCTTGTCTCAAGTATTTTGTTGTAGTACCGCACAGCTGACTAATGCATAGTGTGTGCAACATGAAGTCTCAGAACTTAATGCTGTCTTATTTTGCTTTTAACCTATTTTTCTCCCTCTGTTCATTTTGGATAGTCTTTATTTTTATGTAGTCAGCTTTTTTCCCCTGTCTAATCTGCTATTAATCTCCTCTAGGGTATTTTGTTGTTGTTGTTTTTGTTTCAAGACAGAGTTTCTCTGTTGTAACTCTGGCTATACTGGAACTCACTCTGTAGACCAGGCTGGTCTTGAACTCAGAGATCCACCTGCCTCTGCCTCCTGAGAGCTGGGATTAAAGGCCAGGCACTACCACTACCACCACCCCTGGCCCAGAAACATTTCTTGAACCCAGGGGATCAAGGCCAGCCTGGGCAATGCAATGAAGACCTCCAGCTCAAAAATGAACTAATAAAAAGTAATGTTTGCAGTGAAACCCTATATCAAGACTCTGAAAAAGATGGTTAATAATTAATACTGCTGAGTGTTTTTTATAAAAGGTTTCCCTTAAACTGGTCTAGAACTTAAACATTTCTGTATTCTCAAGTTCTGACTTTGGATCAAGTGTGTCATCAGCAAAATCCTCAGTCACAAGATCAGGAGAAACATCAAGAAACTATTTTCCTTAAAAGTGTGTGTTTGGAGCCAGTGGGATGGCTCAGTGGGTACTTACTGCCAAGACTGATGGAATTCGGTGGATGGAGAGAAGTCCTGCAAAATGTCCTCTGATGCACAACACACACACACACACACACACACACAGACACACACACACACACACAGTGTGCCTGTAGTTTTCCTTTAGCAGTGTTCCCGACTGTTTAAATATATTTGCAATTAGCTTTGTATTGAGGATAATCTTTTCCAATCTTTTCAGTGTATTACAGATTTTTGAAATGGTACCTGTCATGTCTGCCATCATGTTTAGAAGAGCTGAGATATAAACTGCCCAGCAAACCTCATCATTTAGCTCATGGAGAGAAACCCTTCCCTTCATTCAAAACAGAGTCACATTGCCCTTCAGTGTCCTGTAGCGCATCAGGTCACAGGAGGCTGCTCTAGAAAATAGACACAAAGCTGAACTAGGCCAGGCGTCAGCTGTCTGAGATTTCACCACGGGTAACCATGCTCTTATGTGACAGTGTCTCCCCTGTCTCCAGACTCAGCACTTTAAAGCTTGCACATCAGTCTACTTGAGGCTTCAATGCTTTCTTTTATCCTCATATATAAAGCTGAAATCGGGCATGGTGCCATAGCTCAGCTACCTAAGAAGCTGAGACAGGCAATCACTTGAACCTAGAAGACCAAGGTCACCCTGGGTCACATAGCAAGATGCCATCTAAACATGAACAAATAAAGAAATAATTTTACACACACACACACACACTCCTTCCTTGGATTTCACCCCAAGCACTACATACACTAAAAAAATATGTAAATAGGTACGTGGGACATGCTAACAACCTAAAAATTACACAATTGCTTGCATGTACATAATAAGTAAGCAATAAGTATGCCCTTCACTATCCTACCCTGGCAGGGTGGTGAAGAGTCTCTCTAACCTTTTGCTGCGTACCTTTCCATATCTAGCCTGTTGTTTTATAATTTGTTAAGATGTGTGGTGTTTATTGTTTTGTTTTGTTGATGTTCTGTTTATTTTTTGAGACAGGGCTTTGCTACGTCACACTGGTTGGTCTGGAATTTACAGTGTAGACCAGGCTGGCCTCAAACTTGCAGCAATCCCCCTGCCTTTGTCTCTCGAGAGCTGGGATGACAGGGCGAGCCACTGTGCCTGGCCCCATTTTATCAACTGTGAGGCGTTTTCCCTTCCTTACATCTTTCCAACTCAACTACTGTAATTCAAAAGGGAAGTAAGATAACAAAACCCTTCCCAATCTCTCCCCCTCTCTCTGGCCCTCTTGAACTTTAATAAAGAATTCCTAAATGCATAATTCCTAATCCAAAGGAAGCCCTGCCCAGTGATGGAACGCTTCTAAGGTACTGAATGAATTTCTCTTAATTAAAAATAAAAGGATTTAAGGCATGATTGGGTGGTACACACTTTTAATATCAGCACTCGGGAGGTGGAGATGGGCTGATCTCTGTCGGTTTGAAGCCACCGTGGTGTACATAGAGAGTTCCTGGTCAGCCAGGGCTACGTAGAGAGAGCCTGTCTTAAAAAGAGAAAGAGAAAAGGTATGTGTGTGTGTGTGTGTGTGTGTATGTGTGTGTACCTGTGCTAGGTGTGTGCAAGTGTCCATGGTGGCCAGAAGAGGGAATTGGGCTCCCCTCCCCCACTCGCATTCCCCACTCCCAAGTGGACATATAGGTGGCTGAGTCTGGTGCTCAGAACCCAGGTCGTCTGAGAGCAGCACGCACTGAGCCTCTTCCTCAGCCCACGCCTCCCTTTTGTGTAAGGTGAACTCTGCCATGCTGTGAATGACAATCAGAGCGTCACTGAAAGGGAAGCATAAGACAGGAAGAGACCATAGAAGGAGTTCCAAATGCAAGGTCCCCCTTTTATTCTAAAGTCAGCTACTTTAAGGAAGAGCAATGACACCTGGGAACTTGACCCACTAAAGAAAGCAACAAAACCAATGGTTTGACATCTTGAACATTTCCAACAATCCATTCAATCAAGGACAACTACTTTTCCTAGTTTAGCTAATTAATTAATTTATTTATTTATTTTATACTTGTTTTGTAAGCCAGTTGACAGCTGATTTCTTGCTCTCCTTTTAAAATGAAAATATGTTTTGAAACCATCTACCTTAGGTTAATAAAAAAGAATGTGGGCCAGCGAGGTAGCTCATTAGATAGAGACACAGACCACCAAGCCTGGCAACCTGAGGTTGAGTCCCAGGATCCAGGTGGGGGTGGGAAAGAACCAGTTCCTGAAAGCTGTTCTCTGATCTCCACATGTGCTTCTACATTCTCTCTCCCTCCCTTGCTCACCAACCCCCGTCTCTCTCTCTTTCTCTCTTGTGCACACACACACACACACACACACACACACACACACACAGGTAATTAAAAACGGATGTTCTTGTCTTTTTAGAAAGACATAGTAAGTTCCGTACTGGCATCTGGCAAAGAGCTTCTCAGTGTACAGTAGGAGTTATTAGTGATAATATGTTTGGAATCAATCACCATAACTACACAATAAAGAGTATTTGGTGCCAAGGATGTGGCTCAGTTGATAAAGTACTTGCTTAGCATACACAAAGCCCTGGGTTCCATGCCCAAAATTGTAGTAGTAGACAAGGAGGCATTTTCATAGGCGGAAGCCCTGCCAGACCTCAGCAGAGGGAACCACCATCATGACCAGCGCCATACTGCCAGTGGAGCCCCGAGTGTCTGAGCTCAGGTGTTTTTATTCTTTCAGAACTCCTCAGGTATTCTACTGATAGCACATGCAGATCATTAGCAATCACACATCCCCCACAGAAATCCAGCATCTGCAAACAATACCAAATGCCCTAGACAGCCCCTCACCTAACAGTGCATAAAACAATTATTTTATATATAACTAAAAATAAACATCTGTAACACAATATCTCGTAAATGGCATGTTGGCACAAGCCTGTAATCCTAGAGCTTTGGAGGTAGAAGCAAGAGTATCAGAAGTTCAAGGTCACCCTCAGCTGCAGATCTAGTTTGAGGCCAGCCTGGGCTACATGAAATCCTGTTCTTAAAAAAATAATAAGGTGCAGGAGAGAGACGTAACTAGTAGTTAAGGGCACTTGTTGCTTTTATTGGTATCTGAGTTCCGTTCCCAGCATCCACATAAGAGATCACAAACATCTGTAGCTCCAGTTCCAGGGAATCTAATGTCCTCGTCTGACCTCCATGTGGTTCAGCAAGCACATAAATACTTGTACACATAAACTAAAAATAAATATTTTAAGATCAATATTTGCATTTGAAAACAAGGTACCACTGTGTTAATGGAAATGACACTACCTCAATGCTTCTCAGATTCGTACTATGGATATTCTGTGTTTCAAGAACTGCCCTGTGTACTACAGGATGCTTTGAGGAATTGCTGGCTTCAGTCTGCTAAATATGAGTGCCACCTAGCTCATCCAAGTTGTGTATGTAAGAAACATTTTCAGCCATGGCCTAATATTCCTGGACAGAAGGTAGGGTTACATGTTAGTTGGAAACTCCTCTCACACATCCACATATATATAAAGTCAATTTCTTTACCTTTCTTTCTTTCTTTCTTCCTTCCTTCTTCCTTCTTTCTTCCTTCTTTCTTTCTTTTCTTTCTTTCTTTCTTTCTTTCTTTCTTTCTTTCTTTTTCTTTCTTTCTTTCTTTCTTTTTCTTGTTGTTGTTTGTTTCTCTGTGTGGCCCTGGCTGTCCTGAAACTAGCTCTGTAGACCAGATTGGCCTTGAACACAGAGATCTGCCTGCCTCTGCCTCCCAAATGCTGGGATTAAAAGGCGTGGGCCACCACTGCTCGGAAAAACAAGCAACTACAGGTAAGAGACTTTTTTAAAAAACAGATTAATCCATTGCTTAAGCAGGTTAAGCCATAGTACTGTTACTAACCCAGGACTCAGAGATTTAGGGATTGTCTCAATCTCTAAACAGGGCAGGAAAATGTTTAGCTATCTCGATACTATTAACTATATTGGGGACAATAGCGTAATATAAAAATGCTTGTTTTTAAATAATCCTACATTCATTTTCCTCACGCAGTTATTTATATACTTCGGCTTTAAGTAAAATACCATCTATGAGGTTAGAGAGATGGCTCAGTGGTTAAGAACACTTCCTGCTCTTGCAGAGGACCCAGGTTTGATTCCTAGCACCAACACGGTGGCTCCCAAGCGCCAGTAATTCCAGTTCCAGGGAGCCTGATGCCTTCTTTCGGTCTCCACAGGCACCAGGCAGGTGGATTTTGCACACCCATACATTTTGGCAAATACATAAAAAATAGAACTAAATAAATAAATAAGAAAATGGCATGTATCCCAGCACTCAGGAGGCAGAGGCCGGCGCACTCCTGTGGTCATGACGCCTACATAGTAAGGCCCTGTGTTCAAAAGGAAGAGGAAAAAGAGAAAGAAAAAGAAAAGCACCATCTGAAATTAGATTGGCACCAATATTCTAGCCATTAAAATATATCCTTTGAGGACTAGAGAGATGGCTCAGCAGCTAAGAGCACTGGCTACTCTTCCAGAGGATCCAGGTTCAATTCCCAGCACCCACACGGCAGCTCGCAACTGCCTGTAACTCCTGTTCCAGGGGATCTGACACCCTCACACAGACATACACGCTTGCACAACACTAATGCACATAAAATAAAATAAATTACAAAAATACAAGCTTCAAAGTAAGCTTCTTCGAAATTAATGGCATTCTTGTCTTTCTAACCACGTCATTCCTGTCCACTGAGCCACAAGCAATTACTCTGCCTCTGCAGTTGATGAATTACAAGATCTTGGGCACATTGATTTTCTACTCAAGGCCTCAGTTTCTTCATCTGTGAAATGGAAATAGTTGTAGTGCCTGCTTCTGCGCATGTTGTCACGGTTCAAAGAGTTATTGCAAGTGCTCAGAACAGTGACTGTCACTCAGGGAATGCCCGATGCTAGTGAGCACTTATCAACATTTGTCAGTGTGTGGCCAGTTTTTAACACCAAATGACCCCTTCTTACATTCTCTTCCCACACATTGTTTTTGGGTAATCTATTTCGCTAAATGATACTAAGCCAAGTACCCTAAGTTCAGGGTTATCTTCTACAGTACATAATCGGCTGTACATAGCAGCCCCGTTATTCTGTTATGCTATTCATATTCTCTGCTAATATAAGTCAAGGATTTGTGACAAAAGAGCAACAATCACTTCTAAAAATAGATCAATTTTTTTGGAGACAGGGTCTCACTATGTAGCTTCGGCTAGCCTTGAACTTACTGTGTAGATCAAACTGGCCTCAAACTTAAACATTTACCTGCCTCTGTCTCTTCAGTGCTGGGATTAAGGGCATGTGCCATCATGTCTGGCTCAAATACATTTTCAAAATTTCACCCCAAATTATAAATGGTTTAGGCTAGTTGCAGTGGTACATGCTTGTAGTCCTAGCCTCTGGGAGACAGAGGCTAAGCAAATCAGAAGCTCTCATTTCAATTGACAATTGAGGTTTCGAGCTGCCATGTGGGTGCTGGGAATTGAACCCAGGTCCTCTGGAAGAGCAGCCAGTGCTCTTAACCACTGACTCATCTCTCCAGCCCCTCTATGTGAATTCTTACAACAATATCCATGTATTCTCTGCCAAGGGCTGGTTTAAGGAAGTTATTAAATCCTCAGTAACCCATGAGATCAGAATTTTATTGTCCACACCTTAAATATCAGACCATAGTTGGTTAAAAAATGACAAGGTGACATTAGAGCTTTTGTCTGGAACCAGCATCTGCCCCCTAAGACTCTGTGAGCATAAACATAGCCAAGACACAGACACTGACTGACACAGTGCTTAAAGTTTTGCTCCGTTGGGTTTCCTTCACATATGTTTAACACTAAAATCATCATTCTTGTTATTACTGTGAACTCGCTAATAATACCCGGATTCAGTGATTTATTGGTAATTGAAACAGTTAAGTTTTCAGTTGCATCAAAGTTAGCAACATATGCTCTTTCCAAAAGAACATGTTGCACCAAATTTAAAAATAATGATTTAAAGGGTGGTATATCAGTGAAAGGCTAGAACAGGAGGCCTGAAATACTGTTCAGCCATGGAGGCACTGTCAGATACACAGATGCAGCTGTCTCTGTGGAAACTCCAGAAATCAGTCAAGAGGCAAGAGCTTCATCAACACAGGAAGAAGCCTGGGTGTGCTGATGTACACATGTATCCTAGCATTTGCAAGGAGGACACAGAGGACCAGAGTCCAGTCATCCTTGTCAATATAAGTTTGAGGCCAGCCTATGCTATTTCAGACCCTGTCTCAAACAATACAAACAAAACAAAAAAGCAGGGAGCAAAGTTTGTGCAATTTTGTATCCACTAGCTTCTGGAACAATCCAGCGAAAATCCCGACTCCTACCTTCTTCCTCAAAGGGAGAAGAGAGTAGGACATGAGCACGAAATGTTACGGGTACACAGAGGGACAGTCCGTCCGATTCAGACGCCTCATGGAGACAGCAGTGTGGTTTGGTTGCTCCGTGAAGGTCTGAGGTATGTACCGCAGTACAAGATGCCAGGGAGAGCAATGTCGGGAAGGAAGCGCTTTCACGCTCAGGGCAAGAAAGAGGGTGATCCTCTTAAACATGAAAATTATATACAGAAAGCAAGGAAACAGCTGATCATGGTGATACAGACCTGCAATGCCAGCACTCGGGAGGTGGAAGCAGGAGCATCAAGAGTTCAAGTCCAACCTCAGCTATATAGTGAGTTCAGGGCCAGCCTGGGTTTCATAAAAGCCTGTCTCAAAATACCAACAGCAAACAGAACACCTTGGAAAACATGCATCCCAAGAAAAGGTTTAAAATGCCATAGAAAGACAGAGAGGCAACAGTATGCAGCGTCTCTAAATCAGAGAGAAATTGGAGTTCTTGTGGCAGCAGTGGGAATCCATCCTTATCCATCCTTTCTAAGGGTGGGCAGGTTTCATAGCAGGAGATGTGTGTAGCCAGGCTCCCCAGGCAGGAGGCAGGGATGGGGGTGGGGGTGGAGGTGTGTGGGGGTGTTGGGAGCAGGAAGTGTGGCTTTGGTGTAAACTCACTTCCCAGGTGAAAGACCCTAAATCAGACTCACAGGCAGTGTCTCAGTGGGGTTCCTGTCAGGTATTTGTGAAAGGAGTCTGCTGCAGATAACATGGCTTGCGCAGCTGGAGTCTAACACCACCTTCATACAAAGGTCTACTGTATGAAGCAAATCTCTAAAGACTGAAAGAGACAGTGACTTCATGTGCCCAGATCTCAACAGAAGATTACAAGGCAGACAAAGACACAGACAGACACAGAGAAACCAAGGAAACAGAAACTCTAGAAGTCAGTGCTAAGGAAAAAAGAGATCTATGAATTATTTTACGAAGTATTTAAAGTACTTATAATAACGATAGACTGCCAGCTGAAGGAGAATGCAGTCAGTAAGTGCAGTCTACTAACTGGCTCATGGGCGGTGAAAGGCCTCCGTGGGTACTAACACTAGCCAGACAGCGTGAGTGCAAGGCCCCAGAACCCATGTAAAGGCCAAACGGTCCTTTGCCCTTCAGCATGACCCTGTTTTCTTGTTTGTTTGCTTTTGTTTTTTAAAGAGAGACAGAGAAAAAGAAATAGAAGTAGGAAAACCTAAGACGGGTTATTTTAAGTTATTAAGCCTGGTGAGCAAGGAAGAAAAACACATGGAAAAAAGAGGGCAAAGGAAGCCAGGCATCATGATACACACTCAGGGTCTTTGCACCCGGAATGAGAGGCAGGAGGACACCAGTGCACAGCTAGCCTGGGTTTACACAGGGACACACACACACACACACACAGACACACACACCATACACACATACCATACACACACACACACACCATACACACACACACCATACACACACACACACACACACACACACACAGACATAAACACACAAACACACACCATACACATACACACAGGCACACATACACAGACACACACACACCATACACATCATACACACACACACCATACACATACACACACACATACACACACACCATACACACACACACACATACAGACACAAACACACATACAGACACACCATACACACACACACACACATACACACCATACACACACACACCATACACATACACATATAGACATACACACACACAGACATACACACACACAACACACACACACACACACACACACACACACACACACACACACACACCATACACACACACACATACATATACATACACATATACACACTCACACATACATACACATATACACACACATATGCACACACCATATACACATACACATCATACACACATATACACACACATACACATATACACACACACATACGAACACATCATACACACATACACAGACACACACACACGAACACACACATACAATACACAAACACACACACACCATACATACACACATACATATACGTACACACATACACACTCACACATACATACACATATATACACACACATGCACATACCATACACACACACACACACCATACCTACACCCATACATACACATATACACACACAAACACACATACACACACACACCATACACACACACACACACCATACACACACACAGACATACCATACACACACACAGACACACACACACACACACACCATACACACACACACAGACACACACATACAATACACAAACATACACACACATAGACACACACACCATACATACACACATACACATACATACACATATACACACTCACACATACATACACATATACACATACATACGCACACACCATACACACACACACACACACACACACGAAGAGTGCTAAGGAATTTATGGGATACTGCCAAACCAACCAATATATATACATTATGAGACTCCCAAAATACAAAGAAAATGAGAAAGGGGCAGAGAACTTAAAGAAATAACCCTAAACACTCCAAATTTGATAACAGACACGAATACACATATATTCAAAAAGCTCAAAGATGAACCCCAAAAGGGTTTATTCTAAGCTACATTATAATCAAACTATGACAGGGCTTGGGTGGCTCACACAGGGATCCCAGCACCTAGATGGCTGAGGCAGGAGGATTGCTGTGAGTCAGGGAGTGAGTGTGAAATCCTGTGTCAAACAAAACAAAACAAACCAAACTGCCTCAAGTCACAGATAAAACATATCCTCAAGGCAGCAAACCAAACCAAACAAGGAGCTACTTACAGTGGAGGCCTATGGGGTTATCAGTTCTGGTTACTGCTGTGGTTATTTGTCTATGCCTGAAGGGCTATGAGGCCAGAGGACACCTGACAGGTCAGCCTCTTCTCCTGACCTGAAGTGAGCTCTGGAGATCAAACAGGTTGATACCAGAAACATTGGAGAGAGAAGGGTGACATCTTAAAAGAACTGGGAAAAAAGGAAAAACACAAGAATTCTGTCTCAGGCAAATTGCTCTTTGAAAATGGAGGAGAAAGCAGTACTTTCCTAGAGAAACAGAAGCTGAGCTATCAAGCCAGCAAGCTGCTTCAGCTGGTAAAATCCAGTTCCCAACAGTTCTTACCTCCACAATGTGTTCTGATACACATACTAAATAAGAAAATGTCAGGAAATTAAAAAGCTGAGGAAGTGTATTACTATCAGACTTGCTCTATCATCAGATGGCTCACAACAAGCTAATTCTAGCACCAGGGAATCAAATACCCTTTTATGGCTTCCACAGACACCTGCATGCACATGGGCATGCTCACACACAGACAAACAGATAAAAATAAACTTATTCATTCACTTATTTTGAAGATGTTAAATGGCATTGCCGTGGTAGTACACGCCTTTAATTCCAGCACTTGGGGAGATTATGGAATTTCAGGGTGTGGGTGAGCTTTGAGAGCATAGCTTTGCCCCACTTTCTCTACTTCCATTGTGTGTAGTTGGGATGCAGTTTTTCAACTTTCTGTTCCTGCCACCATGCTTTTTCCACCATTATGGACATCTAGTCTCAGACTATAGTGGATTGGTTTAAGTTAAGTCAGTCACATTTTAGCTCTGAGAAAATCTTTGTAAATATTCTGTGATGTGTGCAACCTGTTAATGTGTGCTTCCTGAGACCTTGAGATAATTGTTAATTGAGGGATAAGACACTGTGGGGAAGGGCTGCTTCCTGGAATGTGAACTTGGATTTTGGGAAAAATTTGTAAGTGATGGGTAACTATTAATGACTGCAACCCAATGTAAACTCATGGCTGAAGCAATTGTTGTTAGAAGCACCCTGCTCCTAATTTCTTACATGCTAAAGACATTTGCTTATGATATTGCTAATGAAGAGACCTTATTGTCCCTGCAGCCAATCAGGAACTCTAAGGAATACCTACCTGGAGACCTCGGATTACCTGAATGGTGCCAGGAAGTTGGGCTGAGGTTGTGGGGTCATATTGTTCTGTTCATTATACAAAAAGGCCTTTGTATCAGCGGGGGGAGGTCAATTAACTTTGCCTTACAATAAAAAACTTGAACAAAGTGAGATCTGGGTTCAGTACATTGAAACTGTTCCCTCTCCTTTTGTGAGTTTGGAGTTTTCATCCTGGAAGTGGCTTTCTGTTCTTTACTGAGCCCACACTAAGAACAATCACACTGGATGCATAAGCTCTTTCTTGAGTTGTCTCTGGACTTCATGTTTTATCATAGCAACAAAGAAGTAATGAATATATATGCTAATTAAAAAAACTACACAAAAAAGTTGGAGAGAAAGAAACTAGAGCTGTTCAAAGAGATTACTAGAGGGCTCACAAAATGACTCAGCGGTTAAGGTACTGGTTGTCAACCTGATAATCTGAGTTCAATCTCCAGAACCCACCCGGTGGAAAGAGAAAACTGACACACACACACACACACACAAATTTTGAGAGAGAGAGAGAGAGAGAGATTATTAGATATATTAAAGGAAAGCCACATACTTTGCAATGGGACAACAGGAAAGGTGCCTTGAAGACGCTTTAAGAATTAGCAAGGGGACTGAAGAGATGGCTCAGTGGTTAAGAGCACTGGTTGCTCTACCAGAAGACCCAGGTTCAATTCCCAGCACTCATATGGCAGCTCACAACTGTCTGTACTTACTGTTCTAGGAGAACCGACACCCTCACATAGACATACATGTAGACAAAAACACCAATGTACACAAAAAATAAATAAATACAATATTAAAAAAGAATTAGTAAGACCCCATCCATTGCAGGTTGTAAAGTGTAAAACTGCAAACCCATTTAAGGAATTGTCTTTGAACAGAGGGTGCCTCCACTGCACCCAGACTACAGAGTATACCAGGGAAGTGTTTGCATAGGTTCAGCCAGGCTCGAATTCAGAACAGCCCCAGCAGAAGTGGGCATCATCTAAGTGGTACTGTTTTTTGCAGATGTGAAAAAGTTACAGGATCATGCAGGCTTCCTCCAAAATTCCAGAGAAAAGCTTATGAGAGCAGGCATAGTGTCAGATTTCCCACAGGGAGTCCCTGACAAGGCAGTGTGTACAACTCTAAGAGTGAGGTCTAAGTTCTACTGGAGAGTCCACACACTGAATGAAGCCAGCCCAAGGACCGAGACATGTGGACTGCAAATGGCAAGGCCAAGGAGGTGAGATTGCGCATGCCTGTTGGAGCTTAAATGATGCCATACCCACTTAAATATCAGGCATGAGCCACAGAGTTAAAAGTATGCTCTGCTTGCTTTGGTCATACTTTGGTTTCATCTCCTTTACAGTGGGGATGTTTAGTGCATCCAATTGTATATCAGATGTATGTAACTTTCTTTTTAAAATTACTTTATAGGGACTCACAATTCAAAGATTGCCTTATGCGGCAGGGCATGGTGGCACATGTCTTTAATCCTAACACACAGGAGGTACTATGGAGACACTCTGTCTTTAAAAAAAAAAAAAGGAAGAAAGAAAGAATTAAAGAAAGAAGGAAAGCAAGAGAAAGAAGAAAGAAAGAAAGAAAGAAAGAAAGAAAGAAAGAAAGAAAGAAAGAAAGAAAGAAAGAAAGAAAGAAAGAAAGAGAAAGGCAGTAAGGGAAAGGAGAAAGCAAGGGAAATGATTGCCCTGTGTATAGACTTGTGTATAGACTTTGCTTTTAGACAAAAGGCAAGTCTAACAATACTGGACTGTTAAAAGTGGGACACTTAAAGTTGGATTAAATACATTCTGTATTACGTGGTGCCCGTGAGTCTTTGAGGGTTAGGGACAGATTTTATTTCTTGAATCCGAAATACACATCCCAACACACCTCATGTTTTAAATAACTTGTGATGATGTTCTTCAGAAGTCTCTGGAGACCTTAGGAATGTCTTGGGATTTCCAGTGGAGACCAAGCTCCATCCTTACAACCTCACATCTTGTCTTGTCAAGGGCTCCCTGCAGGGAATCCAGCACCACACCACATACCTGGTCCCATAGGCTTTTCTCTGCAATCTTGATGGACGTCTCCATGACCCTTCAGGAAATGGGACCTAGCTGATGCAAGTAGGTCACTGGAGGTTAACCCGGACCTTGGTTCCAGCTCTTCTACTGCTTCCTGTCCACTGCGATGTGAACAGCCTTGGCCACATGTTCCTGCAGCCATGAATTGATGTGCTCTTCTATGCCTTCACCACCACAAGGGACTAAAACTCTTTGAAACTGTGAGCCTTCCTCTCTAAAGTAAGGTAAAAAGTAGAACTCTTCCTCTCTGTTTCTGTCAGGAATTTTGGTCACAGAAATGCAGACGTAACGAATACACCTGCCCAAGGCAATCACCAATGATTGTTTCACTTGCCTTCTCCTGACGGGACCTCAGAGAAAGTTCTGTGAAGTTATCTTTCCATACTGTTCTTTTCTCTCCACTACTACAAATTCTACTTTTTTGGTTGTTGTTTTGGTTTTTTGTTTTTTTGTTTGTTTGTTTTTGTTTTGTTTTGTTTTTCTAGACAGGGTTTCTCTGTTGTAACTCTGGCTGTCCTGAACTCACTCTGTAGACCAGGCTGGCCTTGAACTCTCAGAGATCCACCTGCCTCTGCCTCCCGGGTGCTGGGATTAAAGGCATATCCCATCACTGCCCAGCTGTTTCATCGTGTTTTAAGACAGGGTTTCACTATGTAGCCCTGGCTGGCCTGGAACTCACAATATGGACCAGATTAGCCTTGAACTCACAGAGCTCCACCTCCCTCTGCTTCCCTAGTGCTGGGATTACAGGAATGTGCCACTGTGCCTGGTTTTGTACTAGAGATTCTTATTGTATTCGCTCCAACTCAGTCATTTTAAACTCCATGTTCTCAACAAAGGGAATCCAAGAGACCCTATTTGTGTTTCCCTCACCATGAACCAAAGCCCAGATGCTCCTCTCTAGACAGTAAGCTGGACCAGGGTAAGTCTCACCTCATTTGCTTTTCTTCTTCCTGGGGACACTGTCCTGAGCTTCCAGCTGTTCACTGTGCTTCATACATGCTCAGCTTCTTGGTTAAGGTCAGACAGTAAACTCTGTTCTTATTTCATCATGACTGGAAGCAGAAACTATTTAATGCTTTTTGATCCTACTAAATGGCCTTCCTCGTGGTCTGCCAACTAGTAATAAAGTAATGGCTCTGCAATTAGACCAATGACTGAGCCAACTCTCCATTCACATTAGTGACACTCTTGGGGACCCTAAGGACAGAAACTAGGACCTCATTTTTGCTAAGTACTCTCTCAGGCACGGAACTGCAGCCTCAGCCCAGTGACAACTGTAGTATGTATGAAGAACTGCACCCACTCTTGAAAACTTTCAAAAAACCACTAAGATCAGATGTCTTTTCCTCCCCCACACCTGTTTGTCCCTTTCTCTTCCCTCTGAGGCAGGGTCTTGTTAAGTAGCTGGCGTCAACTCAGTTCCCACATGTTGGGATCACAGGCATGTGCTTCTAAGCCCAGTTCTCCCAACCTTTTATTTAGAGAAAAATGTGAAACTTGTGTAAAATTTCATCTTATTTACTTTTGCTTGTTTCTAGACAGGGTCTCACCATATAGGCCCTGGCTGGCCTGGAACTCACTATGTAGACTAGGCTGGCCTCAAAATCACAAAGATTCAACTACCTCTAATACTTGCTGGGATTAAATGTGTACACCGCCATGTGCAGCATTATGTAAAATTTTAAAACATTGACCAGTGAATATACCTATGGTCTCTGTCTCGATTCACTAACTTTTAGCATTTTTCCACAAATACTTTGTTTCCCTTTTAAGTTTTTTGATCAATTGAAAGATTATCCTGCATCTCCAAGAAGAGAACATTCTCTTATAAAGTCATACCATTATTCTACCTATTATGTTATACAGATGGCATAACATTAACTAATACAGGGCTGGGGTGATAGTTCAGACAGTAAAGAGCTTGCCTTGCAAACATGAGGGTTTAAGTCTGATTCCCAGTGTCCATGAAATGTGCAGATGTGGTGGTACATTCTTGTAATCCCAGCGCTGGGGATGCATCGGCAGGCAGTTCCCAGGGGCTTTCTGGCCAACACAAACTCACCATGAGTTCCAGGCCAAGTGAAAGACCCTGTCTGGAAGAACAAGGTGGACAGTATCTGAAGAGCTACAGTTGAGGCCGCCCTCTGGTCTCCACACGAACTCACAAATGCACAAGGCGTACTGTCAAGCACATACATACACATAGATACTAGCTGCTATATAGTTCATATTCAAAAGTTTCCAGTTCTCTTTTGTAGTTTATAATCCAATCAAGAACCACTCACTATGTTTAGTAACTCACTAGCCCAGGTCTCCCTAGCCCAGGTCTCCCTAGCCCAGACTGACTTTCAACTTCTGGTCTTCCAGCCTCAGTTTCCGGAGTTCTGGAGTTACAGGCAAGTGCCGCCATGCTAACTCATTGTGTTGTACTATTTTTATGTCGGCTGAACGCTTTGTTGCCTATGTGTTTCTAGTGCAGAGGAGACAGCCTGGAGCAACTGAGACCTGCTATCTTGTTCCTGCCGACTGTAAAGAGCTGTGACAGTGCTAGCAAATTTTGTGACAACTTACAAAAGAGAAATTCCTCATTGCATTAGCCTTGCATTTACCTTGTCACTTTGAAAAATGTTAAATGAGTACAATAAATACCAGTTTACAAACTAATATGCCCTAACATTGCTCAAGTGTGCTATTACAGAATTTAGCAGCAGGATTTCTTTTTTTCCTCAGCAAAAGATGAGGTAACTAAAGGATTTCAGCTCTGCTTTGCTGTCATTTTTGTTTTAGGATCACAGACTTACCTAAAAACATGGCCCAGCTTCATAAGGGCTATTCCTACGTGTTTTTTAAAGAAAATAGATCTGTCATGTTTTCAGCAGCAGAACCTGCCAAACACTTCCCTAAGTGAAATAGAACAGAAAACCCCTTATTTTAGAACCCCCAGGCATCCATGAGAGAAATAAACACGTTTTCCCCTCACGGAGGACTACTTTATTTTACTTACGTTTATTTCAAAACCATCATCTGGTAGCCCCCAGCCCTGCTTTTCCGGCAGATGGCAACAGCCCACAAAGGGTGAGCGGGGTGAACCGGATGCACACAGCTGTGCAGGGCGTGAGCTTGTGAGCGGTAAGGCGGGGGGAGGGGGGGCAATAATGAGTCCCAGGAGAAGACGGTAGATGGTGCACAGTTGCACCCAGCATGCTCGGAGCTAGCAACGTCTCTCATGAAAAGGGGCCATGCCTATCATTTTTGATCTATAAGTTAAGAGCAAAAAGTATTGTATCATCATGTCACTTTTAAAATTTTGTTTCTAGAACCACATATTACAGAACAGCTGTTAAAGGGTGGAGGAGTTGTTGATATTCAAACTGAACTAATTAAATTCAGTACCCAAAAGATATTATATGTTCCTGACAGAAGCAGCAAACACAGAGAGAAAGTACTTTAGGACGGAAGAGGGGGAAATTGAGCTGGGCACTGCTGATGGGAATGTAGGTTCTTTTGCTTCCCTCTGCCATGAGCTGACACTTGACACTTGTTGTGGAAGTTGGTTTTTAGTTTTGTTTAAAATAATCGTTCTTGTGCACTGTTGGAAGAGGGGTGCATAGGCCTTGGCCTTCTGTATGGTCTGTAGGTGTTGGATTTCTGTGAGGGATGTTTGATTGCTAATGACCTGCACCTGAGGCGTTCTGGATGAATAAAAACACCTGAGCTCAGAGGCCCAGGGTTCCACTGTCGAGTACGGTGCTTGGTGTGACAGTGGTTCCCTCTGCTGAGGTCTGGCAGGGCTTCCACATATGAAAATGCCTCCTTGTCTTTCTTGCTGGGCCGCCACAGTAGCATAACTACCCCTCTTTCAGAATGTGTGTTAAGTGGCCTAGCATAGTGAGTGGCAAGGGCCTGCAGTCTCAGCACACAGGAGAAGGCAGGACTTCCCTGGGCTAAAGAGCCAGTGGAAGCAAGTATTGGCAAGAAGAGATGTAGTAGAAGCTCATGGGCTTGAAGTGAGTGTGATCAACTGAGTGTTCTCACTGTGTTCGTGAATACCATGACCCAAGCTTGTTGGTTTGCCGGGGCTTGAGACCAAGAAATGGGCCTCAAATGCTAACGGGAACTCTGTATAACCTCATCCTATGTTTCAAGCAACGTCTCTAAGTTTCTAGAGAAAAAAAATAGGAATAATTGTTCTTCCGGTCTAGTGATTTTTCTCTTTCAGTTCTTATTTTCCTCACTGCTATGAAATTTACCTGAGCAAAGCAACTTCAGGAAGAAAGGGTTTATTTCAGCTTGCTCTTTGAAAGAAGTTCTAATCATGGGAGAGGCAGCAGGAGCGGAAGGCTGCTGATCACACCGTGTCTGTGTCAGGAGACACGAAGTCTCAGATGTGGGTGTTCACTTAGCTTTTCTGTTTTGTGAGTCTGGAATCCCAGCCCAGGCAATGGTGCTGCTTACATTTGTAATGAGCCTACTGATCTCAGCGAACCTAATCTAGAAAAAAACCCACACACGCGCCTTGAGATTCATTTCCATATTGAATTTAGATCCCATAAAGTTGACAATCGATATAACCCATCACATAGTGCTAGTGACTGAACCCAAGGCCTTGCACATGCTGGGCCAAACGCTGTACTACCGAACCACACCTCCAGCCCCCAAAAGTTATGTTATAATAATGCTCCAGTGTGACTCAGTACAGCATACACTCATGAAACTGAAACACCATCAGGTAAAGGATTCCCTATTATTTTCCCTCCTCTCCTGTCCCCTACTCTCCATGTAGTGCTGGCTAGGCTGGAACTTCTGCCTCAGCTTCCTGAGAGTCAGGATTTTAGCCATGCAGTATCATGCTTTCTCTCTCTCGCCTATGAAACATGTAATTAAAGGCCAGAGAACCAATAAAAGCAATTTCTACTAAAGATGATAAGGAGCATGTGCATGGTGGCTGAAGTAGAAGAATTGAAAGTTCAGGACCAGCCTGGGCTATAGTTCTGAGAACTTGTCTCAAAAGAAAACAAAACAGTAAAAAGAACAACAAAATGTACTTCAAATAGGCTAAAAAACAAGAGAGAGACAGATTTTATGACAATAAAATGTGAATTTATATAAACAAAATGTCATATGCCTAAAACCTTAAAAAAAATAAGTATCAAAGAGCAGATGTTAATCAAGCTCTCTCGAGGGTCATATTTCAGGCTAGCTCGATTTCCTTCCAGCCAGCGTATGCTGCAAACATGCAGAACGAAGGGCACTGAAATGAGGTGGAACCAGTTTGACAGAGAGTGTGCAATCTCGTTTCAACAGACTGATTAATATGAGAAAATATAAAATGGTCATCACCAAGGAGGCAGGCTCGGGGTGACTTCAGAGGAGCACCATGGGTGGGAACAGGACCTTCTCTTCAGCCATTCTGGTGGGATTGTAAGGAACTCTAGAGAAGATGAGGGTTGGAAAGGAACTTCAGAGTCAATAGATGGAGATTCTTATCGACAAAAGATAGGGCGGAAGTACTTTATTTGAGTGGAGTTATGCAAAATGATATTCGTAGATGCTTTCAAGCATAGCTAATGGAACTGTACGGCAGACAGAGTTGGCAGAGAACTGATCAAAGCCAAGGGTGAAACTTTTCTTCTCTTGCTGATTTCCGTTTCCTAGTTCCAAACTTGTATATTCCTCCACATATTTCACCCAATCTAAACAATATCCAGCTGTATAGAATTCTTTCTCCTTCACTGCAAACACACATTCAGGAAGTATAAAAATGTATTTAACAGAAAAACAGAGCTGGGTATGGGGGTGCAAACCTGGAGAACCAGTTCCTGGAGGCAGGGGCCTGAAGATCGCCTCCACTGTGACACCCTGTCTCAAAAAATCAAAACAGAAGGTCAGTGAGCAAGTTCCACACTTCAGTAACTTTCCTGGCACTTTTTTGAAGGAGCCAAATTATTTGCCAATTTTTATTTCTTCTGTAAAAATGGATTTCTTGAGCATGGTGTGGGGAGTGCATGCCTGCAATTCCGGTGCCTGGAGGACTAATGAAGCAGAACCACTGCCATGAGTTCAAGGCCAGCCTGGGCTACATAGTGAGTACCAGGCTAGCAGCTCGGAGGCAGTACAGCAAGACCCTGTCTCAAAGTCCAAACAAAACAAAACTACTAAAAATAAATTACTACGAAGAAGGCTGGAGATGGCCCTGCGGGTAAGAGGGTATGCTGCTCTTGAGTTCAGCACACTGTACGTAATGATGGTTTCAGAGTCAAACAGCAGTTCGGGCTGATCTCCCACGTTGTGTGGAACACACGAACCACAGTGGCTTTCTCACAACTCTCCGTGTGAATCTGGTGGTCCTGATAACTCTGTAGCCTGTGATGCAGTGCGGGAAAATGAAGACCAGCAGTAACTCACTTCAGCCATTGATTTCGATCTCTTCTCTCAGGAATCTTCAAGTAAAACCAGCGATGCAGTAAAAGAGCTGTTTCACACCCCACCAACCTTGTCCCAAAGAGGAAAGAGACATGTTGTGATCTGACTGAAAGACCTAAACCAGGAAACAAAGGCCCTGTGTCAGGACCAAGTGAAAACCCAGGGGGACTGACTCTACAGGGAGATGAAAGAAGTCAGCACTTGGCCCTGAGCAGCGTCAGTCACCCCACGGCTTCACTTCATACCCTGGAAGGGCGCCTCCAGCAATGGAGGGGGGGCACGTGTCTTCCTGACTCAGAGGAGTGTGCCACAGCTGACTCACCTCCTCATGTCCTGGGATGCCTGGTGTTCCGAGACACTAATGCAGGATTAAATTAAGGTTGCCGTGACAGCTGTGTAAATGCTGTCAGGATAATATCCACAGATTTTGTACAGTGTTCCCTGGAAGTTCATTTCTTTCCCTTCCGAAACGTCTATCACTTGAATAATTGTATTTCTTCAATAAACAGAATTGATTTACAGAATAGCTTTTTAAAATCTAACGGAGGAAAAAAAAAAAACCCTCTAAGACTAACAACCAGAGCACTAACATCTGTCTTCTAACATTATGTCCGTAAATACTTAGAAGACTCTTGCTATAACAGGAGATGCCTATTAACCAAATCCTTTATGGACCACTCACGGAGCCCTTCTACCCTTCATCCCTGACATTAACTTCAACTTCATTTGTCTGTCAGATTAATTTTACTCTACCCCATTGTGAAATTGTTAATACCAATCTTTGTTTTGGATTGACGGAATCTGTTTTTTTTCCATATATATAATGTATTCTAATTACTTTCCCCCCACCCCTTGTTAATCCCTACCCCCAACCCCACTCATCTCTGCCTTCCGTTTCCCAGATTCATGACTTTAACTTTGGTTTTGGGACACATTTAGTTGAACCAGGGCCATCCGTGTGAGCACTGGCTCTTCGTTAGAGCCTGGTGGAGTCATCAGTGAGTGTACAACTGAAGTCACTGACAACCCCGCCTTTCTTTGAATTGGTCAGTGGCAATGGTTCAGCAGGAAGTGGTGAGACCCCTGAACCCTCCTCTATCATGCCGCTGACTGTTAATGGTCCATCCTCATGCAGATCCAGTTCAGGCATGTGCAGCAGCTGGGAGTTCTTGGCTGCAAAAGCTGTGTCTTGACCAGAAGACAACATTTCACAGCTCTTCTCTCTACCCTCTGACTGTTCTCTTCTTTCTGCCTCCTCTTCCGCAATACTCCCTGAGCCTTAGAGCGGATGCCCGATACTAACCTTTTGTTATAATCTTACCCAAGTTTTACCTAAAAATGAGACCTTAAATTTCTAGAGTAGGTCTAGGTCAATATGTGCCCCCGAAATGCCTTCTTACGTTCCTGGCAAATGGGAGGACAATGCTTGTTGGGGAGCCTGGTCTCCCAGTTTCCATTCTCCAGGTAATGGTGCTCCCTCATGGCAATCTCCATCCTCATCAGAGGACCCTTCCATGCACTCATGACTGCTCCCCAGATAATGAAGATGATAGCCAAGGACATTCCTCAACGTGATTTTTTTTTTTTTTTTTTTTTAGGAATTCTGGTGGTTGGAGATTTAAAAGAATGTCGGGTCATAGCTAGGAACTGACACCTCTGCACTGAATACACGGTCATTAGCCTTCCCATGCTCAGGCTGTTGGAGGCCAATGGAGTCCCTTGCTCCCTGCACTGCATTAGGTTACCTCTGGTGTTCAGGGCAGTGTCTGTGTTGTGACAGTACCGCATGGTGTACTTGGGAAAGTATTTCTAGCTGAAATGGATAGGAAACTTCCAATACCTTAAATTGGCTGATTTCCTAAAAGGAGGTAATTTCAAATGGCCCTCTCGTCTGGGTAAACTCCCATTTCTCAGCTATTTCCAGCCAGCTCCCCCATTGTTCTCCCCTGCTGTTTTCTTCTCTTATGGGAACATAATAAGCATTTGGCTTCTCTTTGAGACCATTTTGTGCTGTTTTAATGTTTGTTTCTTTGAGACACCCTCCAGAATGTTAATACCTCAAGAGTCTGGGCTCAGCTAACCAGGAGTCAGAACCAACTTAACCCAAGAGGCTTTGATTCAGATCAGATGGGTGCCTGGTGCCTCACATTAGCAAATGGCTTCAGTTTCCCAAACAGTACCAGCCTTAAGAATCTCTTTTCCTGTAAATTTTATTAAAAAAAATTTATTTGTTGCAATATAGTGAATTCAAGTCTTGCTGGGCTATATGAGATAGATAGAGGGAGGATGAAGAGAAAAAAATAGATAGACCCCAAGAAGGGTTTCAAGTGGAAATGGCCTAAACTCATAATGGAGGCAGGCAGCCATTTTTCTGGTGTGTGTGTGTGTGTGTATGTGTGTCTGTGATTCTATTCCAGGAAGAACTACAAAGGAAGCTCTGGGGTCTTGCCCTGGGCACCTTTATGACTCAGCTACTGAGATACACAGCATGGTCTCCCCCAGTCTCACCATACTCTCTCATTTTGCTACCAAGAACTGACTAGTGATCTGTGATCTGCAACCCACCAGTCAGGACTTGCACCCTTCATAAGTCTGGAATTTTCTGTGTAATCCTTCTCCTCCCCCTTGAGGGTATACTTACTTCTGTTTCACGGTGTGCAAACTGCTCTCTTCTCCTCACTGCCCCTTTCTGAAATAAAGAACTTTCCCATTTTACTTTAACCCCTTTCTGGCAAATTTTTGTTGACATTGACTATTACTTTTTTTTTTTTTCTTTTTGTGTTCCTTGGGGCCCTCCTGATTTTAGTTGCATAAACATTTACCAAAGATCCATTCTGTCTTAAAATGCTTCTTGCTTGGAAAATGCTGAAATAAGCATGTTAATCAGGATCTTGTCAGGAAAAAGCCCACTCAAGTAAATTTAATAGAAACGAATGTAAGAATGGGACCATTCACAGCGGTGACTAAGGGAAAGTGGACCAGGTGGGGGAGGCACCGAGACCAGTGCAGTCTGAAGCCACCTCCATCCACCCAGGTCCCCAGGCAGAGGTGGAAGGGCCATTGTTACAGAACCTGGAGAGAGACACGAAAGAATGACCGTCCGGTGCAAACAGCCTTTGTAGAGGTGAACAGCGACTTCCAGCAATTGAGCAAGACAGAGCACAGAGGGAGATAAATGACTTCTCTGTCTTTTCCCTTCTGTTGCCTGCAACTTCCCCAGCAGAGCAAAGAAACCTCATTGATACAGTTCCCAGGAACGAGCCTCCCAGGACTCAGGGTTAGAGAAAGAGTCTGGAAACTGGTGGACCAAATGGAAAATAACCAGACTATGGAACACATCAACATTCAGATTGTACACCATAGCAACCCACCCTTTTCTTATATTTTGTTATTCAGCTATTTGGACAGCCAATGTTGCCATGTATGTGACTTACAGCTTTGTAGGCATATTACTACATCTTCTTGTTTGGTTGGTTGGTTTCTTTCAAGACAGGGTTTCTCTGTGCAGCTCTGGGTGTCCTGGAATTCAGAGACCCACCTGCCTCTGCCTCCTGAGCACTGGGACTAAAAGCATGTGTCAGCACGCCCAGCTGATCACAATCTTTTTATTTCCAGTTTTTGTTTGTGTGTGTAGTGCCCAGGACCATGTGCACTAGGACAGGACTCCACCAGTGCCAATACCCCAGTTCAGACATCACTGACACTGGGAAATGGCAAGATTATGTTGTCTGTAGCAATAAAGACAACATGCATTTTATTATTCTAATATCTTTAACAACTCAAAGACAATTTTTCTAAGTCTGTAACAGAAAAAATTGCCTGGGATTAATTTCTCAGCCGAATCCTGTGCGCAATGGTAGGGGTGAATTGGCAATACAAACTCTCACACAATGACAATCTCAGTGAACTCAAAGTAGCCCAGACTCCAACTAGGACTGCTGGCTGCTTCCTATCCACTACGTATCGGAAATCCCCCACAAATCAAGTTCATGTTTGAGCTCAGCAGGCAGAGCTCTAGGTTCGATCCACAGTACCCTACCCTTTCACCTACAAAAGAATTAAAAAGGTTTCCTTCTCATTTCCTGTCCCCTGCGTTTGCCTGTGTTTGTTTCCGACACTGTTTTCCAGATCTGCTTGTGAGACTCTTGCCATGTATTTCTCTTATCATCTCTTTCTCCAATTGAACCAAGGGCAGACTACAAAAAGGAAGCGGTGCCCTGGTAAGATCGTGCTGATGTGTTATTTTGATTAGTCTTCCACACATCCTGACACACTGATTAGACATTTTAACAATGTATGGTCTGCATGTCTTATCTATTGGACCAAATGACATAAGATTTCCTAAAGTTTTCTCTTCAAAGTAACTTATTATTGGATATTTACTGGAGAATCCAGTGCTACATTGACTAGCATTGACAAAGGCAGGTGTCTTTGCTTTGTTCTTGTTTCAAGGGAACAAGCCCTGCTATTTATTTCTTGGTTGTGACCCAACTGTGGCAAATAGTGACAGCTTTACCTGCCATGTGATAGACTTAAACAACATTTTAATTTTAATTTTTTAAATATTTTTATCACTGTGTAGCTCTGGCTGTTCTGAACTCACTCTGTAGACCAGGCTGGCTTCTCACAGAGACCCACCTGCCTCTGCTTCCCGAGTGCTGGGATTAAAGGCGTGTTCCACTATCCCTGGCTTTAAAAAGCACATTTTTAGTGGCTGTTTACTTTATCTGAGTTTTATATAAAACTAAAATGAATGTACTTTTAATATAAAGAGCATAGCAGAACAATTTATCAATGAAAATATCTCAAAACTATTGGTTGGCTAAGCACTGCTTAAAGTTGAAGGCCAATTACTATTTTTTTTCTTTTTTGTGTGTTGTTTGGAGAAAGACTGGCCTGCGACTCTCCTGCTTCAGCCTCAGAGCGCTAGAATTAAAGGAAAGTTCTTCTACACTGATTTTCTTTTATTTTAGGCAGCCCAGGAAATACAATTTTGGAAATAATGTTCCATATAGCAATTTGCAAAGCCAATCATGTGAGTTTATACGATAAAAACAGTGAGATTTCACAGGAGAATGATAATATTTAAAGAATTAGTGTTTTGTTAATTTTGTTACTTTTGTATCCATAATTGTCTTTGAGGTTTTTAGAAATAAGCACAATCCAGTAGGGGACACCTTGGCTAACATAACTTACAGGGCATCTGTGTGACCCACGGACACAAATGGCAGTTGATATTACAAAGTGTGCGAGAGAACAGACACACAAGAAACACGTGGCTTTGGAGTTTTTCCTAAAGTATTTTTTCTTGACCTCAATTAGCAGACCAAAAAAAAGATGGTCTGTGAAATTTTAATTTTAATGTTTACACTACAGGAGCCAAGCAATTAAAACTTGTTTAAACAAGGTTCTACTTAAAACACTTCTGAAAATTTACAGGGGCTGGGACTTCAGTGCAATGCCAAAGTACTTGTTTTCCTTCCTTGGGGTCTTGTGCTCAATCTGCAGTAGTGGGAAAACTACCAAGCAAGTGAGAGATCAGGAATTAACTCCCTGGTAGGCAGACAGTTAGAGAGAGGAGCCACAGCTTGGAGGTAAAGGTGGCAAATTCTCAAGATGGCCAGCTTCTTCCTCAACCTCTGTCTTAGGGTTTCTGTTGCTGTGACAAGCACCATGACCAAAAGCAAGCTGGGGAGGAAAGGGTTTATTTGGCTTACATATCCACACTGTAGTCCATCAGTGAGGGAAGCCAGGACAGGAACTCAAACAGGGCTGCAGCCTGGAGGCAGGAGCTGATTCAGAGGAGAGGTGCTACCTACTGGCTTGCTCCCCCATAGCTTGCTCAGCCTGTTTTCTTATAGAACCCAGGACCAACAGCGCAAGGTGGCCCCAACCACAGTGGTCTGTGGCCTCCCCCAAAAATCACTGATTAAGAAAATGCCTTATAGCCAGATCTTATGGAGGTATTTTCTCAATACAGGCTCTTTCCTCTCTGATGACTCTAGCTTGTGTCAAGTTCATATAAAACTAGTCAGTGCAACCTCCTGACTTGAGACAAAAACTGAGAGACTTTTGCTCCACCAGCAGGCCCCTGCTGATGGACGGGCTCAACAAGTTCAAGGCTCATAGGGCAGGTCACACACAGTTGTGGACTGACCAACCTTAAAGTAGCGATGGAAGACTCTTCTTTCTCAAGAAGAGGCTGGATTTTCAGTTTTCTGAGTCCCCCTATGCTTTGCAGAGGATCTTCTCTGTGTGTCTGCTGTGTGCGTGTTTCCTCAACCCCAATGAACACCTTCCTTCAACTGCTGATTCTGTCTGTGGTACTTAAGATTTCTCTGCTGCTACCTGTTGTGCTTCAGATTTTTCTTGCCTTTTAATTCTTTAACTGGCAAAGAAAACGAACCCAATCAAGACCCCTAGACTGTATCAGAAGGAAGATGCACTTAAATATATTTAAGAAGCATACCTAGTCTCAAAATTAATTGTGGTTGTCTGTTTACTGAGTTAGCATACCCCAAATAAGCTAGACTATTTCTGCATTTTCACTTAAAACTTGCAATTCTTGCCAGGTAGTGGGTGGTGTACACCCTTCCCAGCACTGGGAGGCAGAAGCAGGCAGATCTCTGTGATTTCCAGGCCAGCCTGGTCCACAGAGTGAGTTCCAGGATAGCCAGAGTTACCACAGAGAAATCCTGTCTTGAAAAGCCAAAACAAAACAAAAACAAACAAAGAAACTTGCAAATCTTAATATTAAACTAGAACTTTCTCTTTCAGTTAATAGTTATACAATATAAAGCAATATAATTGATTTAATGTTCTATTGATGTATATTTATGTTGCTGCCTATCTTTTGTGATTCTCTACAACAGTATGCTAGCTTTTCATTACTTTAACAAAATAAAAGAGACAATTAACTTATGAAGAAAAAAGGATTGTTTTTGCTGCCAGTGTTGAAGGTACAAGTCCATGATTAGTTGGCCCTGTTGCTCTGAACTTGTGATTAGGCAGCATATCCTGGTTGAAATGTGTGTTGGTGCAAAAGCTGTTTGTTCTTATGTATAGAAATATGTCTTTCCAAGTTCATATGAATTTCTAATTTTGATTCTGTCAGTTCCTGTTTTACTCTAGCCTCGCCAAAGAAATGATGCTACACAGACATTAATGCTTTTCAGTTAGAAATATGCCAAGCATGTAGGTTTCCCATTAAAGAACTAGTAAGAAAGTAGGACAAGTATATTCAGCAATGCAGCGTTCATTTTCACTCAAAAGTACATGCAACAGGAATTTCTTTTTAATCTAACCCATGTCAATAACTTTTAGGCACCTGGGATATACATGCACACCAAAAAAAATCAAAGTCAGATCTTTCCCTGTATATGGACCTTACACTTGAGTTCTACATTTTGAAACTCTTTGCTGCTTAAGAAGCCAGTTAAATGTCAAAATCCTGAAAATGATCTGTTGAGATTCTTCACACGGAAGCCAGGCATATGTTACAAAGTGTTATTTAAAAACTAACTAGGGGCAACGTTGCCTTTGATTTCATCACTCCATCAGGTCCTCTTCCAACAACATTCTAACCAGAGAGCTCTTTTTATCCAACTCCATCTGCTGTTGGTAGTGATCAGCACACTGTGGGCACTGCGGTATCATCTGAGATTAGGTTGTGAAATAGGAAGTGGGGCTACAAGCAGATTTGCAAGTGTATGCAAACTGTTCCCTTCTATCTCTTGCTGAAACTAAGGGTGCCCAATTCAGGTTTGGGAGTAGGCAAGATAGGGCTATCAGCACATTCTTATCAAGGCCCAGTTTCCTTTTTGCACACTGTCGTTGTTTTGGTTTTGGAAAGAGAACAAAAGGGGACTCTACGGAAAGTAGTTTCAGAAGCACACAGCATCACTATATATGCTGAACAAGGGCATAGTCTGTACACGCTGAGCAAGGGCAAGGAAAAGAGACCATGTTAGAAACTGAGGGACACCGGAAACATAATGAAAGCCAATGAAAGGGAATAGCAAGTGCAAAGATAAGTGTCGTCTCATAGTTTTTATTTTTAAATTCTCATCTTGAGCATCTAATAGAATTTCTTAGAACATTAGGACTATAAGCTACAGCTGTTAGAAGCCTTGCCAATATTTCAGTGGGGTTATTGATTATCACTTAATAAACAATTGAGAGTTCAGCTTGTGCTAAAGCAGCTAGACATTGCGGCATCTTTAGGGATGAAGCCTAGACAAGCCATCTCCAGAATCTGGCCCTTGAATCCTATGCCCGTTTCCCCCTCTTCTCCTGTGTTACTGTATTCTGATATGGGTATCATTAAGAGGCTCAATCAACAAGTGGTTAATGAATATTTTTTTGGATTTCTAATTTTTTTTTTTTTTGATTTTCTGGATACTATTTTTTTCATGTCTTTCGACTTTAGAGCCGGAAGGTTTTAAGTCAACAGTCTTCACGTGATAGTGGAGGGTACATAGGGTGAAGCGGCAATTAATGGCCGAAGTCAGGGCTCTGCAGATTCTCATTCCAGCAACTCTCACCACACGGTCACTACTCAAGTCCTTCACTGCGGGCCACTTCCGGGTTCTACGCCGCCGCACCGCAACCCGGGACGACTCTGGACAACGACACCCCGGCCCACAGAGAGAGCGCGCAGCAGGCCCCGGGGACTCAGAGAGCAGTCGCGCTCCTGTGCACAGCTCCTCCAGCACTTTGCGCGAGGCTTAGACCAGCTCGGAACAGAGCTAGTAGCGAGCTCAAGATCCCGAGTTCCATTTCGTGCCAATAAAAGTGCAGCACGTCCCTCAACTGTTGCCAATCGAGGCCCCGTGACCTGACCTAGGGCGCCATTAAGCGCAGACAGCAGACTCCCGGCCCCGGTAGCACTTTCGGTGTCCGTTCCGCCGTCTCCCCCACTCGCGTTTTCCCAACACTTCCCACTAGATGTTTACAAAGTGTTGACGCCCACTCGCCCGCCAGCTTCCGCGCCCTCCCTGATTCCTCCGCACCGCCCAGCCTGCCCCACCATCCCGCGGGCACCCCGCCCATCTGGAATTCCGCGGCCATCTCGCCCCGCGCGCCCTTTGCAGCCTGGAGCCTGGCGCCCCGCCCACGCCATCACGTCACGTGAGTCGCCCGCCCCACACGAGATCCAGTGTCCCGCCCCTCGTGTCACGTGCCCCACCATTCCGCCCATCCACAGCACCTGCTCCGCCCACGCCCGTCACGTGAGCTGTCCGCCCCGCCCCTCGCCACGCCCTCTCCGTCACGTGGCCCCGCCCCGCCCCTCGTGTCACGTGGCAGACGCCCCGCCCCCTCCTCAGCTCGGGCCTCGCCGCGCCCCGCCCCCGCGCCGGCGCGCTCCGACGTGCCCTGGAACTTACCCTCCTTCGGAGACCAGCCTGCGGGGACGCCCGGCGGTGGCGGCCGCCGAGTGAGCGCTCTCCCGCCGTCTCTCAGTGCTTCGGCGAGGCGCGGGCTGAGGAAGGAGCTGCCCGTCTCGAGGTCTCCGACCATCGGTGAGGAGGCTGGGCGCGGGTTCCCGCGGAACGCACAAAGGCGCTCGGGGGCGCGGGCTGTGCCGGCCGGGGGCTTCGCCAGGGAGGGCGGCGGCCGCCCGGCTCGCGGCGCTCGCGGGTTTGCACAACCCGGGCCTGAGGCTGGGCTCCCCGGCTTCCTGCCTGCGGGCGGCGGGGGCCCGGGAGGGCGGGCGAGGCGGCCCGCCCCCCGCTGCCGCCGCCGGTGGGCACACCTGCCACCTGGGCCGCGGCGGGGACGGCGGGCGCGGACGGCGCACTCCCCGGCCCGGCTCTGCCCCGAGGACGCCCCTCGGAGCCCTCGAACCGAGCGGACCACAGACCGGGCTGCCAGCGCGTGCCCGCTCCGGTCCCGGGCGCTTGTTTTGTCTTTCCGGAAAGGCTGCCCTTGACACGTTGTGTCTTAAGTTACTGCAGACCCTCGCAGACAGAATGGCCACAAGGTGGTCATTAGGGAGAAAGGCACGCCCTTCAGCTTCAGAGGCGGCTGGTGTTTTCTTGTCTTTCTTTTTCCTTTTTTTTTTTTTTTCTTTTTTGCATGCAGCAGCAGTTTAAAATGCTTTGCAAAGGCGAAAGCAAAATGTTTCTAGTATACCTTTCTTTTAAAAGTTCGAATGCCATTGCAAGTGCCACGGGTAAAGGTTTTTAACACTGGTTACAAGGTTGGCTGTGTGTGGTTCTTGTTGACACGCGGAAGTAGATTTTATTGACCATTTAGGCATACATTCCTAAAGGGAGGTACATTGGAGGCAGGAAGGAGCATTAACAAGGAGTCACCCGGGTTCTGGTTCAGATTCTGCTGTCCAACTTAAAGAGCTGAAACCTTGGAAGACTCCAGTGTTGCAATGGGAAATTGTTCAGAGTGTCTAGTCTGTAGCAGTGTCTCTTTTGTACTTTAAAGCTGACGAATGGTGGCCTGGAGGTGTTTATTTGCTCATGTCCGGTTTTGCTTACCTGAGGGTGTATCGTAGGATGGATGGATCGAATTTCTGTTTCTCCACGCTCTGAGTCTGGCTGCAGGTGCATTGGAAGTCTTTCAGAGTAGTTTTTGGAACACAAAGCAATACCTAAGACTGATTCGTGAAGGTGTGATTAGGCCAGTAAGGCACACGTAACTTTCCACCTTTCTGGGAGTGTTTTTCTGTCCATGAAACAAAGCATAATGCTGTGTGTGTGTGTGTGTGTGTGTGTGTGTGTGTGTGTGTGTGTGTTTTTTTTTCCCCCTATTATTGACAATCTCTTGTTCTTTATCAGCCATGGGAGTTGGAGATTGCTTCTTGAGTCATGATATGACGCCACTTGTATAGATTAGTTATAATTATCAGTACTTCTAGTTTTGAATATACTACTACCATTGTGAGGCATAAATGAAATATGTAAATGCTTCAGAAAAGCTTATTAATTGTAATCATTTGGCCTTTTAGATTAAGAATATATTTATTCAGTGCTTTTTGAAAATAGCCTGAGGAAAAAATGGGCTTTCCTAATTGAAGTCCTAAAAGTGCAAATGACATTACTGAGAATAAGGATAATAATTTTACTACTTTTTTTTTTTTTACATTGAGATAGGGCTTCACTGTGTGGCCTTGATTGGCCTGAAACTCCCTGTGTAGACCAAACTGGCCTTGGACTGACAAAGATCTACCTCCCTCAAATACTGGGATTAAAGATGTGCACCTACCATTCCCATCTAAGGGTAATAACTGTAAAATGACTAAAGTGAGATAGTGATCTGTAAAGTCACTAAACAGCAGTAATATTTATTTGAGAAAATGGACATTTCAATTTTGTAATAAACATTGAGAGAAAACTGAAATAAAACTTCTTTTACACTTTGTACTTAACAGTTTTAATCTTATTGGGGGTGGGTGTGCTTCTGGAAATCAAACTTGGGGCCTCAGTGCTAGGTGAGTGTTTTCTAATAACACCAACAACCCAATAAATATTAGTTGTAATTGTAAATATGTTGTATTCTGTAGAATTAGATGTGGAAATGAATCTTTTTAATATAGGGATTCATTGTACTTCAAGTCACCCTCAATTGAGGACCCCAGTATTGGGCTGCCGTCTTTGTGACTCTACTTTTCTTTGGTTAACTATCTAATTGTGCCAGAACCATGTGGTTGAGCCATTGCTTTGTTACTTTCATAGACCAGGTGAATGTCCTATGGTTTCAGTTTGTAGGTGATTTGCTTTATAATTAAATAGAACCAACAAATGCTGATGCTTCACATGGGAGCTTTTCACCCTTGATGATAATCTAGGGATTCTCTTAACCTAAAGTACCGGGGATCACCTGCCCTTCCAGTAAGGTCCCCAGGTCCTGTGTGTACTGTTGCATCCAGACCACTAAGTGCTGTTCTATCATGGGAATGCACTTCCAGCTACCATGTGATCTTAATTTCTAGTACTCATGTTACAAAAAAACAAACAAACAGGTGAGCCAAGTACATGACATCTATTTAACCTAGTATATTAAAATATTGTACCATATAATTCACATGAAAATTATTCTCATTTTGTTTTATTAATTTTAGTGCAACAGCAGCCCTTGGGAACTTGTTGATTTTGAAGTGTAGGTTTTGGGACCTCAGTTTCATACTGTCATTAAAATTTCTAGAACTGGTACTCAATACCTCATGGTTTGAAAATGCTCTAGGGTATGATTATGGAATTGGAATAGCTGTTTGATTGGATCCTAGATCAGAAAGATGGGGGTTGAGGCAGAAGGAAAGAACTGAGAAAATCTGAAGGAAATACGGACATTATTATTATGTGTCAGTTGATTTTGATATTCATTAATTGACTAAGAAAAAAATGTGCCAAGTATAACATTTAATGAGACAGATTGGGTCCCAGGCACACAGGAACCCTTCTACACTATTTTTTTGTAGTAATTGGGTTAGTCTTTTTGAAACAAGGTCTTATGCCTGGCTAACCTCGAACATGAGGTTTAGTTGAGGAGGACTTTGAATTTAAGATCCTCTTGCCTCCACCGCCCAAGTGCTGGGTGTTTGCCACCACACACAGTTCATACTGTGCTGGGAGTGGAACTCAGGGCCTCTTGCATGCTGGGCACCCATTCATCCTAAGCTATATTCCAGCCTGAATTCTGTAAATCTTAAACTCTTCTAAAATAAATGTATAAAAGAAAATGATCCCTTCCCAGATGATGCCATTGCTCCAAGTATGAGAGTCAGTGCTCTGAGTCACTAATGACTTGTCCTTTTGGAGCTTGGATGGCAGAATGGAATCTGGTATTAAGTATCTTTGCTAGAGGAGATAAAATTTAGGAAGGACTTAGTATTAGGTACCTAGGCATTTAAGTCTTCCAGTAAGTGGCACATGAAAGAAAGCAGCTGAAAGAAAGAAAAGAGGCTTGGAGAGGTTCAGTGCCGTCTCTTAGATCACGCAGGTGATGAAGCAGGAACTAATTTCACTGTTTTGTGTTTTGCTACTCAGAACTTTTCTTTCCTCAGGTGGTTAATATGGGTACTGTGTATCGAGTTTTAATTTACAAAGTTCTTTTTATCTTTCCTCTTTCAAAGAGGTTTGTTTCCTTTTTTTTTTCTCTCTGATAAGATACCAAGGAGATGGAATGGCACAGCCCAGGTTTAAATCTCAGGCCTCTGACCTTGAGTTCTGTGCTTTTTCTTTTGTACTAAATAGAATTTAGAATAACTTAGGGTGGTAGAGTGGAAGACTTGGAAGTTGGGTGAGAATACTTGTATTTTGTTATGTATCATTGAGGGTTTTTTTTTTTCTCCCAATTTTATAAGGTATACATACACTGACCTGTGCTCTATTCTGTAGACCACATCACAAATGGAAAGGAATAATTGTAAACTAAGACTCAATTCTACTTCAAGTCACCTTCAGTTGAGGACCCATTGAGCCACAATTTTTCTTCACTTTTCTTCCGTTAGCTGGTCTAATTGTGCTAGAATCTAGTGATTAAGATTTCCTTGTTGCTTTCGCAGAGCTGATTAATACCCTGCAGTTTCAGTTTATAGGTGATTTGCTTTATAGTTGAACTGTTGAATACCGAGGTCTCGAAAGCCCTCTGCCTTATTGGTAATCTGGGGCTTCTCCAGCTTTAATCAACGGGGGAATCACCTGCACTTTAAGTAAGCCCCAGGTTGTATGTATAATATTCCTCTGCCCAAATTTAAGCTTGCTTTTATTGAAGTATAATATACATGCATTGGGAATATACTAATGTTTAATAAAAATGAATGAACCCATGTGAATAAATATAACAACACAGATGTACTTCAGAAGCGTTATTCTAAATGATACAAAGCACCGAAGGCTGTTTCACCCCTATGATTTCTTTCTTTCTTTTCTTGTTTTCTGTCACAACTTTTGCATCCTTGGGCAAGCAGTGACTAATTTGGTACTCTCTACCATGCTTCTTAAATTAGTAGATACATTAGTATAAAATTTTATCTTTTTCTTTCCTCAGAAACCTTTCAGGATTTGTGTTTACTATTTTGCAGAGGGGTATACCAGAGTTAGGCATTCACTAGCTGATTGACAGGCCTTTCTGTAGCCTGACATTGCTGCATCTCTTGGGTGGCTTACCAGCTTACAGTAAGCGAATGCTTGCTTTTATTAGGAACTGTCGAATTGTTTTCTAGAATAGCTGTGCCATTTGTGTTCTAATGGTGATGAGTGTAGATTTCCATTGCTGCTATTCTTATCCAAAAGAATACTTTTTTGAAAGTTATTTTTGCCAGGTGTGGTGGAACATAACCTTTTATCTCAGCACTCAGAAGGCAGAGGCAGGTGGAACTTTGTGAGTTCAAGGCCATCCTGATCTACACAGTTTTAAGCCAGACAGGGCTACACAGTGAGACCCTTTCTTAAAAAATGTTAAATAAGTAGTAATGTCTGGTTGTTTGACTTAAAATGTCCAGTTAGATGAGCTTAGTAATATGTATGTACCTGTGAACATGATTTGATTTTGTCCAAGTGTTGGAGTTTGCTCCTCAGTGTGGTGGTATTGCAGGATGATTTGGAACTTGCAGGTATGTTCAACTGGGGCTGCATGTTCTTCCAAAAAGATAAACTCTGAAACTGGGCATGGTGGTGCAAGCTTTTAATCCCAGCACTCAGGAGTCAGAGGCAGGGCGATGTCTGAGTTTGAGGACTGCTGGTATACAGAGTTCTAGGTCAGCCAGGGCTACACAGATAAACCATGTTGCAAAAACAACAACGAGGTCCAAAACAAAATTGTAGTCTAACTTAAAACAAGATGTTTTTGGGTGTGTGGTTTTAAAAATTCATCATACAGTTCTTGAGTGTGACTCTTTAGGTGGCAACATCTTGTTGCAGTGATGAAAGATTGAACAAGCCAGTGAGACGCAGGGCCTGTCTGGAAATTATGAGGCTATTGAATGTTCTGTCTTTAGGAGGAATTGGTGTAGTTCTCCCTGGGCCTGGCTAGTTTTTGAGAGAGAGAGAGAGTTATTGGTAAGAGAGCAAGCCTTGTCAATACTTGGCTTTCTGCCCTATGGTCTCCCCTTTTCCATTCTCCTTCACCACTTTGAAGCTATTTGTTTTGGGCTCTCACCACAGCCTAGCCAGTGCCAGCACCATACCATTTAAAGTCCAGAACTGTGAGCTAGGTACCAGGCTCAGGTATTGTCATATGTAAATTTAATACAGAAGGCATCACCATTAATCAAGATAGTGAGCACACCTACCACGCCCTCACCCCCAGATCTCTTTGAGTTCATTTCCCTTGTTACCTGGTATCAACTCATCTGCTTTCTGTCACTATAAATTAATTCACATTTTCTAGAATTTTGTGGGGATGGACTCTTCATGCACTGCTTTGGGGTTATTTCAGTAAAATTATTTGAGATTTACACAGTTTGTTGTGGCATTAGTAATTCATTTTTATTATTGAATGGCATTCCTTAAGTGGGTATACCATAATCAGTTTTTCCATGCACTTATTGACTGATAGTTGGGCAACCGGTTGTTAATAAACCTGCTGCTGATAAATGGAAACTGTGCTTTCATTTTTCTTTTGTAAATTCCTAAAAGTAGAATCTGTGTCATGTTGCATAGTTAAAATTTGAAGCACTTGATAAATGTAATCAGGTGTTTTGTTTTTCCATTTTCTATCCTTACCAGCAGTGTGAGTTCTAGCTGCTTTGTATTCCCAGAAACATGAGTATGATTTGACTTACCGTAATAGGTGTGTGGTGGCATTGGTTTCTTACATTTTAATTTTCCAGATGACTGAAGATGTTGGATATCTTTTCAGGAACATATTCAGTATCTGTAGAACTTTGCATAAGCCTGTTAATATTTTTTGCCTCTTTTTTTTTTTTTTTTTTTTGAGATAGGGTCTCGTGTAGCTCTGGGTGGCCTGGAACTCCACTATATAGACACACTGACTTTGAAAGCACAAAGATCTGCCTGCCTGCCTCTGCTTCCTGAGTGCTGAGTTGTTTTCTCACTAACTGGTAAACTCTATATTTTCTAGATGAAGAGTTCTTTGTTGAAATACATTTTCAGAGATCTGTAGCTTGCCTATTCTATTTTTCAGTGAAAAGAAATTTTTTTAATGCCGAATGGGAGGTCTCTACAGCCACTATAGTGAAACCAACTTCTTGGTGGAGGCATTTCGCCATTGAGAATTTTGACCTCTTAAATTGGTAGAATAGAAGCCAAACACAAGTGAGTTATAAAGTAAAATAGTCTTTTATTTTCTGTATCTGCTGAGTCTGGCTATGGGAGCAACATTCAGTCTGTGGAGCATCCTGTAGGTTAGAGGTCTGATGCTTCAAGGGATGAACTACAGAAAAAGTCTTGGTGATGCACCAGACTAGAAGTAAAGTGTTGCATTAAGCCTATTACTTCACGTGAAACAAAGTGGGCACAGCTAGTTCTGAAGGCAATTAGCATCTCCTCAACTCCTGCCTTTGCTGCCATAGTTGTTACTGCATGCTGAGGAACCCCAGAGGAGCTCTATAAACAAAAGGTTTTTAATTTGGTGAAATCCAGTTTGAATTATTGCATGCTTTTGGTTGTTGTTGTTCATCAGAAGAAACCATTGACAAAGCTGAGCTTGATTGTGCATGCCTGTAATTCCAGTATTTGAGAGGCTAAACGATAGTGAGTTTAAGCCTAGCTAGTCTCCAAAACATAACAAAACAAAAACCCAAAATCAATAATCACCAATTTCTTCCCTGTTATAAGCTTGCTTTTTTTTTTTCTTTTGTTTTTTTTTTTTGAGACAGGGTTTCTCTGTTGTAACTCTAACTCTGGCTGTCCTGGAACTCACTCTGTAGACCATGCTGGCCTCAGAACTCACAGAGATCCGCCTGCCTCTGCCTCCCAAGCGCTGGAAGTAAAGGTGCACTCCACTGCCACCCAGCTGTTAGAAGCTTTTTAAAGTCTTTGGTCCATTTTGTTTTCTGTGAAGTACATGGTATAAGAATGCTATATGAATGTTAAATTTTTACTGTTTGCTAATAATGTCAGATTATGGATATGTAGGTAAAGGTGTTTGCTTTCAAGCCTGGCAACCTGAGTAGGATCTCTAGGATCTAATATGGTGGAAGGAGATCCCCCCAACCCCCCATTATGAACATCTGACACCAGAGTGGTATATTTCCCTTTACTTTTACTTTACTTTAGACAGGGTCTTTATAGCTTTGGCTGTCCTGGAACTCATGTAGACCAGGAGGGCCTTGAACACTCTGCCTCCAGAGTGCTGGGATTAAAGGTGTGCACCAAGTGATGTATTTCTTAAAAAAATCAGTGAATCTACATTGTTGTTATTCTTGAGCAGTAATTTACATAACAAGAGTTTGGGTTTGGTGGTGTACATTGTATGGCTTGGGCAAATAACATATCCAGTGTTTTACAGTAAGATGCACAGTATTTTCACTACTTCAAAAATCCTAGGTATTAATTACACCTGCTCATCTTCCTTCTCCCAGCCATGACACCCACTGGTTGCCCTTCTGATCTGCACTGTCTCTATGGTTTGCCTTTTTCAGGATGTTATACAGGTGGAATCATCCAGCAGATTTCATTTTCAGACTGGCTTCTTTCACTTGGTCATATGTTTCCTCCATGTCTTTTTGTGGCTTAATAGCTCTTTTTTTGTGTGTGCTAAAATTACATTGTACTAAAATTACTCATGAGGGTGAGACAGAAGAATGGGAGAATTTGAGGTCAGCCTGTGCTACATAGGGAGATTCTGTCTCAACAAAACAAACAGATTACACTATCTCAGTTTATCCATTTGCCTGCTGAAAGATAGCTTAGTTGTTTCTAGGTTGTGATAATTATAGAAGCATTTTTGGTTGTCACCTGTATACAGGTTTCTGGGTAGACTTGATATTCTAACTTTTGTAGGTAAAAATCCAGGAGCTAGTGGAGTGTTGGTGGCACATGCCTTTAACCCCTGCACTTGGGATGCAGAGGCAGGTGGATCTTTGTGGTCTAGGAGAGATAGCCAGGGCTACACAAAGAAACCCTGTCTTGAAAAATGAAAACAAAAAAACCAGACAACAAAACAAAAATCCAGGATCACAATTGCTGCAACATATGCTAAAAGTATGTATATTTAGTTTTGAAAGAAACTTCCAGAGTGAATTCAGTAGTGACTGTACCATTTCATATTCCCACCAACAATGAAGAGGAGTTCCTAGAACTCCATCCTGCCTAATAATTGGTATTGTCAATATTCTGGACACTGCTCTTCTAATAAGTATGCAGTAATATTTCATTGCTATTTTAATTTGCATTTATTTGATGGCATATGATGTGGATCTTTTGATATGTTTATTTGGTATCTATATATCCTCTTTTGATGAGGTATCTGTTAAGATCTTTGGTCCTTTTTTTTAAGATTAATTTTGTGTCTCTGCACATGAGTGAGTGCAGGTGCCTGTGGAGGTCTGTGCATTGGCTTCCCTGGAGCTGAAGTGACAGGTGGTTTGAGTTGCCAGACACGGGTGCTGGGTACTGAACTTTGGTCTTAAGTGCTTTTATCTTTTGAAGCATCTCTCCAGCCCTGGCTTATTTTTTAATCGAGCATTTTTTATTAAATAGATGTATTTTAAATTTTTTATTATTTTATTAAATGTGTATGGGTGTTTTGCTTACATGCATGTCTGGATACCATTTGTGTGCCTGGTGCCTAAGGAGGCTAGAAGAAGGCTTCAGATCCCCTGGAAATGGAGTTAAATGGTCATGAGCTGCTGTGTGGTGCTGGGAGTTGAACCTGAGTTCTCTGAAAGAACTGGTGGCACTGTACTTTTCTGAGACATTTCTCCAACCTGAATTCTTGGATTTTTAAAGGTTCTTCTTAGACTTGATACATTGTAATTTTAAAATACTGTTGGAAGGTAAGCATGATCGTGCATGAGTAAATCCTAGAATTTAGGAGGTGGAGGCAGGAAGATTAAGAGTTTGAGGTCCAGCACTTGGGAGGCAGAGGCAGGTGGATTTCGAGTTCGAGTTTGAGGCCAGCCTGGTCTACAGAGTGAGTTTCAGGACAGCCAGAGTTACAACACAGAAACCCTGTCTTGAAAAAAAACTTAAAAAAAAAAAGTTTGAAGTCAGCAGACACAAGGATTTCGAGGGGAGTCTGGGCCACATGAGATGATGGGGTAAAGGGTCCAGTTTGTATAATTGGATTAGCAGTTTTTGTATCTACATTCTTGAATGATACAGGTTAGCAGTATCATTTCTCTCTCTTTCAGTGTTGCTGTAATTGTAATGCTAACGTCATAGAATGAGTTGGGTTCTTTTCACATTTATCTTTCATGGAGGTTTTTGTAGAAATGTAATTTTCCCTTTCAAGTGAAATTCACCAGTGGAACCATTTCAGACAGAAGGTTATTTATTTATTTATTTTTTGTGGTTAGTTTTAAATATTTACTTAGGGTGTGTTATGTATGTGTGCATGTGTGTGGGGGCCAGAGGGTCCCCCCAACCCCCCTTTTTTTGAGACAATTTCTCTGGCCTGGAGCACATTGATCAGGCTAGGCTGGTAGTCCTAGGATTATAAGTGTGTGCTATAATGTTAGACTCTTCTGCATGAGTTCTGGGAGTTTAACTCAGATCAGTTGTATGCTTGTGGGTTGAGCACTTTACCAACTGAGCAATCTTGACAGGCTGTGGCTAGTTTTTAAATGATCACTCAGTTTGTTGCATAAATTTAAGACTAGGCATTTTTCTCTATTTGAGCAAGTTCTGATGATTTTTGTCCTTGAAACTTCTGTTCTAGTTACTGGATTTATTGGCATAAAGTTTATAAGAATTCTTCCATTCTCCTCCCGGTCTCTTAGGACCTGTAAGTATATTCCTAAGGTCTTTTTTGACACTGGTAATTTGTGTCTTTGTGATTACAAGATTGTCAGCTTACTGATCTAGAAGAACCAGATCTGGTTGTACTGATTTCTTCTAACATTTTTCTTCTTTCTATTATTGATTTTTGCTCTGCTTTTTATTACATTCCTTTATTAATTTTGTATTCTGTTAGCTTGTTGTTAGTTTCTCAGATCGTCATTTATTAGAGATTTAAAATTTTCTTCTTTGTATTCTTGCATTAAATAATGTAAATGCTGGGTACTATTTTGCTTTGTGCACCTTTGAGTTCAGGAAGTTCAGACTTCCTGTCTGATTTCTTTGAGTTATTTGGAAGTGCATTGTCTAAATCACAACAATTTTACTTTTTTCAGTGGTGCTGAGGATCTACCCAAGGTTAGTTAATTTGTGTGCTCTGCCTCCAAATTTCCATCCCAGCCCTCATTTGAGGTTCTCATGGTTTCATAAATTTATAACTTCATTGTGACCAAAGAATGCACTTGACATGATTTCTGTCCTTTATACTCTGGGACTTGTTTCATGACCCAGAGTGTGGGCTATAGGAAGTCATGCCTTCTCAGCAGCTGCTCTGCATTGTTGACTGGTTTTCATTGGCCAGCGTTTTGTTGTGTACATGTGGTGTTTGGTTTCAGCTGTTGTTTTGTTTTCTTTTGTTTCCTTTCTAAAAATAATCTCGTTTAAAAAGTATGAAATGCTTCACAAAAGTTGCCTCTGCTGGGCTGATCTCCTTGGTACTGACCTAATCTCAGTGTGTGCAAGTACTTCACTGGTCACCCAGCGATGGTATCTTGTTTAGGTTTTAATTTACATTTTCTTTGTAAAAATTTAAATTTCAGTAACAGTTATGAACTATGGAGTAATTCTTTGTGTTTGTGAACATGTATGTGCACATTCACGTGGAGGCTGGAGGTTGACTTGATGTCTTCCTCAGTAATTCTCCACCTTCCTTTTGTGAACCGCAGGGATCCTTCTGCCTCTACGTCTTTAGTACTGGAACTACAGGTATATGCCATCGTGTGTAGCTTTTTTATGTGGGTTCTGGGGGACATCTCAGGTCCACAAGTTGTGAACCGTGGATGGAACACCAGAACACCGACTGAGCAATCTCTCCAGTCCAGTCTCCTTCCCTTCCCTGCACCTTTCTTTTTTGAGACAGTTTCTCTGTGTAACTCTGGCTGTCCTGCAACTCCCTCTGTAGACCTTGCTGGCCTCAAACTCAGATCCATCCACCTTTGCCTCCCAAGTGCTAGGATTGAAGGTGTGCATCACTACCGCCTGGCTTTTCTTTTTTCTATTTAAAATTTATTTTTATTTTATTTGTATACATGTTTTGCCTTCATTTGTTTATGTGCCTGTGGAAGCCAGAAGATGATGTCTGATTTCCTGGAACTGCTCTGCAAGAGCAGCCAGTGCTCTTACCTAGTGAGCCCCCTTTCAGTACCTGCTGAGCCATCCTTCCATCCTGTATTTTTTGTTAAGAAGGTAGAGAACAGAAGACTCTAATTTAGGACTTTGGGAGGCTTGTATTTAATTGCTTGTGTGCTACTGAAGGTGCTACGTCTCAGTTTTCTGAAAGTTTGTATTCCTACTTGTTAAATATTTTACTCTTAAAATAACTATATGATTAGTACTTTTATGCAGTTTGAGTAGGTAGGTAATTTAAATTGTACTCTGTAATCACTCTTTTTTTTTGGTGGAACTGGGAATTGGTTTCAGGCTCTATCACTGAGCTGTATCTTAACCCTATAATCATTCGTGTGTGTGTTTTCCTGGAGCTTGATTCTGGGCCTCATGCATGCTAGGCAGGCACTATCTTCTAACCTTATTTTAGCCATTTTTTTTTTTTTTCCCCTAGAGACAGGGTTTCTCTGTTGTAATCCTGGCTTTCTTGGAACTCAAGCTGTATACCAGGCTGGCCTCGAACACACAGAGATTTGCCTGCCTCTGCTTCCCAAGTGCTGGGATTAAAGTGCGCCACCACTGCCTGGCTATTTTAGTCATTTTTAAGTGTACCTGTCAGTGGCACTGAGTAAATTTGCATTGGTGTGTACATTCATTATTATTATCTGTTTCCAAACGTGTTCCTTATCACAAACTGAAATTTCATACCCATTCAACAATAATTCTTCATAGTCTCTGTCCCTTGAAAAACTTGGTTTCTATGCATTGGGCTCCTTAGGAACCTTATGTAAGTGGAATCATGCTGCCCTTTGAGATGGCCTGTTTCATTTAGGTATGACATCTTTAAAGTGCTTCCTTACTGTACTGCGTCAAACTTCTTTCTTTTATAAGACTGTATTGCTTGATTGTGAGTATATAGTACATCGTATCTTCTCTAGTGTTTGTGGATATTTGGGTTGCATGTACTTCTGGCTGTAAATATCTGAACCAGCTTTTAGTTCTTTTGGACATGTATCCAGAGTGGGATTATTGGATATAGTAATTGTAATTTTATTTTTGGAGCAGCTATTACAGTTTTACATTTCTGTTAACTGTGCACAACACTACTGATTGTAGTGTTTCACCATCCAACCGTTTATATTTTTTCAAAAAATGTTATTACATTGTAGGGTGATGTGGGGGTGTGTGCTACAGAGCACATGTAGAGGTCAGAGGTGGGTTCTCCTTCTACCATATGGTTCTAGAAGCTTTCCCCATCCTGTTCTCTCCTGTCTTCTCCAAACTCTGGTAACTGCTATTCTCTCAGCTTCATGTAAGTGAGATTATACAGAATTTGTCTTTTTAAATTTCTGACTTATTTAGCATATGTCCTGTGAGTTCTAGTCATGTTGTCACAAGTGACAAGATTCCATCTTTTTTATGGCCAGCTACTTTACTGTGTATACACCACACTTCTGTCATTCATCCGTTGGTGGAAACAGGTTGATTCCATTTCTTGGCTGTTGTAAATAGAGCTGCAGTAAAAACGGAATTGCAGCTGCTGCTTCAGCATGCTGACTTGAAGAAGTTTTTAATTTTAGTAAAGTCCAATTTTTTTCTCCCTTATGGATTGTGAATTTGTTATATGTTAAAATTCATTGCCAAATCCAAGCTTATATTTCTATTTTGTATTGAAGCACCTCCCCTCCCACACCAATGTTGCACATTCTGGGTACAGCTAAGTTCAGCCTGTGAACTACAATATTTTCTACATTATTGAAGCAATCCAAGGAAAAGTCATTGGGGTGGCCTGGTCTCTATCATATGGCACATGGCTCTCCAGATACTCCATGGAAATTTTCTTTTTTAAAAATTTAATTTTTTCTTTCTTTTTTTTGAGAAGGTGCCTCACTATACCCTGGCTGATGTGGAACTCACTGTGTAGACCACGCTGGCCTTGAACTCAGAGGTCCTCTTGCCTTTGTCTCTTGAATGCTAGGATTAAAGGCTTGTTTTACAGATTTCCTTTTTATTAAAATACGATCACTTCTTCAAATGCTGCTTTTGCTGTTTCCTCATTTTGTTTCAGATTTAAGTCTTGCTTTTGCATTTCCTTTCCTGGTTCTCCTTGGCTGCCTCCATAGCTACCAACTCACTTCCTATGTTCTGCTTTTGTTATTTCTTTACAGCCAGACTGGTTTATGATACTTGCCTTTCCTTTTATTTTTTTAAAAATATTTTTTAAAATTTATTTTATGTACATAGGTGTTTTGCCTGCATGTATGTCTGTGTGAAGGCATTAAATCCCCTGGAACAGGGACTACAGATAGTTGTAAGCTGCCGTGTTGGTGCTGGGATTGAACCCTCTGGAAGGGCAGCCAGTGCTCTTAACCACTGAGTCATCTCTATAGCCTCATGCCTTTCCTTCTTTACAGTGCCTGTTTCAATTCAGAGAGGTATTTTATTATTGTGTATCTGTTCATTCTTAGAAAGCAGGGATCATTTATTAAGAAAAAAAAACTTGGGAGTGCTTAATACTGGCTAATGATTATAAATGTACAACTTAGAAAAGTAGCTGGCAGAACGGTTTCTTCTGCTGGTACCTTTGTGGATTTGTGGTTGTGATCATGTAATTTTATTTTTATTGGGTGCCTGTTCAAGGATTGTTATTTTATTCTTACTTTTTCCCTTTTGTGGGGATGGGTACAATACTAGGCAAGCAAACATTTACCAACTAAGCTACATCTCCAGTTTTTATTTTTCTTAGAAATTAAAAATTGGTTTTACTGTGACAATTTTGTACATGCATGTAACATGATGTTCTGGCTACACATACCCCCTTCCTATCCCTAGCCACCCCCACTAACTCCCCATCTCTAGTTGTTCTTTTTTGTTTTGCGGCCTCACACACGTTAGGGAAGCGTTCTATCACTGGGCTTTAGCCTGTATTTTCCTGTTTATTTTGCTTTGGATATATCCAGTAAGATGTAGTTGGTTAGAGCAGATGTCCTGGGGGAGGAAGATAACATTTGCTGAGCTCTGTAATTTGTAATAGGCTTCTTAGAAATTTACACGAGAAAGACAATTTTAAAAAAGTTAATGGGAAAAAGAGGCTATCAGATGATAAAGTAGCATGATAGAAAATTCTGAGTCTGAGTTGAGGATAGAGCAGTAGAAGATGTAACAGGACTCATCAAATGACTCAGTTGGGAAAACTTGAGTTTGGTGGGAAGAACTCATACAGAAAGCCAGACAGAGTGGCATGTTATTGTAATCCCCGCTCTGGGGAGGTGGAGACCAGGTGCATCCTTGGGGCTTGCTGGTCAGCCAGTCAGACCACTGAGAGAGAGACCTTGTCTCAAACAACAAAACAAAACAAAGCCTGGTGTGGTAGCTCATGTCTTTAATCCTAGGTAGATCTCTTATGAGTTTGAGGCCAGCCTGATCTACATAGTGAGTTCTAAGACAGTCAGAGCTACACAGTGAAATTCTATCTCAAAACAAAACAAACCGAACCCCCTAAACCAAAACCAAACCAAAAATTAAAAAAATAGCAAGATAGATGGTATCTGAGAATACCTGAGATTATTCTCTGGCTTCTATATGCATGTGCTCATGGCTGTTTGCTCATGGCTGTCTCTGCCTCCTGAGTGCTGGGATTAAAGGCGTATGCCATCACCACCCGGCAAATATATCTTGTTCTTGAAATAGAATAAATAATTCATACAGTTGTATGTAATTTTCACTTACATATGTTTTTTCATAGCTATCCCATGAATATCCTAATCTCCTTCAATGTATAACTTTCCATTGTATCTGATTTTTTTTTTTTTTTTTTTTTTTAGAATTGCTTGTAGTGTGTAGTGTAGTACGCTGCTGTGGTGGCTCACCAAAGAAGACAAGGAAGCATTCACAAATGTGCAAACTCTTCCTCAGCAGAGGGAACCAACATCATGGCCAGTGCCATACTCACAGTGGAACCCTGAGCGTTTGAGCTAAGGTGTTTTTATTGATTCAGAACTCCTCAGTGTAGATCATAAGCAATCAAACATCCCTACAGAAATTCAACACCTGCAGGCAATACAAAATGCCAAGACCTAGGCAGCCCCTCATCCAACAGTGCATAGAACAATTTCAAATATTACTAAAAATAACCTTCCACAGCAGTAGTGCATAATCTTAACTACTCATTTTCTTTGCCTTCCCACATCTCATTGCCTTTATCAAAATTTATAGACTGGATGTCTCATGTTGAACTAGTGAAACTGACTCCCTTGTATAATCCTTGTTCTCCCTAACTGTTCTGCTACTTGTCTTTGTAGTCGCTATTGTAAGGCCTGGCAGTGAAGAGTGAATACAAGCTGGCCTGTAACACATTGCTGTTCTCCAGTGCCACAGCTTCTCTACACCAGCATGCACTCAAGCACTGTCTACTCAGTCCTGATGTTTCTAAGTTACAGCAATCTTGTGAAAAGCAACTATGTTTTCTTTTGCATCTCTATCTTCAAAGTATTTCTTATTTTATAGTTCCCTGGAAAAAAGAAAAGCCTGAGCCACCCAAAGATAAAGTACAGTTATGCTGATATAACAGTAGACTTGTGAGAATCTCAGTTTCTTTACACAGATCTGGATGCTCACTTACTTCATGTGGCCCCTTGGTGCAGTGGGCGATGTGGCGAACACAAGAGAGATGGTGGTGCTGCCAGCGTCACCTGCCAGACTGAACATAAATACATGTATTAGATGATAGTTTGTAAAATATCAATAAAATACAGTATAAAAACACAGCTATGCTGGGCAGCGGTGGTGCACACCTTTAATCCCAGCACTTGGGAGGCAAACTCTGTGAGTTTGAGGCCAGCCTGGTCTACAGAGTGAGTTCCAGGACAGCCAGAGTTACAGCAGAGAAACCCTATCTCTAAAAACCAAACCAAACCAAACCAAAAAAAACACAAACAACCCCCCCCAACCAAAACAAAAGCAAAAACCCATCTATAGCAGTCATTTATTATCATCAAGAATTTTGCTCTGCATATAATTGTTTGTACTATGCCTTTTATATTATTGTAGGTGTGTGTATATCAGTATTACCACAAACACGAGTAAAGACTTACCCTAGGATGTTAGGATGATACCACAGTAATTTTCAGTTTCACTGACATTTTAGAGACCACCATTTGATATCTGCTTTGTTTTTTTGTACTGCACATGACTATGATTCAGTATGAACTTTGTTTTTAATATTTGTGTGTGTGTGTGTGTGTGTGTGTGTGTACACACCCATGGAAGTTGGAGGAGGATATTAGATTCCCTGGAGTTGGAGTTCCAGATAGCTGTGGGTAACCTATTGTGGGTGCTAGGATCTGAACTCAAGTGCCCTGGAAGAGCAACAGTTGCTCTTAATTATTGAGCCATCTCTGCTGTCTTGAGGATGAACTTTTGAAAAGTTGTGAAAAATTTATGTGGGATTCAAGCACAGAGTGACTAATGTCCAGTCATGTATGAAAGCAGGGATTGAACAGTTCGAAGGTGGGAAGCTCTCTTTACTGTGATGAGCAAATTTGACAGGAGAGGGTGGTATAGAGACAGGAAGTAGATTTTGGATGTGGTAAGTTTTAGGTACTTCTAACCAACCAATTTTGCCTATACAACCGTCTAATCTTGAAGAACCTCTCCCCTTTTTTACTTTTCATGACGCTGACTCTTTGAAGAGTCTAATTCAGTTGTCTAATGGAGTATCTTGCCTTCTGCATTTGCATGTTTCCTCCTAATTACATGAGGTAAAATAAGCTTTTGATAAGAACACGGCGCAGGTGATAGTCTACATTTTTAGGAGTGTCTCATCTAGGTATCACACTGTCGATTGTAGGTTTGATCATTTGATTTAAAACTCTTCATTGAAAAGAAGCATTACAATGTCTGTTTCTCTTTTTGTAAAGAGTAACTAATCTGTGGGGAAAAATGTGTTAGGATTCCCAACAGCTTTAAATTCGTATTATTATTCCGAAGCCCACTCAACACCGTGAACTTGAAGAAACAATTGTCTTACCAGTTTTACCAAATTTACTTATCATATAATCAGATGCTTCAAAAAATATACTTGTTTGTCAGAATAAAAGTGAGGGATGTTGAGAGTGTTGGCAGCAAGCAAAGGCAGTGGCAGAACTGGTCTCCATGGCTCCGTGTGGTTTTGTTGGAGGGTGGCACTGGAAAGTAATGATATAAACACTTGTGTGTGTTTCTTATCACCAACATGAAAATTATGCTTCCAAAATTATACACAGTGTTATATGCTTAGCCTCCTTTAAGGAGTCTTGGTTAGAGATAATAAAAATTTTTATTTAATTTTATAGGTTTAAATGAAACACTAGCTGTTTACGGCCTTCTAAGGTAAGTTTAATTTTTTTTGGACAGTGTTACTGTGTTTATTAACTCGAGTACCTTGTCTAGAAATAAATTGCAGTTACTGAAATTGTGTTGGTAATTAATTTACTTACCACCTCAGCTTATTGGCTTTATCTTAGAGCCCATAGGTCTCAGGAGAATGATTGTTTCTGCACACAGTGTACAGTAACACCTGCATTATGGTCAAACTGTGACCCATCACATGGGAACAGGCATTGAATTTTCCACTTGTGCCATGTTAGTGCTCAAAGAGTTTGAAAATTTTAAAATTTTGTATCAGTGATACTGAGACTTTACTGTAAATGGGTGACTTTAAACAGTAGACATTAGTCTCTGCAGTTGGGAGGCTGAGGCATGCAGATCTTGATAAGGCCAGCTTGGGCTACATGATGAGAACTTTTATCCAAAGTATCAAAGTATTGGTGTTGGCAGTGTGTTTGTCTCTGTGGGCTTTAGAGAAGACCCTGCCTTGCTTTATCATAGCTTTTTGTGGTTGTTGGGAATCCTTGAAGCTCTGCCAGTTCCTGCCTTTGTCTTTTTGATTCTTCTGTTTTCCTTCCCTCTCTCCTTTCTTCCTTGCCCCTTCCCCCTTGAGACATGGTCTCTCGTTGTTTAGGCTGACCGCAGACTTAATATGTAACCTAGGATGTGAATGTAAATGAGGACATGAATGCTCCTGGGTATGGTTGAGGAGAAGGTTTTTATTACAGATATGAGCAAGAATTCAGCCAGAGACTTATGGAAGGGTCCAGACTGAGCTGGGTCATGAGAGGAGGAGGGGGAATGGGAAGGGCAAGAGAGGAAGAGAGAGAAGAGAAGACAGAAGAAGAACCAAGAGGGCTCATGGCCAAAATGGCAGGTCTTTATAGAAATGAGAAGCTGGGGGAAGGGAAGGGAAGGCCAGCCCCTAGGTGGAGAGGCTTTTTAAGGTAGGACACTGGGTGAGAAGTGCTGGGAGAAGCCATGGTCCAGGGTTGCTTTGGGATCTGACAGGAACTTGAACTTCGGATCCTTCTGCTTCCGCCTTCCAAGTGCTGGAATTACAGATTTATGCAGCCATGCCTCATTGATATGGTGCTGGGGATTGGATCCAGGCCTTCAAGCATGCTGGACAAACACACTACCAACGGAACTACATCTCTGGCTCAACTTCTGTTTCTGAATCTGTCTCTTTCCTTTTTAAAGACATGGGACAGGGGGCACAACTGGAGGGCTGGGGAGAAGACTTAGCTGGTAAAGTGTTTGCTATGCAGGCCTGCAGACTGGAGTTCACATCTCTAGCCCCTAGGTAATGCTGGATAAGTAGTATGGCAGCCTGCTATAATTCCAGTACATGGGAGATGTAGACGGAATCCTCAGAGCAAGCAGGCCAGCCAGACTAGCCAAACCTCTGGGTTTAGTGAGATACCTTGGAGAGTTAATAGAGGGAGATACATTGAGCCTCCACCTGGATATACATGCTCACACACACAGACACACACAGACACACAGAAACACACACACATATATACGATAACACACACACACACCATATAAGAACACATGCACCATATAGTACATATGGGGATTTTGCGGCCACTCTAATCACATATGACTGTTTTAGTCAGGGTTTTTATTGCTGTGAAGAAACACCATGACCATGACAACTGTTATAAAGGAAAACAATAATTGGGGCCATTTTACAGTTCAGAGGTTTAGTCCATTGTCATCATGGTGGGAAGCACAGTGGCAGGCAGGCAGACATGGTGCTGGAGAGGTAGCTGAGAGTTCTACATCCAAGTAACAGGAAGAGAGTCACACTGGGCCTTGCTTGAGCCTACCCCTACTGACACCCTTCCTCCAGTAAGGTCACACCTGCTTCAACAAGGCCACATGTCCTAATCCTTTCAAATAATGCCACTCCCTTTGGTTCTGTGGGGGCCATTTTCATTCAAAGCAGCACAATGACCTTGCCTTATCTTTCTGTCTGCAGAGACTGTTATTTCCAGGTTCAACTGCTATCCAAGCCCTGAGGTGAGGACTTGACTGTACCTCCTGTGGGACACAGTTTAAACCAGGGCAGCAGTGCCTGCTGTCCCTCTTGGACCACAGCAGCTGATGAATTAGAATGAAAATGTGTTAAACGTAGGCTGGCACACGTTATTAGATGTGTTTACGGGGCTTGAGATTCGACGGTAATGACCTCTAAATGGTATGTGTAATGTCTATGAATATCAAATCTAGATGACACTCATTTTTCTTTCTTCTTTCTCCATTTAAATGAAGGTGTTAATGCAACAAGGCACAAGGCATAATGTGGCAGACCGTCTGTTTTGAGAGTGAGTATTACTGAGTAAAGATGGCTGAGAGGAGTGGGAAGACTGCTGTAGGACAAGTATATATTGAGGTGGAGTACGACTATGAGTATGAAGCAAAGGACAGGAAGATTGTCATCCGGCAAGGGGAGCGGTACATCTTGGTGAAGAAGACCAATGACGACTGGTGGCAGGTCAGGCCAGATGAGAATTCTAAAGCGTTTTATGTGCCAGCGCAGTATGTCAAGGAGGTCACCCGCAAAGCGCTGATGCCGCCTGTGAAGCAGGCAGCTGGACTGCCAAATAATTCTGTGAAGACAATACAGAGTATGCATCTCCAGAGATCGACAGAAAATGTGAACAAAATGCCTGAGCTTTCAAGTTTTGGGAAGCCATCATCATCTGTTCAAGGAACAGGTCTTATTCGTGATGCCAATCAGAATTTTGGATCCAATTATAATTCAGGCCAGACTCTCAATCTAAGCCTGGACCTGACCCATAATAACGGAAAGTTTAACAGTGACTCACATTCTCCTAAAGTTTCCAGCCAGAATAGGACACGCTTATTTGGTCACTTTCCCGGGCCAGAGTTCTTGGATGTAGAGAAGACCAGCTTCTCTCAGGAGCAGTCTTGTGACTCAGCTGGAGAAGGCTCTGAGAGAACACACCAGGATTCTGAGTCGGGAGACGAGCTTAGCAGCAGCTCCACTGAGCAGATGAGGGTAAGAGAGAAGTTGGGTGAAATCGAGCTTGCCTTAATAAAAATGACACGTTAATTAAAACCTTAGTGTTAAGAATTGGTTGTTTTGCTCTGTATGTTCAGAACACATGAATTCTTTCCTGATTTAAAGAGCATAAAAAGAAAAAGTAAGTGAAATAGCTTGTGACATTCATAGAGAATCCCCCTGTGGTATTCATAATTCTTTACATGTGTGGGGCTGGGGCTTTGAGTATGGGAATGTTTTCTCCCTACTGATATGGATTAGGCAGAAAGCGCTTCTTTTAGTGGTGGGTGATGCTTACTTTAGTAGACAATGTTTTTTGTTTTCTGGTTGTACTCATTTTGACATGTTTCCAGCAAGTGCTCAGATGTAATTGATGGGTATGTGAGGAAAGATACCATTGGCATACTAGCTTCTAACTTGCTTGTTGAAACCCTGAACACCAAGCAGCATAGAGCTGATGACCGAACTTCCATTCATGTCCCCTTGATTACTAACCTGAAAGAAATGTTTCTGGCTTGGTTTTTACTTTCCCTCTACCTGATTTTCTTTTCAGATTGTGTATGTTGGCTTATTTTTCAAATGAAGTCATTTTAAAAAAGCACATGGATGTAACTGAGACCTCATGTATTTGGGCAGTTCAGCTTTTTAAGTAAAGTTTTAATTTCTAGTTTAAAAGAAATCTGAAAATAACTTTTTGGTTTGAAGCTGTTACCCTCTGGATTGTTTTGTAGTTTGGGGTGACAGAACCGCTCCCTAACTCCTTTTTTTTCCTCCTTTTTTTTTTGATTCAGGGAACTTACCTCTAGGTTTTGAGCTTCATAGGTAAGCACTCCACTGTTGAGCTAATAAACTCATAACTCTTGTAATAAAATTACTCAGGTCAAGTCAGTTAGTAATTAGGCTGCTCCTAGGTATGGTCTGATTCTATAAGTTGTAACTGTTTGTACAGTTTTGAGTGGATATAGGAAAAGAGAAGACTCTGTAGAGAAACTCTCAGTGTTTGAGATCAAGGCATGAAGTAGCACTATTACTGTCATCCATGGGCTCTTAAGTTTCAGTGTGATACTCTGATATGGAATATGTAGCGTTTGCTGAGGTTGGATGTGGTGGTGCATGCCTTTAATCCTAGCTCTTGGGAGGCAGAAGTAGGCAGATCTCTGAGTTGAAACCCGGATGGTCTGTCTGTCTATCAAGCTCTGTACCAGCCAGAGCTACATAGTGAGACCTTGTCTTTAAAATGTGTGTGTGTACATATATATATACATACATATATATGGAGAGAGATATTTCTGAATTTTTTGTGTACATAGTTTCTTATGGAACCTGGAGGCCTTGGGAAAGATGTGTTTTCTATTCATTTGGCCATAATCATTGTGTCACAGCTAAAATTGTATTTTATATTTATGTTCACAAGCAATCCTGTGTTCTTCTGACCATCTTCAGTTCCTTGCACTGGAAGTTAATGGCTGTCTCCTGACCTTTCCTTGGGCCTTAGCATTGTTTAAAAATTTTATGAAGACTTCTTTGGCAGGCTCTTAACTCTCCTTGGCAGTGGTCTCAAATCTTTTGTTTTTTCTTCTTTTTGATGATTCACGTATTCTTTGCTTTTATCAGATCACTTTACCTTCTACTTCACAGTAAAAACAAACCCCTGTAGTAGTATGCTGCTGTGGTAACTCAGCCAAGGTCAACAAGGAGGCATTTTCATATGTGTAAACTCTGCCAAACCTCAGCAGAGGGAACCACTGACATGGTAAGCGCCAACCTGGACAGTGGAACCCCGAGTGTCTGAGCACAGGTGTATTTATTCTTTCAGAACTCCTCATGTATTCTACTGATACCATGTGCAAATCATAAACAATTAATCCCCCACAGAAATCCAACACCTGCAGACAATACAAAATGTCAAGACCTAGGGTAGCCTGTTACCCAACAGTGCATAAAACAATTATTTTATATGTAACTAAAAATAAACTTCTGCAACATCTCCCCTTTTCTGTATAAGCCAATCAAAAAATTGCTTTTTATCTCTACAACACAATTTAACACTACACTAGCAAAACTATTTATAAGAGCAACAATTATAAGGGTTGCTAATGCACATGACCAAATGAAACCAAACATCTATCAAGCTTTTCATAATGTCCTTGAGCAGCAGAAAAACATTATCAATGTCCAATTATCTGGAATTCACTCATGATCTGTTGGGCTCCTCCAAAGGGCTTAGGTAACTTCAATGACTCTAACCTCTATAGCACACATAGTTTGTCCTCAAGGGTCTGGCTGGCGCATACTACTGCTGCTATTTTTTAGTGGTTGTCCCATAGTACTGGCATCTCAAAAACTGCTGGGGTCCCTTGCTGCAATTGGGCTGCACTTTCACCAATGGCCTTTTCTGGGTTCTCTTCATGGTGCCAAGCTTCAACTTCTTTACATGACCCCTTCAGTCTGGGTCTTCATCTACTACAGAGGCTGCACCTCACCAGTGGCCTCTCTTGGCCTGTCATAGTGCCAAACCTCAACAGCTCTCTATGACCCCTTCATTCCTTCAAAACCAGCACCACCCATGTTAACTCTTACAGCACCAAGTTTGGCTACCAGCAAGAGATATAACCTCATCAGTTCTGGAAGACAGTTTCTGTGAACTGACTCTGAGGAAACACTTTCCAGATTTTAAGATAGAATCTGGTTTGCAGGAAACATAGTTGGTCACTTGTTTGCAGAAAGAGTTCCCTCATGGGGTAGAGTTCTCATCACCATGCTGCTTGTAGACAGTTTTGCAGAGAAAAAAACTGTCCAGTTTAACTAAGTGGCTTTTTGGCTCTAATCTGAGGCTTCTACAGCAGGAGATACTGAGCCCGTGGGAAGAATATCTGGCAAAGTCTTGACAGTTTGGTATCATTTTTCGCCACTGCTACAGGGAAACATACTCCCTTCTTCATAAACTTCAAACACAAGGCCCACTTGGGCTTCACACACATACAAAGCCATCAACAAACTCAATTTATATAAGAGTATGCTTTGGTTTCCATTTCCCTTCCCTGTCTGCTGCCAGCAGTGGGAGGGAGCATTGACTCCATGATCAGGAACAGTGGAACTTCACTTCTTCCCTGCTCCCAGCTGAATTCTGTTTTTACCCTGAAAATGTCTTTCTCTAAAGATCCCTATTCTGTGGCTTTCACTTTTGAGCCCTCTTTCTCACTTTATTTTCATAATTTTCTCTTCATAGAGGCTTATTTCCCTTTCTCTCCTCTTCCTTCAGAGCCCTCTACTCATTATTTTTGCATATATATAATCTCTGTCCTCTAGGAGCTGCCCTAAGTGTACTTTACTGGACTCAATGAGATCTGGAGTTTCTTTCTTGTCTCCACATTGGATTAGCTGTTGTGATGTCCTGCCCCATGTTGGGTGCCATTTGTAGTAGTATGCTGGTGTGGCGGTTCAGCCAAGGACAACAAGGAGGCATTTTCATATGTGTAAACTCTGCCAGACCTCAGCAGAGGGAACTACTGCCACGGCAAGCGCCAACTTGGACAGTTCTTTCAGAACTCCTCATATATTCTACTGATGTCATGTGCAGATCATAAGCAATCTGAGCTCGGGTGTTTTATTGATTCAGAACTTCTCAGCTGCAGATCATAAGCAATCAAACACCCTCCACAGAAATCAACACTTGCAGATAATACAAAAGGTTAAGACCTAGGGTAGCCCCTCACTCAACAGTGCATAAAACAGTTGTTTTATATGTAACTAAAAATAAACTTCTGCAACAAACCCCAAACAAAACAACAATGAAAAAAAAAAAAAACATGATATAGAAACTACTTGAGCTTTAGGGAGCACATTTGAATAGACGTCAATAATGCTGGCTTTCATTTTATTCTGATTCTAGCATTTGCCAACTGTGTGATAATTGGGGAAAATTACCTTTATTCTCTCATTTCATAATGCTCAGGGTGAACCATAGGCCTTCATGTATGTTAGGCAAACACTTTACCACTGAACTCCATCCCAAATCCAAGGAATTGTTTAATGTGTATGAGTGTTTTGCCTGCATGTATGTGTGTGCACCATGTGGATTCCTGCAGATTCCTGGTTCCTGCAGAGGTCAGAAGAGAAGGTGGCAGATTTCCTGGAACTGGAGTTATCGATGGTTTTGAGCCATTTGTGTATTTGTGTGTACAGGAGTAACCTCGATCATCTGCGAGAGGTTTTTTGTTTTTGTTTTTTTTTTCCTTCAAGACAGGGTTTCTCTGTTGTAACTCTGGCTGTCCTAGAACTCACTCTGTAGAGTTCTGTAGAGTGGCCTCAAACTCACAGAGATCTGCCTGCCTCTGCCTCCCAAGTGTTGGAGGGCAGGTGCCACCAGTGCCTTCTGCAAGAGCTTTTAACTGGTGAGCCACCCCTCTGGCCCTGAGGGGAAAATTCCTTAACCTGAGTTAAGGAGTAGTCACAGTGATGTTGAGACACATAGTAAGGGGTGTCTCATGCTGCCAGTTAACTACCACTTTAGCAGCTTAAAACTGAGAACACTTCCTTTCTCTGTTTTTGTGGGTCAGTACCTCAGTGGAAACTTTAATTCTCTTGAGGCTGCAATCTAAGACAAGCCAAAGCTGAAATGAGAAATTGCTTGTTACAGTGCCTTGCTTACAATGTTGCTAGTTAAGCCACCTCACAGCTGCTTGAATGTAGCAAGTAGACTTCTCAGAATGAGCAGCGGAGAGAGCATGGTAGATGCTGTGTAGGCTTCAGTTCCTGATCTTGGAAATCTTTCTGTCATATCCTGTTGATGATGCAGCTCATCCCTCTTTTCTGAGGGGACTGCAGAGACATGTGGTCAACAGGATATGGGGTTAGTGAGGGACTGTCTTGACAGTTGTCTGTTAACAGATGCTCAGTAAAACACACCAGTGATTATCTTTATTTCCACCATCAAATCTCCAAGTACATCTGTGCCGGCAATTATCTTTCTCCTGGTACAGTGCAAGTATTTCTTCTATTAAAGTGTATCCTCTTCATACTTGATCTTTGTACTTTTCCACAAGCTTCTGCAAAACATGTTATATTCATGGCTTCAGACTCACTGTCAAGTCTTTTTCTATCAACCTCAAAAAATACCTATCTGCCTGTTTATTTTGTGTGTTTATGTGACACCCATGTGCAAGAGGACAACCTCAGGTGCTTTGCCTTCCACCTTGTTTCTGAGGCATGTTCTCTTGTTTGCACTGCACTGTGTATTTCAGGTTAGCTGGCCTGGGAACTTGTAGGGGATTCTTTTGTCTCTGCCTCTTATCTTGCCATAGGAATGTGCTGGCATAATAGATGCTGCTACTGCATCCAGCGTTTTACATGGGCTCAAAGGATTCTGACTCTGGTCATCAGGCTTGTGTAATCAGCACTTTTATCTGCTGAGCCATCTTCCCTAGAATTTAGATTTGCTTGTGTTTCCCCCATTTTAGTAAAGGTCTGCAACTCTGCTTTTCCTGTGTTACTTCATTACTCTTGCCCTTTTCCAACTGAGCCATCTCCCCAACCCCTTCACCTCTTCCTGTTTAAAATGGAATTTGAGAGTTCTTAATAGCCTGGAATACTAGTCATCTGTCAAATAGATGGATTGCAAACATTTTCTTCTGTTGTGTAGTTTTTCTTTTTATCCTTTCGGTTGGGTCTTTCACAGAACAGTGTATCATTTTGACGCACTCCAGCTTATCAGTTCTCTATGTGGGCCATGCTTTCAAGTCTAGGAGCTCATGGCATAGCATTTTAGGTATATTTGAAGGAACAGGATCACTAGGGTGTGTGTGTGTGTGTGGGTATCTTCATAAACGCACAAATACACAAGTGGAGGTGTATTAAGCACTTGGTTTATACAAGCATGCAGGCTTACAAGTCGGAATCTGTGGAGTAGCCTGGCAGGCTGATGCTCCAGGAAAAAAGTGTTGCTGGTGCTTTTGTTGTTATATCCAAGAATCCATTGCCAAAGCTGAGGTCATGAAGGTTTACTCTGCCTTCTCCTGACAGTTTTATAGTTTAGATTTTTGGTCCATTTTGAATCACTTTTTAAGTAAAGTGTGAAATAAGTACCCTCCCCTTCCCTCCAGGGTTTCTCTGTGTAGCCCTGGCTGTCCTGGCACTCCCTTTGTAGACCAGGCTTGCTTCAGTTTCGGAGACCTGCCTGCTTCTGCCTCCCGAGTGCTGGGATTAGAGTTCTACCATGCCTGGCCTCAGATTTCCTTTTAAAAGTGACCATCTAGTCCTACTAGTGCAGTTTGTTTAAAGACTGTCTGCTTCATCAGGTGACTTAGCACCCTTGTTGAAAATCGGGTGACTATAGACACAGGGGCTTGTTTCTGGACATTTAGTGCCTGCCTGTTAACTTATACACACGCTCAAAACTGGAGGTACAGTCTTGACTACTCTTGTTTTGTAGCATTTTAAAATTGTAAAATGTTAGCCTTCTTCCTTTGTTCTTCTCCAAGAGTTGTATCTTTTCTGATTCCTTTGACTTCGGTGTCAGTATTAGAATTAGCTCGTCAGTTTCTATAAAGAAACCGGCTGAGATCCTGATAGGGATTGTCTTTGAGGTTGTGTAACAGTCTGGGGAGTAATACCCACTCTTGCTCCTCTTATTCCCTCGGTGGTGGGGATTGAACTCAGGGCCGAGATCCTTCAGACTTGTTGCTTCAGGCAAAGGTGACGGGCTGGAGGATGGTTGAACAGTAAGATGCATATTGCTCTTGTGGAGAATCTGCATTCAGTTCCCAGAGTCATATCAGGTGGCTCACAGTCATCTCTAGCTCTGGCCTCCATGGGCACCTGTCCTCACATGCACATACCTACACACAGATACACACATACATAATTAAGATGAAATTAGAAAGAGTGCGTATGCTTCATGTTGATATATGGTTTCTTTAGGTACAAAAATCTGTTTTTCCTCCAAATTTCTGTCTATTCTCTTTTTGTTAGCATGATTTCTGGCTAACAGTATAATTTTCCTCTTTGTTCCTCTGTTCGTCATCTTTTGTTCCTCTTTGTTTTCTCTGTTGTCTTTCAAGATTTCCTTTCATCTTTATTTTTTGTAGCTTGACTATGATATGCTTATGTTTAGATTTTTTTGTTCTTATCCTAATTTCAGTTTAGAAAACTCGTATGGGCATATCTTCAAGCTGCTTCTGCCCCCAGCCATGTTCTCTCTGTTGCTCATACCATCAAAGTCAGGTTCTGTTTTTGTTGCAGTTTTTTAAATTTCTTGCTTGCATTTTGGTTCTTGGGTAGGATATATTTTTATCTGTTTATATTACTCATTTGTCCTTGTGCAATGTCCACTTTTCCATTAACATTAAGCAGATTAATATCTTAAGTTCCCTGTCTGGTAATTCTAGTATTTGTGTTGTATCCAAGTTTGCTTATGTTACTTGCTTTTGTTACTGTGTTTTCTTATCTTTCAGTGTGCTTTGTAATTTTTGGTTGAAAGTCAAACATGTATCAAGTAATAGTAACTGAATTAAATAGGCCTGTAGTGTGAGATGTTAGGTTAATTTTGCCAGAAATAGGTCCGTATTTAATGTTTGTTGTAGTTGTACATACCAGAAGCTTGAAATTCAAGTATCTGTGGTTTTTGCTCTGTTGCTTTGGGGATTTTGGGGAGATTTTTTTTTTTTTTTTTTTTTTTAAAGACAGTTTCAATGTAGCCCAAACTGGCCTTAAACTTGCTTTGTAACAAGACTGGCCATTAACTTCCTCCTGCTTCTCTGTCCCAAATGCTAGAATCAGAAATGCATGGCACTATGACTAGTATCTTCTAACAGCTCTCTCCTATGTACTTGCTTCTTAAAGTCTTTCCTCTGTCCACTGAAGCCCACAGTAAGGGAGGTGTCATAGTATTCTGTAATCCTGTGGTTAAATCTCAGTCTTATACTGTTTGCCATTGAGCTGTGAATTTTCTGTGTCTCTTAGTTTTACCTTTCCCTTAGGGAAGACCAGAGCCTCTTCAGAGAGCTTTGGAATATGGGGAATGCTTTCTTCAGGCTGGATAACTCTGATGAAGTTTTTATTTTTAGACAGCAAGTCTCTATTAGCAAGACCTACTTGGATTAGATCACTGGACTGCCTTTTCTCTCCTTGTCAGAGTCCTAGAAATGTCTTTGTTGAACCTTTACTGAAAGAACTTGGTGTTGGCCTTGGGAATAAAAACCACCAAAGTCCAGGGACTCTTCTTTCAGAAGTTAGTCCCTATTAATTCTTCATGGTCCTATTAGGTGTTCCAACCAATATAACTCTAGTAGCTTTTGCTTAGTTGTATCTCCTCTGCAACTCTGGATTCACCCCTCCAAAGGTTGAGGCATGGTTGCCATGAGACCTTGGTTGTCTGATGGGTGCAAGAAATCATGAATTGCTTGATTTTTAGTTTTGTCTTGATGTTAGAGAGTGACTTTGACACTTTCTGCAACTTAGAACTAAAATTGGAAGTTGATGAGACCGTGAGTTAAAAAAAATAAAATTAATGTGTGTTGAACACGTGTGTGGAGGTCAGGTCAACTGGCTTCTCCTGCTGCTGTTCTAAGGGATCAAGCTCAGGTGGTTAGGCTCTTGTGGCAAGAACTTAACCATTGAGCCATCTTGCATTTTTTGTTGTTGTTTAGCTTATTGATAAATAATATATTAGTTGATTTTTGAATACTGACCTTCCTTCCTAGATAATACTACTTTTGGCCATGGTCACATGCATTATCTAACTGGTCACTCTTATGTATTGCTGAAATCTATTGTTTTCTTTTGCATTTGAACTAAAAATACGTTGATTTGCTTTTTTGTGCTTGATCTGTTTGTTGCTCATTAATCAGGATATCAATAAAACAAGGGAGGAAGTGCTTCCTCTTGTGCCTAGTGGAAGTGTAGTTTTGGTAGTGTTTTCCTACAAATCCTTGGATATCATGTTTGTTTATTTTAATGATGTTAGAAACAAAGAATGATCTTGGTGTGGGACAAGGAAAAGTAGCTTGGCAAGGCAATGTCTTTTTGTATAAAGGGTGCACCAGAACCCAGTCGGGCTAGCAAGCACACTTGGCAAAGATTTCTTTTATCCTTGATGTAGGTGATGACTGAGACTCATCCCATTGACGTGAGCTTGACTTCACAACCTGATTAGATTAGATAATCAGTGCAAAGGAGAATGTTCAAGAAATATGAGCCTTTACTGGGTTAACTACTTTTTATAGAAAAAAAATTCCTATAATAGTTATTGAGCTGTTAAAAATTATCAGTTTCATTAGGACACTTTAAGGAATCGGTAGGTTTCATTGAACTTATCAAATGTGCCCTAGCAGTGCTCTTTTATTGCCATTTTGCAGAGTCTTCATTGATGTTATCTTTTTCATTTACCATGTTTGTATTTCTTTTCTCTCAGTTTTCTTTGTTAGTATTTTAAGAAGTTTGCCAGTTTTATGGCTCTTTTCAAGTACTCATTTCATTGATTTTCTTTATTTTCTTGTTATAAATGTCACTGATTTCTTTTTTTTTTTTTTTTTTGACAGAATTTCTTGTAGCCCAGTTTAGTTCTAAACTGCGTAGTAAGATGAGCTTGACCTCCCATCTCTCACCATGCCAGCCTTGATTCTTTTTCATTGGTATGCTCACATTCTGCTCCAGGTTCTTGAGGTGGGAACTGAGCTAATTGGTCTGAGACTCCCCATTTCTAATGAGAGCATTTGTTGCTGCAGTCTCCCCAGAACTACTTTAGCTTTCTCCAGCTAGTGTTCTATATTTCTGTCATCATACTGTTGAATTCAGTGCATTTTAAAATTCTTAGGACTTGGTTTTTATGCTCATGGGGTGTTTGCAGAAGTTTCATGTTTAGCTAAGTGTTTGGAGATTTTTTTTACTTTTGTATTACTTGTTTCTTGTTTGGTTCCTTATGTTTGGGCAATAATCTGTGATGTAATTTTTTTTTTAATTTGTTGATAGTTGTTTAATTCACAGGATAGGATCTTGTGTATGTTCTGTAGACACTAAAATAGAGTATTATGTTGATGGTCTGTGATTTTGATAAGACCCTTTAGTTTGATGGTGTTGGGTCTTTTGTAGTCTGCTTAATTTATACCTGCTTGCTTAAGAGTCTTGTAGTAAGTAGGTCTGTCTTCTCAAGTCGTTTTACTTGGGTTCATATGTTTTCAGCATCATTTTTGGTACATACACTTTCCTGTACATTTGATGTCTTTATAACTGCTCATTTGTTTCTGGCACTTTCCTTTGCTCTGAGATCTACTTTGCTCTTATAGAAACACATAGGTAGGTCTTTTAAAATTTTCCTCTCTGGCCTATTCTGGCAGTCTTTGTCTTTCAAGGGGTACAGATTGTTGAACTTCAGGTAATTATTGATAGCTAACCCATAAGTCTGCCGTCTCACATTTTGTTTTCTGTTTCTTCTTCCACTGGCTTTCCTGTGGCATTGTTTAGAATTCCCCGAGATGCCTGGCTGCGTCTTGTGTAGTGTGTCGCGCTGGCTCCAAGCACTGCGTGCACTGTCATGGCTTGTCAGTGTGAGTGAACTGAGTTCATCCTCCTGGATTCTTTTTGTTCTGCCGTTTGTTACTGTCCTGTCCTAAACACAAGCGGATCCTTCCCACGAGGTTGTTCTCGTTTCCACTGTTAAACTCAGTCCAGAAGCTCTAGAAGTGAGCTCAGAAGTCCTCCTCTTTGGCCTCCCAGTTCCTCCTTTCCAGCTTGCCTGGAGAACCAGCATGCTCAGTTATTCACTTAGGGCAAGTTCTTACTTCTCTGTCATCTGAGGGTACTTTGATATCTTCCGTATTCCTGAAGAATGTTTATTTTATTTTTTAATTTTTTAAAAATAAACACGGGTAGCTTTTTCTTTTGTCAGCTCTTCAAAAAGACAAAAACCAAAAAACTTCATACCTTCTGGCTTCTATGGTGTTTGATGAGAAGTCATTAAAAACAACAACAACAGCAGCAACACAAACACTCTCATACAGATGAGCCCTGCTTCACTTATAACTGCTTTTGTATTTTTCTTGTTTTTCAGTTCGCCTACGATAGTTTTAGAGTGGCTAGGATCTCTGGGTTTGACCTGTTTGTAGTTTGCTCAGCTTAGTAATATAGCCCCTCCTCCCCCATTCTACAAATTTTTTCACCCGCCCTGGACTCTGACAATATAAGTGAATGTTAGATCATTTATTATAGTTTCATGGGCACCTGAGGCTCTGTTTATTTTTATCTTTTGCTTTCTATTGCTAGATTCTATTGCTAGAATTGGCTAGTTACTGTTAATAGTCACAGTGATCTGGGATTTGAGGCCAGCCTGGGCTGAACAGCCAGAGCCTATTGCAGAAAGCAAGTGCTTCAGCAGGGTCTTCATCTTCCCATTGCTCTGTTCTGATGTTGAACATACCGTTTAGTATCTTCTTAATTGTTCTCATGATTTTCTGTTCTAAAGTATCTGTTTCTATTTCTCTCCATATACATATGGTCCTAGTTAGCTTCTTATTCCTATGATAAAGCACCATGACCAAAAGTAACTCAGGGAAGAAAGCATTTACTTGGCTTACAGGTTATAGCCCAACATTAGGAGAAACCAAGTCAGGAACACAAAGCAGAATCCATAGAGGAATGAGGCTTGTTGGCTTGTTTCCTATGGCTTGCTCAGCTACCCTTATATAGACGAGGCCTGTCTGCTTAGAGATGGCACTGCTCATAGTGGGCTGGGCCCCCCTGTACCAATTAGCAATTAAAAGAATGCCCCACAGACATGTCCACAGGTTAATCTGATGGAGTCAATTCCTCAACTGAGGATCTCTCTTCCCAAGTGTGTCACGTGGTCATACATATATTTACTTTGTTGTTTTTTGAGACAGGGTTTCTCTGTTGTAACTCTGGCTGTCCTGGAACTCACTCTGTAGACCAGGCTGGCCTTGAACTCAGAGATCTGCCTGCCTCTGCCTCCCAAGTGCTGTGATTAAAATTGTGTGCCACCACCGCCTGGATCATAAATTTACTTTTTATGTTTTTTATTTTGTTTTGCAGGGCTGGGGATCAAACCCAGGGCCTTGCAGATGCTAGGCAAATAGTCTTGTCAGCGAGCGACATTCCCAGCCCTTTTAGGTTAGCTCCATTACTCTAACAGCAGGTGTTTCCTTACTATTACTGTGTCAGTGTACTACTGTACACTGATGTCAGTCTAGTTTTGACATGCTGTTATTTGACCATGTGACTTTTCTTACTGCTGGTGTTAATATGAGTTCTGCTCTCTGGAAGGCCTTCTCTGACGCTAGTCTCACAAGGAGCGGGAGGAGCTGCTTTTTACTTCAAACTGGAAAAGTGGTTTGGACTGGTGTGCATGCGTGCGTGCATATGCGCGTGTATGCGCTCGTGGTGGGGTAGAGCCCTTATTATTGACCTGCATTGATTATTCTGGTTCCTTCCTCTGCCTTTCTGATTCTAGTCTGGCCTCTCATTCTGGTGAGGGTAAGAAGTCTTTTTCCACTTAGTCATTGTTGGAAAGGTGTGAGTGAGGTTGATCCCCCCTCCTCCCTTTGTATCATTTCCTGGAGCAGAGTGTTTATATATGAAGGCTTATATATCTAGCTAGAATCTCTGTTTTTGTTTTCTTTGCTGGATAGGGCAGGGTTTGTTTCAGGGCTTTTTGGGTCTAGAATGTCTTTTGTTGTTGCCAACTTCTTCCTTTCCAAGTTTTGGATGTAGGAAACCAAAAGTAAATGAACAAAACTCATTTTTCCGATGTCACTGTTTTGCCTGTCTTCTTTCTGTCAGAGAATTTGTGGATTTGTATCATGTATTAATCTCATAGTTTATAGTTGTGCTTAATGGAAAATAGAAAAAAGTACATTTATTTCTCCTGAAATTTGGAAATAGTATATTTTAAGTATACATTTAGAAATATTTCTTTAAAGGACTTATTTTTATTTATATATGAGTATGTATACATGTGTGTGGGTGCCCGTGGAGGCCAAAAGAGAGTGTTGTATCCCTCTGGAGCTTTAGTTGCCTGTGGTTGTGAGCTTCTGAGTGGCACTGGGAACTGAACCCCAGTCCCCTACAAGAGGAGCAAGCCCTCATAACCCTTAGGTGTGGAGCCATTTCTCCAGCTTTTTGGATTTCTTAACAAGTTTGCTTACTCCTGGCTTTTGTAGTGCATCCTTCTGTGACAAGCTTCCATTCTATCCCGTGGTTTCCCTCTGCTGTGCTCATCAGCGTTATGATTGCTTCCTCTCCTACTCGGCTGTAATCCCCAGGCCATACTTGGATGTCTGAGTGTATAAGGTGCTTAGTGTGGAGTACCTGGTATACTGTTAAATAGCGGATATGCTAAACCACAAACACATAGATTAAAAGAGAAGCCAGAGGCCTAGGTTAATGTTGTTTCTGCTTGGAAAGCAGTACTGCAGGCACGGTCACTTCCTTTTGTTACTTATTGTTTGTACGTGCCACAGTATACCTGTGGAGATCAGAGGACAACTTGTGGCAGTTGGGTTTTTCCTTCCATCAAGTGGATCCTGGGGAGGAAACCCCGGTTGTTAGGTCTGGTGCAAGTGCCTTTAGTCACTAAGCCATCTTGTTTACCTGATAGAATGCAACCTTTAAAGAAGAATGTTAGGTGGGAATTGGAGGACGAAGTTGTAATTGAATGTGGAGACTCCACAATGTGAATGAAAACAAAATCACAAAATTCATACTGCAAGGAAGTGGTGGACTGGGAGCCTAACATGATGCAAGGCCCTCAGCACTGCCCTCAGATCACAAGTCAGTGAGCGAGACCTCACTGGCTAGCCCACAGCCACACTCAGAGACAGATACACCGTGTCAGTGTCTTCCAGAGGTTAGTATTTAGGTCTTTTCTGATGGAAGAAATGAAGATGAAATCAATCAATAAATCAAAAGTAAAAGAGACTTGGTAGTATTTCAGAGTCGGGGGAAATCCCTGCAAATTCAAGTCTGGCTGGGTCTACCTGCAAAGACCTCATCTCAAGACAAAGAACAAAACAACCCTGAAGATAATGGTTCAGAAGTTCACACTTCAGTGTCCCCTCCCCCCTCTCACTCTCACTTACCCTTCTTTAATTCTTTAATAAGCCTTTCCAGTCTTGAGCATTAGAGTGGACTCTGTGAGGCTGACAAGATGCAGGAGGAGAAGTAATGCAAGGAGAGTCACACTTAGGAACAAGACTGAAGTACTATAAAGCTTAGAAGACTGTGAAAGCATTATTATACAAAGAGAGCTTCAGTTTAAAATGTATGAAGGGTGTGATTTTTCAAGTTAGTTGTATTTTTTATTTAATTAAGGTTAAAGTCCTTTTTGTTTTAATGTTTAGAGTTTTTCCTAAGTTGGTGTTCCCTAGAATCTAGGGCTTAGATGGTGATAAATCCAAAGCCAGATATAAATTACCTTTGTGTAATTACAGCCAATTATCCCTTTCATCCCAATTCTGTCCTCTGCTGACCTTTTTCTTAGGTCCTTCCTACCAAGCTACTGGGGTTAGTAGAGGGTTTTCTCTTCCCAAAACTTGGTGAGATGCGACGTACAGCTGCCTGGCCTTACACAGACTTCCTACTTAGTGATGATTTTATTGCTTAGAACTGGTCCAAGGTCTTAGCTGTGGGGAGAGAATTACTTCAGTTTGGCTCTGTAGCACTCCTGTAGCATATCTCTGCTTAGTTGATGAGTTTGTTGGAAGACTCAAATCTGGTATTGATAAGGTAATTTGTTGTTGTTGTTAAATTACGGTGTTTTAAGTTCTAATTATACTTAGGAAGCAACCTGTTTTTATATTGCAATTGTCTTTTGAGCACAAATGTAATTGCTATTTAATTTTCTTTTAAATTTAAGACAGAATGGTATTAGAATTTGGGTTAGGACAGATGTAGACTTTGAATGTCATACTGCTTAGATATATGACCTTGGACAAGCCATTTAATCTCAGAACCTCAAATTTTTCACTTCATTTCCATTTAGAATTGTTGCTAGGTTTAAATGAGATGTGGTGTGTGTGCAAAATTACTTGGGAGTCTGGCACAGGAAGAGCATTATGGCATAATGTTAGTTCTGTTTACTACATAGCAATGTGCATACACTGTAGTGTTAGAGATCATAATGACCAAGCACAAATGAGTATGAAGGTCTCACTGCGCTGTTTTCTATAATTTTAAGATTACTGGTTTTTTTAAGAACCCTATTGAATTAATCAGAATGTTTTAGAAAGTAGAAGGTAATACTTGAGTGCAAATTATGTTTGATTACACCCTTAATTATGATTAATAGATTGTGTGATATACTTCTTAAAAAGAAACAGGTAAGATCACTCAAAAAGGTGATGTGTGGCTGGCTGGCAGTGTCCAGGTCAACTGAAGATGTGCACAATCTTCAGTGGCTTTCAGGATAGCTTTACTGTTTTTCCTCTTGCCTAGAATGTATTAAATCATGTTAACGGTACTTGGCTCTTTAAAAGGTAGAAAGAATTAGTTTGAGACAGCACCAAATGGTACAGCTTCTGACTTGTATCTTTAGAATGTAAAACTGGAAAAGCAGGAAACTAGAACTGGCTTCAAATTAATTAGGTTTTTTTTTTTTTTTTTTTTTTGAGACAGAGTTTCTCTGTTAAAACTCTGGCTGTCCTGGAACTCACTCTGTAGACCAGACTGGCCTTGAACTCACAGAGATCCACCTGCCTCTGCCTCCTAAGTACTGGGATTAAAGTTGTGCGCCACCACCTCCTGGCTTGCTTTTTAAAACATAGCATGCACTTGTTTATGTGTGGGACTGGGGGCATACCCATGTGCTGTGGCACACGTGGAGGACAGAGGACAACTTGTAGGAATTAGTTCTCTTCTCCCACCATGCGGGTCCTGGCGATCGGACTCAGGTCATAAGGCTTGGTTGGGAGTGCCCTTACCCATTGGACCATCTCCTCAGTTGTAACATTAATTTAAAATAACTGAAAAGATAAAATACTCAGAATAAGAATAGAAGTATATGAAATTGAAGATACTTGTAGTAGTCCTTTAATGATGCCTGCCTGTATGAAAGTAAAAGTATTAATATGCAACTTGAAGAAGGAATAATCAAATAGCTATTTTTAGAATTTTCTTCATTACTTTTTCATTGTTTATCTGCACCTCCCAGTTAATGTGAATGATTGATGCTTTAATTCCATTCCGCTATTTCTACTACCCCTTGCTTTGTTCACTAGTGAGGAGAGAGTAAAGATGGAAAGAAACTCTCTGAATAACATCTTGGAGGTGCCATCTTCTGTTTTTGCTTCCTACTGTAGTCTTCTTCCTGTGAAATCTTCCTTCAGGAAAGAACAGTAATTCTTAGATTTTTATTTGGCTGTTTATTTAGAAGGTCAGAAGACTTAAAACTTCAATGAAAACAGTGAACCCATTTTTTAGGAAATTCACATCTCTACCACATTTTACTGTAGTTTCAAGGTGTCCAAAGACCTAAATTAGAGTGGTCTGGACAAAGTAATTACAGAGTGAAAAACAGCAAAACTTCAAAGAAAATTGAGGAATGAGTGAATAGGTGGAAGAAAGATTGGGAGAGGAGTAAGGCAGGCTTGAATACAACAGGTTGATACAACCTGGAAGGAAGCCTCCAAGCACCTCCCCGTGCCAGGAAGACCGCTGGCTGGCAACAGCTGGGGTCTGTCCTCAAAGGCTTGATACTAGAGCATGAATACTTTAATGAATACTTTAGTCAGCTCTCCCTAAGCAAAACGCTTCTTTTATTTGGCGATAGTTCTGCTCTGTTGGTAAGGCTCCTTCCTCTGACTTTTTTTTAGGATCTAGCACAAAGCTGTGGATTCTCTTCTAAGATTCAGAATGTCTCTGTGTGTGTGTGTGTGTGTGTGTATTCATGCACACGGTTTTATTAGTTCACATGAAAGTCCTCTATGTTCTCTTCTACCTCTTACTTTTATCTATCCTCAACATCTGCCCCTCTATCCCTTCTTTCCTTTTTTTTTTTTTTTTTAATGTCCAGACAGGATCACACAGGATAGCCCTGGTTTGCCTGGAACCTGTAATCCTTCTGCCTCCACCTCCAAAGCGCAATGATTGTGTCATGCACCATGCCTAGTCCATCATTTCTTTGCCGAGACAAACTGGTTTCTGCTTTATCATTCTTCTAAATTATACTTGCTCCTTTTCCTAGATACAGTTGGTTTTATTTTTATATTTGGTCCTTGAGACCCTCCTTTCATATTTGTGTGTTAGTCAGAATGCTTACTAAGTACTAGAAGCTCATTCATGAATAGCTTAGGTAAAAGAACTTCCTGATTTCTGAAAGTGTACTACAGAATAGGTTTATTCTAATAGGCATTAGAAGGATTGGAGCAGAAACCTGTTCACTTGAGTATTCTCCAGGCTCTTCGCCATGGTTGTCTGTCCATGATACTGTCATTCTTCCAGATAGATTTCATCCCCTTGACTAGAGGCGAGTTACCAGCAACTGCTAGGTACACCCTTAGTTTTTCTGTTCAGCTTCTGGTTTTCTTTCCTTAGTTCTAATTGAGCAAACATTAGAGGAGTCTGCCTCAGCTTGACTTGAGACAATGCTTGTACTGTTAATGGCCAGGGGTTTGACTTCTGTCCAGGGGGCATGATTAAAGCTGATCCAAACTGCTTAGCTAGAATTTGAGAAAGAATTTCCCCAAAGAAGCTGTAGATAGGCTGTTTACAGAATAAGGGAGAGGTGCCAGGGAAACAAAGTAATATTTTGCCTACACAGTCTAGGTCTTCCCACATTATACTTACTCAGAGCCAGGATGGCCATTGACACCAACTGTTATAAAGGCCAGGAGAGAGTGTAGGCTAGAAGTAAAGTTCTCAAGCTTACTCTGGTTCACATAGGAGATTTTGGAGATATAAGAATTTTAAGTGATACAAAGTAAGAAGAATAAAATAATATAATCTCTTTAACTAAAATTGTGCATGTCCATTTCTCCACATTATAAATATCTTGATACCAAAGATTTTGTCTTTCTGGTAATTAATATTACTGAAAATACGTATTATACAGTGAAAGCAACACAATTTAAATTTTAAAAAAAAGGCAGTGCAGAGAGCTGAGGAAGTGGCCCAGTCGGTCGAGTTGTTTATCAAGCATGAAGATCTGAGCTTGATCCCCAGAACATGTGTGAAAGAGCCAAATGTGGTGATGCGTTTGTAATCTCAGCTCTAGGAAAGTGGAGGCAGCTGATTTCTGGGGCTAGTGGAAGACTGTTTACAAATAACAAGAGGGGACTGGTGACTGAGAAGTGTCATCTGAGTTGTTTTCTGGGGTCTCTGGTGGGCATGCTGTACAGGCACGTGACTTTTGAAACCTTGTCAGCTGTGGTTGAATATCAGTTGTTGTTGATTCTGTTTTTCATTTCATACAACAGTAGTGACTTAGTCATTGGAAGTTGGATGTCGTTAATAATCCCAGCATTTGAGAAGCTGAGGCAGCAGGGTCATTGCTGTGACTTCCAGCCATGGGCTATATACTAAGTACTAAGCCAGCCAATGCTGTAAACAGAACTCTTGTCTCCCACTTCCCTCAAAAAGCTTCCAAGTCAAACAAACCAATTTTAAAAAGCTGAAATCTAGGCAAAGCAGGGCAGCTTGGTTCTGAAGCAGACACTGAGCTGCTGGAGTTGGTGGCTTCTCTGCTGCTTTGGAGGGAGGGATATTATGGTTTGTTTTCCATCGGAAAGACAGCTGCCCAGCTGTCTTCTTCTCAGCTCAGAAGTCAAGACAGCACTCTTACTTGCTTGAACCATGAGTTGAGCCAGCCACTTTATTCGTAGAATGGCAGTTCTACCTGACAGAATGACTGACAACTTGGTATTCATAACAGCACATTTGACATTTTCCCCAAAATAAAACACAACTGCCACTTCAAAGAAAACAGTTCACTTTTGTTAAAATTGTAAAATTCAAGCTTTTGAGTGGAAAATAGAATTCCATTGTATTTTTTGAGACAGTGTTTTAATTTGTAGCCCAGCTGGCCGGGAACTTGACATAGAGATCAAATTAGCCTCAAATTCACAGTGATCTAACTGCCTCTACCTCCCAAATACTGGGATTAAAGGCATGCACCCTCATGCCTGGCAAAAGTAGAATATTTTATTTTATGCTTGGTTGTTTGAAACAAGTTTTCCTTTCTCTATGAAACCCTGGCTGTCATGGAACTCACTCTGTAGATCAGGCTGGCATCAAACTCAGAGATCCTCCTGTCTCCATCTCCTGAACACTGGGATTAAAGGCATGCGCCACCACAACCTGGCTTAAAGTAGGAAATTTTAAAAGATTGTATGTGTGTGTGTTACATGTGCAGGTGCCCGTGATGACCAAAGGTCTCAGATTCTCTGGAGCTTGAGTTACAGGCGCTTGTGAGTCCTCATGAGCTGTGTGTGCTGCAAACATACTGGACTTGGGTTCTCTGGAGACGGAACAAGTGCTCTTAACTGCTGGGCTTCCTCTAGTCCTGAAAATACAATTTTGAAACTTATATTTGCTGCCATATTTGTAAAGCTTTTCTGATGAAAAAGTGTGATTTTTCTAAAAAGTATTTTTATCTCTTTATTATTTGTTTTTGATAATGAAGTTATTATCAAATTCAGCAATTTGAAGATAAGAATAGTTCAGTGGATGGCTATCTTTAAATGACAAGCATGTGATTTTAATGTGACTGGGTACAGATGTTTAATTTTTTTTATTTTAGATTCCACCAATCCTTAAGAAACCAAGAATGCTCCACAATTCTACGAAATGGCAAATAATACACCTTTCTCTTTTTCATTCACATGAGAATATATGGCTACTATTTCCTTATATACTTTAGCCCAGACTACACATTGCAACATTGGGATATAGAAACACATGTGAGAATACACCTTTCTCTTTCTCATTCACATGAACATATATGGCTACTGTTTCCTTATATACTTTGGCCCAGACTACATACTGCAACATTGGGATATAGAAACACGTGAGAATCCATGCAACAATGAAATATAAATGGAACCATTATTGTCATAAGGTATTATTTATTTATTCATTCATTTATTTATTTATTCATTGATTTATTTATTTTTCTGGGACAGGGTTTCTCTGTGGTAGTCCTGGCTGTCCTGGAACTCTGTAGACCAAGCTTGCCTTGAGCTTACAGACATTGCCTACCTGGCTAATGTCATGAAGTTTTTAGAGGGAGATGGTCACTTAAAAATATGCTAAGGTATAAAAAGGTAATGATTAGACAGAAACTCTCTATGGTGCTGTTGGGATGTAGCGTTATGGTAGAGCGTGCCCAGCATGCACAAGGCCCCATTAAGTCTCCAGCATTGCCTTTAAAACCAAGGTAAAAGGTGGGTTGTGTGTATTCTGAAGAATTGTGTTTTGGTAAAAGAGTCAGTATTTAGCTAGGTGACCCTGGCTTTTTGAGGTTATTATTCTTAAAACTCAATGCCGTACTCAATAGATTTGGAGTAAATGTTGATGGTTTAGGGTTGTTGATGATTTTGGGTAAAATATTTTAAAATTTGTTGAAATGCTTAAAATTTTAACCAGTTACAGTTACAGAGGGAACTGGTAGGTAAATTCTTTGTTAGTAGAGCACATGGACTTTCAACCATACACAGTATTAAATTTTTTTTATGTAAACATGCGCACAGTATTAAAAACTATAATAACATTTTTGTTTTGCTTATGAATAGCTTGTAGTTACATAAAGATTACATACCAAGTGTTTGAGTACCCACTTCATTATGAGGAAACATAAACAATGAAGGCGAGAAGTGGAAGACTCATGTCTTTGGTGAGGAAAGCAGCATTTTCTATACTGGAGTTGGAAATTGGAAAGCTTAAGAAAAAACTACTATTGACTCCTTCACCAGCTTCCTATGCAGTGAGAAACAGGATAGCCAGTGGATAGACCTATTTTTCAGTCTCTCCCATAATCTTGAATTTCTTTAATTTGTTTAATTTTCCAGCTAAAAATGGAAGCAAGTTTAGGTAGTGGTTTAGTTATATAAACCTAAGGGAGTAAATATTTCCTTTAATTAAAAAACTAAACATGTAAAATTGTATGTCTTTGGGGTATCCTGTAATGTTTTGTTTGATATGTGTGTTAATTGTATGTTTGAATCAGGTAAGTAATCTGCTAAACATTTGCCATTTCTTTGTGATGAAAGGATTGACAGTCTTTGCTCTAGTCTTTTCTCTCCAAAATTTATTTTTGCATTTGCATGGCGTGCATTGTGTAGAGGTCAGAGGACAGCATTAGGTCAGTTCTCTCAGTGTTTTTATCCACTGGGCTCTAGTCTTCTTTCCTTCCACCCTTCCTGTCTTCCTTCCTTTTTGAAGTATACAGTGTGTTGTTATGTATAGTCACCCCACAATAGGACACAAACTTCTCTTTCTGATTTAATACTCATGTAAACTTTCCCTTTCCCCCTTTTCTCTTTGGTAAATACTATTCTATTCTCAACTTGTATCAGATACACTTTATTACATTATCTGTCCTGTCTGACTACCTATGCTTCTGAGTTTCTTGGCACGTATGTATATGTGTGGTACATGTGTTTGTTGTAGCGTGTATGTGGAAGTCAAAGGTCAACTTAAAGAAAAGAGTCAGTTTTCTCCTCCTACCATGTACAGGGTTCCAGGGATTGAATTCAGATTGTCAGGCTTGGCAACATGTACATTTACATGTTGATCGATCTTACTGACATGAGAAAAATGTTAAAAAAATCCAGATATGAGTGTGATCAAGTATAGTTATCTTTCTGGATGGCTTATTTCACCAAACATAATGTCCTCTAGTCTCATGCATGTTGCTATGCAAATGATAGGGTTTCCTTTTTATGGCTGAATAAAAATGATGGCTATTCACCATATTTTTCAAAGCCTAATTGTATTTTACCACACACATTGTCATGTTTTCTTTATCCATTTTATCTGTTACTGGGCACTAGCTAATTATTGGCTGTTGTGACTGGTATTAAACACGAGAGCAGAGATGTTTCTTCAGCTTCCTGATTCCAATTCTTTTTAATAAGTACAGAAGTATGCTGAGTCATACGGTTGGTGTTTCCATAGCAGTACTCCTTCTGATGGTGTGTAAGCATTGTTTATTCCCCACCCTCTCACTAGCAGTTGTTAACCTGCTTGTTTATGTCTCATTGTAGCTTTAGTTTGAGTTTGTCCCGTGATGTCATTCAGCATTCTCTGGTAAATGTATTGACTTTTAAAATTTTTTAATTTTTATTCTTTGAGAATTTCATACAGTGTATCTTGGTCATATTTACCTCCAACTCTGAGATCTACCCTGCCACTCCCCTTAGTGTCCTCTTTTTAAAAATAAACCATAGACTCCAGTTTGTGTTGTCCACATATTCCTGAGGCCATACACTGGAATGTGGTCGACATAGCAGAAGCCACAAGAATCTGACTCTTCTCCCCAAACCATCCACTGTTCATAGCTCCTCAGTTAAGGGTCCCGGTTTGTGAGCCCCTACCCCCCTTCATGCTAGAATGTTGACTGCATTGATCTTGTGCAGACTTTTTGCAGGCATTTGCAGCTGCTGTGACCCATGTTGTTCTGACCCTCCTGGACCCATCTGTTTAATTAAAAAAAAAAAAAAAAAAGCTCAGGACAGCCTTGAACTTGTGATCTTCCTGCCTCTGAATTATGAATGCTAAGCTTACAGGTATGCCACCATATTTGACTCTGTTCAGGTGTGTGAGTGAGTGTGTGTGTGTGTGTGTGTGTGTGTGTGTGTGTGTGTACTTGTTTGAATTTCTCAAATACTCTGGATATTAATCCCTTATATAGTTGCAAATGTTTTATCCCCTCCTGTAAGTCACCTTTTCAGTCTTGTTTTGCTGTGCAGTTTTATAGTTTTATGTAGTCCCATACTGTAAGCCTACCCATTCCAGGATGCTGAGTGTTTTCTTTAGTAACTCACAGTTTCAGGTCTCTTAATACATTTTAACTTAGCTTTGTAATTGATGAGAGGTAGGAGTTCCATCCTTCCAACTGGATGCCCTTGGTTGCCAGTACTGTTATTTTGAAGGCTATCCTTTTTCCAGCCTGGGTTCTCACCACTTCTGACAAAGTCCTGTCTGCTGTGATGGATGACCTGACTTTCAGGCCTCCCTTGTCCTGTCTGTGTTCAGGCTAATGCCGTGCTTTTGGACTTCTGTTTCCAGACAAGTTGTGGAGTCACATAGTGTATGTAAATTTCCCCTCCTCAATATTTCTTTGGTTATTGGAACCCATGATTCTCTATGGATTTTAGTTTTGAGTTGAGAAGAATGCCAATTCAGGGGTTGAACTGAACCTGCTCACTTTGAGTAGTTGGGACTTTCTAGCATGTAGTCTGCCAGCCTCTACACATTGCAGTCTTTCTTGTTCCCACTGTTCTCAAGTACTGGGCAGTTCTCATTGTAGAAGGGGCAGATATAACAGGCCTGCCAGTTTTAATAAAACAGGGGTATCTAATATTTATTTTCTTTTTAAGTTTTTTGTTTTTTTGAGACATGGTCTCATGTAGCCCAGACTAGCTGTGGACTTCTGATCCTCTTTCTTCTAACTCCCAAGTGCCAGCTGGTGTACCCATCAGACTTGACTGAGTACCTGTCTTATTCAGCACTTACTGATGGTGTGTTTGGCTGTTTCCTAGCAGATCACACTTCTTTAGTGTTAATCATTCTGTGTTATTTTCCATAGCAAAATTAGCTGTAGAGTTCTATAGGACATAGTAGATAAAATTCTGTCTTGTCTAGAGTTGTCTTCCTCTAGGAGCTCGTAGTTTCATGAAGTTTAATCTACTCTGTCCAACATTAGCAAAAATAGGAAGCCTATTTTTAAAAAGTATAATGTTATTTTGTGTGTCTGGGTTTTGTTGCCTGCATGTATGCCTGTGCACTGTAGACATGCAGTATTCTTGGAGGCCAGAAGAGGGCGTCAGAGCCCCTGGGACTGGAGTTAACAGACAGTTGGGAGCCACCATGTGGGTGCTGGGAATTGCCAGCTTTTACCCACTGAAGCATTCTCATTACACACAGGCCAGCACGCGCGCACACACACACACATACACACACACACACACACACACACACACACACACACACACACACACATATATACTAATAAGCTGCAGAGCTCAAGTCTGAACTTAATCGTTCTAAGTAGTGGTCTCTGCACATCATAGATGCTCTTAAGCTCTGGTCCCTCTGCAAGGTATCTACCCTGTTAGGAAAACACTGTTGAGCTGTTTGTGGTGGGAGGGGTTCCTGTGTCCAGCTGTGCTAGAGAATAGATCATCAGAAATGTGCTTGAAACTTATTCATTCATTCATTTATTCATTTTTTTGGTTTTCCAAGACAAAGTTTCTCTGTTGTAACTCTGGCTGTCCTGGAACTCACTCTGTAGACCAGGCTGGCTTCAAACTCACAATGATCCACCTGCCTCGTCTCCCCAAGAGCTGGGATTAAAATCGTGCCCGACCACTGCTCGGCTCAGTGATTCTTTTAAGCATTCTTTGTGATGCTGAGGAACTATGAGAATTAATCTTGAGTATTATTTCTGTCTTTTTAGTAGAACCAACTAGTGCTTCATATAGGCGCTTACTATGTTGAATGACTCCATGTTAAGGTGCCAGTAGAACACACGTGTGTAGTGCTAATCATCTTTTATTTTGCATTTCTAGAGACTAGAAACGATTGAATGGGAACTCCAGACATTGATACTAACATTGACATAGCCTTATCAGTCATATTTTCCAGACAAAAATAAGTATGTTTCGATGTATATAGGGAGTGAGAATATTTGGAGAGAATATTTGATATTTGAGATATAAACTGGCCTGTTTGGTTGTCATGTGTTCAGAGAGATACCATTGCTTAATTATTTCAAATATTTATTACCTGTGCTGTGTCAGACATGTTTGATAAAGAAAAACTAACATCTCAAGTCTTTTACTAAAAGACAAGCTGAGCTAATGTGAACTGATGTAGTACTAAGGTCTCTAGAGTGTTTCTCTGTAACTACAGGGAGAAAAAGGTATGTGGGCTCTCATACCCCTACACTGAGGTGAGGTGTTCCCAGTGCAGTGTGAGAAATTACTTGTGATTGTTCTGTTTGGTAGAGCAGTACAGCTGGTGACTAACAGTCTGAACTTTGGAATGTTCTACAACTTCCTCATAAAGAGGAATACACGCCTGAATTTTGCGACAGTTGACAAGATAAGTAAGTCAGATTAGCCTTAGAGTAAATGTTTGATAGCATTAACTGTTACTTATTGGTTTTGATCTGGCTAAAAGAAAATTCTTTGAAAAGAAAAATTGAGCATTTTGTGAATTTCTCTTTGAGATCTTTTAAAAGAGACTTTCTAACTACTAAGCAAAAAGTTTTTTTTTAAATTTATTTTTATTTTATATATATATTGGTGTTTTGCCTGCATATATGTCTGTGTGAGGGTGTCAGATCCCCTGGAACAATAGTTACACAGACAGTTGTGAGCTGCCATGTGGATGCTGGGAATTGAACAGTCTTTTGGAAGAACAGCCAGTGCTCTTAAACATCTCTGAGCCATCTCTTCCAGCCCCAGCAGAAAGTTTTTTAAATGTGTAATTTCTAAGTTAGCATTAATTCATTCATTCATTTTATAGTGCCAAGGATTGACCCCAGAACCTCACACATGTCAGGCAAGTATACTGAGTTGCCCAGGATGACCCAGGCAACTAGGTAATCCTCCTGCCTCAGCTTCCTGAGTAGCTGGGGTTATAGACATGTATTTCTATGCCAGGCTCCGCTTGTTAGTTTTTAACATGCTGTTTCTTGTCACATTGTGTTTGATGGTGAGCTCTTTGTCAGATTTTATATTTTATGTGAACGAGAAACTCTCACTTGGAAACTTACCAAGTGAAATATGGGCAGATCTCTTGGTTGCTTGCAAAGCTTCTCAAGGACAGCCTTGGGTCTGTTACTTCATTCTTAATTCAAGCAGGGAGGTAATGGACATTTTTCAAATGCATGAGTAAATGAATAAATGAAGGAGTAAATGAATATAAAAAGCCACTAGTAAAATCAAAAGACCTGAACTGCTTATTTTTCTTCCTCAAATAATGCATAAACAGGAGTATTGTTTGAATTGTTAATTGTGGTACAGTTTACTTCTTATAGTTGTAACTATTAACCTTTTGCAATCACTGAATATTAATTTTATATTAAAATTATAGCTTTAATAAACTGTGATATAATATAGTGTATGGAAGATGGGGACACAGATTCTGAAGTCAGGTGGCCTGAGTTCCAAGTCTGAATCAGTCACTTTCCAGTTTTCTGTGCCCAGCTGAGTACTTGAACTCTTCTCAACTACTTTTCCCCATCTGTATAATGGGGTTAAATAGTGTTATCCTTACAGTGTCCTGGGTACTTTCCTGTTGCTGTTATAAACACAGTGACCAAAAGCAACCTGGGGAAGAAAGGGTTTATTTTTGCTTACGTTTCCAGGTAACAGTCCATCCCTGAAAAAGTTAGGGCAGGAGCTTAGGGCAGGAACTGAAGCAGAAGGCAATGGAGGAGCAGCACTTACTGGCTTGCTCATCCTGCTCTCGTGTATACTCTAGAACCATCTGCCCAAGAGTAACACCGAACACAATGGGTTGGTCCCTCTCACATCAATCATTAATCAAGAAAGTGCCCTGTAGACTTGTCCGCCAGCTAATCTGATGGAGGTAGTTTCTCAGTTGAGGTTCTTCTTCCCAGGTGATTCTAGTTCGTATTCAGTCGAAAAAAATTAGCTAGCACATGGAGTTTTGCTGAAATCATTTGCAGCTGACAAAATATGCTACGTAAAGGCATTCTGTGTTCTTGTTTTGTATGTGGATACACTTTTTGTAGTGGATTCAGCCAGGCAGGCAACATTAAGATATTCTGTGATTTTTTTCTTTACTTTTTGACATTTTTTTAAAAATTAAAAATGAAGGAGAAATAGCTAACCTGTGTTTTAATATTTACTGTGGAAGTAAAACTTAAATGAGCATATGCGTGTAAAAGCTATTGGGTTGTGATTTTATATCTGATTGATGGTCGTAGTAGGTGACAATACTAGACCGTTGTCTTAAGGATTTTTTAGTGATGTGTATGACAAGACAGTGTTGAAAATAGAATCTGTACTTTCTTCCCCATGTTTCAGAAAAGTTTCAATCCGCCAGTGAAACAGTTTTTTTTTTTTTTTTTTAAATTCACAGTCTATCGAGTGTTGGCATTATCTGCATGCTCCATCATGCCAAGCAGGAAGCAAAAGTTTTGAACCATAATATGAGCCAAAGGCTTTAGGAGAACTGTTAAGTTTTTTTTTTATTCATGCATTTGCTAAATATTTTAATGCTTTTTATATTTGGAAAGAAAGGGAAATAAAGCATAAGCTGATTTCAGATTTATTGGAATAATTCATTCATAAATTCATTGCATAAATATCTGTTAAACACCAGCTGTGCAATTTGTGGTTTTGTGAATAAATGGTGCCTTAGTAAAGCAGCTAGCCAGCTTACTTGTCACAGTTTGCTATTAGGAAATTCCACAGAGAGAAGTGCTATATGGTATTTTTTGGGGGGTGTTCTAAGTTTTACATCTTAGAAAGTATAAAACAAAATAAAATATCCAAGTAAAAAACTGCAGAATTGCTGTCACACAAATAGATGCACTATGACATCTGCACTAAAAGTCCTGCTGCTGTGTCCTGATTGTACTATGGAGGGGGCTTTGGGAGTTTCACTATGAAATTCTAAAAGGCAAAGTGAAAGTATTCTGTGTTAAAGGTCACCAGAGGAATTACACTTGAGTGATGGATTTCTGCATTGCTTCCCTTTAATTCTCTGTATTGTCTAACTTATTTTTGCTCTTTGCATCTAATTTCATAATTTAAAGGTGAGAGGAATGTTCTAGGCAGCTAATACATCATTTTTCTAATCATGCAGTTGTGTGTTTAAACTTTTATTTTTATTTAGATATATTCAAGCATGCCGGATTTTCTTTCATTTATTTTGAATGCTAATGGGGCTGGAGAAATGACTCAGTGGTTAAGAATGAGTGCTGCTTTTGCAGAAGACTGGAGTTTGATTCCCAGCACCCATATGGGGCAGCACACAACCGTCTGTAAAACCAGCTCCAGAGACTCCAGTGCCCTCTTTGGGCCTCTGCAGGCACCTGCATGCACATGGGCACACACATAGACACATAAATAAATAAAATAATTTATTTTGAAGGATTGCTTTGAGAGATCTTGTTAGATGCCCATGTCATGGCCAGTATTGATGGACATTCAAGATGCATACACGTAGGACTAGAGTTAGGGAGGGAAAACCTGTTGCTTCATTTGTAAGCTGACTTTTCTTCTGTAAAGCTTTGTTAATATATTTTAATCTTCTTATTAAGGTGTTATAATGTGCAAACAGTTTTAAAAATACAATCAAATGGGAAAGAATATGGTTTTGTTACAATATTTTGTTGCTGTAAGTTTAAAGACAAATGGGAATTGGTAGCTGTTGGTGTCCACCTGGTGACTGCCTCTCACACCTGGGATGAATACCTGCAGGATTCTCTGTGTGTATCATTTTCATGTTAGTGGAGTCACTGTAGGAGTCAGTGGAAACTGAGAAGCAGACTTATTGTTTCCTGTGAGTGTCTTCCCTGAAAAGCACTAGGTGTTCTTATGTCTTTCGGTATTCTCCATTCCAAAGAGCAGTGGCAGCCCAAAAGGAAATGCTGGGCACGAAGTAAGTACATCTTAGCTGAATTTAAAACTCTGCTCAGGTCTTGCCATCCATGGTGTCTGTGGGTGTTCAGGTTCCTGTTGAAAGGAGAAGGTGTGTGCATGGACATGCCTTGGAGCAGGCAGTCTTTAATTTGACTTATGAGATGGATGCCTTCCGTATTTTAGAACCTTTCTGAAAAAAAACCTGAGTTGAGAGCCAGCTTTTGATGAAAGTGGAAGTTTGAAATAGCCTGAAAAAGACTAAAGACCGTAGAAAACGAGTTTCAGTTTTGACCAGATATGACTCCTTATACAGTGAGCGTATTTGTTAAATGCACCTGTGTTTTCTGCACTTTTGAATTTGAGTAGAGTAGGTGTATGTGAAAACGTAGAGATAAACTTCAGTTGCCTGCGTGTGTTCTCTCTCCTCTCTCTCTCTCTCACTCGCTCTCTCTGTATGTGTATGTGTGTGAGAGAGAGAAGGTGTGGAGGTATGCTCACCTATGTGTGTGTGAGACCAGAATTTTTGAAAGTTTTCAAGACAGCTTTAGGAAATCTTATTTTAAGACTATTAACTACACAGTCATTGTGGAATTAATAGATTACCTAAGTAGCTGTGGTATAGAGTTTTTAAGCAAACTTGTTAATGAATTAGTACATGTAGTATTCTAGAAAGCCATTCATTAGAGCTTGAAGTGACAGTTTCTAAATTCTTTTCCTTAAGGAGTATGATTGGACATTTTTGTTTCAGAATATTCTCATAAAACATTAAGAGATACTCTGTGGACAGGAAAAAAAAAAAGGAATCATGGCTTGCCTGGCATTTAAGCACATATTATAAAACTGTAGATTAATTTAGAAGTTTATAAAATTAGGGGTCTTCTAGAACCCTCAACTTCTAAACTTAGACTTACACACGAACTGTGTGTTCAACAATTAAGTCACAGAAGACTGTTTTTTTCCAATTTGCAGTTATATTAGCCTTTATTATTTTTGTTTTGTGTGTTTGCGTATGTGTGTGTCTATGTTAGTGCAACATGTGTGCATGTGCCCAGAAAGGGAAGAAGGTGTTGGATCCCCTGGAGCCAGAGTTTACAGGTGGTTGTGAGCCCCCTTATGTGGTTGGGAACCAGATCAGGTCCCCTGGAAAGAGCAGTAAGTGCTCTTACCCACTGAGCCACCCTCCAGCCCACTGTTAACTTTTAATCTCTAGAAATTTTAGAACAAAGTATCTTTAGTCATTCTCTGGATGCTGATGATAGAGTTACCATTCAAGTGCCTTGTGAGGGGGATTTGTAGCCATGAATGGCAGGGGACCAGGCGATTGTCTGCGGCTTCATCCGTGTAAAATAGCAGCTAAGTCTTGCTTCCTCAGCATAATGTCCTGTTGGGGAATTGTGTGTGCTTTGCAGACCAACAAAGACAAACATGTCTGGATGGTTACATTTTAGTATATCAATAATAAAATTTCGTCTGTATATAGTCATTTCTTATAGCTCTCTCTTATATAGCTCTCTCCTTTTCTGTTTTTGAAATGCATAATTAATTTGCAAAACAGTAAAGGAGAAAACAAGATCCACTAAAGTCTGTTGCTTATTTTTGTGTATGTGTATACGTGCTTATGTGAGGATGCATCACAGCACACACGTGGAGGTCAGAGGACAAATCAGCAAGAATCTGAACTCTGGTGGTTGACTTGCTTGGTGGGCACTTTTATCTATCTCCTGGCCTCCACTTAAATTTTAAAGTTTACTTATTAAGTTCATCTGTTAGTTAATTTTGATTAAGTCGAGTATATTGTAGTTTCAGTATACTCATATAAGTCATAATGAATATAAGTCATAATGAATCTTTAGGCTCTAAATTGAAATACACTGTAAGAAACACGCTAAGATTTGAAAACATAAGCTTAAAAGAAACAATATATTTTGTGTTGACTATAAGAAAATGATAATATTTTTGAAATATTAGGTTAAATAAGTACATTATTACTATCTGTTTCATCTTCCATTTTAATGTGGCTACTGAAAAATTAAAAATCACATACCTGGCTCTTGGTATAAGTCTATTTGTACTGTTTCAGATGCACAAGAAACCTTTGTGGATTCTGATTCTGGAGACAGAGTGACTCAGAGAATTTGAGCCAACTCTTTGATTGTATCCAAATCCAGGGATTTTTGTTCTATTATAGAAACCAAAGCCCTAGTAGTGACTATGAAAAGTCCTGGGTGGCAGGGACTGACCGACACATTGCAGCCACATTTAGTTAGGCAAACAGAAAGGAATGAAAGAAGAGTACTCTGTGTTGAGCCACATCCTTAGCTTTGTAGTTTTATGCATCGTTTGCGGGAATGAGACATGTCAGAGGTAAAGATTTCAAGATATGGGAGAGCAGTAATGTGGGCTTGTTATAGAATTGAGCAACAAGGAGTGTAGAGCAGATAACACAGCACAGCAGTGAGTAGGGCAGGGTGCTTAAGAGCTTTAACTTTTGTCATGGGATTCGGATTTAGAGTTAAGCACATGAGTATTAAGGAGTGTGTTTTAGAGATTAGCTAGTGGTACTAAGAAGATTGGACAAGACAAAGAGATGGGGTCAGGAGACCTCACTGCAGGCAGACGTCCTCATTTCAACAAAAGGAGGGGACCTAGACTAGGTAGTTACTTAGGGTAGGGTGGAAAGAATTGAAATAACGTAATAGGAAGACAGTAAAACTTTGATAAAGAGAAGAACCACAAAATGACTTCAGATAGATGAGGTTACTGATAATGGAATTGACAAGTGCAGTGAAGTAGTATTTTATGTAAAAGGGTGAGGCAGAGCACACCGTGAGTTTGAAGTGTATGTAGAATATCAGCCATAGTTTGTCTTCAGACTACGTACTTGTCTGTGGCTCCGGAAGAGAGATGTGTTGGAGGGAAAGATGTTGGTCTTGCTGAAGCAGTGGAATTAGGTAAGATTTCCCTTGAAGACTGTAAAGATCGGAAGAGGGTGTCGAGTTTAGACTTGACTTCCATTGCAGTTTCCTTGTTTGTAGCTTCCTTAGTTGTGTAAAAAGTAGCTTTCACCTGGAAACTTGCCTGGCGGGCGCCTATCTGTGCAGATGCTAGGCTTTGAAGACGATGGGATAAGCCAGACAAATGCTTCTGCCTTAGAGTAATCAAGTTCTGGAGGGAAAAGCAGATGAGAAACTCTGAGCTGAGAGTGGTGTGGTAAGCACCCTTACAGTAAGCTGCAGAGCAGCCAAGCTGAGGAAAGGGTGCTTGTGAGAGCATAACAGGATGTGAGGCATGTTGCCTTGATCTGAAAGGAAAGTTCTCTGTCACCCCTTCAGTTACTCTAACTGGAAACTCACATGGCAGTGATGGGTCACCACCACCTAAGACTTGCATGGCTACTTCCAGTCTGTTGTGGCATGTTGACAGTATTATTAATTTGCATCTGTTACCGAGGGGTAATAGCACATAAATGGCTTCATCAGTGTGTTTGTGTAGGGTTTCTAGAAATGAGCATTTGTTGGGCTTCAGAATTTCCCTTAGGACCTGTTTGTTATTGGTGCTTAAATGTTAAATAAGTAGACCATCAAGAACAGCAGTGAACTCTGTGGAGCTTGGTGTCTCACCAAGGCTGTGCTTTGAAGTAGTATTTGAATCTATAAGTTTATATTTCAGAATTGTTAAATAGGTACTGTGTGTATTCTGTTTTTTTCTAATAGTTACCTTGGGTGAAAAACTTGACTTTGGAGTTAAATTTGATAGGTGATTTTTAGTATTGAAGCTAAAACAAATTTAGCCATGTTCTTACTGTTCACTGCTTAATACATTTTATTTTGTTTTTTATTGTCCTATTAACCGACTCCATGTTATAATAAACAATCTTCCGCACCTACATTATAAAGCTATACATGCATACACACGATTTTTTTGTTTGTTTGTTTGTTTTGAGACAGGGTCTTACTGTGTCATCCTGGCTGTTCTGGAGCTCACTGTGAGGACTAGTTGGCCTTGTATTTGGGGAATTCCTCTTGCCTCGTCTAGCTAACACATATACATACATTCATGTGTACACACACACACACACAAGACACATTGTTTTTGTTGCATGAATTAGAGTTAAAAAATAATTTAAATTCACTTTTGGGGTCTGGTTCTTAACTCTTTACCCCATAAAACCTAAAACATTAATTATTGCTATAGGGATTTATTCTACTTAATAGTAGGCTTCATTTTTAGTGAAATAGGGGTTTAAGGATTATGGTGAGTAGCATATGTTGTTTAATAAATGAGGTGTTTGTCCGTAGCAGACTTGGATCCTGCCATTCTCTGAAGTTTATTGTAATAGAGTTCTTAAGTTGATGTCAAAGGTAAAAAGACAAATAGTGCTTCCTGCATTGAAATCAAACTTCAGACACAGTTTAACTTTAAAGCTGCCTTGTGATGTGCTTCCCAAAGTTCCTTCCTGGAGATCCTTTGAGGATAAAGTGGAACAGGCCAAGTCTTTTTAAAAATATAAAATCGGGTCATGTGCAGTGGTACTAGTCCCAATTCAGTTGTTAATTAATGACAGATATAGCATCTACAATTAACTTTGGTTTTTTTGTTCTCCTTTTAAAGGTTGGTTTCTTTTTCCTTACATGAAAAATTCACCTTTGTTGATGACAATATGCAAGCAAGGTTTTTCTTACAAATGTTAGAAAACTCATTTTACTTTGATTCATACATTCTAAGTACTCCATTAATTCTTTCTTTGATTCCTACATAGGAAGAGATGGTGGTAGTGTACATTGAAGAATTGGTGCTTAAGGATTTGCTTTTTAGACTTAAGTTCACTGAGTTTTGTGTATCTTCTGTACAACAGAATATACGAGAAATCAGCCAGGATACTTGACATATAGACTCTGAGCTACTCCCACCACTGTTGGTAATTCTCTGATCCTGCTCAAGAATTTCAACACTCCTAAGTGACTGGTTCAAATGATATGTCGACGGCCCTTAGGTAAAAACTCTAATCCTGAACTTGCAGGTGCTTATCTCCCCTAGATTCCGGTTCCTAGGTGAAGTCTAAGGTATTCATGATAATAAAGTTAGGAGAAGTTCCAACTACTATCAGAGGCAACTGAAAATGTTTTGGGTTTTCTTCATGCTTTCCAATTTCTAAATGGGATTTACTGTGCACTTCTGTATCCTGTCTTCTTGTTCTCTCTTTTGTTTTAAGTTAGTTACACAGCCCTTTCAGTGTTTATGTACTCTTACTGTGTGGTACTAACCCTGCCTTTGTGCTTAGGTGTCCATTTCGACTTTGCCAAGTAATAGTACAGTGAGCATCTTTGTTAGTAAAGGCTTTTTTCTATAACTTTCTTGTTTTTATTTTTGTTAAAGGTTCTAAAAATATTTCTAGAAGTCTTTTGAAAGAAATTTTTTAAAAACTAAAAAAAAAAAAATTAAGGTCTGAAGAGGTGACTCAGCTGTTCAGAGCATCGGCTGCTGTTTCAGAGGACTCAGGTCGGTTCCCGGCCTTACATGGTAGCTCCTTTCAGGGGGCCTCACGCCCTCTTCTGGCCTCTGAGGGCACTGCATGCATGTGGTACAGACAAACATTCATACATATAAAATAAATAATAATTTTAGTTAGATGTGGTGGTGCACGACTTTAATCCCAGCAGTTGGGAGGCAGAGGTAGAGGCAGGCATATCTCTGAGTTTGAGGCCAGCCTGATTTTCAGAGCAGGTTCCAGGACAGCCAGGACCACACAGAGAAACCCTGTTTTTTTGGGGGAAAAAATTGTCAATGCACGCATGTACATGCTGTGTGGCTGCATGTACCACTGCACATGTGGGATTCAGAGCACAGTTTTGTGGAGTCAGTTCTTTCCTTCCACCTTTACATGTGTCCATGTATCAAACTTAGGGTTTGTTTGGTTTGCACAGCAGACACCTTGACCCGCCGAGCCTCTCAGCAGCTCTCTAGAAGGTCTTGAGGTTTTCTGCCCAGTCACTCCTAAAAAGTTCTGACACACACGGGAAGAGGAGGGAAGGAGCCCTGCAGGCTGTCCTCTGACCGCCACACTCTACCTCCACGGCACAAACACACCCGAATACTCAAATCAATAAAACTAAATGTATATGTGTGTGTATATATGTTCTAGATGAAACAGGATGTTATTAAACCTTGCTGTAACTAATATTTGTTTTGTCTACATACAAAAATTAATTTGATATTTTATACCAAGTATTTGTTTATACCAAGAATTTACATTTTCAAAATAGTTGGATGATTTAATTTACAGGATGGCAGTTCTTTTACATTTTCTATTGATTTTTAGGAAGTTGATAACGAATGAAACTAGTTCTTTTTAGAGACTCAGAATTACACAAACTCTAGGTTCTGTTCTTTTTCTATATATTCTGAAAACTTAAGACTTTAAGTCTGATGTGGTGGCACATACCTGTTATCCTGGTACTCTGGAAGACTGAGGCAGGAGAATGGCTATCAGTTCAAGACTAGCCTGAGCTACATAGTTCAGCTCAAGACTATTGTGGGATACATTGTGAAATCCCGCTTCACAAACTGAAACTAGGAGCTGGAGAGAGTCTCAGCAGTTAAAGTGTACTCGCCGTGGAATCATGAGGACCCAAGTTCTGATCCTGACATCCACATAACGGGTGGATGTACCTTGTACAGCTGAAAACGCCAGTTCTAAGGTAGACAGAAACATGGGAATTGCTGGGACTTGTTGGCTTCTGGTTTTGCCAATTAAATATGAGTTCCAGGCTCAGGAAAAGACTCTACATCAAAGGAGCCTCAAAGGAAGAGGGTGAGGATTGTGGAGGATACCAGTTCCCTCTTCTGTCCTTTTCACATATGCACATATGCCTCCACCAACGACATACACATACATGTATAGACCCCCAATAAACGGATGAATAAATAATCCTTTTTTTTTTAAAAAAAGCAAAAATTATAAGATTTAAGTGGATTATGAACATGGAGTAAATTGATTAAACAGGGCTAATATTTCTCCTAGAAACTCTGTGGGGTAGATGTGTGTGTGTGCATGCAGTGTGTTATACGCGTGTGTACTTATACGCATGTGTACTTGCCTATATCGGTTCCATGTGAAGGCCAGAGGTTGGCCCTGGAATATCTTTCTCAATCACCTCTCCACCTTATTTTGAGACAAGGACTCTCCCAGTGAACCCAGACACCCACTGCTTAGGCTAGGCTAGGCCAGTGAGCCCCAGATCCGCCTGCCTCTCATCTGTAGTGATGAGGTTACAAATGTGTGCCACCTGTCACGTGGGTCTGGGGATCTGAACGTAGGTCCTCACACTTAGGTTTACTCACTCTGAGAGTGGCAGGCAGATACTCAAGGCTGGAGCTGAGTCAGGTGACTTCTGTGTGTTTGACACTGTTGAGCTCCCTTGGAAGCCCCCTTCTTTGACTTTCCAGTGCAGCATTTTGCTGTAGAAGGTCTCCTATGCCTTATATCCCTCACTGGGTCCTTTTTCCTGGTCTTGTCTGTTACTTACGTTGATGGTGACAGAAGTCATTACTCCCCTAGGCCATGTGCTAGCATTGAACTCTAATAATCTGTTGCTCACTTTTCCTGTCTTCTCAGTTTTGAGGGGGTCTCTTGTATGTTCTCTTAACTTACTGACCCAGCATCTTCACGTTTATAATTTTTGCCCTGGTTTTGCCCTTAGCTCCCAGTGGATGCATGTAATCTGATCATTTGCAGTTGGACATTTATAGGGCGCCAAGCAGTAGAATCCAAGGAGTTTCTTTCCTGCCTCTTGCTGTACAGTTGTCCGATGTGGTGTTATCTATAGTTTAAAGATGTAAAACAATTTCACACAGATGTGGCATCTCCATGATTTAACCTGGTTTTATCTGGGCTCTAGCCCCTCTTTTGCATTCCTACCATTTTTTTGAGTTCTCATCTTCTGCCTGTGCTATTGGTATCCAACTGGTCTCCAGAGGGGGCTGTGGGGGAGGGAGACACTGTCTGCTAGGCAAGCACCTCTACCCGTTGAGGTGCATTCCATATTGTATCCCTCTTAATGTTGCAATAGTTCAGAATGTTCTTTCTAACTCAAAGCCTTGGTAATTCCTAAATTACATATTGGATGGCATCTCTGGTAGTTTTTCTTTACTTCCAAGGGAACAATGCTGAGAGTTGAACTCACAGACTTGTACATGCTAGTTACACCACTAGCAGCATCAGTGCTTTTAAACATGACACAAAGGTTGCCTTTGTTCTTTTAATTGTTCTCCTCAGGTCTTCCTCTTGCTACTCCTGTCACATGTTTTGTGAGTTAGCATGAGTCTGTGACTGGTGCCATGTGGTTTCTTTTCTTTTCCCCCTTTTTAAAGACAGGGCTCACTCTGCAGCCTTGACCGTCCTGGAACTCACTATGTAGACCAGGATGCCTCAAAGTCACAGAGATCCCCCTGCCTCCACCTCCTTAGGACTGGAATCAAGGTAGGTGTCACCATACCTAGCTTCCTGTCCTGCTGTGTTCTTCGCATGTGTTTCTGCTGTCTACCAGCCAGCTCCGTTTTTCATGCCAAAGGCCTACTGGCTCATGCTCAGGGTGCTTCTTTTGCTCCTGAAGTATCTATCCCTGCGTAGTCTCAAATGATTAGTTAGTTTCACTTTTCTTTATGCTGAGGTCCTAGAAGACAGTTTTTAGTTGTGTTTGTACATGATGCTGAATTCATTTTGGAGATGTTCATTCTCAGAGAGGGGCACAGCTGACCATCTTTTTTTCCAGATTAGAAATGATTGCTCTCTGTCACATCTAACCAGTTCCAGTTCCTTAATTTTGTGTTCCCTTGGGCATTGTGTTTGAATACTTTGTTCATTTGGTAAATTTTGTTGTCTGCTGAGTACTAATGTACTGAGCATACTACACACTGAAATAGTGTATTAATTTATAGAGAATTACGTGTAATCGAGTTTTGAAATTAGGAACAGTGTTGAAGAACGAGTTTGTGGAGTTTTTCTTTGGGGGGGGGGTTGGTTTTTTGAGACAGGGTTTCTCTGTTTTAATGCTGGCTGTCCTGGAACTCGCTCTGTAGACTAGGCTGGCCTCGAACTCACAGAGATCCACCTGCCTCTGCCTCCTGAGTGCTGGGATTAAAGGCCTGTGCCACCCCTGCCTGGCTGAGTTTGTGGTTTTGTGATTCAAAGCACATACTATATACCACTGAGCCCAGTCCTTGAAGGAAAGTTTTGTAAGTGTTTTCATTTGATTTTAAGATTTGTTTTTAAGTATTTAACTGTTTTTCTACTGTGAATAGGCATTTCTTTTTCAAATTACATTTTCCAATTATTTATTATTTATTAAATTGAGAGTGATTAGATTATAATGTATCTGACTGAGGATTAGACTTTTTATAGTTTAAAGATTGTCTGTGGGCTGGAGAGGTATGGCTCAGTGGTTAAAAATTTTTGCTGGTCTTTCAGAGGACTCGTTTGTACCCACCCCTCACATTGGGTAGTCCACAACCACTTGTAACTCCAGCGCTAGCTCCTTCTAGCCTTGTGTAGCATACATTCACATAGACATACATACACATAAATATATCTTTTTTTTAATTGTCTAAAATCTTAGAATTTTAGAGCCAAAGAAAACCTTAGTGGCTTAGTTCAGTCCTTTCATTTATAGGTTACATATTTTACTTTTGGATAGGTGAATTGGTCTTACCCAGTGTTGTACAACCTTCTGGTGTCAGGTCTTGAATGGAACCCATAGCTGTCAAGTTGAATATTGCTTTCAAGGGGAGAGAATTTTGGGATTCTGTTTGAAGATACTTACTCATTTTCAATCTGGCTGTGAATATTAAAGCAAATCATATCATTTATGCCCATGTTTTTATTTTTTCCTTTTAAAATTTCTTTGTCGTTTTCGTATATTTATTTTCCCATTTATTTTATATTGCTGACAGTTAGACCTTGAGCATTCTGGGTAAGGGGTGTACCACAGAGCTACACCCTCAGCTTTTGATATTTTCCCCCAAGTTTTAAAATACATTAGTATGATTATTTATAAGTCTCTTTAATGTCATTCCAATTTGTAAATGTTATACCATTTAAACATGAAATTTAAATTTTATTTCACAGGCAACCACCCCCCCTAATCAAGGAAGGCCAGATTCTCCAGTCTATGCTAACCTACAAGAACTGAAAATATCACAGTCTGCTCTCCCTCCGCTACCTGGGAGCCCAGCAATTCAAGTTAATGGAGAATGGGAAACACACAAAGACAGCTCAGGCCGTTGTTACTACTATAACCGCGGAACCCAGGAGCGAACCTGGAAACCACCCCGATGGGCTCGGGATGCCTGCACAAGCCGGGATTCCCAGAGCCCAGGAGAACAAGAGGTATGAGTAAATCAGAGCTAGCCAGCAAGGCTTCCAGTTTTTTCTTTATTATTCAGAAATGAAAGAAAGGGCTTAGTTTCTTGGTGCAAATATAGTAGAGCCCTTGAATTTCTTAAGGTACCAAATGTTTTCCCTGAACTTTCTTCTAACCCCTTACTAGCATGCAGATGCTGGCTTTTAAAGAGCGCTCACTGGTTCCTGGGCTGGGTCATAGCTGTCTACTGCATCAGGAGGCACCAGCCAGCACATGCGGGCTGGGTCAGAGCTGTCTACTGCGGGGCTTCTCTCCACTGCATCAGGAGGCACCAGCCAGCGCAGCACATGTGGGCGCATAGCTCCCAGCACTTGTGGGGTGGGGCGCAAAAAAGTCATAAGGTCTAAGGCCAGCCCTGACTACATAGCAAGTTTGAGGCCAACCTTTCTCAATAGCTCCCTCATCCTCAAAAGAATACTTAATGCATAAATCAGTAATGGAAAGAAAGTACATGGTGAAGACTTAGCCAGATAAGTACAAACAAAGTTATTTAACTGATCAAAATAGTCACCTTTTCTTGTTATTTTTCTGAGACCATCAAACTCATTCTTGTGTTTCTGTCAGGGAGATATAAGATGGCTTTTTATTTCTTCTTAAGGGAAGTCATAATTCCCTTGAGGACAGTTCTCTCACGGTAGATACACTGTTCTTACACTTTCTTCTCCCCTCACACCACCTGCAGGCTGTTAGACTTGACATTTTAGCAAAGCACTCATTTTTGTAGTCTAGATGTGTAGATAAAAGGTGGGTGGGGTTGGTGGAATGCAGTGAAGTCCTGCCATTCTGTGCCGGGCTACCCAGGAGGGACACCAGCTCTCACAGGAAGCAGCTAGCTGCACAGATAAATGCACAGCCCCAGGAAGGAGCTAGGTCACTGTCCTGCATTTAGCAGAATCTAAGAGCTTTGTAGCTAATATTCCCCTTCTTGTCCTACTTTTCAGTTGGCTATTCATAGCTCCCTTTGATGGTAACTTATACTTTTAATGTTCATAAATGAGAATGAAAATAGAAAACAAAAATGTTCATTTGTACTAAGAAAGTTATGAAACTTGTATTTGGAGTACAGTGCTAGAAAGTTTTGAAAGTAAACCATCTTATGTATTAATAGTAAAATCTTTATAGTTACTAAGGAAAAGTTAAATTATACAGTAATAGAAAAAATTTAGTTATACATAGGAACTTCCTACATTTCTTAGCTTTCTAATTCTATAAATGAAAGGGATTTGTCTATCAGGGTCTCAATTTATACTTTCTGCACATACTGTGTAAAATATATTTCCAGGTTTCTGGAGCACATCTTTTATGACTTCCAGAGAAAGGGTGCACATGGGAGGTAAAAATGAGAGACTGTGTGTATGAAAATGTCTTGTTATGCTTTTGTATTTAATTAGTCAGAGGCTTGAGTATAGCATTCTACGTTTGGAATAATTTTCTTTCACAATTACAAGGTGTTTTGAACTTCACTTGAGTGGGAGATCTAGGTCAGTTTCTTGTCTCCCTGTTAGACCCTTTGGCTCTTTCAGTGTGGACTGACTGGTCTTCATAGAAGTCTCTCTTCTGCCTACAACAGGGGCTTCCAGTGTGTTGGTGTCAGCATTCAATCCTCAGATGTTCCTTAGTCTCTATCTGATAATGTCTTAACTGTGCTTTGTTTTGCAATTGACGATCTTACTGTTGCCCTCTTGAGGGAATCACCGCCCATAGTTTTGCTGGGGAACATGCCTAGAAGATGGATTTGAAGAAGGGGATCCTGGCACCTTTAACCCTCTGTGTTAGTGCCCTGACCTTCACCCATCAACTCTAATGCTGTTGGTTTCTGAGTGCTCTCCAGACCCTGCTGAGTAAGCCTGTTGTTCCCCTCTGCTCTCACTCCCTTCCTGCCAGTTTAGACTATGTTCTCCTCTGCATGGCTAGTTGAGGTGTTCATTACCTGCTAACTCTGCTCTCCCTGTTCTTGTGGGTGTGTATCTTTTTAGACGTAATTCACTACAGTTACTTTTATAAATTTGAAAGGAAGTGAATGATTCACGCCTCTGTCTTGTCTTAGAGGCTCAGGTTTCCTTAGAACAGTGGTTCTTACCTGGTCACAGTGCTCTGCAGGGACAAATGTGCTTTCCAGGGTGTTGCAGTGTTTGCAGATTGATTATCACAATGAGGAAGTACTACTGTGTTAGAGGCCAGAGGTGCTTATCTGGCCTGAGCACAGTGCTGCTGCCTACTCTTGCCCCAAACATCTACCATGTCAGCTTCATCACCGTCCACCTTTCACCATTCCCCTCTGGGCCCTTAAAGCCAGCTGTTACATGCTCTTGTTATTGCACGTTTTATTTCTGCTTTTACATTCATCCCCAATTTTACTTTTTTCCCTCAAATTTCTTCTGTTTTCAGTACATGGTTTTAAATTCCCTTGTGAGCTTTTCTTAACCATAGACTTATTTTTTTGTCTGGAAATGTGTTGGGTTTTGTGTATGTGTGTATGTGTGTGTAATTTTTTTTTTTTTTGGCATATGTTCAGCAGATACAGTGTTGAGTTATTTTTATTTAGAGGACTTACATAGTTCCAAGTTGGCTGTTGACTTTTTTTTTTTTATGGTTTTGTTTGCTAATTCATTATTCTCTTGTTTTCTGGTTTCCATTATTGATGCTGAAAACCCAGATGTCAGTTTACCCTATAAAAAGTAGTCTGTCTTTTCTTGCTAGTTGCTCAGAAGACTTACCTTCTGTAATCTCACTAGGTTGTGAATGGTGAAGATCTTTCTTAATCACCTTTCTATTGTGATGCCGCACTGTAGAAAACCAAATTAAACTTTATGTGGGTTCATATTTCTAGTCTGTGGGCAGTTGTTCTGGCTGTTCGTGGGGAGAAGTCCTAGTAGGAAGACATATGCAGGAAAGCTGCTGACCTAAGACAGATGCGAGGGAAGAGAGGTGGGGGGTGGAAGGCAGAGACATCAAGGAGCCAGGGACAAGATACACCCTTCAGATACATACTGCCTGTCACCTGTTTGCTCAGACCAAGTCCTATTCTTTAATAGTTCATTCAGCCTTAACTCAGGGATGGATAGATCTAATCTGCATGGTTAGCATCTTCTGGGAACCAAGCCTTCCACACATAAAAGCTTTAAAGCTGTTCTCTGTCTAAACTATAACTTTTTATTTCCTGTCAGGGCTTTTCAAGGATTGCATTAATGATAAAATAACTAATCATTATTAATTTTACCTCACTACTTACAATGTACTATTTAAAGACAATTTTTTTGAAAATTAAATATTTGAATATTAATATATTCAAGATATCTTAGTATTTATAGCTAAGTAAATTCAGCCTTTTTAGATTTTCACTTACTGCATATTTATATTCAAAGAAGAAAAATCCTTGTGTTTCTGACTGTTTATAGCCTCTTTCATCAGAAGAAAACTACTACAGCAGGTGTTACAGCCAGTCAGATAGTCAGTGTGGTTCTCCTCCAAGGGGTTGGTCAGAAGAGTTGGATGAACGTGGGCATACCTTATATACCAGTGACTATACTAAGGAAAAGGTACTTTTCTTTTTCTTCTTTTTCTCATCTAGTATACCTTGGCAGAGTCCTCTCTTGAGATAATTATGTACAGAGTTTTAATAGTAATAAAATAAACTTATAAGCAGATAACAGAGGTACATGTGTACATCCAGCACGTGGGAGGCAGAGGTGAGGGTTGTGTACATCCAGCACGTGGGAGACAGAGGTGGGGGTTGAGTTTGAGGTTAGTCTGGACTGATCAGCAAGGCTCTTTCTCCAGAAGATCTCATGGAAAATATTCCTCATAGTAATTTTACAGTGGAGTAATACTACTGATTCATGGTTTTGTTAGTTTGTTGTGGCTGGCAGTGGAACACTGTGCTTCACACATGATATACAGGCATTCTACCTCCGAGCTACACCCTGATCTCTGCTTCACAGTACCCACAGCCCATTCAGATGGACCTTTGAGAGCAGGCCTGCTGCCATTTGCTTAGACTCCTTCAATAAAAATAAGTTTTTGTATTTCTCTTGGGGAAAGTTAAGGGTTTTTTTCAATGATTTTTTTCCAACCTACTGTTATTACACACTCACACTGCTTATATTCCTTTTCCATTAGGACCGAATTTCTGTAAGACAAAAACCATGAATCTAGTATTTTATGATTAATTAGTTTATGAATGAATATCAAATTTTTATGTGTTACCTGTGAAGTCATTTTACATGGTAGATGACTGCTTTGCTAGTTAAGGGTAAGGGGTAGAAGTAGCCCTCTTCCTTGCTTCAGTTATTTAGCCCACAATGTATGGAAGTAGTGGTTTTCATTTCTGTAATAATTAAAATTACACATTCATGTCAGCAGTAGTCTTTCCCCTTCATGCCCTGTGTTACATTGTTGCAGCTCTCTTGCTGCCGTTACTTAAAACGCACTGTGTACAGTGCACTGGCTGAGGAAAAGAGTTAGGGTTCGTGTAAATGAGGCTTAAATTGTGAACCTTTACTTTTAATGTCTTATACCTCTTTTGAGACATTATACTAACAGATGTGTGTCTCCATGTATCTTTATGTCATATATTTCTTGTTATGCTGTTAAGTGATAGTTGAATCATTACCTGGCATTTGAGAAAAGAGACAAATCGATACTAATATTGAGTGTTATACTTACAACTGAGAAGTGCAGTTTGTTACTGTGATGACAAGCCTGTTGAGTTCATTTGTTTACTTGTCAGTTTGTTGCAAGTAGGATGAAATTTCCTGAGAAAAATATCTAATAACTGTTTTAGTAGCTGTTTAAACTAGCCTTTGTTTAAATTAAATAAAAACCTGTTACGTTTTTATAGTGGCTCAAGCATGTTGATGATCAAGGTAGACAGTATTACTACAGTGCAGATGGATCTCGGTCGGAATGGGAATTGCCAAAGGTAAGAAGCTTAACTTTACCTAATGTACATGTCTGAAGACAGTTGCACTAGGCTCATTTTGTGTGTATGTGTGTGTGTATGTGTGTGTGTGTTGTTTAGAAACAGTTTAACTCTACAGCTTAGATTGGTCTGAAGTTCCCTATGTAAATCAGGCTGGCTTTAATCTTTCCAGATTCATTCTTAGCCTTGCTTTATTCTTTAGAAAGCAGTTAGACTTGTCTTTTCAGAGTTCATTTGCAACCCTGCTATTCCCCTTAAATTATCAGAGATGCATTTATCACTTCCTCATCCTGGTTATTCTGACTCAGGAAATGTTTTGATTTAGCTTGAAACTGGTCTCCTGTTATCCTTGAAAATAAGAGTTCAACTTAGTGCTATAGTACCAGCCTATATCTAGTTATCTGAGGTGCTAACATGGAATTGGCCTCATATTTAGTCTTTTTAGGAGAAAGGATAGTAATTTTATTCAAGATTATTGTCAATGAAAGTGTATTTAAGTGAATTAATCATTGGCCTCCTGAAACATGTGTGTGTATGCAAACACACACACACACACACCTTTGACATTGCCAGGTATTAATGAACATAGAGTACAGTGCAGAGTGTCACATTTTGCCACAGTATTGTAAATTAGTATTGATACATTAGACATGTCCTTGGAAGCACAAAGGCATGACTATAATATATCACGTGTGTAATGTATCATAACACAGACAAAAACGTTCAAGATGGATTTAAAAATAATTGAAGTATGTTGTGTATGCCTGCTTGTCTGCATGTGCATCATATTGTGAGCATTGCCTGTGGAGCCTGGAATGTTGGGTGTTGGGTCCCCTGTAATTATAGGCTGTGGCCAGTCCCTCCATACTGAGAACTAAACGTGGGTTTTCTCTACAGCCACCCTTAACCTCTGAGCCATTGCTTCAGTTCCTTGAGATAGATTTTAAAAATGGGAACATGTAAAGTTAAAAAAGCAATTTAAAGAATGATGATTAAATTATATAAAATATCAAAACTTAAAAAAATCAATATATTGATAATAAGATTTTATCAAAACATGAGATGCATGTGGACAATGAACACCAAGTTCATCATATAATGAGGAAGAGAAGGAGAGATGTGGTATCTGGAAGTCATATTCAGAAGCATCAGATGTGTCCCTAATACTGGGTTTCTTTAGGAAAAAACACACCTGTAGCAAATATCTTAAAATGGTAAAACTCAATGCTAGGTTCTTATAGTCTGTATGTATATGTTTAAAATAATCCACAATAAGATTTTTTTTTTTTTCAAGACAGGGTTTCTCTGTTGTAACTCTGGCTGGCCTGGAACTCAACTCTGTAGACCAAACTGGCCTTGAACTCACAGGGAACATGCCTCTGCCTCCTGAGTGCTCAGATTAAAGGTGTGCGCCACCACTGCCCAGCTACAATAGGATTCTACTTCAGATTTTTAAAAGTCTATTCAGGGATTAAAATCCCAGCAGTTGAGGCAGAGGCAGGTGAGTTCAAGGCATGCCTGTTTTGTAAAAGAGTTCCAGAACTGCTGGAGCTACACAGAGAAATCCTGTCTTAAAAAAACAACAAAATATCTTAAAGTTTTGTTGTCTTTTAACTGAGGGTGTTTAAGTTGTGGGGTTTCTCTTTTCTTTTTCTCGGATTATGTGTACTTGGTCACCATCGTATATTGTCACATTGTGCTTTGTTTGCTCCTATGAATACTCTGCCGGAAAATTGTGAGCACATTTAAAATTATTATTACTCATATTAATTTTACATTATTTTTGTTGCTACATAGAAAGGCTTTCTAAATTGTAGTAATTACAAGCTCAAAAGCTAGGCAAGTTTCCATGAAATTTCATATACAGCTTATACACAGCCACACAGTGATTGCTAGTGATGATTGTATTTCAGAGAAGCCTTGTCTAACAGTTGGGTCTCTTTACCTTTGAAATGTCTGGCACAGATTTGGTGGTCTTTAAGCATAATCATTGTTTTGTCTGGAAATGATAATCTGAAGATTGCTGTTTGTCAGAAAATTCTGTATTGAAAACAAACACCCATATGTGTTGCCTGTCTTTGCCCAATTTTAGTGTGAAGAAAGCAGCAACAGCTTTGTTAGATGGCTTGTATGCGTTCACTTTGGAGAGTCAAAAAATAGCATATTGTGCAAAGAAAACATACCAAAATATAATTACTGAAATTATAGTCAGAGTCGTTAAAAGCTGAGCTATTTTTTTAGGGCTTGGGTGAGTTGATATAAAGTATCCTTTAGTTTCAGGAAAAGTATCTATTTAAAAGTTGATTTTGTTATTTTATTGCAACTTAAAGTATTTAAGTTGCCTACATAAGGTAGCACAACTCTCAGAGCTTTATAGTTTATCTTTCTGTATGATCTACTTAACATTCCAGACTCCCTATGCTCTAATACTGCAGTAATAACATATGAATTCCACATGCAGTTTTCTTTTGGCTGCAATTAATTGCTTGTCCTTTCTACACAATTGGTGTGTTCAGAAGCAGTGTTTAGAACTCATATTATTTTAGAAGAGTAGTTTGTTAAGTCTTAAGTGAGAGAAGACAAACCGCAAACCATTAAACATAAAAACTGTGTGTGTGAGCCTTATTTAAGCCTTCTGATAGCTATCGTGGTATTTATGAAGAACCTAATGTTTCTACTTCATTTACTCTGAGAGCAATTCTGAGTAAGGAGACAGCTCTCCTGTCTGTTTTGGAACTGAAGAACAATTTAGGGGAGTAAATATTTCACAAATGATAACACTATCTGGATATATCCAAAATCTAGGATCTCAGCCATGTCACAAGGCTGCTCAGTAAGAAAGCCGAGACTAGACAATTTTGGTGGGATCACTTGAACATTGCCTAGAGATCATGTGTTATTGTTGATTCACGTTTGTATCATTTAATTATGACGTGTATTTTATTTTTTTAGTATAATGCTTCATCCCAGCAGCAAAGAGAAATAATCAAAAGTAGGAGCTTGGACAGGCGGCTGCAAGAACCGATCGTGTTAACAAAGTGGAGACATAGCACCATTGTGTTGGACACCAATGACAAGGTAAGAACTTGGAGAAAATGCATTGAGAATTTTGGCAAGTGTTTTGGGAACTATATTGTTTACAGTGAGTTCTAGCCATTTGTACTAATGTTTATGTAAAACTTTGCTGTTGTTAAATACAGTTCTTTATTGTCTTTTGAACATGTGCAAATTAATATTTATTTTTTCTACTATTTTCTACATATGTATGTATATATGTGTATGCATCTATGTATATATTCATATACATGTATATGCATATACATACATTTATATACATACATATACATACAAACACACACACATATATACAGATATCTCTGTGTGTGTGTGTGTGTGTGTGTGTGTGTATATATGATGTGCTTTGATTATATCTCTCCCTCATTAGCCTATCTTATTCTGTTCTCACTGAATCTCTTCTCAACAAGTCTCCCTATTTGTATCTGGTTTTATGACCCCCTACATTTAATTAGGGTTTCCTGAATGAGCTTGGGTGGAAGGCTGTTTCCATGGGCAAGGGAAACTTATCAGTGGCTACACCACTGAGGTGTATGATACTCTTCACTCACAGCCATCACCTGCCCATATGCCCTCGGGGAGGGATGGGACCTCATGTGTCCCTCCCTGTGTGTTGATGCTGAGATGCCTAGTCTTGTCAAGGTCTTGCACAGTGTCTGCTGCTTTGAGTTTATGGGTGCAGCAGCCATGCCATATCCAGAAGAATTTTATAGCACTTCTCCCATCCTCTGGCTCCTAGTCAGTCATTTCTGTCCTCTCTTCCCTGGTGGCCCTGGGCCTTGCAGGGGTGAGACAGATGTGTTGTTTAGGGTGTAACACTCAATAGTCATTTAAGTCTTGCATACAAGTTAGTGTTTTTGTCTACATGCACTATGAAAGTATTATCTTCTTAACTAAATGGCATGAATTTGTATTTAGCACCAGCTTATTATGTAGTAGTTTTTGGCTTTAAGTTTTGTCAAATTTTGCACAAAATACCAACTTTTTTGTGATCTGCTTATGTCTGATGTATGTGATATGTATATACTTCACATATTTGAACTAGTGTATGTATATAATATGTATATATGTGCATGCACATGTGTGTGTGCTTACACTATATACATACTCACACACCATTACACTATTTTAAAGCCACTTGCCCTGTCTTTGAGCTCCAGGAGGATTTGTATAGCAAAGATGGCATTTTCTCTATCCCAAGGGAGGCTGGATCCTCACTTTACAAGTCTGAGAAGAGATGCTCTCTGTTTTAGTAGGGGATGAATTTTGATGCAAGTCTCAGAAAGGATGCTTTTTAAACTTCTTCAGTTACACTGTTACAATACAGTTTCTTTTCAGGTACATTTAAGGTACATTTGTAGAACTTCAGGCATACCCTTGTTAGAAGGTGAAGAGCATGATGACATTCTAAAATTAAACACATCGTCTTTAAAAGATCTTTGTCATTGAGGACTCTGTTTTCTCTTTTTGCAAAACTGTCATCACTTTTCTCTTGTAGCATAATTAACAGTTTTCCACATTTTTGCTCCTTTTCCTTTTTTTTTTTTTAAATTTTGAATCAGAATCTTTCTCTCTAGGCTAGGCTGACTCGGAACTTGGCAGCTAAGTGACTTTTCTATTGCTGTGAAGAGACACAATGATGAAGGCAACCTTATAAAAGAAAGCATTTAGTTTGGGAGCTCACGATCAAGAGGGCTAGACTCCATGGTCATCATGGTGGGGAGCATGGCAGCAGCAGGCAGGCAGGGCACTGGATCAGTAGCTGAGAGCTTACAACTAATCCACAAGCGCAAGGAAGAGAAGAGAGGGAGAGAGGAAAAGAGAGGGGGAAGAAGGAGCAGGAAGGGACCTACCCACAGTGACACATCTCCTCCAATGAGGCCGTACCTCCTATCTTTCCCAAACACTTCCACCAGCTGGGGACCAAGCATCAAATCCATGAGCCCATACAAGCAGTTCTCATTCAAACCACTGCAGGGACCCTCCTGCTTCAGCCTCCAGAGTGCTAGGATTATAGGTGCACACCACTGTGCCTGACTAAAGTGGACTTTGTTTCACTTTCCCCCATGGTTGGCGCCTTTTAGCCTTACATCCTTTTTATAAACAGTTTCATTCAGTTTAAAATAAGATGTTTTGTTAATTCAATTGAGTGTAAAGTAGTCTTTGTATATAAAATGAGGTAGATTTTTTAAGGAATAAAATGTACACACTTTCTATAATAGGACTTACAGAACATTAATGAAAGTAGGTAAATTTCTAGTTTTTATTTTCAAGAATATTTTACAACTAAGTGTAGAAGTCTGGAAGACACATTAGGTGAATAGTGTTTTGGAATCAGTGTTATTGAAGATGTGTTTGAAAATCTATTAGTATTGAGATTAGCCTTAGCAAGTAAGATTCCTAGAGGTGTTTAACAGAAAATACATCAGCTCCGGGAATTGGATTGTCTTTTTGGAGTATAGAAAACTGCCGCGTGTAATGTGGCCAGGCCATGCCCTTTCTGAACTGCCTGCCATTCCTCCACTACTCCAGTGAGAATAAAGATGAGTGCTTTGGTAGGGTATACTTTGATGAGTTCTTTCAAATTTCCAGTCATATCCAGGGGCTCCTGCGCATGCATGCACACACATTTCTGTGAGATTCAGCTTTAATCTGATCCTTGAAGTCACCTTCACAAAGTGTTACTTCATGTCCTTTTTCATCTAATTGCCCTCAGTCAGCAGAAACGTGACTGTCCTGAGAACAGACGTTTACTTATTTTTAGTAGAGGTCTCCCCTTCCAGTTCTTTGAAATAGATTCACAGCTAATTGCTTCCTCAAGTAAACATTTCCATTTCTTTTTATCACCTAAATACGCCTTCTTAAAATAGGGCAGTCTTTGAGGCTATGGAAAAGGGACTGCACTAGAATAAGCTCACACATAATGGGCACATATAACTTAAATGGAATAAAACCCAGTATTGTATGGTGAGTCTTGTTGTGGTGACATGAGTCCTAATTCAGCGAGCAGAGAATCTTGAAGGAAGTAGTTGTATGTATGGAGAAAATTTAGATAAAAGTAGGTGTTGGTAACAAAAAACTATTTTCACCCTTCATAAGGAATACTATCTTTCAGTTTTGACCAACCAAGCTATTTATAGAACCCTTACTCACTTGCTCTTACGGTATTCTTATAAACTTAAACATTTCCCCTAGTGCATCACTAATCTTTAAATGCTAGATTTCTTTGGCGTATATCTTCATCCATCTAATTATTAGAGTGTAGCTATAAATTCCTTTAAATACTGATAACAATTAAATTTATTTTCTCATACTGCTTTAAACCAAAAATTCCATTTTGTCAATTACCACTTAATCCCTGTGAATGTTTCTAGCCAGCCCTTGATAATCTCGTCTGTCATACTAATAGCACATTATGCGGTGACTAACGTATAAGTGATTTTAAATAGGGCTAATTGAAAGTGATGCTAGTCAACATAGCTGCTATGAAACATGCCATCGTTTGTAAACTTCTAATAACATCTGTAGTTTTCAGATCAGTGCCACCCTACTTTTAGAGCTGAAATAGGAAATAACAAGGAAATGGTTTCTTTTGTTTGCCTTGTTAAAGCTCTTCCACTGTGAATATAGGAGAAACAGACATATTTAAAATAGAGTAACGTTTTTCATTACTTATTTCTTGTAGGATTCTCCAACTACCACAAAACTCTGCTTACCTGAAAATGAATCTTCTCCTACCTCATCAAAGCATCAAGATCCAGTTAGTATGTTAGAAACATAGAAAATAAATAGCCTAGCCTTTTGAATCATTTTCAGTAAATTAATTTTCTTTAAATTTCTTGTGCCTCTATTAAATTTTATTGGCCTTTTAGAAGAAAAATATAATTAAAACAGTTTTAAGAATCAAATTTTATAGGGATGGAGAAAGGGGTCAGCGGTTAAAAGTATTGGCTGCTTTTTCAGAGAACACGGCAGTTTACAGCTGTCTATAACTCCAGTTTCAGGGGATCTGGCAGTCTCTCATTACTGCACAAAAATAAAATTAAATACCTTATTTTAAAAAAAAAACCAAATTTTGTGTTTTAAAATCCCCTTTGTGCAAAATATAGTATTAATTTATATGCCATATTTCTAAGTAACAAATATATACTTGGTTTTTAAAAATAAAAATGTCCAAGCATAAAAATGTTCTGTATATTTGGGTGTAGCAAGTTTTGTTCTTTAATCCCAGCACTTGGGAGGCAGAGGCAGGCAGATCTCTGTGAGTTCGAGGCCAGCCTGGTCTACAGAGCGAGTTCCAGGACAGCCAGAGTTACAACAGAGAAACCCTGTTTCAAAAAACCTTTAAAAAAATTGAGAGACTATTACAAATTACACTTTTCTTCCCAGGCCAGCAGTATAAAGGTAAGATGTGTGCCCTTCCTTCCCAGCAGCATGGCTGCCCGTGCATATGTGATACAAAAGACCTTGTCAGTCTGGGCCAGGGAATACTGGAGATTATAAGTCCCCGACTGGAAGCCTTCGAGCTTTTCTTGTCAGTGATGCCCGAGTCTTGACCTTGTGTTCACACTCTCTGCTCTTCCTGTCATACTTACCTGCTCTTGGCCTGCACTGCTGTCCCCTTATGGGGTGACATTTAACATTTTTAAGGAGGACAGGGCAGCAAGACTGCACGCTTTGGCTCCCGACTGTGTCCCTAGCTCATGCTTCCTGTATCTTCTCCCCCTACTGCATGACACTTTGGTTAGTTTCTGTGCATATCCTTTCCTGTGCATATCCACTGAGACTCTCCCATACCTCTGCCTGGCAGCCTGTGCATATCCACTAGGATTAAGTTCAAACTTCGCTTCCTTGGAGAATTTAGGCCAACCCTCTAGGCTGGATGAGATCTCCTTGTGATACTCTCCATAGCATACTTATCTCATAAACTCAAGAGCAGCTCCTGACACCCTCTGTGATCCAGCTCTGTTGCTGTTTTCTCAAGGAAACACCATTAGCAGAGACAGTAATACCCATTCCTACTGCACAGCCGCACAGTAGCTACTCAGCAAATACTTGCTGAATTAATGCATCAGCTTTACTTTAAAAAGACAAACGTCCATCATTACTATTTGGTAAAATTATGTCAGTCTTTTTTCCATGAGACTTCAGACTGTACAGGTGCAGGTTTCCAGACTTGCTTTACTTATTTCCAATCATTCCTAATCTTTGTTCTCCTTTTTCCACGTGTATATGTGGAAATACATGTATATTTCTTTTTAATTGCTGTTCTCAACAAGAGTTTACAAGAGTTACAAACAAGAGTTTGTAAATCTAAGTACAGTTTCAAAGCAGTTTGCCAGATATCTCCGTGTCCATTTGATATCCATATCCTCTCCTGGACTCTGGGTGCCCTCTGATGGCCACAATAGGAACTGCTTCACAAGTGTGCCTTCTGTTTCAACGCATTCTGTTAACACAGAACAGATGTGTTGATTCTGCCACGATTACTTCAACATAAACAGGGTGTTGCTTTCCTTCCCTGCGTACCTTTTCTGCTCTCTTGCCTCCCACTGAGACTGTTACTCCTTTGACCTCTCTTCCTTGTGTCTATTTTTGCATGCCTGGCTGTCAGTGAATATGAGTGGAAGACACCTGTCTGCGTCTTCATTCCTATCTAATTACTACAAAGATATTTCCCCCTCCGTCTATGTGAATTAAAATCTTGGTATAAAAGGTTAGTGGAAATGAAGGTACATATTTAGAAAGCTTTCTAAAAATGTGACATTGAAACAAGATTCTGCTGGCTACCTCTCTGCTTAAACTTGGCACTTTCCCCAGTATGTGGTCCCGACCCCTCATGTCCTGCACCTCTCTGGAATTTAGCCCCTTTCTCCCTATCCTTGGTCTAGTTCAGACCTTTGTGTAGCTGGCTTCCAGCCGTGCTGGCCTTTCTTAGTGCCTCTCTTCCTGCCACTCGTCTACCTTGATGCATAATTGGAGGATCCCGAGATGTGCTCTCTGTTACTTTTACCTCCTGTCTCCATCTTGTGGACTTCTCAGTTCAAGGGTCTGTTTCTCTAGGAAGCTACTCTGGTTCTGTACTTTCTCTTTCAGGTTGAATTCAGTTCTCTTGTCCAGGTTGAGATAGGTGCCTTTTTCTCATAGCACTTAACACGTTGTGTGATGATTGGTTTGAGTACTTTCTATTCATATGAATGTAGCAAGTTTCGTTCTTTTATATTCAAATGGAAGTGCTTAATATTTAAAGCATCAGTATTTCTGTCTTACTCCCTGTGGGAATTTGTTGAAAGCTCTGGCTCCTTTTGAACAGTGCCTGAGCAAATGCAGTTGGTTTTTGTTGGTTTTTTTTGCGTGCGTGAGTGGGTGGGGCACATTTCAAGACAGGGTTTCTCGTTGTAACTCTGGATGTCCTGGAACTCACTCTGTAGACCAGGCTGGTCTCGAACTTACAGATCCTCCTGCCTCTGCTTCCCAAGTGCTGGGATTAAAGGCATGTGCCACCACTGTCTGGTGCAGTTTTTCTTTTGAATCAGTTTTACCCATCTGTTGACTTGGGTAAGAATCCCTGATTCAGGTTCTTTCTCATTCTTGCACATAAACACTGTCTGCCACTACTGCTGTTCCGTTCATTTTTCCTCTTTATTTTGATACCTGTATCTCCTTCCTGCTGCTGCTGCTTGTATGCTATTCCAGCTGTGGCATTAACAAATATTCCAGAGTCTCAGCTTCTGTCCATCAATTCACACTAAGCAGTCAAATAAGTTAATGTTGTTGCCCTCATTCTTTGGAAAGTTTCTCCCTGCCTCAGATGAGAGGACAATAAATTCAGAAGACTTTTATGTAATATTTTATACTTACATCTTGTGTGTACTTGAAACTGTCCTTGACATTTTTGTTGAAAGGCAATAGGGTTCTTATGAAAATTATCAAATTTGCATATCTGAGATCAAACAGCTATTCTTTCTAAAATGATTGCAGTGAAATTATGGATAATCTATTTCCAAGTTTTCAGTATGCCAAAAATAGAAGTTTACAAATTTTTAGCTAGCTAGAGATGCAAGCAAAGTTTCAAACATTATCTTATAAACATTATTGAGATGATTTTGATACTGTTTATATACCATACTGAAAAGATTTCTATTTTCTTATTAAAGTACCTAGAGAGAATTTGCTGAGGAACCAGTCAAATAGAAATAAATTTGGGGGCTGGAGAGATAACTCAGTGGTTGGGAATGCTTGCTGCTATTGCAGAGGATCTGAGTTTGGTTCCCCACACTCATATCAGGCAGCTCACACTGTCTGTGATTCCAGTGCCAAGGGATTAGACATCCCCTGCTGGCCTCTGCAGGCACCTGCACTTGTGCGCACATACCTACAGACGCACATGCATACACATGATTAAAGATAAAACACATTTTTTAAAAAAAATTCTGGATTTTCTTTGTGTTTGTATATGTGTTTCATTTGAGTTACAATTGGCTGTTTTGTCATGTACGTATTGTTTGTAATGTTGATAATTAATATAGTCCCCATTCATTTGATTCATCTCATTAATATAGGAAACTAATACAATGAGAAAGTATTACTTCATTTTTATCTGCAAGACTTTTAAGATAACGTCAACTAACTTTTGCTTTCATGGTGGTTAATGCTAAAAGCTGTGTCATCTTTTCTTTTTTAATATTAGCTAGTTAATCTAGTGTTTTCAGGGCCTGGATCACACATGGTAATATGTTTAGTGAAGCACATACACACTTACCTATTTACCTACCTTTCTTCCTTCCCTCCTTCCTTCCTTCTTCTCCCCCCCCCCCCCCTTTTCTTTCGTTTTTTGAGACAAGGTTTCTCTGTATAGCCCTTGCTGTCCTGGAACTCACTCTGTAGACCAGGCTGGCCTCAAAATCACAGAGATCCACCTGCCTCTGCCTCAAAAGTGCTGGGATTGAAGGCGTGTGCCACCACTACTGGGCTCCTGACATTTCTTTATATTACATTAAAAACTATGCAGTATACTAGGTATTTTTGAGTAATAATATATCAGCCATTTCATATTTTCTGCCTAGTTGTTAAAATGTTCTGGTGATGTTAGTATGTTATTTTCAAATGTTAATCTTTGTGCTGTTTATCATAATATCATATCACATTCTTTGAACAGGAAGACATGCAGCATTTTTCTAGTGGTTACTTGTGAAACTCTTAATTGCTAGCAAAGTATCTAATGGATGTTCTCACTTAAAAACATGTTTTGCCAGGTGTGCTTGGTCCTGATCTAGGGGTGTAGGGGTCTCTGGTCCCCTAGTACCTGTGAATGGTAGAAGGACTAGACTTGGGTTTATAGCAAGTTCCAGGCCTGGGCTGCTGGAGTCCTTTCTAAAAAAAGAAAAAGGAAATTCTTAATTATAAATTAGAGACAACATCATTACAAAATGTCAAGATGATTAAAATGCATTAATAATAGGTGTGTTATATACTAACCGATCTTTTAAGTTTTTGGACTGCAAAACTGTTAGAGAGTCCATTGATTATTACAACTTGAACATTATTGTCTATATAAATGCTACATTAAGAGTATCACTTTGTTCCATAGGGTCAGGAGAAATATGGATTGTTAAATGTAACAAAAATTACTGAAAATGGGAAAAAGGTTCGGTAAGTATGCAATCTTTAATATTCTTAACATGTTTATTGAAGTAACTGAGAACTTATATTCCAGTAGTACTGTTAAACAATTTAGAACTTTTTATTGTTGGTTGTTTTGTTTTTTGTTTTGGTTTTTCGAGACAGGGTTTCTCTGTCGTAACCCTGGCTGTCCCAGAACTCAGTGTAGACCAGGCTGGCATTGGACTCACAGAGATCCACCTGCCTCTGCCTTGCAAGTGCTAGGATTAAAGGCATGCACCACCATGGCCCAGTGAGAACATTTTCAATCATGTGCTTTCTAGTAAGTTTGCCATGAAATAGTTCCTTTTTTAACGTATTTTAAAAAATAATATTCAGAAAAAGCAAGAGGATCCCGAAGAAACATTTGCTTTCTCCGATGCTTTTTCTTTCAATGAGCAGTTAGTGTTGATACATAATGAGAACAGAAATACACTGAGTACTCTAGGAAAAGCCTTCACCAGCTGTGTGTTCCCCTCTCAAGTTCCAGGAGTACTTCCCTCCAGAGAGGACTTACAGGTGGAAGTCTGTATGTATGTAGATGACACCATTAAGCATGATCTGTTTTACATTCATCTTGGGGATGCTTCCACTTCATTGCCTCAGAGCTGACGCAGCATGTGCTACTGCAGTATAGTTAATCACTAGCAAGTTGATCGTTCTTTATCTGCAAGAATGTAACTAGGCCTGCTGTTGGCAGACATTTAGGGTACTTAGAATTTTTGCCATTACACTAAGTGTTTTGCATAATTAATTTTGCAAGTATATAAATGGTTCAGTGAGCAGAAGTGTTTTCTTTGTAAATATGGAGAACTGAGTTCAGATCCCCACCACCCATGTGAAAAAGCCAGATGGGGCTGCACATGCCTGCAGTAGCATTAGAGGGGAGGAAATAGGCAGATCCGAAGGGTTCATTGGTCAGCCAGCCAGCTTAGCCAAAATAAGTTCTCGTTCAATGAGAAACCTGTCTGAAGGCATTAAGGCAGAGAGTGACGGAAGAAGTCACTCTGTCCTGCTCTAGCTTCTGTACGTACATGGTCACGTGCACCTGCACACTTAATGCAAGAACCATACACACACATGCACACATCTTTTTTAAAGAAAGGAAGATGATTCTCCTTTTTACAGCTAAAATTGGAAAGGGAGAAAAGCATCTTTCATAGTAGAGGGGGAGGTCAGTAGATGACATGCAAAGAAACATTAGCCCAAGTATGAAGTAGGTTCACAAATAAATGAAAGCCATCCCAAAACAGTATACAAGGTTCACACTAAATGAAATAGAAAGTAAATTTTTAATAGACAGTGTTAGAATCTGCACTATATCTAACATGCAGATAAACTATTTAGATTTACTAAAACAATAGATATTCGTTCAGATTTTAACAGAGCACTATGTTTAAAAGCAGCCTAAAGTGATTCAGAGCTATGAGCAGGGATTTTTTTTTTAAAGATTGATTGATTTTTTTGTGTACATTGGTGTTTGCCTACATGTTTGTCTGTGTGAGTGTGCCAGATCCCCTGGAACTGGAGTTACAGTGTGGGCTGCCATGTGAATGCTGGGAATTGAACCCAGCTCTTTTCTGGAAGAGCAGCGAGTGCTCTTAACTGCTAAGCCATCTCTCCAGCCCTGGGCAGGAATGTTAAAATGTGAAAAGTAAATCAGGAATAGGAACTTAACAAAGGGGGAAAGCATTAGAAGCATTGTAAACATGGTTTGCCATTCTAGAGAGCTGGCTCCGTGGGTATGAGTATTTCTTGCACAACCATGAGGACCTGAGTTTGAATCCCAGCATCCCTGTAACAAGCCAAGCATGGTCTCACCACATGCTTGTAACCCCAGTGCAGTAGGGGCAGAGACAGGAGGATCATTAGGATTTGCTGACTGCCAGCCTAGCCCCAAACAAGAACCTCAGGTTAGGGAGAGACCTTATCCCAAAGGAATAACATGGAGAGTGATAGAGAACACTTGTTGCTCTCTTCTAGCCCATGCATGTGCACATGTATGCTTTCACACACAGGCACAAATGCTATATACACATGTATGTACATGTATGCATAAAATAACAGCATTGTGAATTGGTTCATGGGAAAGAACTAATCATTAGCAATGACCATTGATGGGTTAGGGACACAGCTCGGTTGCTACATTGCTTATTCCAAATATACAAAGCTCTGGGTTTGATCTCTAGCACTGCAGGTGGAGAAAGGATCAGAAATAAGTTCAAGGTTAGCCTTGACTACATGTTGAGTTTAGTCCAGCCCTGGGTTACATAAGACTTGGGCTTAATTATGCTTTATTGGTCTTAAAAATCAGTTGTGCATAAACTACAGGAAATAAATGGAAAAGTAAAAACGTAGTAATGGTTTTTGGACCTAAGTCCTTGCAGAATTCCCACAGAACTGTCTCTGTATGTAGCTGGAAGGAAAGCCATACTAAATCTCTATAGCCCATGGAGTTAACATTTTTTTACCCTCCCAGCAACTGAGTTCCCTTATGAGGTGATTTTATATTCTGTGTTTGCTATTTGAAAAGAAATTTTCTAGGCCTGAAATAGATACCAAAATAAATTCTCAAATAATGTAAGGCTCACTCCAATGGGAGAAACATCAAAGCACAAAATCTTCAATGGAAAATTTAAGATGAAGAAGCAGGGAATTTGAGATGATTTTGGCCAGGGTGTCACATCAGTCACCTTTAAAGTTATTAGTAGGAACATCAGTAGTATATACATATGTATTGTGAACCATACCTGTGTAAACTGGAGATGGGACAGTGAATCAGTGGATAGGCTTGTTTTGTTTTTGTTTTTGTTTTTGTGAGTTTTTTAAATGTTATGTGTATGAGTATTTTGTCTGCATGTATGTATGTGTACTGTGTGCATGCTAGTGTCCAAGGATGTCAGAAGAAGACTCTGATCCTCTGGAGCTGGGGTTACAGATGGTTGTGAACTACCATATGGTTGGTGGGAATTGTACCTACGTCCTCTGCAAGAACAAAAAATGCTTTTAACCACTGAACCATCTCTCCAGCTTCCAGTGAACAGTGTGCTTAAAAGACCCATATATAAGGCCAGCAGGATGGCTTAGCAGGTGAAGGTGCTTGCCCAAGCCTAGCAACTTCAGTTGGACCCCTAGGGTTTGCATAAAGATGGGGGCTGAGAGCTGATTCCAGAGCTATCCTGACATCCAGATGCACAGACGCACACAAGAATAATACATAACACTTAAAAAAAGACACCTAACACTGGTTGCCTCTGAAGTGTGGGTTGGAAAAGAAATAGGAGTGTTTTCCTTTACAAGTTTTGACAATGTGCAGGTGGAGGCTGATGAATTGTGGGAGTTTCCCCATATAATCTGTGGTCCGGGGTGGAGCTCAGGCATCTTTACGTGACAGGCCATTTCAGCAGCCTACCCTTTCACACGTTTTTGTTTTTGTTTTTAGAGACAGGGTTTCTCTGTTGTAACTCTGCTGTTCCGGAACTCACTCTGTAGACCAGGCGGCCTCGAACTTACAAAGATCCACCTGCCTCTGCCTTGCGAGTGCTGGAATTAAAGGCGTGCGCCACCACTGCCCAGCTCCTTTACACATTTTTGTATTCAGAGTTTTTACGTATATGTGTTGCCTTTGAAATTCAGCAATTTAAAAAAAATCACATCTTGGTGATCAGTCTGTAATTTATTATATACTTTTAACATATCTAGTATAATTGCCTGTCTTTCCAAATACGTTTGACTTTAAAATTTGTATGACTTTAAAATAAATTAATGTTCTTAATCACTGTGTGAAAACCGTTGGGTATTTTGGTTATGGTTATTTTGATTATTTACATATTTCATTAACTTCATTTGTTGTGTAAGGGGCTGGGTGTCAGATTGGGGCACTGAAATGACTGTGTCATTAGAATGCCATTAGAATAGTATATCTAATATAAATAATTCAAGTACTAAACATTAAATTGTAGATAACAGTGATGAGTGCTAAATAGGTCTAATGTTATTGACAGTGTTGCTTTTCGTCTATATAATTGCAGAAAGAACTGGTTGTCTTCTTGGGCAGTGTTGCAGGGTTCATCTTTACTTTTTACCAAAACTCAAGGAAGTAGTACAAGCTGGGTAAGTATTTCTCCTCTGTGGAGGTGTTATACACTTAAATTATGTGAGTGGTATAATATATGAGTGTTAAGGGTCTAAATTTCCAAAGTCCTTGAAGTAAGCACTTGCACATATAAAAATAAAAGACAGTTTCCTTCATTTGCAAGAGAAGACTGTTTAGAAAAGTCTGGCTGGCTGTGTTAAAATCAGCAGTTGGCTTTATCCTTTGAACTGACAGTTCACAACTTCAGCTTTGCAGAATATTGACTCCTTTACAGGATATTAAAGCTTTTCTATATTTATAATCATTATTTCAGATATTTATTAGAAAATAGGTAGTCATGTGGCTGGACCCATCTTTGCTTGTCTGACCCTTTGTAACTAGGGGTTGACTCAGATGTTCAGTGTACCCATAGAACCAGGGCAGAAGAGCAGTTTATTCTTTGACTGATTCAGTCCGGGAGTCCTGGAGCATTTTGACCTCTTTACAGTCTGTTTTTAAGCCTAGAACTGAAAGGCTCCATACAATCTAGAATGTTTAAACCTCCTAGACTTACTGCTGACTGAGCCACTCTTGATTAGCTCCTTCTGAACTCAGAACTGTACTGATAACTCATTCACTGTTCTGGCTCAAACTCTTTTCCAAACTGCTTGTTCAAACAACTTCTGCCAAACCACCTCTGCATCTCTGCCTCAGACTCCTCAGATTACTCCTATGTCTCTGTCTCAGTCAGGTTGCCTCAGACTGCTTCTGTGTCTCTGACTCTCTAAGCTGAGAGCCTACTTTTCTATTGTGAGAGTTTCCATGTCACTCACTCAGCCAGCTCTTCCTCCGATTCATCACTTTGCCTGCCCTTCACTCTGACTCATCTCAGACATCAGTTCCTGTCTGACACTGACTCCTTCTGAGCTCTGCTTCCTGTCTCTGCTTCTCTTACAGATTAAAGGCATGTGCTACCACTGCCTTCCGAATACTGGAATTAAAGCTGTGAACTAACATTCTTTCTGCATTCCATCCAGACCACACAGGCCTCTGAATGTGATCTCTTCATATAGATCTTGGATTTGATCTCTTCCTAGCTATTGCACAGGCCTTTCAATGTGATCCTTTCCCAGAGCAGCCATGTTGTGGGTTAAATGATTAAATATTCCTCTGCAATGCAGCTTTTAGAAGAAAAAGAAATGGGGCTTTTCTTTGTGGCCTGCTGACACTTTGTATTTTGGTGTTCACGAGTATTACTCAATTACTTATAACTACCAATTTGTGACATACAGTTGCTAACGTTTGTTTAATACTGGTATGTGTCAGCTGTTTTAAATGCAAAGAATTATTTACATCTTATCCCCTCTACTCTAAAACAGCTGTTTCTCTTGTCCTTTTTCCCATTGCAGATGTATCAAACATTCAAGTAACTTTAAGACCTTACAAATACTAAGTGACAAATCTGGGTTTAGAATGTTGAGAGTTGCTCCAGAGTTCATTTCTCTGGGTATTTCTAGGACTTTGAGTAATTTCATTTGAAAATTTAAATTAAATTTCATTTAAAATAAATTTTAAAATGAAATTATCCTAAATGTGTCCAGTCTGCTTCATATCCTACTCTAACCATCATTTTCTTACAAATACTGATTTTTTTCAAGTTAGCATAGGACTTATGGTCCTGTGTTTGAAGAAAGAGAACTCCATTATCAAACTCCAGCAGCTCTTTGTTTTCTGCTTTTGTGATGCATCTGTGAACCTGCTAAGCCACACGTTCCCGAGCATATTAATTCTCAGCTGCTCTGATAATGGGACTCTAAAAATCCAAATCACTGTGCACAAATCTGAGCACTTTAGAGCATTTCTTCTTTTTGCCTCAGTAATCCTTAAATTTGTTCTCTGTTCAGCCAGTATAGTGGAAATGACTAATCGTATGCATTCATATCAGAGGATGGAAATGTTTGGCCCTTCCCTTCCCCTCCCCTTCCCTCCCCTCCCCTCCCCTTCCCTCCCTCCCCTCCCCTCCTCTCCCCTCTTTTCCTTCCTTTCCTTCCTTCCTTTCTTCGCTCGTGTAATACATCCAGTGTCCCCTCCACCCCCAAGGCTGGCCTCGAACTCACAGAGATCCACCTGCCTCTGTTTCCCAAGTGCTGGGATTAGAGGTGTGTGCCACTACCACCTGGCGTTAAAAGTTTTGAATGTAAAAAGAGGAGAATTTAAGATAATCTGCTTATTATATACAGTTAGTGTTCTTGAATACACACACCTATGTGTATATATCATATAAAGTCTTTTCTCTTTTTTCTAAAATGAAGTTTGGAAGTAATCAGTCCAAACCAGAATTCACAGTGGACCTGAAGGGGGCAACAATTGAGATGGCATCAAAGGACAAATCCAGCAAAAAGAATGTATTTGAGGTAATACATTATTTTTTAAATAGCTCACATTCTTGGCTTTAGTATGCATATGTTTAGTTTTAGCATTTTGTTGTGATAAAGTTAGGCAAAGTTTGTGACTGAGTCATTTGTACCATAATGTAAGGAGTGTGTGTGTGTGTGTGTGTGTGTGTGTGTGTGTGTGTAAGTATAAATAGCTTCATTTGCAGGAACTGAGGGTTACAAGACATTGTTTCATAAATCCTTTCTTTACTAGCAGTAATAAAATGATGTGATTCCCTAATATCTGAGAATAAGTTTAGAAGGTATTTATTGGAGAAGCTATGTAGGTGTGGGGTATCTTGTGTCTTCTTAGTGTTGCTGTGGCCCTAGAACTGTTTTACAGAAATGAAGTCTCTCCTCGTCACTCCAAACCTTCCATAGCAGTTCGTGGTCTCATATCAGTTCATCTGTCACCATACAGCAGATTATACAACAGGCAGCTTTGCAAAAGAGACCCTCTCACTTGCTCTAGTTATTCCTGGACGAGAGTGTGACTGAAATGCTCTCATTTGAGACCATTCATGAGGCTCAAATGGAGTGGGTGGTCTGAGCTAACCTCGTTTCCTCTCGTGCCTTGTATTGGCTCATCTGTGATGGATAGGCTTCCTAACAGGCTTCTCCACATTGCAAGTCAGGGTTCAAGAGATGAAAACCTACAGTTTGCATGCACGCCCGCATGTGCGCACACACACACACACACACACACACACATTTGTGTGTATATATATGTGTGTGTATATATGTATGTATGTATATATATTCAGATCAAGAAAATTCCTCAGGCTATGAAAAAATTAAGCTGTGTGAAGTAATATAGACTTTTATTTCTTTACAAATGTTTCAGGTTTAATTGTAAATGTATTACTTTAATCCTTTAACTTATTTTTAAATGATAACTATACCATTTTGGGTTCCTGAATTACTAGATTTTTATTCAGAATTTATTACAAAAACAACTTCATGTCCTATTAAAATAACTAGACTGGTATTGACACTAATAAAAGACATTTCATAGCTGCTTGGTACCTCCACTGCTATCAATATGAGACCCAGTGCCTGGGACACGGGGGCTTTGAAGTACGTTTTCATTTATTGTGCTGAGAGCACTGACCATGTTCTTTCCTCGCCCTTCTTTTCTCTAAAGCTGAAAACTCGCCAAGGAACGGAACTGCTAATTCAATCTGATAATGATGCTGTTATTAATGATTGGTTTAAAGTTATTAGTAGTACTATCAATAACCAGGTATGTATTTGACTTAAATAAAATTTTTATTGCAGAGCCAGCATGGTGGCACATGCCTTTAATCGCAGCACTTGGGAAGCAGAGACAGGTGGATCTCTGTGATTCTGAAGCTAGCCTGGCCTACATAGAGAGTTCTAGGACAGCCAGAGCTACATTATAAGACCCTGTCTCAAAAAAAACTTCTTTTAAAGTGCAGAGCTGTTTTTCTGGTTTTCTAATTGCTTATTGTGTAGGCAGATTTCAGTTTCTAGATGGAAAGACTGCATGCATGTATGTTCTAACCCAGGTGAGAATGGCAAAGGTCAGTATGTGTCTAGTAATGTAACCATATGGTCTCACTTAGAAAACGTTTGTGGCCAGAGGATTTGTTTTAGGTGTTGGTTCATGAAGACGGGACCAACAGTGCTTAGTGCATAGTACTTACTCCTTACTCAGTGCCCAAATAAGTTGGCAGGGATGCTGTTTGATGGAAAGAGCCCAGAGGTCAAGTTTTGAAGTGTATACAGCCGTAGGATCATCAGTGTGTCTCTGGTGACACCTTGTCTACTTTTCTGTTCCTTCTCTCCTGAAGGTGTTCATTGTTCCCATGCTTCTGGTAAATTCTTATTTATGCGACAACAAAAGGAATGTTAGCAGTAACAAACAGGCCACCAAGAGCTGTGTGTTCCCAGCATTCTTAGCCTCTTGCGTTGAATTGAGGATCATCTAGCTGAGAGAAATGAAAGATAACACTTATCAAGGGAAACATTAGCTTTTTAAGCAAATAGATCATGAAACTATATATAATATAGTATTGTATAATATATAATGTTTTTACTTTTATCCCTTTTTATTTATCCTTGAAACTACAACCAACTGTTTTCTTTTCATACTTTCTAAACTGGTTTCCAAATGTAATGGTCTTTTTGTCTGCCTGTGGGTTTGCTGTGCTTGTTTTTGTGGTGTCTGTCAGCCCAGGGCCTTGTATGTGCTAGGCAAGCACTCTACCGCTAAGCTCATCCCTAAAGTGCAATTGTTTTTGGTAGCCAGTGGTCCCTTCTTAGAAACCTCTTATGACCGTCATGAAAATCCAACAACTCGAGCCCTGTCTCCATCTATTCAGAAGTGCCTCTTTCTCTAAGCCCGTGTAGGTTTTCAGCTGTAACCACAGCACATACAGAGTGCTTGTGTACTGGGCGGCAAGCAGTACCAGTCCACAATTTCCTCTGCAAAAGTTACAGTCAAAGACGGAACAACCAAAGATGGCTAGCTGCACATGGAGTAAGGTGTGGGGTACTGTAGCGCTGAGGGAGGGCAGCCTCCTACAAACACATCGGTAAGGGCTAGCCTAGGAAAGCTGGGGAGGCACTGCAGGGCAGTGCTGTGTGTGTGCTTTGTTTTTGAGGTCTCTAGGACCAGGGGATGAGGCAAGGGAAGGGAGAGGAACATATTAACATATTTACTGTGAAATATGAAATACCTACTGTTTCTGTAGTGTTGGAAAATACAGAAGGGGCAAATGTGGCTTAATTCTGAATCTCAGTGTGAGAGGCAGGAAGATTGCTGCAAGTATGAGCCAGCCTGGACTTGGAGAGAGCTTATTTTAAGCAATTACAAAATGTTACTGAGAGATACTGGCTAAAAGACTCAATGGGGTAAAGATGTGTTTCTTATTTATAGATGAGAGACTTTGAATCTCTTTAAAATTCCCAATAGTTTTTCTGGTAGAATTTGAGAACCTTATTCTAAAATTCTCTTAGAGATAAAAAGGGCTAAAAGAACCCAAGACTTCCTAGAAGAAGGAAGTAAATGATCTGCTGTACTGCTTATTAGGACTTTATAAACCTGCACTAGACAATGGAATTTCATATCTGTGCAGGGGTAGACAAACAGATCTGTGGAACAGAGTTAAGTGCCTAGAAACAGACCTACCTACCTGTGGACATGTTACAGAGACAGCACGCACTGTGGAGCAGCAAGGAAGGATATGCCTTTTAGTAAATAGTGCTTGTATAACTGAGTTTCCAAGAAGAAATGGGAGCTTCCCCCACACCACAAGCAGAAATAATTCCAGTTGAGTAGACTTCAGTGAGAAGGGTGGGACAGAGTCCTTAGCTTCAGTCCACGTTTTCATCCTGTACAAGTTACCTTGGTGAGGCTGTAGAATTCTGGGTGCTTTTTAGCACCTAATACCTGTGAGCATTAAGTGTGTCTTACACTGTTTCCACAGTGTAATAATTTGCTCTTAAATGTTTCATCACAGGCAACATAGTTGTCATGTCCAAGAGTGTAAGTCTGACCCTTTTGTGCAGGAGGTAACTGCTTTGTCTTTTATCACCCAACTTCCTGCCTGGTGTTTGCGCCACCCACGTGTAATGTCAAATGAGACCGTTACACCTAGTGTTCTGTGAGTTACTTTCTGTGTTTGTCTTTTAGAAGTGAATGTTAATGTCATTAAAGGGGAAAACATACTTTTAAAGATTGATCACATACCTAAACATACATGCAGACACTGTTCCCTGGCGTTACTGGTAAGAGTGAGTTATGGTTCGTTCTGAAAAGTAAGCTGTTCAGCTACAGCACTGTTAGAAGTGATGCGTGTTTGGAAAACCTGTCTCCAGCAGGGAGCAGAAGCTGATGACGCAGCTGAGGAAGAAGCACCAGATTCGCCAGGAGTAGAGAAGCAGGATAAAGAAAAGGACCAGAAGGAGCTTAAAAAACTTCGTTGTAAGTTCTTTCCTCATTTTGCTCGTCGTTTGAACAAACTTCTAGTGTCTCCTCAGTTGTAAATAAATGCCTGGATAAGCGTGCAGTCTCCAGTATTAGAAAAGTGATAGGATTAAACACTGTTAGTCATTGTCATTTTTAACCACAGTATGCATCCATGTGATAACGTTAAGGTGGGTACGTTTCTCTTGAGGCCTCTAGGAAGCTGGACTTGGTTGATTTAAGTACATAGTTTTGCATAGAATCTTAGGCATTTGGAAATCGAAGTCAAGGGATATGTTTCATAGATTCCCCAGGCACCAGGCCGCTCCATGTCCTGAACTAAGATATTCTGTGCTCATGCACACAGCCATGTGCTTGGATCTCCCAAGCACACAGACAAGCAGGAGCAGAGTTAAGCCAGCAGTTCTATGAAAGATAGCTTCTAATACAGACCTTTGTGAAGAATATTATTGATAATGGCCATTAGCTGTGACTCCATACCTTTTCCAGCTTATTTTAACTAATTCACATGCTTAACTAAGGATTTTTCTGACCTTCTAATTAAATGATTAGAAAGCTACTTCTTTTGTTTTCCAAGAGTATAATGAAGATTTTATACACACACACACACACACACACACACACACACAAAATTTCCACCTCCACCTCCTCCTCCACCTCAACCTCCACCACCCTGTCCTCTACCTCCTCCTCCTCCACCTCCTCTTCCTCCTCTTCCTCCTCTTCCACCTCCTCCTCCTCTTCCTCCTCCTCCTCCTCTTCCTTCACCTCCTCCTCCTCCACCACCTCCTCCACCTCTTCCTCCTCCACCTCCTCCTCTTCTTCCTCCACCACCAACTCCCTCCTCCTCCTCCTCCTTCACCTCCTCCTCCACCCTCCTGCACCACCAACTCCTCCACCCCCTCCTCCCCTGCTTCTCATGTAGTAGAATCACAGGCATGTGTCACCAAGCCTGGCTTAAAACTATATTCTTGATTGATATATTCTTTGCTCTTAATGTGCCCAAGCAGAATTATTTTTAACAAACATGATTAAGAATTCATGTTAATGTAGCTCATTAAGTCAGGATTGAAGGTAATATAGAGCAAGTTCCGTATCCTCCGTTCTAAGGTCAGAGCACAGATAATCATGAGAGCATCAGAAACAAACATACAGATTTTTCAGACTTTATATAGTTCACTAGGAAAAGGATTTTGGTTTATGTTGTAAATTTTGTGATCATTTTGCCCTCTGACACTGATGAAAACAGAATCACTTGTGAAGGTCTTGATGCATACCAAGGAAAGTACAGGTATAGTCAGATTTTAGTGGTAACATTTTAAGTTTTGCTTAAAATTAGAATAACCATTTGCGCTGTGATTTTAAACCATGAGGTTAATGTGTTTCGAGTCATCTGTCATCATAGGCTTCTGTTAGAAAAGTTTCATGAAACAGCTAATACCTGTTTGTCTTAAGCAATGAAAGTATCCAGCATGGATTCTTCCGAACAGAAGAAAACCAAGAAAAACTTAAAGAAGTTTCTTACCCGACGCCCCACTTTGCAAGCTGTTCGTGAGAAAGGTTATATCAAAGGTATGCAGGAGAAATGATGTTTACAACAATGACTTTGGCAGAACAGAAATAACGTGTTTGAAGTCGTAACTGAACATTCTGAACGTTTACGTTTTTTTACTCATCAAGTTTTCAGGTACAGAGATTAAAGGCATTTGAATAATGAGCACTGAGTTTTCTAAAAGTGCACATGTAAGTGTAGCTAAAGCGTGGAGCCAGACATAGATCCCACACTACACTTTGAGAAATCTGTATCAGAAGACAGATGAGCTGTGGGTTGGGCTTGTTGTTCTTAAAGGTCACAAGAATGAGGAGTTTGGTTCTGCACTGCAAAGATCAGAAGTTAGGAATGTGACAGACAACCACTAACAGCATGAGAGAATGTTTGCTTTTAGTTCTAATTTAAGGTAATTTTTAAATTAGTAAAAGATGTTTCCCTCTAATTATTTTGTATGTTTCTTAATCCATTTTATGATCACTGTAATGTACCAGCAAATAGGAAAGTATCCCTTAAAAACACACATGTCTATGTATACCTGCAGTTCTTGTAATTGTGTTTGACTTAAATTTTGACTCAACCAGTGGCATTTATTCAGAAGTAAAGGTGAAGGTAATATATAATGTGCTTATGTGAGTCTGGTTATGAGGTTTGTAACAGAGACCATCACCAGATGTCTCTGCAAAGCATCTTCTCAGTGAAAACCAGAGACAAAGCCCGTTAAGGATGGATAGGAGACTTCTAGAGTGTCTAAGAGTTGGCTGATCCACATTACGCTGGCTTGGTGGTGGTCTCTGTTCCCAGTTCTTGGGAGGTGAAGGCAGAAACATCGGAAGTTCAAGGTCAGCCTTGGCTATGTAACCCAGCCTGGGTCATTTGAGACCCTGTCTCAAAAAACAAAACAAGCAAACAAAAACAGAAAAAAATGGGGCTGAAGAGATGAGCCAGCAGTTAACAATGTGTACTGCCTCTGCAAAGCACAAGTGTTCGATTCCCAGCACCCATACCAGGCAGCTTACAACCTCCTGTAACTCCAGCTCCAGGGGATCCAATGCCTATGGCCTCCATGGGCACATGCACTACATGCACATACCCATACACAGGCACAAAATAAAACTAATTAAAACCCCAACAAAACAAAGTAGCAATCTTAGGTGTTCTAGATAAGTACTTCTGGATAAAGCATGTAGGTAGGTTGGTTGTTTAGAGCCTTAGGAGGTCATAGAAACACCTTCAGGCTTTTTTCACTGAGGAATAATAAGTTGTCACCTTGTGGAGTTATTCATCACTTCAGACATTTTATTGTCCTGGATACTTAGCACATACACACACATCTTTTGTAGAATTGAGTGTTGGCTCAGGAAGGGACCATAGCTTGTTTTCATAGTGTTAAACTTGTTGAGGTATTTTCTAAGTGCTGTGCATGAGCACATGAGCCATGAGTATTGTTGATGGTAAGAACTACAAAATTCTTCCCTCCTAGGATTTACTGGCATGGCGGGCAGACAGGTTAAAGCGAAACAGTGACGAATACTGTAAGCCTTTCACAGTAACCAAATAGAAAGTGACTGGAATTTGGCTATCTTAGATTTTTATAAGGAGGTAATTTTTGCTTGAGACCAAGAATAAAGAAAGGGAACCATATTTAGGGGAAAAGCTCTCTGCAGGAGGAGTTTAAAAAACAAATAACCAAAACCCCCCCCCAAAAAAAAAACAAACCAAAAAAAACGGCCTTTCCCAGCAAGAGGGAGTCATGTTCTTGGAGATTATTCAGGAAGGCTGGTGTTCCGTTGAAGGAGGCACATGTTGTGGTAAATGGTGTCAGGAAACACTGCATGTTTTCTCTTGCACTCTAGGGACTTAGCCGTTTCCTGATGATTCCTTTTTTTTTTTTTTATTTCTTTTAGATCAGGTATTTGGATGTAATCTTGCTAGTCTGTGTCAGAGAGAGAATGGGACAGTGCCAAAATTTGTGAAGTTATGCATTGAGCATGTCGAAGAATACGGTAAGAGAGTGATTCCAAGTTTTGTTTTTCATATTAAAGCAAAACAGTTCACTGTCTCTGCATCCAGATCTCTAGGCCTGGGCCAGCAAGATGGCTCAGCAGGTAAAGTCCTGGCCACAGGCCTGAGGACCTGAGACAGAGAAAAAGAACCATTTTCTACAAGGTGGCCTTTGACCTTCACACTGTGGTACTCCCACCCCTTCCACACAACACACAAACACACACACACACACACACACACACACACACACACACACACACACACACACACAGAGTAAGTTTTTAAGTACGGCAACCAAAAGTTCCTTATGGTCCTGAAATGTATAAAAACAAATGAAGCATTTTGTTTTGCAAATATTATATACTTTCACCTGTTTTAAATTAAGGCCTTCAGACATCATCCAGTGTTTGATATGTTACCATGGCATCCACCCACGCCATTTGGAGTTGCCAGTATCTAAATGGAAACAGTGGTGATTGTGAAGCTAAGTGTAAGGACTGGTGTGCCACTGTGAGCGCTCAGCTAGAGAGTGTGTTGTGTTGGAAAGCTCAACTGTGAAGTATCTGAATACAGGAGTCCTTTGCAGGTCATTTCCTGAGAGTAAGACAGACTAATTGGTGTTTTTATTGAATTTTAACATAATTATACTAGCTCCTTAGGATGACAGTGTATTGACTGTAGTCACAGCATCTGGCACAGTTAGTACCTTGTGTTACTTAGTTTGTAACTTCTGCCAGTTTCAGACCTTTTGCCCATTGACGCAGTATGACAGCCAAGCCCCTGCACTGTTGACTTGCTTTATTTGAAGCTAAATGATTAGAAATGTGCTTTGTTCAAAATGTACAGCTTTGTTATTGAATGAGTATTTAATTCTTTAGTTTAATTATGTGAATTTCAAATGATTCTGGCCCATCTCTGAAAGAAACTTATAAGAATTATATGATTTGTTCTCTATAGAGCCACCAGTTATTGGCTTTTGATAGGTTATTATAAGAAGTTGGTGTGAAAGGCACAGAAGAGAGTGCCGGTTGCTTTGGGATGTGCATTTACATCATAAACTTGTGTGCAAAAAATGGGTGGGCAGACTTTATCTTCACTTTTTAAGCTATCCCCAGGTGTTACAGAGTTTATCTCAGTTGTTGGTATTTTGAGTTTCATGAGATGTTTTTCATGTGCTAAGCTACAGTATACCTGATAAACAGAATTGCTGCTGTTTATTAAACAGAATTCAGAGTAAATTGTCACCTCATTCCCCTGCCAAGAGTCCAAAAAGGCATTTAGAGGAAGAAAATATTTGTTCATTTGGTTTTCAGCTAATACTAAGAGTAAGAATTCTGAAGCTGAATTGTCTGTAGCTCCAGCGGCTTGGGCAGCTGAAGCAAAGGGTTGCTTGAGCCCAGGATTTCAGGGCCAGCCTGGGCAGTGTGGTAAAATCCTCAGATGGAGATATTTGCGTACCTTTGGAAGGAGCGAATGAGCCTCTTTCCAACATGGAGTATTATTTCCTCTTAGGCTTAGATGTTGACGGCATCTACAGAGTAAGCGGCAACCTTGCAGTGATCCAGAAGCTGAGGTTCGCAGTCAACCACGGTAAGAGCACACTAAGATCCAGAAGCATCGCCCGTGACTTTAAGAATTGGTTCAAAGCAATTTTTTTTAAATGTCTTATTTCTACTGTTTTCCAGATGAGAAATTGGATTTGAATGACAGTAAATGGGAGGACATTCATGTTGTCACTGGAGCACTCAAAATGTTTTTTCGAGAATTACCAGAACCTCTTTTTACGTTTAATCATTTCAATGATTTTGTTAATGCAATTAGTAAGTATGCTGTTCTACTCAATTTTTTTTTCTTAATACTGAAAAATCATTTTACAAATTAAACTATTGCACAGTTTGTTTAACAAGTTTTTCCAATGGATTACATAATTCCAGAAATTCTAAATGCTGCCACCAGATGTCACTGCATATTACCAAACGCTAGCTTCCAAACTCATTTCCTTTCATTCCATGAGAATGTGCTGCGAAGTATCTGTCTGCTTATTACTTTTTTTAGAACAAGAGCCAAGGCAGCGTGTCACTGCTGTTAAGGACCTTATCAGACAGTTGCCAAAGCCAAATCAAGATACAATGCAGATTCTGTTTAGACACCTCAAGAGGTAAGAAACTGCACAGGTAGGAGGTGTGGGATAGCACCATGGAAAGCCTGTGGAGACAGGGTCACCAAGATCCGATTCCATTTCCAGTTGTGTTACTTGCTGTCTTTGTAAGTTTTGAAAAAAAATGAAACTCCTTATAGCTCTTTTTCTTCTAGCAAAATGCTTTAGTGTGAAGACATCGTTAAAGTTTGTATTTCATGTAAAGTGTTTATATGATGCTCATCACATGGTAGCTATTCTGATAAGACTGAAGGTAATTAACATGAAGTTGAGTTTGCTCAAGTGAGGCATGTTGTATTATTTTAAAACAACCTTCATTGCTCTAGGTTTCTGCTACACAGCTACTTTAATAAATGATTTTGTTCATCCTATACAAATAACACTGAAATAGTAAAGTAGGGCCGGCAATATGGCTCATTATGTAAAGGCGTGCACTAGAAAATCTGAGGATCTGTGTTCAATCCCTAGGACCCACATACTAGAAAGAGATAACTCTCACAAGTTCTCCAACTTCCACATGTATGTGGCATATGCGCGCGCACGCACACACACACATACGCACACACGTACACATATACACCCAAATGTAAAAATAAAAGACTGAAGTACCACTTGGAGATAGTTTTTTAATAATAATAAATTGAAAGTTTTAATTTGTGTTCCCTTATGAGGCGATCTCCCCATGTAGAGGATAGATCATTGTTACCTGAATTATAACACGCATTTAAGACTATATCCTGTTCAGAAAGTGAAGCTAAACTAACACACATTTAAAGTTTCCCACAGTGTGTATAGTGCTAACCTTTGAGCTGTTAATTCAAAACAAGCCTCCTGTATCGGCCAGACTGAAATCTACTCAGTTAGACACTGTGTGTCACCCTGGCAACGTTAGCGCTCTCTTTCTAAATGCAGGCTGTTAGGTTTGTAATAAAATTCAAAGTTTTCCTCTATTTTTAAATTGTTTGTTTTCTCCCCCTAGGGTTATAGAAAATGGAGAAAAAAACCGAATGACCTATCAGAGTATAGCAATTGTTTTTGGCCCCACTCTGCTAAAGCCAGAAAGAGAGACTGGTAATATAGCAGTTCATACTGTTTACCAGAACCAGATTGTGGAGCTGATTCTCCTGGAATTAAGCACTGTCTTTGGACGCTGATGTTCATGAAAGACAGCCTGTGGAAGAGAAGCTGTATTCCAGAGATTTCAAGTTTTATGTGGTGTGTTTCATTCTTGGACCAAGCCGTGATTCTGATTTTGCACTTTCTTGAGAGGAAGAGGAAAATGAAGGTGCCAGCTAGGCCCTCATTTGCTGCTTTGTTGCAAGCAAACAGCAAGCTATGATTGCGTATAATTTTGGATTCATCTTATCCTGGATGCTTGCATTTCATACTCTGAATATCGGTAAAAAATCAAAACTTAGAATTCTAACCAGTCATATACACTGGATAATTTGGTAAGAAAAACTTTGTGGGTCCCCTGTGTTGTTGCCCTTGCTGTCCCAAACTGGATACGGTAGATTCCTTCTCATGGTCTGTAAGCTCTTTATTTGGTACAATGATAGTCATGGTAAGTTATTTTAAAAATGCTCTTGGGCATTTAAAACAAATGAAGTTGATCTTTTGAGACCTGTGTATTGCTTTTCTGAGGGTTTCTGTGTGAGCGACATCTTAAGTGCCGGAGCTCATGACCCAGACAGAATCCCTGGGTGAAGGTTTGCTGTCTGATTTTACCATCTCACAGCTTCCTTGCTGGGTACCTTAGTTGTTCGTTGGGGCAGCACACTGAGAGTACTTAAAACACTGTGATATACTGGAGTTCTGGGTAGTCTTAAGTCAAATCAGGGTGTTTGGTACCTGTCTTGCTGTACTGAATTATTGCTAACAATCTTGATTATGTTTAGTGCCATATTGAGTTCTCGGTATGACCCTGTGGAAACAGACATTGTTTGGTGTAAATACGGGCTAAGGACTTAATATAATTTAGCTTATGTATATAACTGTGTTGTACAGACTCAGAGTACATCTAACCCAGTGTTTCTACTCATGACATTGGTAACTTTTCATGAATATTAGGCTTCCTCCAGAAATAGGCCATTATTTGGGAAAGTTAAACCATGCACTTTCAGATTCTAATTACATTTTCAGATAGATCACTGCAACGCGAATGGTACTGGGAACACTGAGTAGACTTGCTAACTAGTGAACACACTACACGGGGAGCCCTTTAGGTTATTCAGTATGTACAGAAAACACTAGGGAAGTCATCACAGAATTCCAACCCCAGCTTGAATGGTGGAAACCTGTGTAATAAATTAAATGGATGTTGGATAGAAAATGACACTGCGAAATTTGAGTATTTTCTTTTTACATTACTAATGTAGACTGATTTGTATAATAAGACAGGGTTTGGAAGGTTTTGTTACAGGGAGGCATGGTCTGTTAAAGATTTTTAAATGTATTTTTCTAGATTAACTGCTGTATATGAAATGTCTAATCTAATAAAGGAAACTATAATATGCTTAGAGGTTTTTTTCCATTGGTGATGTGCATTTTGGTTCTTAATTTTTTGCTTTGTTTTTATTTAGTGGAATACTTTTAATACCTCATTTTAGAAAACCAACCAAATCCATATTTCCTGTGGCAGATCGACTTTTCTCACTTCTATTCTTTCTGTACCAACACCTCCCTAACACTGCATATTTCTTCATCAGAGTTTGAAAGAGACCATGATTCTTATTCCTAGGATTGCATTTGTAATTTCCAGATTGCCTTCCTGGGGAACAGTTTGTGTTTGTGTGTATGATCTGTCCAAAACCTTTCTCCTAAGTCTTGTGGCTAAGGTACTGTATGTGTTGTGATAACAGACTAAGCTGCTTGACATCTAACACAGATGGCTCTGGGTGGGGAGAAGTTCCAAATCAGGATGTATAGAACTGGAGATGCTGTTAATAACTCAATGTGCTTTAGGACTCTTGTGTTTTGACTGTATACCAGGAAATCAATTAGACTCAAATCTGTGATCTGTGGTGTTCTTTCTCTTGGTGGTCATGAACATGTCAAAGGTTTAAAATTGTTCTGTGTTTCTTGTTTCAAAGTACATGTGTGTATGCAAAGTCTTTAATGTTGTATTGGTCTACCACTAATAATTGTAACAGTGTATGTACAATGAGATCAGTGTCTTGTGTTTTCATCCTTTGTGAATTAGAAATTATCAATTGTTTTTGTAAGAAGAAACCAGTAATATTTTCCTGTCTTGACAACTTGATTTTTTAGCAGAAAATATATTAAAAGCTAAAAATAAATATTATTAGTGGAGTTTTATTTACTAATAGGACTGTCTTCACAACAGCACAAGAATGCAATGGAAAGGAAAAGTGTATTCAAATCACTATTAAAATTCTAGTTAGAAAAATACTTCCTTAAATATTGTATCAATGAAGTATTTTTACCATATACTCTGAAGAATATGAAATATATCTGAAAAGGTGTTATGTTTTAGATAGAGGCAAATCTAATTTTTTTCTTTTGTGAAGAGTACAAATAAAATCATGAATTCAGCCAAACTTCAAACTTAGTGGCAGATAGGCTATGTTCATACAGATATACCCACACACCATTGCCCACGGAAGTGAAAACTCACCCAGTACAGTAGTGGCTGATGCCTGGAGGCCTGTGACTATTTTAATGTCAGTGCTTGCATCTTTGAAACCTATAATATTGGATAGTAAGTCTGCAGCAGCAGAAAAAGTTACTCTGTAATTGTGCCAAGAGTTTTTTTTCCCAGCTAGTAGAGAAGCTTCAAATTAAACATGGAGTTTCCTCTTAATACTAACTCCTCAGACGTCTGTATAAGAATTTACAGAAGTATCCAGAGTACACGGAGGATAACCTGCTCTCACCAGTCTAGTAAAAGTTACATGTTCCAATACTGCTCTTGGACGGAAGATTAAAAATGCTTAGAAACTAGAGTCTTGTGCAGTTCACCTTTGTGTCTGAACTCCAGCCATCTGCCCTGATCTAAGGGTCCTCATTCGGGAGATGCGTCTCTAGCTTATGACTAGAAAAGGTGTTTTACTATGCCTGCCATTCACAACAGTGTTGGAAATGGGGCACAGGTTTTTTTTTTAAACATTTTCTAGTACGTGTAATAAAATCCTCTTAAATGTGACTTTTTAGTTTGAAATTAATAGAAAAAAAGTGGGTATAGAAAACTAGCAGACTGGTAACAATGGTGTATTGAAGTCTCTTGGAAATTCGTGAGCTGTAAGTAGGCCAAGCAGAGTCAGGCCAAGCCGAGCCAGAATGTGTATTGGAGAAAGGGGAAGCACAGGGTGCCTGATGAGACTGTCTCCAATCACCAGGGCAAGCCAGTTCCCTGAAGAATCCCACTGAGTCTTCTCTACTTCGGTCTGTAGACCAAGGTGGCGGTGAGTATATTCGGCTTGATTGCGCCTTCACACGTTAGCCTTATGTGGGTCTGGCCTTCACACATTAGCCTTATGTGGGTCTGGCTCATGAATGAACGCTTTGATTTCCTCCTCTGCTGTCCTCCCATGGGGCCATGTGAGCAGAAGCACTTTGATAGTGCTCACAGCACTTGCAGACAAACCACCGGAATACTTAATTTCTTTTTCCTCCTAAACTTTCCCCTTATTTTACTTCCTGTCAGTGTTTTCAGATAAGCATGCTTTGGTAGAGATGTTTAATTGCTGGTGCTGGTAGCCAGCTCTTTCAAGTAGTTGTGATACTTGTGGTTCATGGAGAGTGGATTGAAACTTGTCTTGAACCTTTCACAGTTGACGAACTCCGCAGATGCATCAGAATGGCTCACGATGCTGAGAGGCTTTAGCAGCGGGGCCTTTCCAGGTGAAGTCTTGACTCAGTGACTTGGGAGATTCTGCATACCATTCAAGGCCTCATCCCTGTGGGGCATTCTGAAAGTTCACATTCAGGCAAGAGCAATGTGAAGCAGTATCTTTAATTGATAAATGAAAGGCTAGTAGGAGCCTTCATAGTCAGGAGGGTTTTGTCTGCCTGTTTCCACAGATGAAGTAACAGGCCTGGGTTGCTTATGAATGCCACCAAATTACAAGCATGCTCATCAACTAAAGCCTGAGGCTGTTTGATCAAAGTTATTGTGTATTAACATTTTTTTGGTATGGTACATTTTGATCATGTTTTTCAGCTCCTCCCAGGTTCTCTGTACCACCCTACATACCAAACTTAATGTCCAGTTCTCTCAAAAAACAAAATGAAAATAAGACAAAAAATGCAGAAACAAAATTAAAGAAAAAAACACAAAACAAACCAAAAAACCCACCTCACAGTGTTCATTTTGTATTGGCCAGTCACTCCTGGCTGTGGTAAAGGGAATTTTGCACACTTTGGGGTACTCCCTCCCAGACCCCTGATTATGCACAGACCCCACCCAAACACCAATTTTCAGTGCAAAGAAATTTCATACTAAGCAGGAAAAGTGAAGGTGGCTGCTTCTGAGTTGTACAGAAACAGCAAAGGAAAGACTTTGCAGCTGTACTTTTAACCAGGAGGAAAGGGAAGACAAGTCAGGATAAGATCATGATCGGGCATGCGAATTAGGGTCCAATGAGAGATTTTGTTTTTGTGTTTTTGAGATCAGGTTTCTCTGTTGTAACTCTGGCTGTCCTGGAACTCACTCTGTAGACCAGGCTGGCCACTAACTCACAGAGATCCACCTCCCTCTGCCTCACAAGTGCTGGGATTAAAGGCGTGCGCCCCCACTGCCAGGCCTAATGGGGGATTTCTGATGACTTTGGTGGGCTGAGGAAGGGGCCTTGGTGTTCAGTCTCAGAACTTAGTGGCCAAATAAGGGAATTGACCTTGGTGGCTAGGTTCAAGAGTGAGATCTAATGTTTTACTAAGTGAGGGGAAGGAGGAAGAGCAGGATCTGCTGGTACCATGTTGGGACCCCTCTGAGCCCTTTATTCTTGGGGGCAGATGCCACATCTACCAGGCCTGTCAGAGCCTCACACCTGGGACCTGCTCTTAAAGTGTGGTTGATAGGCCTAGTGAGATTCCATTGGCTCTGACAGGGTGGGAGCCTGTGTTCACTCACCATGCCTTCACTGCCGCCCTCCTTCTCCCCCTCTTTCAATGCTGTGACTGTCTGGCTTGAACATGTGCATGCGCAGGCCTTGTTTAGGCTGCCACAATCTCTGAGTTACTGTCTGCATCAGTCCTGTTGTGTCTGCAAGACGACATTTTTTTTAAGCCATCCACCACGTGTGTCCTCGTCTGCATAGATCCCAAGCCCTGAGGGGAGGGGTTGGTGAAACATCACATTTAGGACTGAGTGCTCCAGGTATCTTGCTCTCTACATTGTCCAGGTGCAGGTCTCTGTTGGTTTCCTTCTACTGCAAGGAGCTTCTCTGATGAGGGTTGAGCAGCATGTCATTAGGAGTCTTTTATTGCTACGAGGAACTGGTTTTGATTGTTAATTTAATATGATCAATTTGAGATCAGTTGCACCTTTTTTCATAAGTGATCCACCTTGGGGGATGCCTGAAGCCTTGGACAGTACCGAGCTATCTCCCTATCTATGTTTATCCATCCATCCATTCACATGTATCTGTTTCTCTTTATGTATAGTAGGCTCTACACGTGGATTCAGCCAAGCACCGACTTAAAAAAAAATGCAGCATAGCAAATACTTGTTTCGTAAGTAATCAAGATGACTTCAGTAATGTGGGAGCATGGCTCAGTGTAAATGCCATGGATTTTAGTGTCTGCTAGGGAAGAGAGTCTTAGAACTGATCCTCCAACTGAGGGATCCAAACACTGATTTTCCCAGTGAACCCTGCAACATTGCCACGCACAACCAGCACCAATCTGTCCGGTGGTTTTAAAGTTATGACTTGGTGTTTCCTGTGCATCACCGCCCTTGCACTCTGGGGCCATCGTTAAGTAAAACAAGTTAACTTGAAAGCCAACACTGTGGTACACTGCAGTTCATCTGAGAGCCCCAGGTAACTACCCCGAGATGAGACACATTGTGACATCACCAAACGAAAGGATGGGTTATGTCTCAGGTGGGACTCAGAACAGTGGACAACTTAAAAACTATTCCTTAAATTTCCCTTTAATATTTTTGAGCTATCACTATACAGTGGGTCACAAACAGCTGTAGTCACAAGGAGACAATACAGGAAAGGGGGTATTACTGTAAGGCATATATTCTAGTAAGATCAGTACTACTGGGGAGGGGGTGACTTGTTTCATTTTCTGGTCTTATTGTCAGGCTAAGATAACTTTGTGACATTGAAATCCTATTCTTTTGCACGTTGTGCTCATTATTATATGGGGGTGACATGGGGTAGGGCTGGTTTTGCTGTCTCTTCATTCTGGCTGCATAGAAAATAAACCAGCATATCCCCCTTCCCCCAGCAAATAATTAAGATGTGAGGGTTCTGTTTATATCCATTGACATTCCTAGACAGACCATTATGTATATTCATCTCTTTAGTGTGTGTGGGCTTTCACTTAGTTCTGTATAAGAGAGTTGTCCAAATATTGTAGGTGTAGGTGCCAACCACATGTGAAAGTTCTTTGTGGTAAAACAGTTAAGATTTGCTATTTTGAATTTGTAACTCTGCATGGCTAAACATTCATAGTGAGCAGCCAGCTCTGCTCCAACTCCACAACTTCTTACTGAAGCTTACGCCCATTGAACAGCAACCCCTGAATCCACCGCCAGTCCTTGGCCCATACATTTGTTCTGTCTCTGTGACTGTGATTAATTTATCTAAATACAGTCATACAGTATTTGCCTCTTTGTGGCTGGCTTATTCATTTCATGCTTTTGAGGTACTTCTATTTATAGTATGGGGTCCCCTTCCTTTAAAGGCTGAATAATATTTTGTTATCCATGTCAGTCAGCAAGCAGGTGGTTTGCACATCTTGGTCACTGTGGATAATGCTATTAGAAGACAGTATGGATAACTGTCTCTTTGAGAATCATCCCAGCACTTGGTGGAAGGCAGAGGCAGGAGGATTTCTGTGAGTTAGTGACCAAGCCTGGTCCACAGAAAAGAACCAGCCAGAACTATATTGTGAGGCCCTGACTAACAACAGCAAAACTGACTCTTGACAGTGGTATTGACTCTGACACCAAAGACAACAAAATAAGACAAAATGAACTTCATGACATTTTGTGTATTAAAAGAAATCAACAGAAAAAGAAGGGCGGGCTCACAAAGAGGAATAGGAAAGAATGTTTGCAATCATATCTGGTAAAGACCCAGGATGCAAAACTAAAACTCAACAAAAAACCAATTCAGAACAAGCAAAGGACTTGAATACGTTTCCCCATAAGATACACAGAGAGCCACTGAGTGCACGAAAAGATGCCCAGCGTCTGGTCGAAGAGGGTGGTTTGAAAAGAGATACAGCCTTACATCCATTAGGATGCCTGCTCTCAGGAAAGCTAATGTAAGGATGTGGAGAAACTGGATGCTGGTACAGTTGGGTGTAGAACAGATGCCATTTCGCTCAACAACTCCTTAGTCATAGTAACCTCATTTCAGATGCTTAGTAGTCACATCTTGTGGCCAGCAGGATTTCATCCTCAGAGAACATTCTGGAAGATTGGTTGTGAAGAATAATTACAAAACAAGAATTTCTGCCAAGTGCTCAGATACAAGAACTAAGGCAGAGACTTTTTGGTCCTTCTTGTATAAGACACTAGAGTTTTTTAACATTAGGGAGGGAATATAGTTTAAATAGAGAGCTCCCAAGCCTGAAGTCCTGTCATAACATAGGCCTGTGTATTGGGGCTACCAGAGTGGGCAGAATGTACTGTAATTTCCAGTTGCAACTTCATCAAAATTGGATTTTTAAGAAGACATGTTGAAATTGTCTTGAAAGCTCACTCTCTTCAGGGAGGTGACCTGTACCGTGAGAACCTTTTCAGAACCCTGCTACAATCTCACATTTCAAATTGGAGGAAATTCTACCTTTTGGGAAAGATTTTCTTTCTTTTCTGTTTTTTTCCTTCCGAGACAGAGTTTCTCTGTTGTAACTCTGGCTGTCCTAAACTCACTCTGTAGACCAGGCTGGCCTCCAGCTCACTGAGATCTGCCTGCCTCTGCCTCCAGAGTGCTGGGATTAAATGCATGAGCCACCACCACTTGACTGGGAAAGATTTAGAAACCCTGCAGAGCTAGTGAGAGCCTTGTCTCTGAGCTGCTTCACTCTCCTCTCCGCAAACTGCAATAATGTACTGGAGATGATAGGAAGACCTCTAAGTGCCTGACATTCAAGCATGAATAAAAGAACACTGTTGGTAGTCTCGAAGCAAATGACTGGGTCTGCACGTGATTGCACCAGCTGCTTGCTGAAGTGTGTGTGGATTACAACTTCAGAAGAGCCCTCAGAACAGGTGGGCAATTAGTATTTTTGTTTTTCACCAAATTACTATTTGGTTAAAGAGTGCAGGGTATTTTTTTTTTCTAGAGTTAATACTCATGTAGTTAACATACAATGTTCTAGCTGAAGAAGCTGATATGGATGTATTTTCAACCTGGCTCTAAAGGCTTTCTGTGAATAAGGTTAAGTTCTTTAAAGGGGATGTGGTTCCCCTTAATCCAGCTCATTGTGTTTCACTTGAGACAGATCTCTGGAGTGGCTTTACCCTCTAGAGAAGTGGGCTCACCTCAGCTTCTCATCAAGTGCACAGGGACATGACACTTCTTGTCACCCTTCTGCCTTCCCACTCTGTCCCTGTTGCTGTTTGCTTTTGACAGTTGAGCTGCTCCCCGGGAGGCTGTCATAGGACTTCTGAGGACTGTTCAAAATATATGTTTTTTTCCTGGAGAAGATGGATTCAGTGGTAAATGCATCTCGGGGTGGTGGTAAAAAAAAAAAAAAAAAAAGTAGACATCACCATCTTGAGAAAGATACTAGATTACTTCTGTCAAGCAAGAATCCCAGCATCCTTGGGTGACAATTCTATGCTATTCTCTAAACCAGATCTGAAGGAACATTCCTGATGCACAGCTACATCTTGTTACTGACCTCTACATCCTGTCTCCTGATCCATTGTTAGTCAAGCCAGTGACAGTGGCCGGACATCCTTAGCCAGCAAACTGGTTTTGTCAATGCTATTAGCATGCCCAGTTGCCCTCAAGTGCCATAAAACAAACGTCACCGAATATGAGGTGCTATTTTAAACTATGTGTCTAGAAACACTGAAATGAATGGGAAGAGTTTAAGCGGTCTGCCAGGAAGACCTCCCTGACTGACTGAACAGATTCCGTGCGTTCGTTTTGATGTCTGAGTATGAACTATTGTGCTGTCCTCTGCGGCTACGATAATGCCCAGAACACCCCTGCTCACACATTCACAGAGTAGGCTGGGGATGGCTGCTGCATTTCTTTCATACATGATCAATTGCAGTAGCTCTTTAAAAGTCCCTCAGTGCTAGGCATGGTGGTACATGCCTTTAATCCCAGCAATTGAGAGAGCCAGAGGCAGGTGAGTTCAAGGCCAGTCTGGTCTACTTTTGAGTTACGGGACAGCCAGAGCTACATAATGAGAACCTGTCTCAAAAACCAAATAAGTCCCTCAGTCAGTTACCAGGATGGTCTTGCCAGTCCATGGAGGTTGAGCTAAGATGTGTAGTTGAATGTACTGAGAGCGACTTAATACTCAATTACTTTGTTGATGTAAAGGGAGCACGCTTGTTAAACAGACGAGAACTGTCGCAGGCTTGGATGAAGCAGTTTCTATTGATGAGCGCGTTCTCAACACCAGCTGAATCAGCCTGTCATAAAGCAGCTCCATGTGAAGTGACACATCCAGGAAAACATGCATGCATTAAAGCAGTAGTGACCACGCAAGCGATCCACGTCCTGTACTTCCTGTATGGAAAGCGCATAAAGAGAAAGGATTCTGGAGTTAGGATGGCAGCATACATCCCCAGTCCCAGTATTAGAACAACCTGATGGCTGACGGGAAAACAAGGTGATGAGATTTCCCCAGCCCCCACATTCAACAAGGGAGAGCAATGTACTGACCACCAAGGTCTGCAGCGCGGTGGCGTCAGAGGCCCGGGGACAGGAGAGCCCAGGGAGTACAGTTAGCACAGGCCCTAGAAATGAGCACTAACGTTGCGGTGCTCCGGGACGAAGCGCCGAGCTGAAGAAACGCAGGAAGTGAGGAAAAGACCAGGGTAGAGGCGGTAACAAGCTGGTGCGGACCAAGGCGGGGGTGGAGGTTGAGGGGGGAGGTGGGGGGTGAAGGAGGGGCCGAGGCGCCACTCAAAGGGCATTTTCACACGGTGCACAAACAGCACCAAAATAAACCCCGAAGGTGACGGGAACCTGGGTCTAGGCTCGCCTCAATACTCAGGTGAAACTAATTTTGCATAAAAATAAGCAAAATTAGTATCACGGTCACGTCCATAAGTAGAACAAGGAGCAGAATACCACATCTGTGGAAAAATAAAACACCTCAGAAACACACTTCAGCTCGCTGTTGCAGAAACAAAGGCACAAAACACGTAGATGAGAACGGGGCAGGGAGGTGGCTCAGCAGGTGACAGGCCTGCTGCTAAGCCCGACCGACGCCCGCAGGTTGTCCTCTGATCTAACATGTACCGTGGCCTGCACACCTGCACATACACGCAAAAAGTAAAACATTAAAAAGTAATTAGAAAGATTAAGAGGACCAGAAAAGATTAGAGGTAAAATGCAGAATTGCAGGGTGGAAACATCAGAGCAGATACAATGAAGCTTCAGAAAAGCAGCTGCAAAGGGAATACTAAAAAACTAAGACCTGGGTTCCAGGGACCACTCTCAGAGGTGCTCAGTGTCTAGCATCGGGTTGGCTGTCATAGACTTCCCTATGATACGGCTTCTAGCAAACCTCTGGTCACAGGATTGTTTACCTTTACACCAAGGTTGAGAAAGCACCGAATCCGCACATGGCACGCCCTTATGAAATTGTCTAAAGCAAGAAACATCAGCAGGGCCTGTGGTGTCTCCTCGCGAGCTGATTGTGTCCATGACAGAATCGAGTGTGCTTCCTTTTTGAGGAACAGAGTCATCTCGAAAAATGTTGAAGGCAAAAGCAGAGAGTCAGTAAGTGAAACACGAAGACTTTAAAGTAATAAAATGGAAGAAGTGGATTTTTCTCTTAAAGGTTAAAAGACGACATTGAAGAAAGGTAAAATCAAACAGGATTGCATAAAACTGAGGCAAGCGAAAGAAATGTTAAAACTTATATTTCAAATACATTTTCCTGAAATCATAGAAGTAGTATTTTTAAGAATGCGACTAACCTTGGCCTAAGTAACCAAGCGTCAAGGACTGAAGTTAGTGGACCGAAGAATAGAAGCAACTTGCTGCAGTGGTGGAAGGGACATTTGATGGCCTTGGGATTGCTGGAACACTGGATTTTTGAATGCTTTCTACCATGTGAAACACAGTGGTGTATTTACGATTTCCAAAGGAAGATAGGCAAGGACTTTCTACTTAGAAAAATTCAATTTCAAGGGCGTAAAATTGCTACTGACATTTAAAAGAATGCTCTTCCAAATGAGCCCCACTTTAAGACTCAGTTACAGAACTGGCACACCAAATAAGCACTGTAATGACGTCTATGTAAGAAATGATTGAACCCGGAGTACACCTGTAGGGAAGCTGATGGGAAGGGTCACAAGTTTGAAGCCAACCACAGCTATCTAAGGAGTCTATTCAGAAAAGCAACACACACACACACACACACACACACTCCTGATGTATGAGCTTCCCACCACTATAGTGAAATACAGAGGCAAGGAACTTATGAAAAGGTTCATTTTGTCTCAGGGTTCCGAAAATTCTAGTCCACCATCTGGCAGCCCCTTTGGGACTCTGTCAAGGACTGCACATCCTGCCAAGAGCATGTGAGAGAGCAAACCTTGCCCCAAAGCCAAGCAGCAGAGACAGAACTCTGCAGCTCCCTCCAGGTACCTCTGCTAGGCTCTCACCCCACCCAAAAGCACTATCCCCGGGACCAGCCTTTCTACATTGTCTGCGGAGAACACTCACCCAAACTGTAGCCCTTGAACATGAGACATTTAATTGCTCATAGAAACAAGAACTTGATGAGGGAGAAACTATTCTACATACCCTCATGGAAATGAAAAATTTTACTACTTTTTTTTTTACAATAGATATGTACACATTTTTAAAAAATATTTTCAGTATCATGTTGGTGTATTCTGTCTGGTGTATATGTAATATGAAACTGAGCAAATGTGATTAAATGAGGTATTTGGCTTTTTATCCAGATTCTCACAATGGAATAAAGGAGTTACATCATTCAGGTTAAAAAGCTAAAACTCTAGACTCTTGAATTTTAATTGGCAATCACAGTAGGATCCATAAGTCTCATTATGTATGGAAAAGAACACACAGTAATTTATAAACTGTGCCTGCCAAAGAGACCTAAGAAACATGATCAGCTAAGGGAGCATCTCCAGCACCTACACTTTGAAGTCCATTTCTCATTAAGTAATAGCACAGCTTATAGACATAAAGTTGATTCCAGATGTGGAGCAAGAGATAAAGAGATGACCCTGCAAGGTTCACACCCAGGGACCTACTGAATGTGGTGAGGTTTCTGTCACAGTGTTGTAAGAATGGGACACTTTGAGCTTCAGTAATAACTGCAGCCAATTGAAACCTGTCCCTGCGCTTAAACACGTGACTTTATAATGGATTTAGAATGAGATTGGTCACTGTGGGATGGTGAGAGGGCACCTTGTCATCTTGTAAGAACAGGGAGAAAATTCATTTTATCCTACCTGTGCTTGTACTAGAGGCCATTGGCTGATAAGTGGAAGCATCAACTAACTGCTCAACAAGGAAGCGAGATGATACCAGGTATTCAGTTACAGCCTAATGAATTACTATGCTGCAAAGCATTGCTACTGTCAGCATCCAGAGATAAACAACTATTGTATGTGGGTCCTGGCGGAAGAAAGCAAGACCTCCTGGATCTTATCACACAGGAAGTGGACCTTGAGTCTGGGCCATGGTCTGAATTCAGCTCCCAGCAAACTCAGGGGACAGAGAACCATGTCATGAGCCCATATCAGGAATATCCAGACTGTGGCAGAAAGGGAAGTGTGTAGAAGAACATGATAAATTTATGTATCTTTTTTTCTCAGTTGAGACTTTGGTATCAATTAGAAACAAAGTCAATGGCCAAAAATTTAATTATCTGACATTTTGTTACATTTTCCTATTATCTGCACTAAGTAGCTCTGGCTGACCCGTAATACTCTACGTAGACCAGGCTGGCCTCAAACTCAGAGATCTGCTTACCTTTGCCTCTCCAGTGCTGGAATCAAAGGTTTTCGACACCTTGCCAAGCTTGTCTGCCCTTCAAAAGCATCTTGTATGTGGCGGAACTCCTCTATAATGTGTGTACCCCAATGGCTTCCCTAATCTGTGACATGCAGTGACATCATGGTAGTTTGAAACCGACTATCACGACGGTATTTAGACCAGCTTGTATTAAGCATGGATTGTTTGGTTGATTTGTCAAAATAGCCAGTGGAAGAAGTGTTGATGCTGATGAAAGTTGACAACACTCCTTTCTGGTTCATGCTGTGAGCAATACAAACTGAGAAAATGTCCTCCCAGTTCTCAAAAAATGATGACCTCATTCAGGAGAGAGACAGATCACCCGCTGGCTAAGCGCTGACACGCGCCTTAATTGTCCTCTTTTGTTTTCTTGTTGCTGCAAATGAAATATCTGCCAACGTGCATGCCAGATTACAGTCATTAATCAGCTGTGACCGTGGCATGGCTGCAGGTATGAGAATTTTTGGGAAAAGTCAATAAAAACACTGAAAATAAATTGTTCACGTGAAATTTGCCATGAAGAGTGCTATGAATAAAATATGCAGCACTGAATTCATTTAAACTTATGTATGCGTATTTTGTGCTAGTTATTAAATTGCACATTCCTGGAAATGTAGTAAGTGTAAGAAACGTTAGTCGCTTTTGCTATTAGCAAGGTACTAATAGGATTATCCCAGCCACAGAGTAGCAAGCTGGCACAGGAGAGTGGAGAGAGGCTACAATGAAGCATAACATGAGCCACCCACCCACCCAGGGGGACTGGGTCCGTGTGTAGTGTGGGATTCAGCCAGCCACGCAGAGTCTGATGTCAGCAGACCCGGAGACCTGAGAGTTTCAAAGCGAATTGTCTCATGGTAATGTGTTTAGGAGGTGAGATTACGAATACACCAAAGGTGGGGAAAAAAGCAACTAAATAAAAAGGTGTGCCTGTCTGGGAAGTTCTCTGAAGGATGCAGGTGCCAAACAGGAACCAAGGTGCCTATGTGGAGCATCGAAATGTCCACAGCTCTATGGGGATTTTAGAAATTCTTCCTGAAGGTCAAGGAAGAGCTAAGGCACCTGTGAACTTTATCCAGAATCCCAGCAAGCAGGGCTGGATAAAACAAGGTAGAGTTGGATCCCAGAGTCAAGGGAAACCACAGAAAGCCACGGAAAGAACCAGAACCAGAGAGACTCCAGTGTGTTTCTCCTTCCCGAAGAACCGGCCCATGGAAAACCAAAACGTGTGCACAACGCTGGGTGGGAGTGGAGAGAGCATTCACAAGCATCAGTTCAAGAAGGAAAGCCCTTAGCCGGGCAGTGGTGGTACACGCCTTTAATCCCGGCACTCCGGAGGCAGAGGCAGGTGGCTCTCTGTGAGTTCGAGGCCAGCCTGGTCTACAGCGTGAGTTCCAGGACAGCCAGAGTTACAACAGAGAAACCCTGTCTCTAAACAAAACAAAAAGCAAACAAACAACAACAATAACAACAAAAAACCAACAGAAGAAAGGAAGAAATCCCTTGAGCATGGATGGTATCGTGCGTGTGTAATCCCATCTCTAGGGAGGTCGAGGCAGTATGATTGTGAGTTCAAGGCCAGTCTGGGCTGCAGAGTGGGTTCCTGTCAAAAAAAAAAAAAAGATTTGAAAAATATTGGATTCAACAAAGCCTTTGTATGAAATTGCATCCGATGTCTTAGATAATACTTAGCCTCTGGCACTTCTTGGTGTAATAACTACCACAAATATGAATAAATGGTTTCATGGGAGCTGTGCTGATGTTAATGAAGTTGACTTTTTCTGTAGTGTACACTGGATACTCCATGCTGGGAAGGTGAGCACTCAGTGAACAGCGCCATCCACTGGAGACCAGAGTAGATGGCGGAGAGGCGAAGGTAGTTCAAGTTGCAAAGCCAATTTTAATTTGCAAGTCAAGTTTGGAAAGTTCAACCTCTACTTGCCACGTTCCGGTGTGGTGTGAAGGGGTGCTGCCTAGGATTATCAGAGAAGCGATTAAAACAAGCAGTTCTCCAGCTACAGAAAGTTAAACTGGCCCCAAACATTATCAGAGCAACAGAGCACACTGACGTACACACAGCAGCCCCTTTCTCCTGTAGGGCTATTAAAGAAATTTATGACTGTGAATTTATAGATTTATAAAATAATAGATGTGTTTTGTTTTGAAAAGATACTTATTTTCATAAAACGTGACATGAAATAGACATATTTTTGATAGTGATTTAAGCTCTGTGTCTTTACTTTTTTTATATGATGAACAGCAGTAGATAAAATCCAGATAATCAATTTTTATTCTGAGACAGTCTCGCTGTGTGTCCCCGGTGACCCTGAGTGTGCAATACATCTGCCTCAGCTTCCCCAAAACTGGAATCGTAGGTGTGACCTTCAAGGGTGAGTAGTAGTTTGTTTTTTCCCAAGATCTGATCCTTTATTTGTTACTCTTAAATACTCCTGTTTTTGACTGGACTCAGACTCAGAAGCAGATGCCCTCAGCAAGGACAGCCATGACTCTTGGTGATCTGTTCCTGGTGCTTTTTTGGCTTCCTTTATTCTCTTGGCCAAAGGTTTAGCGTGCTCTGCAGCCTCCTCCTGGTTTTCCCTAGTGACTTGTTTCCTCAGAGCAGGGCTTCTGTTTCCATATGGCAGGACGTGGAGAAACAGGATGCTGAACTCGGGTGCCTTGGTCCTAGGCTTCTTGCCCTCTTTGTTTAAGGGCTTTCTGACAACACGCCGGCAGACATCACTGTGGGGAGTTGGAAAGTTTTCAGATTCCGCCAGCTCTTTTGGGCCCCCACTGCTGAGGCACAGTAGTGTCTGTCAGTTCAGGAGTATCCTTCCCTCTCTTTTTCCTTTTTTCTTCTTCCCCATAATAACCAAGTTGAGGACACTCAGATGGGCATCCACAATGCATCTGTGAACAGACTCACACTTGGTCTCCTCCATCCTGCTTTGTCTAGAACAAGAATGTCCCTCAGTCACTGGCATCCTGAGAGGACCAAGATGCCTTGCTTCATGGAGAACCCTTGTCATCCATCACCGATTTAGAGCACCCTCTACTCTGCACCTGGAGCATCAGCGGCTGCTTCTGTGGGCAAGCGCTTCTCATGGAAGGTATAACACTGTGGTCATCATCACTTCGGTGAGTTTCTGACAGCAGGTGGCTGGGAAGGAGGTCACTTGATCTTGATGCAGCCGACACCCAAGAAGAAGAACTAAGGTGTTTTTTTTGTTTGTTTTTGTTTTTGCCTATTTGTCAATTAATTTTTCTTAGCATTTTCTTTTGTCCTATATATATTTTAATTTTTATAAACTCGATTTTAAAATGATTTTTATTTTATGTGTACGAGTGTTTGCCTCCTTGTGTATATGTGCGTCAAGTGTTTGCCCTTGCCTAAGGAAGCCAGAAGAGGGCACTGGACTCCATGAAGCTGGAGTTACAGATGGTTGTGAGCTGCTATGAAGGTGCTGGGAATGAAACCCAAGTCCTCTGCAAGAGCAGAAAGCGCCCTTAACTGCTGAGCTCTCTCTACAGCCCAAATAAGCTATTCTTCAAAGTGATCCCGACACCAGTGACTTGCGATGGCGTCTCAAGTGTGGTATAGCTTTCCTAGCCTGCTTTTCTCTTCCCTGTTATCTTTCCACATTTCCTTGGCTTACTTGCTCACACTTTCCTGCGAGCTTTCGGATACCACACAGGTCACTTCTCCTTCGTATGCTTGTCTGCTCTAGGGGAACGTGCGTCTTAGTCTGTGCTTTGCCACCAGCTCTGGGGCCAGCTAAGGTGGTCGGGGCTTGAAGAAGCTGTGGTGTGCAGAGGGAAATGTCTTACTGGCTCATGCCAAGGTGATACAAGACTCGGGGAGCTGAGTAATCTGCTGTGATGTCATCGTGAAGAAACATTACTTCGTTTATAGTATGGCAGCAGTGGGTGAAATTAAAGGCAAAGGGACATACTAAAACTCTTGTTCCCATCATCTTTGGGTGACCTTACACCGGGTCGAGAGCCCTTGAGGCTTTTTGTGAAAACATTTCATGTTGATATAGGATTTTCTTCTTCCTTTTCTTTTTTCGGAGTTATGGTCTCATCATGTATCTCTGGCTGTCCTAGAACTCACTATGTAGACCAGGTTGGCTTCAAACTTACCTGGGAGACCTGCCTCAGCCTCCCCAGCGCTGGGATTAAAACTGCGCTCCCTTCTACCCAGCTAACATAGCATTTTCAATGATTTGGTCCTGTGTGGTTGTGGGTCGGCACAACCTACCCAAAGCCGTTAACTCATTTGAAGTGTCTACATTTTGCTCAGCACTCAAAAGGAAAGGAGAGAAACAGCTCTTGCTCGTGAATACACAGAGTACACTAGCTTCTCCGCCTCCATGGAGACAATGTCAGCGTTGTGCCTGTCATCCAGAGATACGCACTGTCTTAGGGTTTCTATTCCTGCGATAAAGCACCTGACCAGGAGCCCTGGGGAAGAAAGGGTGTATTTCAGCTGACATGTCCCTGTCATGGCCGTTCATGGAGGAAAGTCAGGTCAGGGACCTTGAGGAGGGCTGCTTGCTGGCTTGCTCCCCGTGGCCTGCTTTCTTCTTTCCTCTAGGCCCACCTGCCCTGGGCGGCACCTCCCACGGTGGATCAGTCACTCCCGTCTCACCCACTAATTAAGAAAATGCCCCACGAGCTTCCTTATAGACCGGTCTTCTGGAGACATTTTCTCGGTTGTGGTTCCTTCTTCCCGGATAATTCGAGCTTGTGTTAAATTGGCAAAAAGACTAACCAGGGCACACATTGTCTTCTTGAAGATGTCAAGCCTGCTTAAAACTTTAGTAATACTGTTTTCATTGTCGGCTGCTTAAACTTTTTCTCTTAGATAATGGTATATTTCGTTGAGAATAATTGTGCTGTCAGGTAAAGTAAAATAAACATTAAACACTGATGCTATCATCTTCTTGACTTGCCTAATTTCCCTGGTTCACAATGCACTGTGGCTCGGCTGATGGAATCAAAGAGGGATGGTAAATTACCTGTCAGATTGACTTGTCTGCTCTGTTCATTATCTTTGGTGCAAATACACTGAGATGGCTCTGTGCATCCGTGTGTCTGCTTGTGTGTGTGTATGCATATGAACACTTGTGTGTGCACGCACAGGTATGTATATGTGTTTTAATTTCCGGGAATGTAGGATAGTGCCTGGAAATCCTTGTTTGCAGAAGGAGACTTAGTATCTGTAGCCCAAAGCTGGCCATGAATACGTTACAGAGCCCAACGGATCATCAAGTTCAGTTCTTTTTGCTTTGATGGTTTCCTACTGAGTTATGGCCTAAGAAGCCTTTTCTAATTGTCAGTGTTTCTCTTAAGGAATTCTGCAGATATACATGAGTACATTACCAAGGTCACGTACCAAACACACAGTTTTTCTTGTTCTTTGGAGAGTTGAAATTGAAAACCACATTGCAAAATGTACTCAAAGGCTTTCTGAAGCACACAATAGAAATTGTAAACCAACTCCGTAATAACTAATGCTCTTTTTTAAAATAACTTAGGGGACAGGGCCTTTGAATGCAGAGATAACACAAATTTTAAAAACTTTTTTGTTTTAAGGTTTTAGAGTTTCAGCTTAAAACTATAGTCAGCTTTCTGTTAGCAGTGGCACAGTGCCTGAGGTCACCGACTTACAGAAAGATTAAGTTTATTTTTGTGTTCTTGAGGTTTCAGTCAATGGTCAGGTACGGTCGTGTTCTGGGGCCTGAGCTGAAGCATCTCCCCAGAGCAGGGGACCTGCGGTGACGCCCAGTTCGTCTCATGAAGCAGAGAAGGCAGAAGCGTGGAGTCATTGAGCATGGACCCCTCCCCCACAGCGAGCTTTGGAGCCACCGCCAGACTCACTGATGTCTCTGTACTTTTAAGGGAGAGGAAATCATCACATGTGTTCTTAGAATGCTGAAAGGCTCTGTTGGTAAGAGCACTGGTCCCTCCTCCAGAGGACTCAGGTTCGACGCCCGCAAGTCCCTTACCACCATCTGTAACTCCGGCTCCAGCTGTCCTTCCTTGTCTCCAAAATCCGAGGCAGAAGGGAGGAGGTGGGGGGTGCAGGCTTTGCACAGGTGTGGCAAGAAAAAGTTATTTCCTCCTGCTAAGGTGTGACTATTTCAGAGAATTTTGCTTTTATTTTATTGTATTGTGTTTTGATTCTTTTTACTCTTCTCTGTTACATGATTTCTGGTCGGTAGAACAGAATCTGAGTTGTAACTCAGGGCCTGGCTGGAGACATGACATTCTAAACTGCGAAGAAGGTAGAAGATTACAAAGACATACTGTTGTCCCCTCCCTCAGAGTACATCCAAACCCGCCTGTCAATCACCTGGATGGGAAGCTGTATCTTAAAGAAATATGACACGCTAGAAAGGGTGGGATGGATATCTGTCCGTGTCGAGCCGACGCCCCTCCTTCAGGGTAGTTTCCTACAGTCTTTCCTGCTCAGCCGCACAGGAAGCTTAACTTTTATGTTTCCCTCTTCTTACCTGTGTTTTCAGACACTGGCCCAAACCCTCAGCCTGCTTGTTCTGACACTCTGGGCACCCCATCTTTAAAGATGTGTCTGTACCAAGCTGAGTGAAGAGTTCCATGGTTGAGCCTGTCCTCTCCGGATCTCTCGGATGAGAAAGCACGGCTCTCTCCTCCTCCTATCCAGTCCCCCTTTCGCAGCTGTTTCTACAATGCTGTTTCTAATTTTCCAAACTCCAATAAAATAGTCTGCATATGTTTTAAAATTCTCCTATCTGTGAGACTAGCACTTACAGAAGAGACTCTACTTCCTGGTGACATAGTGGCTCCACTTTCTCTGGCCAGGCTCACCTCTTAAAGGTTCCTCTCCTTCCCAGGATGCATCCCTGGGACAGGCTCTTCACACAGGGGCCTTTGAGGCACACTCCAAACTATTGAGGCTGAGATGATTCTTAAAACCTTCCTTTAGCGCCTCTTCCCTGACCTTTCCACAGTGGAGGGCTCCTGGGCTGAGTCCACCTGTGGAAGGCAAACGTGAAGCCACCGTGAAACAAAGCAGATCACAGGCAAGGTGTGCAGTCACCAAACATGTGGGAGATTCACTGTGAGGCGGCGGGTCAGGATGCACCGTGATCTGGGTGTTGTTTAACTGCACATGTCCCAGGGACCACTGTGGCTAAAGCAGATTACAGATGTTGTTATTGGGAAGTGACAGGACGTCTGAGAATTGAGGCCTTGTGGGAACTGCTTCAGTGCCTGGGCCTGTGCCCTTACAGGGATTGTGGGACTTTCTCTCTGTTCAAGATGAGGCCACGTGTCCTCATCTGTATTCCTTCCCCGCTGTGACACCATCTGTCCTCCCCACAGGCCACCTAGTCCTGGACTTTGTATCTCCCGGACTGTGAACTAAAGGCCTCTTATAAGTGAATTTCGTCACAGTAACACAAACCGACTAACACTTTGCAGAGTGGCCTTCTCCTCCAAATCCGGATCCTTGCCAGACTAACCTCACAGCTGTGCTCTGGTGAACTCTGAGCTTCTCCTGGTTATCTTGGGAGGGTCGTAGACAGAAGGGGACCTCTGCTGCACGAGGTGGTCACTTCCGAGATGGATGCCCTGGCCTCAGAGAGGTCCTGTGTGAAGGACCTCCAGGGTGGGTGAGCTGCAGGGTGTGTTGGCAGCCAGTTGGTGTACACCCTGTACATGGGAGGCTGAGGCAGGAGGATTATGAGTGCAAGGCCAGCTGGGGTACACAGTAACATCCTGTCCGGATTCCTAAGTAAGTAAATAAGTAAATGTGTGTGGGTGCCAGGACAGATGGAATATGTACAGATTCCACATTTTAAAATTAGAACTGAAGCAAATTGCTTACATTTTTAAAGGATTTACTCAAAGAACTTAAGAAACTAACCATCAAGATAACAAACAACCTAGTTTTTTAAAAATGACCTTTGGGATGGAGCAGAAAGTTCTTAAAAGAAGAAATAACGGAGTGACAAATAAACATTTTAAAACACATTCAGCATCTTTAGCCATCAGGGAAATGTAAACTAAGTCACCTTTGAGACTCCGTCCTATCCTATTCAGGGAAAGGGCACCGACCCTTTGGTATGGATTGTAGGAGTGTGACCTTGTGCAGACACTATGGCAGTCAGTGTGGAAGTTTCTAAAAATGAGCCAGCTATACTACTCCTGGGCAAATACCCGAAGGACTCCATGCTTTGCTAGAGAGGCTTGCCCATCCATGTTCACTGCTGCTCTGGTTTCAATAGGTAGGGGAAAGAATCAGCCTCGCTGTCTATCGACTGATGAGTGGATGAGAGAAACACGGTTCGTGTACACAACGGAATCTCATTCAGCTCTAGAGAGGGATGCGACGGTGGCATTTACAGGCAATGGATGGAACTGGAAAATATTGTACCAAACAAAGTGGCCCAGGCCCAGAAAGACAAACTCTGCGTGCTCTCTCACGTAGATGGATCCCACCTCAAATGTCTAAACACTGGTATCTGTGCTTATTTGAGGCATCTACAGAGGTCAGGAAACTAGACAGGGCACACAAGAGGGGAAGGAGAAGAGGCCTTAACGGCCTAGTCGTGTGACCCAAGAGTATGAAGAAGATACCAGGAATCAAAGGTTGAAAAGGGGGAGAGGGGAAGGGGGAGAGGAGGAGGTGAGTGATGGGCTGACTAAAACTAAGGAATGTAAAGGCCTGTGGAAGCCCCTACTTTGTAATCTAATTCAAAAATATAATGTCCACAGGTGCAATAGTGGCATGACCATTATGGGAGTGACCAACTACTCTCTCATTGGATTTGAAGCCTGCTCTGCACAGAGAGAAGTTGCATCTGGTACTGTAAACCTAGTCAAAAACCTATGGCTGAAGAGATCATAGACTCAGGGTGTGTGTGTGTTGCTTCGCTAAGTGGACATGGTGTCAAACTGTCTTGTAAATATTTGCTGCTCTCAACCTTGAGCAGAGAAGCGTCTCTGCAGTGGGCAGCTGTTATTGCAGACTCATAACCAGTCAAAGAGCTGAGAGTAAGTGGCCTCTGAGCGCTCAGTCCTAAGCGAAATCTGTGTCTCCCACTCCAAGGCTGATGGGATATCTCAGAAGGGGGTGTCGGGTACGAGCTGTATGATGGGGAGGAAGGGTTTTAAATGCTGTCTTTTGGATATGATGGGGCCATGGCACTCCTGAAGTCATGGCACCTGCAGCTGCCAGCACAAGACCTGCAAAGATCAAGCCGGCTGGCGTTCTAGCACGGGTGGGAGAGAGACTCAGGAGGCTCCAGCCTGGCTGAGGAGCTGTTGGCAATTGACTGCTGGCACGTGCCCATGTTCCTGTAGACAGCAGTGGCTGGATTCAGTGACGGATGAATGACTTAAAGTGTGAGGGGGTGTGCTGGGGGCAGAGCGGGAGTAGAGGGGAGTTGGAAGTGGACATCAGTGAAATTGTCAAAGAAAAAATAAAATTATTTTAAAAATTCACTCACAGTTATCCACCACAAAAAGGAAAGGGCTATGATGGAATTGAAATGATGGAACAAAGGCTTTGCATTTTCTCTCATGATTTGTGAATAAAATGGAATTGACAACGAATGTGTAAAACCCTAAATGAAGCCCCATGGCTTCAGAGTGGCCCTTGCGGCTGCATAGAAGTGCACTGAGATGCACAGAGCTTGGGCGTGACTTCCTTAAGGAAGCTGTGCAATGCTTTCCTCTGTGAGCTAATAAAAATACAGTGGTTTTTATATATTTTAAAAATAAAAATATCAGGAATTGGAAGTGACCTATTTGTGTGCATATGCACATATGTGTGTCATGTGTGAGAGTGTATGCGTGTGCTCACACACGGAGACCAGAAGAGGACACTGGACCCTCAAAGCGCTCTTAACTGGTGAGCCACCTCCCCCCCACCCACCTGTCTCAGACTTTTAGGGCTTGTATGTCTTCACATGCAGGATATAGATGGAAATGCTTCTTTCCAGTTTTAAGAACAAGGACTAATGAGGTACTGTCTATGAAGTGTTCTGGTTTATAGTAGGTACCCAGTACAACCAAGCTACTTAGCAAAATGAGTTCAGCTACAATCCTAAAATAAAGCTCCATGCTTTGGTGTGTGTGTGTGTGTAGGTCAGAGGTCAATGTCCAGTGCTTTCCAATGTCCAGCCAATGTCCAATGGCTTTCCACCTTTGAGTTTTTTGAGGTAGGGTCTCTTCCTGAACCTGGAGCTCATTGGTTTAGCTAGAGCGACTGGCCAGTGGGCTCCAGGGAGACCCCTGGAGTCACAGCGCACACCACCGTGCCTGGCTTTTTAAATGGGTTCTGGGGATCCTAAGGCGGGTCCCACACTACACAGCAAGTGCCTTGCAGCTTTCCCGTCCCCCCACCCCAATCTTTCATCTCTTAGGTTTTATTTGACCCTTTGCAGGAGTCCAGAAGGCAGTTGGGGTGGGTCTTGTGAATTTCTGAACATTCACATACCAGGCAAAGGTACAAGGTAAGTGATAAGATTGAGAAACACCCATGTCTCTTCCACTGAAGCATAATTTTGATAATTTCTGAGGAGTATTACCAGATATATTCCTGGATGCCGGCAGGTGGGGGGGATACAATCCAGTGAGGAACAGAGATATTAAATATTAAATGATTCCCAATAATAAGCACAGAATTAAAATGGATTCAAGCCTTCTGAAGCTAAGGAGCCCAGGTCTCTAAAGGTGCACCGTTACACAGGACAAGGCGAACACGGGGGTCAGCGCTAGCTCCCTTCAGGACACGCTGCTGTGGCTCAGGTGGAGTTGACTTTGAGAGGATGACTCGGGAGGATGGAGCTGGTCTCAGTGCAGAGCCCCACGGCAGCCCAAGCCAGGAGACAGCTGCTTCCCGGAAGGGAGAGAACCGAAAGGGCGGAGGTCGGGGCAGGCAGAGCGGTGGGGATGAAGGCGAACCCAGTGCCCCTGGCTGCTATTTATAAATTGTTTTTCCCAAGTGGACTGTGCCAGGCTGGCCCCCTGGCCCCCTCCACACATGTGTGTGGCAAGGCTTGTCCTTCCTTTGCCTTCTCCCTGTGACCTGCTCTCCTGTGGCTCCAGTCTTCATCTCTGCCTCTGCTCGGGGAGAGGCAAGCCCATGTTGCTGCCCCTGCCTTAGCCCTCAAGGTGAAAGCAACCTTCTGGGTTCCCTCTCACTCCTTGCTGCTCCCTGGCCAGTCTAGCGATGCCTCTCAAGAGTTGGTACTATTCTATCCAGTTTCCTGCTTCTTTGCAGGGAGCAGTGTGCTCTAAAATTATGGCTGCCATTGCAGAAATCAAACAGCCTCTGAACCATGTGGCTGCTCGGCCTGAAGAGGCCTTTCTAACCATGAGGCAGGAAGTAGACACACACTCATACACACACACACACACATGTACATACAAACACACACATATGTACACATACACACATACACATACATACACACCCAAACACACACACATACATACACATGCAAACACACACATACATACACATACACATATACACATACATACATACACACACATACATACACATATACATACATACACACACACATACACACACATATACATACATACACACACACAAACACACACACATACATACATATGCAAACACACACACATATACACACACACACAGGGGTGGACGGGGGAGTTGGATTTTTCCCCTTGGGAGGAATTCAGTAAGAGAAGAACTTTTTTAGTCTGATAAATATATACAACATAAAATTTTCATTCTAGCCATCTAAGTGCCATTCCCATGGCATTAAGTAGGTTCACAATACTGTGGAGCATTATCTCTCATGCTCTGGATTTTCATCACCCTGAAAGGAAGCTCTGCCCACTCGACCCCAACTCCTCTCTCACTCCCACAGCTCTTGTCCCTCCACTCCTCACTGCCAGTGAGTACAGCCGTGCCCAGGGGCCACGTGTGAGTAGACTCACAGTCCTGCCCTTCTCTGTCTACTAGAGATTTCACTCGCTGTCACGTGTCCAGTCCCGTCTATACTGAGACATGTTCAAACCCTCATGCTACCTCCTGCCTGATTTATAGTCTTGTGGGCATGTACCACATATTCTTTATCCACGTGCTTATCAGTGGATGTCTGGGTGGGGCTGTGTGTTGCGTGCTAATACTATTATAGACATTGGTGTGCAAATATCTGTTTGAGCCCCTGCTTTCAACTCTTTGGGGGCCCTCATAGTGGAATTGTGGTGATTCCAGTGCGATGGACTGTGTAGACATCAGGCACGTATCCTTTGAAATCACCCTTTCGATAAGCACTTCAGGCTCTGGCCTCTGCCAGCATGGGTCCTTCATATCTGGTCAGTCTTAGGTGAACCCAGAGGTCCCTGTAGTAAAAATGGAGTCTCTATTGGCTGCTCCTGAGAGGAGGTGGGGCCTAGTGAGAGGTCTTGGGTCTCTGGGGGTGTGGCCAGGAAGGGGCTTAGTAAGACGCTCTTCTCTCCCATCTACAAGGTGACTAGTTCTGCTCTGCGTGGCTCCCCGCCACAGTGTGCAGCCTCATCAAAGGCAGGAAGGGATCCTGCCAATTGATCCTGGGCTGGGACCCTAGAAGAACGAGCCAGAAGAACTTTTCTTTTTTCAGGTTAATTAGCTCAGGTATTTATGGTGTTGGAAAGTCAACCCATGTATCCTGAATCCTGTCCTTTCTCAGAGACAGTGCTCTCTGTGTGACCACAGGGTCATGGCTTCTGTGCATCCCCTAGGGGTTCAGCACCATGTGGCCCGAGTCTTCCCCCAGCACTATACAGGGCTATGAGGCCCTTCGAGGGGCCCCTCCCCTAATTTAAGGTTGAGAAACTTAAAAATACAGGAGGCTGATAGGCCTGCAGCTTTTGGGTAAACACTTTCTGCTCCATTCTTCAATCTGTCAGGCTTGCTGGGGTCCTACTGGAGGAAGAAAAGCCCATCAGGCTTTGGTCTCAAGCTGCCAGGCCTTTGTTTCAGGTCAGGAGGGTGAAGACAAAGCCAGACATTTGCCGTCTTTACTACTCACCTGTGCTCCCTCTCCTTACCCTATCAGGACCCTGACTCGGGCCAGCTCACTGGCCCGGGTTTAACCTTTCTGTGGTATTTGTACATTCACATAGACGTGAACTTCCTGTGGTTTGGAAAAGACGGCCATTAATTGTCAAAACAGATTTTACCTTTCTAAATTCCAAACTCTGTTTACCTTCAGGAGGCAGACTGCCCTGGAGCCTGGGAGCCCAGGAATTTTAGTGTTATGGACGAGGCAAACATGGGCCAGTCAGACACGGGCCACAGAGAGGTGTTCCGGCCACAGGGAGCCCTGTTCTGGGATGCTCTCTCTCCCTTTGTGTCCACAGAACTGGAAGCCAGTCCTCCCTTCTTGGAGGTGCTGGCACGGCCTGCAAGCCCGCAGAGCCAAGCTGCTCCAGGGACGGTTGTATCACCTCTGGCTTGTCTGTGGGAGGTGATGGATGCAGAGCAAAACTAGAGAGTTGGAGCTGAGCATAGTTTGATTTTTTTCCCCGCCCAAGCACCATTGTTTTAAGCTCTGGATTTGTGAAGTTTTGTTTTATTGTCATTTTGGAGAGGGGAGGTTTCAGAAGCGTAGCCACACAGCAGCTCCCTGACCTGGTCACTCTCAGCTTTGGCACCAGGACGGCCACTGAGTTTCTGCCCTCAGCTTTCACATGAGCGAGAGGCAAAAGGTGCTTTCTAGAAATTGTGTAGCCTCCTGCAGGGTGGTGGCACCGGCCTATAAAAAAGCCCAGCACTGAAGAGGGTAAGCTGGTGTGGCCTGCACGGCTCAGACCCTGCCTTGAAAACAAAACAAAGAGGGAAAAACAGGAAACATAAAGGGGAGAAGGAGGGCAGAGGAACAGAGCTAAGGAGAGGGAGGGGAGGGAGGGCAAGGGGAAGGGAAGGGAGGGAGAAGAGGGGAAGCGAAGGGAGGGAGAAGAGGGGAAGGGAAGGGAGGGAGAAGAGGGGAAGGGAGGGAGAGGAGGGGAGGGGAGAGAGAGGAGGGGAAGGGAAGGGAGGGAGAAGAGGGGAGGGAGGGAGAGGAGGGGCAGGGAGGAGGGCAGTTAAGCAAGACTGGCTCTGGAAGAGTCTCAGTTGTGACAGCAGAGAATTGTGTAAGTTAGAAGGCTGGATGGGCTCAGCCTGTGCCCATTTTACAGATGAGTCCATCTCAGCTATCACTACGTGACTTGAACCCGAGCTGTCTTGCCTGAGAGAACCACTCCGTGTTTCCCTCCCAGCTGCAGGGACCGTGGGGCTGGGCCTGCTAAGCCCCTTTGGAGACCCAAGAAGAAGCAATGAGCCCAAGTAGGGTCTCCTAGGGGTGCAGGGAGGGAGGGGTCTGATCCCCAGAAGTCCTGCTCCCCACAACCCTCACAGGCTTGTTGTGGGTGTTCTTGCAGACCTGTTTCTTTCTGTGTTTTCTTTATCTAAGCCTTGGCGTGTAGATTCCCTGGCTTGCGGGAGCCTTCCGGAAGAGGGCCTGCTGTTGATTTACAAGGCAAGCCCTCTGTGCGCATAACTTAACGGGATCTGTCACCGTCCATGAGCCCTGCACAGCTGCCGCACAGCAGCAGCTGCCTCCCTGGCTTTGTTTGGTCTCAGCTTTCCTCTTATCCTGCAGCCGAGGGGCCCAGTCTACTCCAAGCACCTTGATTAGTGCTGACTGTCCTCGCCCACCCACTGCTTCGGATGGCCCGTGAATATACAGTATCTTACACACAGTTTAGATTAGCAATACTGGGCCAGGGCCGTCCATCAACAGTGAGTTGCGGGTGGCAGCATTAGCTCTTAAAAATTACAATCAACTCTCCAGGTGGCCTTTTAAGTTTGTGTGGGGCTTTCCTGCTCATCCATAAAGCAGGCCGCAGTTCTGGCAAGAGTACAAATGCATGTTTGGCCTTTAAGGGTCCCAAACTAGAGCACAATTCTCCTTAGACAGGTGGGAATCTGGCTTCACACGCACATACACAAACACCTCACAAACATGTACAAATACATACACATTCTGTCTCTCACACACACTCAAACACACACACACCACAAACATGTGCACAACACACATACCCACTCTCTTTCTCATACACACACGCACACACCTCACACACTCACCTACCCCTGGTTCTGTCAGCCATGGTCACCACAGGCTGCCTGGGGCCACCAGACCTGTCTACCCCTCTACCCTGTGGATTTCAGGATGGACCCCAGGACAGTTACCTGCAGGCCAAAATCTAGAACGTTCCCCAACAGACAGAACATGGACTTCATTTTGATCCCAGCTTCTCTACTTCCTTGAGAAAGTGACTTCTCTCTCTCTCTCTCTATCTCTCTGTCTCTGTCTCTGTCTCTCTCTCTATATATATATTTATGTGTGTGTGTGTGTGTCTCTCTGTGTGTGTGTGTGTGTGTGTGTGTGTGTGTGTGTGTACCACAATGCACATTCCCTCAGAAGAAGGAATCAGATCCCTGGAATTTGCAGGTGGTTGTGCATCACCATGTGTGTGCTTGGAACCAAACCCAGGCCTTCTGCAAGAGCAGCAAACGTTCTTTTAACCCCGAGCTATGTCTTGCTCCTGAAAATGATTTCCTAACTCCTTTGAATTCAGTTTCCTCATCTAGAAAAGTGAGACAGCAGAGTGAACCCCACTGGGATTCCATAGGATTGTGGGAAAGAATGTGGGTGAAGACCCTGCTGTTCCTTTTTAGTCTCAGCACCCATGCTGAAGAAAAGAACATATTTATTGTAGACGTATGCTGTAACCTTTTACCCTCTCTTTAGGGAAGGAGAGAGGAAGGATAGAGAGAAATCTTCACCACTTTCACAAGCAGCATGATATAGAAAGAGAGAAAGGTAGAAATCTACACAGACCCTTCTAGGCTGGCCTAAGCTTGAGAGGACTAGCTGACAGCGAGTCAGACTCGTATCTCAGCTCACGGTCTGTAAACTCGATCTCTCCAACCTTTGTTCTTTTAGGGATTATCACACTAAGGACAGCAACTCCACCTATGGAACACCAACCAACGCCCACCCCTACTGAAGCCCACCTCGGGGCTTCAGACTCTTTATACCCTAAGCCAAAAGTTCCCATAAACCCATGCCACACCCAATCCCCCAAATAAGCTCCAGGTGGCAGAATGACTGCACCCAACCAAATTATAGCCACCTGCATCATTAGAAAGTAGGGTTGGGACAGTAAATGTGCCCCATTATGCACTGGTACTGTCTATTTTCAGTTACAGCAACTATCATGGCGAAGTATTTGGACCACGGAGTGTAGAACTCTAAGAAGAAATGGAAGCTGGGCATAGTTTCCTGGCTGTCATCTGTACACTGAGAAGGCCGAGGCAGGAGGGTTGAGAGTCAATTTAATGAAGCTGCATAGCAAGGCCTTGTCTTAAAAAAAAAAAAACAAACCAAAAAGCAAAAACATAATTGTGCATATACAAATTCACACGGTGCCCTGTAAACCTAATTATTTTGTAGAATTAATGAATGAAATAAATTAAATAAGTATTGCTGAAAATGCTCTCAGAATGCATTTAATGTGTGTATAATATTCATAACCTAATAGTGCTCACATAGCTTACTAAAAGCAAGTACATCTTTATCGGCACATATACACGAATGCTCATCTTGATAAGGTTGTGTCATGGCTGACTCAAAGTACAGGAGAGATCTGAATCCCCCATGATTGAGTGCTTTAGTTAGTTCCAGTATGGTTACTCTTAAACGATAGTGAGTGTCTTGCATTTGCTGCTGTCCTGCTTCTTCCCGGGGACAGACTCTTGGAAGTGGCGACAGTGAACCAGAGTATGCTAATTTCAAGGCGTCGGTTAGGTTTGCCTTTATAGTCTGAAGTTTTCCCACAGAGTTGCTGATAACTGACATTGTCACTGTGGCAACATACCCGACAGAGATAACTTAAGGAAAGAAAGGCTTGCTTTACCTCACTGTTTCAGGGAGATTTCAACGGAAGCCATTCCGTTGGCTGTAGGAGCATATGGCAGAGGCTCCTCACACCATTGCAGATCACGAAGCCAAGAGAGTGGAACAGAACTGGGCTGGGTGCAAGCTGCTTTCTCCAACCAGCGCCCAGTGGTTTGCACAGTCCTTCCAAACCACCCAGAGGAAGACAGACGGGACTCAAGACACAAGCTTGTAGGGGGAATTCCAGAACCACAGCACTAACAGCAGAGACAGGTGTGTGTGTGTGTGTGTGTGTGTGTGTGTGTGTGTGTGTGTGTGTGTCCCAGCCCTTTGGTTTGTTTCAACTTGACTTTCCCCACTGGTTGGCCTGACCGGGAGCAGTGGTGCCCCAGGGGCTCTGAGGAATGGGAACATGACCAAAGGCCAAGGTGAGGGTATGGGTAGCCTCTGCTTCAGGCCCTTCCTCTGTGAGGCTAAGTTTTCTGTGCAATGGTGGTCTTGCAGGGTGGGGTGAGGAAGAGGCCATGTGTTTCGAGATAGGAGGGAGGGCTGCGAGCAGACTCTTAGGCTGTCTGGGAGGATTGTTCATATACTGCTGTGTCTGAGGATCAAAGGTGAGTGGGAAGAGCCTCCTCTTCTGCCATGTGGGAAGCATTCGTCTCCTCTGGAAACCATACAGAGGCAGGAAAGCAAGTCCTTGTGGACCACCTTCAGGCCTTGAGCTAGTTCTGCAGCTGCCTTTCCCAAGAGAGCCGAATGGGGCTTCCTCCACTCAGGGGAGCCAGACTTCATCAGCAACAGGGGCTGCCAGCCTGTACCCAGCTCTCAGTTGTTTTGGAAAGCACATTGCTACTATTTATCCACTGAGGGGGCGGGGAGGGGCTGTTGGTGTTGCTGCCTCTTTAAATGACTTTTAGCATTCTTTTAGAGTTAATTTTTGTTTGTTTCAGTTAAAGACCTTCAGAGAAACTTACAGGAACCAGCCTGAATCCCTCCCCCCCATCCCCAAACTGCAGTCTCACTCACTGTACAGCCATTGCTAGCCCTGAACTCATATAGATCTGCCTTCCTCTGCCTCCTGTGTGTTAGGATTAAAGGCATGCACCACCACATCTGGTGTGAAATCTCTTAGTCTTTTAAGGTAGCCATTAAGTTCTCCACCCAGGAGTTGCTCCTGTCTGCCAAGTTTCTTTTAAACATGTCATGCATGCCCTGGAATTGAGCACGCTCAGGAACGTGCCAGCTCTGTGTGTAACGACGGGTCTGTCTGTCCTCTAAGAATATGTCTGGTCTTCCCCAACAAAAGCCCTTTGCTTTGTTTATGAAGGCGCCGTTTTGGGAAATCTCTCCAATCTTGTTTCACTTGGGGCAGGTACTCTCTTACTCTTAAACTCTAGTGATGGTTAGCAACAACTGTGCCCATTGTCTTTGATGTCCAAGTGGCGCAGTGGTGGCCACGGGGATGACAGGAGCAGAGGGACAGTAACCTGTACCGTTTTGCTGCTGTCTACCACCCAGGCGTCTCAGCAGCTCCACTCTACCTTCCTTGTGCCCTCCAATGGCACCCACTCCTGAAGGGGAACTTTGGAAAGAAAGAGGGCCCCCGGAAGTGTGGGTGATTCTGTCTGTCTTCTGGGGCAAAGGGCTTGGGGAGACTGTGGTTCCTTGCTTCAAGCCATCGGCAAGTCTCCAGACAGTCATTCTCATTCTCATCTTCTGTAGGATCTCCTAGTGGTGGCTTCCATCCCTGGGAAGTAGCTACGCTGTGGCCAGTGACATAGCTTCAGGGAAGAAAGCCTAGGGCGTGGGTCTACGGGTCCATGCGGTCCTGGATTAGAAGCTTCTGAGAGCCAGCAGGACGTAACAAATTCCCAGGAGCACACAGCAGAGGGTGTAACTTGGTTTATTGTGGGAACAGAGTCACGTATAGCAAGAAGAAGGGTCTCTGGTATTCAGGGATGCCAGGGACAGGACAGCACAAGTATGACAGCCCCATTTGCATGTTGGGGCTCATAACTTGGACCTAGGTACTTTCCTGGGGACCAGAGGGAGATACCTTATATGATCATATAGGGAGAAATAAGTCCCAGCTTCAGGTAAACAACTGCCAGTTTGCATACCTTGGGGGTGATGCCTTACTGTGAAAGCAGGCAGCATAACTTGTGGTTTGTAAGAGGAGGGGTGGGGTGTGTGAGTGGGGGATCTGCCACAAGCTTTCTACTCTCTGAAGGAGAGTTCTGGGGTTCCAAGCACACTTCTACCTCACTTCAGCTCCAGGACAGCCCCACAATCCTTTCCCCCAACAAACATGAAAATGGGTTGATGCAGATGGCTCGCTGTAGCTCAGAGGGCTTTGAAAGAGTTCTGAGTTAATGCTTCTGGGACCTTCCTGGTGGCCAGAACATGAGTCAATATCCAGTTCACCACTTTGTAGGTCTAGAAAGTCAATTTTATTTACTTACCCAGATGCATTCCAACAGGTTATAAGACCCTGAAGGCCAAAGATCAATTATGTCCCAGGCTAGACTGGGTGAGATGCCTCCTGGGACAGATTGAAGTCTAGAAGGAGTGCATCCCCCCACCCCCAGCCCAGCGAGGGGCCTCTTTCCTCTTGTCCTAAGGAGCCCCATCTAGGTCATGCTGTAACCGCTGACCACACAGCAGCCACTGCTCACCAACATGGGTGCCTCTTCCCAGCTTAGACAAGGCAATGCTTTTGTTTTTGTCTTTTTTTTTTTCCCCCCAAGGAAGACTCCATTTCCTTGTATCTAATTACGAGAGTCTGTGAGGTCCTAGTCATCTCTCTCCAGCCTCTCCTCTCACCATCTCTGAATTCTGCTTTTGTCTTTCCTTCCCAAGCTCCACATTGTTCCTGCACTGGGAACCTGACTGCAGCTCTCTCTCCTGCCCAGAGTCTGCAGGCTCCATGGAGGACAGTGAGTGCTTACTGTACTTCTGCCTCCCAGTGCCATGACCGGGTGGGTGCCTGAGGTATTGATGGAGTGTGCTGACTTCGAACACTGTAGGGAAAGACTGAATGATCTCTGAGGAGTTGGGGGGGAAGGCTGAAATGCGTTTTGGTCCCTTTTCTTTCTTTCTTTCCTCATCTGGAGTGACATAAAAAGTCAGGCCGACTGGTCCGGGGGAATAGAGAGGGCAGTTGCTATCCCCCAGGGAAGGGAACGAAGGCTGGCTCTAAGGGAAATGCATGGGGTCCACTGCTGGCAGCCCAACGAGTATGAGGACTCTTAGAAGTTTCTTGGCTGTGTCAACCTCAGAAACCTCCCCAGATAATGGCTGTGTCTTAAGCACCCTCTGAGGGTGCGGTAACTCCCAAGGCATCACTAGCAATGGGGGAGTTACGAACCTTCCAGGTAGATCCATCCAGGTTGTTCTTAAATGTGAAGCTCTGCCTCACCTAGCCAGCAGAACCCTGAGGGCAAGCAATTTTTGTGAAAGTGGCAAATGCCTGCATCATTTGAGGACAGTGTGAAAATTCCATAAACCCTTGGTGTGGGCTGGAGGAGGCTGCCCAAGAAGCAGGAACAGGGAATTGACGGGGTGTAGTGAAACCCAGAAATTTGTTCTTGGGTAGCTGCCAAGTTTTACAGATACCAAACCTGGAAGAATCTGTGTCACTTAGGAAATAAGGATCTGGCCATCAGTCATGATGCTCCCAACCTAAAGCTTCATAGCTCTGTTCCTAGGGGCTTTGAAACTTGATGAAACCGGTGGCAGCTCCTTCAGAGCCAAAGCCTGCTGGTTGCAGAACTACTGGTAGAGCAAAAAAAGGCACTGATTTCTGTCTGGGCTCCTCAAGCTTTTTTTTTTTTTAAGTTATATTTAAATTTATTTTGGGAGAGGCATGCACATGCATGAGGAAACAGCCTGCAGGAGTCGGTTCTCTCCTTCCACCTTGTGGAACCCAGGAACCAAACCCAGGAACCAAACCCAATCGACAGGCTAAGCCGCAAGTGCTTTCCCGGCTGAGTCATCACAGGCCCTCTGTCTGGGCTCTTGACAGCTGGGTGGTCTTGCACGAGTTTTCTCACGTCTCTGGGCCTCCTATTCATCTGCAAAGCCTAGGGGTTGGACTGGATTACTTATGGCCCTACCGGCTGACATCTGACAACCTCATCCATCCTCAGCCCAGAGCCATTCCACGTCTCCTCGGCTTGGATGGAAAATTCATCTCTCTTGCAGATTAAAAACCATTGATCCTCCCCACCCCCCTTTGGCAAAGGGGAATGAGACACCAATTTGTCTCTCAGCAGACACAGAAAAACAAACAAACAAACAGTCATTCAGCCCCCATCAGTTGCTTTACAGGTCAGGCCCGAATAACAAACAGCTCTGTTCCAGCGATCTGGAGTTAGTTCACATAGATGGTTTTCCGAGACAGAGTTTCTTTATGTAGTCCTGGATGTCCTGGGACTCTCTTTGTAGACCAGGCTGGCCTCAAGCTCAGAGATCTGCCTGCCTCTGCCTCCTGAGTGCTGGGATTAAAGGCTTGCATCACCATGCCAGGCTTGGTTCTTTTAATCAGAGGCCAGACCCAACGATGGGGAGAGACTCGGAATGAGCTAGTGCTGGAGGCTCAGCTTGACGGCTCATTGCCACTGGCACCGGTCAGGGCTGGTTATTGGGGCTCGGGCACTCGCAGCGCCCCTGGACCTACGTGGCTAGGTAATGCTGTCATCTTCGCCCTCTCTGGTTGGGAGTTGCGTTAATCTCAATTAGGGAATTAGACTGGTTTCTCTAGCAGAGCACGACTTCAGCCACAAGGCGTCTCTCCGCCCTTTGTAAGGCGATGCGAAAAAGGATTGGTGGCTTCGTGGGATCGGCATCCAATGGGGATCGCAGGGAGGAGGGGCTTCTTGGCGAGTCAGAACTTGCGAATCAGTGAGCAGCCGTATGGCCCGCCCCATCTGCTGCTAGCTGAGGCTAGGCCGGTGCACAATGTGGTTATCACCAGGGTCTGCGGCGGGCTAACACAGAAGAGGCCCTGGAGGGACGAGCCCTGCGTCCGGGTCCTGTCTGCCTAGCTGCAAGGCGCTCGGACCCATCCTGGCGAAAGGGAGACACCCAACCCTGGACGAGGACCAGTCACCGCCCACCTGGGCAGTCACGCAGGCGCACCTGCTTCGTCAGGACTGCGAGGCCTGGGAGCCGGGGCCCCGCCCACCGCCCACTGCCACACCCAGGTCTGGCTGAGGTTGCTGAAGACTTTCAGAAGAGCGCTGCCTGTCCCTTACAGCGCCACTCTCACCCCTAGCGACACTCGCTCCCTCGCAAGTACTACCTTCCCCTTGCTTCCTTTTGGTCTGTACTTTTGTCCTGCCTGATCCCCCAGGACCGTTCCTCGAGTTCACAGCCCTCCTGCTGCCTGTCCTGACCCAGCACCCCCCACCCCCGCATCTACCTTCTAGTACCCGGAGAAAATGAGGCTGAACAAGTTTGCCCTTTATTATCGGGCAGAGGTTAAAGTGCTCTTTTTCCTAAGGTGAATGCAAGTATTCCCATCTAAGGCTTGCCTCTAGACAGTGGAGGTGGTCCTGGTCCTTGGGTTCCACAGTTGTTCCCTCTCAACCTAGATAGTCGCCCTTCTTCTGTGGTCATCAAGTAGAAGGTGAACCTATTTGAAATACCTCTGTTTTGCAATCTTCAGGGCTTGCGTATGAAAGGACGGTGACCAAAGGCGTCTCGTCTTTTTCAGGCTAGGCGTGGGAACCTTTCAACAAATGGAACATCTTCTATTTCCATCCTTGAAAAACAGTCTGCTCTCATAAACATTTGTGTGCTCAAAACATATCCTGGCTCCTTCACCCAGGAATACTAGTCACCAGGTCCCTGACTGTACAGCCTCAACCGTGGAGCAGACTGTAACGGGCTGGTTCTGTCACACATGCATTGCTGCTCCCACGTTCCCCGAGTCCTGTCCCACTAACCCACCTTCTGTCTGTTGAAACCCCTTCCCACATGCAAATGCCCCATTCCCTGCTCACAGATAGTCCGTCCCCAATTCCATTCCGTGACTGTGTTGGCCCCAGCAAGCACAAGAATAAAGAAAGCCTGTAAGATGAGATTATCCCAGATATATATATGATCCCACTTCTGGGATGGAGGCCCCCATGTCCCTCAGTATCTGCCTACCCAGCAGATCCAGCCTGGCTCTGGATTCCATGTGATCCTTGCTTTGTGGAACATTCTGGAAAAGTCCAAGGAAAATGGGGTCCATTTGTAGTGAATGTGTGTGTGTGCTGCTATGATTAAACTTACACGAGGAAAGTTATTTAGGCTCTCCATCCCAGGCCATGGTCTCTTGGCCCTATTGCTTGGGCCTATGGTGAGGCAGAGCATTGTGGCAGGAAACACATGGAGGGTAAAGCTGCTCCTGGCTTCTTGGAAGTGGGGAGAGGAAAGAGTTGGGAGCTAGGGTCCCAAAATCCGTCCTCCCCTTTTCTTTTGAGTCAGGGTTTCTCTGTTGTAACTCTGGCTGTCCTGGAACTCACTCTGTAAACCAGGCTGGCTTTGAACTCACATTGATGTGCCTGCCTCTGCCTCCCCAGTGCTGGGATTAAAGGCATGCATTACTACCGCCCTTCCCAACATTCCTTTTAAGGGCCCATCTCCACTGACTTAGTTTCCTTTCAGTGGGTCTATGTGAACTACTTTATCATCATTTTGACCAAATTCCTGACAGGACCACTTATGGTAGGAAAGATTTCCTTTAGCCCACAGTTTCAGAGGGCTCAGTCCAGCAAAGCAGAGCAGTTTATGTCAGGGAAGCAGGGGAAGGACAGATGGCTGAGCCTGGCAGCCTCTCCCATCAATTATCTCTGGAATGCATACACCTCAAGATGTGCCTCACCGATTTCCTAGATAATTTATAGTCTAGTCACAGTAACACTGAAGATAAACTATCCCTAGGCTCCACCTCCAGTGTTTCCCGGTAACATCACCGACTACTTTCAACACAAAAGCATTTGAGATCCGGACAGGAATGAGGGTTACGTGGGAATCTGGGAGGTGTTAGTTCAGGTCAGCGTCTGCAGCCGCTGAATGCTGTTTGGGATTTGTCCCAAATGCCATAATAACCTCACATAAGGCACCAAAATAATTTGGAGAGCTGTGTTTTTCTCTGTTAAATTAGGACTGGCCATGTCTGGCCAAGAAAAAGGTAGAGGAAACAAGCCAGGAGCAACTTGCCAGAAGATTCGGCAAATACAGCAGAGTCTGAAACAGGCAGTTCTGAAATTGCAATTAGTGTGGAAATGAAGATCTTTTCAGAAAGGAAAACGGCCCCAGAGCTTGTCCCTATTGTCTGTCCCATCGCCTGGCTCCTGCCCAGACATCCCTGAGACAGCCCCTTGGCTCAGAGTCCTGTGAATACCCAGCCACTATGAGAACAGTCTTCGTCCTCACCTGCTGGCAGGGTGCACTGCCTGTGCAAAAAGGAGCCCAGGCCTTTGGAGGCTGGGGACAGGCTCAGCAGGGAGGAGGATGTGCTGCCCTGGGCATCCTGAAGGCAGAGTTCACTGCAGACTGTGCTCATGACATCACCGTGGCTAAACTTCCTGACGGAAATGGCTTGAGAGAGGACAGATTCATTTGGGTTTGTGATTCAGGGAGTTTCAGCCCATTAGAGTGGGGGAAGCCTGGCAGAGTCATGCTGTCTACAGTGCTGGGAACACGAGGCAGAGGCTGTTTGTGTGCCAGCCAGCCACGAGGGGGAACTTGGCTGCAGGGGTAGAATCTGAAAGGCTTACTCCAGACCTTACCTCCTAAAAGTTCTAGTTTTAGGGCCCTGGACAGCTGGGGCCCAAGTATTCAGAGCAAGAGCCTGTTGGGGAACATTTCAGACAGAAACCATGACGACGAAGCCCAAAGGCTAGACCATGGGCTGTAATACAGTGGTGTTCCCGAGAGCTGACCCCCTCACATTTTCTGTGGGAAGGCACTGATTCCCCCCCAAAGTAGGTGTGCTCTGTACAGCCTGGACCCCTGGGCTTAGAGACTCAGGCTTATTTGCCATTTTTGGTCATCAAGAAGACAGGGTGCTTTCTTCTCTTCCTGACCTTGTCAGAATAGAGCAGAGTTTTAACGATGTTGCATGGTTTGGTGATTCATCAATTTGAGCACTTAACCAGGAAGCAGACCGGGAGAGGTGCTCCATATGGACAATTTCATTTTTCATTCCTCAGCCGCTGCCTCTGTCGAGTCCTAGAGGAGGCCAGAGTCTGAGGATGATAAGGCCTAGGACAAAAACGGCATGGAGAGAAGTCCAGGCTCCGGCAGCTGCAGGAAGTGAAGACGTGCTGATGGGGACTGAACAGCGCAGGCTCTGGATGGCCGAGGCTCCAAAAGGCAGGGTCTGGCTGTTGTCATCTCTTCTCTGAAGCCAGACCTTGGGTACCTCTGGCTACCTGCCTTCCAAAGGCCAGGGAAGGCTACAGAGCTGACCTTTCTCTGGGGCTGTGAGTGTGTCCCCTGGAGGGCTGGAGGGTGGGTCCTGGATCCTGAGGTGGCCCAGCATCTAAGAGCTGACCGCATGAGCCGGGGTGACATGGGTGGCCTGCACCCACGTCTTCAGGGGTGCAGATGTGGGGAAGAGCAGGTCTGATCAGTGGCTACCACTGATAGAATGTCCATGGTGTGTGGTCTGCGGCCTTCAGCTTCGTCACCTTGAGGGCAAATGCAATTTTCTATTTTACAGTTAAAAAGAGCATTAGATGGGATAAAATGACTCGCCCAAGGTCATCTCAGGGTCGCTTTGCCTGGAAAGTATCAGAGTTGGACTTGATTTCCTGGACAGGGAAGGAGGCTGTGGGAGGGAGAGGTGAAAGTCTGGGGGGCATGAGGAGCGTGGGAATGTATTCTTAAAATCAGTTTCCAGCCACATTTTACCACCTTTCTTGCTGCAGTCAGCCACCACCCACCCTTCCCAGAATCACCACAGCCCCCGACAGTCCCTTGTCTCTTCCTGTGCCTGCTCCAGTCTGTGTGCCAGCGGGAAGGCTGACTTTGGCATGCCTCTACCAGCCGCTCCAGGAGTTCTTGCACGGATGGCCCCTCCCCCACGCCTGACTTTACCTGCATCCACTGCTGTCTTTATCCTCCAGTTTGCTTTTATGGAAGGGCTGTTACTCTTCTAGAAGGGGTCTCCCTGGCACCTTTATTTGAGATTTACTCCATCCTGTTACTTTGTGCTTCTGGCTTTGCTTTTATTTTCTTGTTGACATTCTCACCAACTTTTACTAACAAAACTCCATGTAGGCAGAGATTTTAGCCTGTGTTGTTTACTGGCTGCCTTGTCTACCATGCCTGGCATATATCATGTACTTAAAAAATAGTTATTGAGCCCGGCGGTGGTGGTACACAACTTTAATCCCAGACCTCGAGACGCAGAGGCAGGCGGATCTCTGAGTTCGAGGCCAGCCTGGCCTATGGAGTGAGATCCAGAACAGCCAGAGTTACAACAGAGAAAGCCTGTCTCAAAACAACAGCAACAACAGCAAAATGTACGGGTGAAGCCCATACCTCATGTTGTAGAAAGAGTCCAGAATTTTCTCACAGGGCAGGAGAGGTGAGAGTAGAAGGTTTGTTGAAGGACAAGTCACATGATAGAGTGGGAGGACTCCTGTCCAGGGAGTCAGTGGGTGTACCTTCTGCTTCTACCTTATTGTACCTTCTGCTGCCCACTGGGGACTCCTAAGGATACCTGGCTTCAGGTACAGTAGCAAAAGATAGATAGGCCAAAGACCTCAGAATGTGAAACAGAAGCTCATCACATGGCTGGCAGGACTGGCCTTGTCTCAGAGGCAAAGAGAGAGCAGAGGTGCTGGGACCAGAGTGTCTCCTTCTGTGCCAGGGCTGCTCAGGCCCTGACATAGACCCCAGCCAGTAGCAGCTGAGAGAGAGAGAGAGAGAGAGAGAGAGAGAGAGAGAGAGAGAGATGCAAGGGGTCATTGACGTGCTGGTCCCACTCAGAGGGTTTGCAAAGTGCAGGCAGCTGTGGAATGTGCTAGAAGGACTCCTCACCAGATCACTGTGGGCAGTCCCATTTCTAGGCCCATGGTCCTGGTTATACAAGAAAGCAAGCCATGAAAAGCAAGCCAGTAATCTTCCTCCATGGCCTCTGGTCTCCGAGTTAGTTTCTGCCTCAAGGTCCCTGCTTGAATTCCCTTTCTGGCTTTCCTCAAAGATGGAGTGCCATCTGTAAGCCAGATAAGCTCTCTCCTCCTCAGGTTGCTTTTGCTCACAATGTTTAATCACAGCAACTGGGAAGCAAACCAAGACACAGGGCTCTCCCACAGCTTGCTGCTGCTCCCTCCTTACAGGCAAACGGAGAGGCTTGAACTGCAGGACCCCTACGGTGCCTTTCAGCCTCACTCTCCTGGGTTTTGTGTGCGGCTCAAGCTGAGGTCATGTTTTCACTGAGCTCCATTAAGCAGAGGGAACCCGAGGCAAGGGCCCGGCCCACACCACAAGGCAGTTCTCAGAACATGCTGGGCATTTGTGTTCTAACCGACAGTGCCCCCTGAGCAGCTGTGCCGATTATCTGTCATCCCCACCTACATCGGACTGAAGTGCAGGGACCCTTCTCACCATGGCAAGCCTCTTACCCATCCCCGGATGGGGCTGTGCGCTGGTCCTTAAGATGCTGAAAGCAAAGGCTCTCAGACCCGCCTCTCAGTGTCTGCTTGAAGGGAGCTCAGGAGTCAGTGTGTCCCCTTTCAGCCACACCGCATACTAGATGACATGTGGCTTGGGGTACACTAGAGCAGGTGCTTCATTGCTGGCAGGAAGGTTCAAGGTAGACCCTCTCTCTAATCTTAGCAGTGGTGGAAGTTGCCCCTGTGGAGGGAGCCCTTGGGGTTGGCCTCTTGTGGGCAGGTCCTGCCCAGTCTGCTAACAAGACTGTGCTTAGTTTCGAGAGCTGGTTTCTTGGGCAGTTTCTGGAAGCTTCTAGGACTGGTCACTAGTGGACTCATGGCTAAGGCAGAGTGGGGTTAGAAAGGCTGGAGGGGCGCTGCGAAGCCTGGGTGACTCGAGCAGCAGACATTTACTTCCTCACAGTGCTAAAGCCGAAAGCCCAAGTCAAGGTGCCTGCAGAGTTATTTCCCTGTGTCGTCACATGATCCTCCCCTCTGGGTCGGTCTGTGTTCTGTATAAACATACAGGCCATGGTGGAGCAGACTCCCCCAGTGACCTCATTTTAGTCAAATCACCTCTTCCTGTCTCTGAGAAATAGCTGCATTCTGAAGTCTGAGGGTTAATATTTCAAAATCTAAACTTCAGGGGTAGGGTGGCAGGAAATAGTTCAGCCCACAGCAGGTGCATACAGAAGGGGAGCTCCTTTTCATCTGATCCAAGGTTCTCTCCACTTGGCCACCCTTGAAGTTTCACAGCCACTGTGTCTAGGAGGCCTGGTTGGCTAAAGCTCTCTCCTTACCCGTGTATTGTTCACAGCACTTTCTGAGACAGGTGGGCTTAATGTCGTCTTTGGGAAATCAGAAGTCCACAGGTGGAAGCGGCGTTCCCGAGGATACCTTGAAGGTCACCTATATTTCCCGGTCTCTTCATAGCAATGCTGGGCCCTGCTATGCATACTGTCTTTCCCTTGTCTTCCAGGGTCTTGGGGTGCAAAACCAGTGAAAGCTGCTGAGGGAGAAAGGCACAAGAGATCCTCCCCTTTTTTTCTGTGGAACACTTCTCATCCTGCTCTGCAGCCACTGGGAGAATAGTCCCATTTACTGTATTTGGCTGTCTTCCCCGTTCCCCTCATTGTAACAGAGAACGCTTCTTTTGCTTTGGTGCAGTCAGTGAGAAGGTAAGAAGTCCAGGGAGCCAGGTGAGTTCAGGTTAGGCTGTGGCATGGGAGCCTGGACGTTCTTGGCTGAGCTGGGAACTAGAAGCAGACAGAGGATTCGGTTTAATGCACACACAGGCGAGTGCTGGCTGTCCCAGCTCGTGGGCAGGATGCTGCCCCTGCTGACACTTTGAGGAACTACAGGAGGAGGCGGTAACTGGAGATAGAAGAGGGCGGTAGCAGCGCCTAGAAATGGTGGCGGGGCAAGGAGGGGACTGAGTTCAGTAAAGGAATAGCCGCCACTAGTCTCTGTTGTTTTGATATTTATTTCTGATTTTCAATTGTGTGCATTGTTGGTGTGGGTATGTGCACGTGAATGCAGATACCCCAAGGAGGCCAGAAGGTATAGGAGATACCTGGTACAGGTATAGGGGAATTCCCTGGAGCTGGCGTTAGAGACAGCTCTGAGCTACATGACATGGGGCTGAGAACTGAGCTGGGGTCCTCTGCAAGAGCAACAACAGTTCTTCATGTTGAGATGTCTCTCCGGCCAGACTAGGCATTATTTTGTATGCCTAAGCCTATGCTAGCTTTTGAGATGCATAGTATCCATCTGGCTTGTACTGTCTGTATTCCCTGTGGCCTGCACCACAGCAGGTGGAAGCTCTGTGAGACTCACAGGATTTGCAGCCACACTGGGGCTCACTGGCTACCAGTGATTGATGACCCCATGGAGGAAGTATGCAGGGGGAGGCAGGGCTTCGTCACCTATAAGACAAGCTTGATGCCTAGGAGCTCTTCTGACAAGTTTCTGAGTCACCACGAGTGTGGGGAGGAAGATCAGAGCCAGGAAGTCAGTGGGCAGACAGTGAGGATACACGGGCAGCGCCAGGCTGCTGGCAGCGGAGCGACAGTCGGGGCTTTGTCACTAGGCTATTGTACCCTGTTGGGAACATCCAAAACGGAGCATCTGCGAACTGCTTACGCCAGCAGGACAGCACTCTCTGGTCGACACTGGTGCCACTGGTTACTAGGGACGATGGGCTGGGACTTCACCTTCAATACTGTTCCTCAATGAGGTGGTCGCTTTCCAGCCTTGACGCATGTAGCAGCCAATGTGAGCGGAAGAAAACGGCAAGCAGCCCGAGGGTTGTGGCCTTCTGTCAGTTTAAGAGCTGGTGAGGCCAGAACTGTGTGTTTATTTTTAAACCTGTGTGTTAATCAGGGAGTCCAGGCTTCCAACAGAACTTGTTGAGACGGCTTTGGGTCTTTGAAGTTAGTGCTCACCCCCAAACCAATCCCTTCGGTTCACAGGATCTGGAATTCCAGTGTCCAGCAGCCTCAGAAGAGCAAAAGCAGGGCGGGGGCGGGGGGCTGTTTTCCCTGAGCTGCCACTGGGGCTCCAGATTCAGGATTTAGTGGGGAGGCAAGTCCAGGTTCCCTCTACCCCTGTCCCTCCATTTCCTTAGGCAGCTGTGTGGCCTACAAGACCCGTCAATCCTGGCACCTGACAGGGTGTCAGACTAGACCATGAAAGCAAGGAGGTGTCCTAGACGGACCTGGCCAGGTCCCAGGGGCAGCCCGGGGTGGGCTCAGCACACTGGGAAGGGCCTATGGTACCCAGTGGGCTTCACAGGGGGAGTGGAGGCCGGACTGGGACAGCTGCCAGCCGACAGCTTTGTTTTCTTGTGACACTTCTCTTTGCTGAGACGCCAGCTGACAAGGGGGAGGGGAGAGGAGACAGGCATTGAAAGGGGACAGGCTGCAGCCACCTCCAAAGAGTGGGAGCAGTGTGGGGCTTGGCAAAGCTGCCCTGACACCCCACCCCCATCTCCTGCATCCGCCCTTCAGATCTCCTGGCCAGGGAAGCAGATGTCTTGCTGGAGACATCCTATCAGGAGCCCCCCCTGCCTACACTGGCCTCCCCTCCTCTCTAAAGTCTGGCTGAGAGGCCTACCAGCTGTTGGGCTCCTTTGGGTGCTGGCCCTGGCGGGGCTTGGTGTGTTTCAGATGCCAGGTGGGGTCCTGGCCCTGTAGCGAAGGGTTTGAAGGGCAGAGCAGGGGCATAGAAGACAACGATGGGAAGGCACTACTAGAGATTGCCAGGTTCAAGGGCAGATGCCTCTTCTGGGTTTGGATTTGAAGGGCTTTGGAAGGTCTCCTGATGCAAAGTGGACTAGATGCCTGTTGGGATGAGGAGGTAAGTCTTTGAGCTAAACCTAAGATTCCACATAATTCAGTATCATGAGAGCAAAGACAGCCTCTGACTGTGGTCTTTATCTCAGGCTCCTGAGGCTTTCCAGGGAAGTAGAGCACAATACTGCCAGGAGGCATTTCTCAGGCTTTCTGGTAAAGCCTTGCTCTCTGGAGAACCCCTACTTCTGCTGGGAGCCCCAAGAGAGGCAATCGGCCTTGCTAAATCAGTGGCCAGGACTTCCCCAGACTTGGACTCAGCTGGACAGCCCACTGCCCACAACCCTTCCTGAAGCCGTTCAGATACCTTTGTGATGGCAGAGCAGCTGCAGGCTGAGGTCACCATGGTGACGGTGACAGTCACACTCTCCACCTGCGTCCTGTTGTGGTCCTGGCAGGCTCTTTGGATGCAGAGGGGGCTGCAGGTCAGAGCCTGCCCACCAGCTGCCCAGAGCTGCAGTGGGCATCACAGTGCCCTCTGGCAGCATCAACTCAAAACATGTTCTGAGCAGAGCCAAATGGGTTAGAGAATGCCCTGGGGGGGCGGATGGAGGGGGGTCACACATGTGAACTATTGTTCTTATGAATAAAATCAAACACATTACTCAGGAGCCAATAAAATTTAACATATTAGACAGAACAGGGCCATCAACCTGAATCCCATCCCAGGGACCCACATGGAAAGAGAACTAAAATGACTTTTACTAATTGTCCCCTGACCCCCACACACGCACTGAGGCACGAAGGCACACAGAAACGCATACAGAATAAATAAACAAATCTTAAAAAGGGATGGGATGTGGGAGAAGCCTGGTCGAAATAGTCTGACTCTGCACGTCTCCCAGGCCCTGAGACTGCTCACCCGTCGGTCTTCCTGGCGTGGCATGAAAGCATGTGTAAGATCATTTGCTTCCGTCTTCATCCTGGAGGATGAATAACAACCTGATTTCTCAAAAATCTTACTCTATTTTAAGACCAGTCAAGGTTTCTATTACTGAACCAAAGGGACCCTGACTATTTTAGCAGGTGTTTTAAAGTGACTAAATAGTTCCCCCCGCCCCCCATTTAGAGTGCTGTTGACTTAGTTACTCAATCAATTCCTGCCAGCTGGGTTACTCTGTCAATAGAGGCGAGGAGACAAAGGCGTGGAGGAAAAGCAGGGATGTCGCTTTCCTGTTTCTGATTAGAGGAGGACCAACACTCATTTTTACACTGTTACTTTTAAATGTTTTTTTGAGGACTTATTCCCCTACCTTTAAAATAAGTGTTTTAAACAGTTATTTATTGTGTGAATCCTACAGGAAGGGTGTGGAAGCCAGCGGACGGCTTACAGGAGCCGGTTCTCTCTTCCCATCCTGTGGGTTCTGGGGATCTTCAGCTTGGCAGCGAGTACCTTAACCTACCAAGCCATCTTGACAACCCCGCTCCCCAGGATCGCTGTTGCACCCCACGAACCCCTTTTAGTCTTTAGCATCCTTTATAAAGTATGTGTCAGAATTATCCCGTGTCCAGTCGGGGCTTGAGCTGCCACACTGTAGAACTGCTTTCTCACGTCTGTGACTCACACATGGATGTGCTCGTGACTGTAGCCCAGGCGTGAGGGCAGATTGCTTAATTTTTCTGTGTTTTGTTTCTAGCAACACAAACGTGTTATTTTATGGAGTTTGTGGACAGCTACCAGAATCTTTGCTGGTATTTTCTGTGCTTCCAGCGCCTGCCTACCCAGTTTCTCTGGGATAATGTGTCCCTCCGCCTCCTCACTTCAGGCTTTCTCCCTGGAGCATAATGAACACATAAAACTGTACGTATTATAAGAATGCAGCTTGATGAATTTGTACGCAGAGATTGGCTGTGCGAGCAACACCGTTCCTTGCCTTCCCTCGGAAGTCCCTCCATGTTCCTTCGCCACTCTCCTCTCACCCAGTCTGTGCCAGCTCTCTGTCCTGATGGCTAATGCCAACGATTCATTTTGCCTGAAATATTTTTATAAATATGTAGCAACACATTGCCCATTGTCCTGTATTTCATTCATTCACTTCGCCGCACACTTTCGCTTCCCTTTGTGTGTTTTTAAATCAGATCTAGAAGGGTCTAGGTGACGAAGAACTAAGGTATGCCATCTCAGCAGAGACTGTTTGACTGTGACTAAGTGACTAGTCCCTGTGTCATGTCAGATCCTTGAGTCAGAAGGTGTCCATGTGTCTGTGTGTCTGTGTGTGTGTGTCTGCAGGGAATTGAACCGAGTCCCTTGCTTCTTACAGGCAGGTGTTCTACCATTGAGCCACCTCTCAGCCCTAGAATTTTACTAGAACCACTTACTGGTTATTTTGTTCCTTTAACTGCTCAAAATCTGCCACTTTCCCCCACAGTTGAGAACTCCAGAAGACACACTGTGTCCAGAAGACACAATATGTGTATGCACACATATGATTGCTTTAGCAGGTTATTTCTGAGCTGATGAGGGAAGTGGTCATTTGGAGTTGTGGCTTCGTTAGGGAAGTCTTTAATTCAGGTGTGTGGCTCAGCAGTCCATCCCTAGTTATGGTTCATGTATGTGCTGTAAGGATCAGAGGCAGGGGAATGAAGTGGCTGACGTCCTGGAGCAATGGCCCAGCCCATAAGGCATTGTAGGAAGTGATCACATTTATAATATGGAAACCTGAGAAAATGGAAGAGAGATTTTTGTAATAGTAGGTGAGAACTTGTAAGACAATGTTTAATAACTATTCAAATATATGTACTTATGTATCTACCTATAGATATTATGTGTAACGTGTATATGTATGTTTATATATGTTTATGTGTATGCTTATATTTAAATACATTTATTATGTGTTTATACTTAAAGAATTGCATAGCACTTTCTTTATGCAATGCAGGGGTGACTTTCAATGAGTAGAATTTTAAATTCAAGTTAACATAGTTCACATCTGTTACTGTGGAATAAAGAAGTGGCTTCCAGAACAATCGTGCATTGTTGGAGAAGTGCTTCATCAGTTATGTTGGGCAGCAAAAAAAGGGGACAGAACCCCAAACCAAATATCTAATGTTCAGGGGTACGGGGCAGTGCAAGTGACATGCCTTCTGAGAGCACCCCCCCCCTTGTGGGCCATGCTTTTGGCCACGTGGAGCACAAAGGCCTTGGTGGCTCATGGGCTCTTGCCTGTGACAGCAGCTGCAGACTCTGTGGCTGGCCGCTGAAGTCCCCATGGTCAGGTGGTGAAGGCCGAGCAACAGGTGTGGGCAGTGCTCACGGCGAATGCTGCCCACAAGCCTGCAGAGCACGCCATTAGACCCCATTGTTCCTGGATGCCTTCCAAGAAACCTTAGGCAACTCTGCTCTGGCAGAGCCAGGCCCTGCTCAGCTGCTGTGTGCAACCTGGGTCATCTCACAGATATGCCTGGAACTATTTGTAGCTTCCAGTTTGTTCACTGTTTGGAATATCACTTGTTTCTTAAATTTATTTTTGATGTGTATACTTGTTTGTGTGGCGGCCATAGGACTACCTTGGGATCATCCTCAGGAACTCCGTACAACTGTTTGAGATTTCCCTGGAGCTTGCGTAATGAGCTCGGCTGCCTGGCCCGTGAGCCCCAGTGATCCTTCAGGCTCCAGTTCCTCAGCACTGGGAATACACGCACGTGTCACCATGCCTGGCTTCTCACATGGGTTCTGGGGATCGGACGCAGGTCCTCATGATGGCACAGCAAGTGCTTTACTGACCGAATGATCTCCACCGTTTAGAATATTCATCCTAAGGTGTTCAGTGTTGAGACCCAATGCTCTGGACCCCTTTAGCGAGCATGCTAGTACCTGAGTCAGATGGACAGGGAGACCCTCTTTAAACTGCTGTCCTGATTATAAACAAAGAGGTTTTGAAAGGTGGCTGCATACATGTCGGGCTGAAGACCTTTACCTAGGGTGCAGGTAGCCGACTCAGGTTCGGAGAGTGCGAGACACCAGGACGGGTCAGGAGAGCAAAGACCCATTCTAAATGCAGCAGCACTCAAGTGGCCCAGCACCAAGGTTGGCAGCAATGGCACGTAAAGAGGATGCAAGAGTGCGTGGCCACTCCCGCATCTCCCCTCGATTCCCAGACTTGGCTATTCTGGTCATGCTCTGTCACAACCCTCTGTGTCGGCTGCTGGCTCGGTGTAGCCGCATTTGTTAGCCAACATCTGTTTGAAGGTATTGCTATGACCTAAAGACAGCGTCAACTCTGCAGAATGTCGTCTCCGAGCAGGACTCTTACAGTTTCATGGGCCATCCCTCTGCGGCACCAGAACATCTGCTTCTGGGTGTGCTGGTGTGTGGAAGACACACGGCCTTCACTTTCTGCATCCTGTGATGACTGGTCCAGGGGATAGCAAGGGCAAGGCATTCTATCAATCCTGATGGTGTGAGAAGAGAGCTAGGAGCAGGGAAAGGAAGCCCACCATAGAATATAAATCCATTCTGCCCCGTCAGCCCACCACCAGGTGGCCCGCTGATGGGCGCAGGAGTCATGCTTGCTGTGGAGCTCAGCACTGCCCTCTGCTGTTAGCTGCTGTGGTTGATCCGGTAACAGCATCTCAAAGGTGTGAGGACCACAAGCTGCTTCTTACATCATTGGACTTAAGGCTGGGCACACCCTCAGGTAGGAGTTCACATGGGTTCTAGACATCCCTCACGGTCTGCGCTCGTTCAGTGGAGTCTCCGCGTGTGCCCGCCCAGCCCCCTTTGTCGCCAGTCTTCTGGAACTGTCGAAGTTCTTAGTTTTTGTGTACGGATCAGTGCAGATCTGCACTTCAGACCTTTCTTTTTCTATTTGAAGATAAAGCCGCACAAACCGCAACAAACCCTCCACGGTCTCAAGAGCCTTAAAGTCATGTGTTTGTGTCTGCCGGGGAACAGGCGGTCATGCTGGTCCTCTGCACACACGCTGTGTGCTCTTACTCTAGGCTTGTCCTTTGGTTTGCCCTCCCTTAATTAGTCAAAGGAAGTTATCTGTGAAGTCAGGCACAAGTGCTGTGGGAGAGGCATCCGGGCATCAGGCACAGCGCTCACCGTGAATGCTGGTGCCTTCAGGGTTCTCCTGAGAACAGGATAGACACGTGGCTCTTGTGACTCTGGAGGGTTTGCCGAGACCAAACTCTCACGTACCCATCTGGGGACTCAAGAAAGAGCTGCAGGGGTTTCTTTTTTTCTGTTTGGAGTGGTCAGTCATTTGTTCTGCTCAAGCCTTTCAGAAATCAGATGAGGCCCACCATGTCAGGGAGGCAGAGGCCCGCCATGTCAGGGATGATGATCTGCTTCTTTCAGTTGGACCAGTTTAAATGTGGGTCTCATCTGATTCCCCAAGAACTACCTCTAGAATAAGATTTGACAAGCCATCTAGACACTTGGCCCCCAAATCGACACATAAAATTAAGCACCGTACTATGTATGTAGTTCTCGCTTGTTTAATTTTGAAGATGAGATAGCCTCTAGCTTATCACAGGCAGTTCTGCTCACACACTCCCTGGTGCCACGGGGGATCCGACGGTGGCCAGAGCTTGGGGCTAGCCAGGGCTGCTTTTCCATTGGAGAATAGCTATCAGCAATGGAGGTTTTAGTGAAGACTCCAGGGACCTCCGTGCAATTCCCCCAGAATTCTCTACAGACAGCATTTCACACAGGCTGGATAGGAATGTCTCTTTTACTGCTTACACTACACTCAGAGGACTTCTGAGTGTGGGGCTTCATGTGTCAGCTTCACTGGGTCGTATACCCAAATGTGGTAAGTGTCTCTAACACCCATGGGGCCACCAAAAGTTGTCTATTTCTCTGTGGGTGGATGCACAGTTTTCTCACTGACTCCTGACATCTTTTGATTCCTGAATTCCTAGAAACCTCACAATATGGAGCGACCCCAGACTTTCACAAAATTTATCTCCCACACTTCAAAAAGCACCTGTATGACTAAGGCCTGTAAAACATGTGTTATACCCTGCTCTCCAGTTCCAGTTAGCACATCATCTATCCCTACAGGCGGGACAGCACTGTCCCTTCCCACTCTTTCAGTTCATGGGAAAACTATGTTCCATTGGCCTCTACTCTCCTGGGGTCCTGCTAAGATCAGGATCAGTTTACCTGTAGCTCCCCAGAGCATTTCCTGTTTCTTTCCTGCTTACAGCCAGCAGCTGTAAGAGCTTTGCCAGGGAACCCCTGAGCACCACACTCCTGACAGCTTTGAAAGGATGTCCTCAGGCACTCAGGGAACTGTGCTTAAGGTGTGGCTAAATATGCTGCGTAGAACAGATCCTCTCACACACCCCCGCCTTCCTGAGCCTTCAGTTTCCTTTCCTTAAGAAGTCTAGAATATTCCTTATTAATTGCCAGCCACGGTTGAGACTGGGCTAACATGAGCTAACGGCACTATGATGCCTCCGAGGTGCTCGTGCCAGTGCATCAAATTCCAGAGCTCAGGGAGCCTTCGGCACCATTAAGTCCTGCCCGAGGTTCACGTTTCATCCTCCACCCAGCCCTCTGGGACTCCCTTCCATTTCAGCTCTGCAGACTCCTGCTGATTTCCTTTCCTGTCTTTTGATGTACCATTTCTTTCCTCCCACACTCTTCTTTATCTTGCTTATACTGTTTATATTTATACTGAAATAAAGTTCTGATCAAGGATCTGGGACAGGGAGAGATATGGAAGCAGGTCCTGAAGGGGCTTGATAGCCACATCTGGCACTGCTTACAGCTCCCAAGTCCCAACCTATGAACAAGGGGCCCACCTTTTGCAACCAGTGGAAAGCATGAGAAATCAGTGGGGTGGACATTTTTTTTTTCCTGGTTCTGCTTGGCTGGTGCCCTGCTCTGTAGACGAACTCCCCAGCAGCCACCACCAAGGACTTCCCACTTGTGTTCCCACAAGCATTCAGGAGTCTTAGTTTGTCCCTTTTCTCTCTAAGCCATCCCAACATTGTACATGATGGTATGTGCCTGTAATTCCAGCGCTGCCCCCTCCTCTGTTTCTTGATTCAGCTGACTCTGTGCCACTAGAGAAGGCTTGTCTGACTCTACGCCTCCTTCCCAATCCCACCATGTTCTCTCAAGAAACTCCAGTCTCTTCCTGGCCTCTCTCTCCAGTTACACTTTTCCACCCCATCTTTCAAGACACAGGCTAGTCTGAATTTTATCCAAGCTGTAGAATGAACCTAGAATAAGGCTCTGGCCTAAATTTAACACCAAGAAAACAAGACTCGGAAGCATCTCTGCCAGCGTGCGGTGGCGCGGTTCCGGTACACCACAGGTTGGAGAGAGCACAGGGATGCAGGCGCCTGTGCGACCCAGTTTCCTCCGTGCGGTGTTTTGTTTTAACTGGCAACTCGACACAGTCTAAAATCTACTGGAAGAGAGTCTTGATGAGGCATTATCGAGACCAGCTTGGTCCGTGTGCACGTCTTGATCACTTTAATTGACATGGGTGGGAAGATCCAGGCTGAGAGTGGGCAGCGCGGTTCCCAGGCTTTGCGCCTGGACTGTGAAGAGCAGGAAGGGAGCTTCCATTTCTCTCTGCTCTGCACTGCGGATGCCGTGTGACCAGCTCAAGCTCCTGTTGCGCCTTCCCGTCATTATGGACCGGCACCCGGAACCGTCAGCCTGATAACACCCCTTCCCGCGTCACATTTGTTGCAATACTTGACACACTAACATATGAGACTGGAACAGTTTGGGCTGTTGAAGACAGACAACATGGTAGGTAATCGCAGGCCCGAGGACTAACGTTCAGAGCAGACTGTGCAGGCAGCTCTGTAGGCACCGTAGACGTAGGATCAAAACGCGGATGTGTGGGAGGGTTCTAGAACACGGCTTCTTAAACTGTGGGAGTGACCACATGTTGCAGGTGACGCTGTGAATCATTTGCAGGAATCAAAGGTTTCTGAACCCAAAATAGGAGATGAATTCAAAATCAAACATACACAGAACCCAGGTGTTTTCTGATGAGACGGGACCTCACTGCACCCTTGGTTCCGAGCATGAGGTTGGATGCACTTTGCATCGTGGGTGCTGTGACCGTTGCCAAAGACTGCTGCGTGGAGACAGGTTGCAGTCTGCTCTGCTGCGACCTGCAATGCTTTCCTTGCCGACAGCAAAGGCGTTAACATTTTTCCGTCACTCTTCAGCATGAAGGGAGTCGGTGTGTTAGTGCATCATAGTGTGTTAGAACACTTGAGTTAAAAATTTGCCATCTGTTTCATTAAAAAACAACAACAAAAACTGAGTAATGAGTTTTGGCTTTGGATGGGGACAGAATTTCTAACGATTTCTGTGACCATAAACAAACCCCTGCCATTCTGTGCTCACATTTATGCAAAGATTCTCCTCAGCGTTGGTCATTTCAGCCAGGACATCTAGAGCTGGGCATAATGGCACCTGCCTGTAATCCCAACACTCTGGGAGCTGGGGCGGGGGGTGGAGGGGGTTGGGGGGTGGGGGGGGTGGGTTAGGGGGCTGCTTACAAGTTCAAGGCCAGTATGGACTATGCTGCCTTGAGGGGAAAAAAACAAACTGAAAGAACAATAGAACAGCAATGATGAAGGGGCTCGGATGAGGCTTGGATGTCGGGGTGCTTGACTACCGTGCATCAAACCTGGGCATAATCAAACTGGGGCGGCAGCGCGCCTGTGACTCCACGGCTGGAAAGTGGCCAGAGGAGAGGACCCTCAAGATTTTTCTCAGCTCAGCGACGGAGTGAATTCGAGATCAATCTGGGCCGTGTGAGTCCTGACTCCAAACCAAAGCAGACTCTACCAAACAAGAATCAAAATATCAATCAATAAAAATGTTGAACATATATTATGTACTGTACTATTTTAAATTATTTGTCAAGATTTAAGTTTTTTAAAAAATATGCATGTATGTATTTATTTATTGTGTGTGTGTGTGTGCACGTGTGTGCGCGTGTGTGCAGGTCAGAGGATAACATGTAAGAGTTAGCTCTCTCCTTCTACTATGTTGAGTCTTTGGAATTGAACTCAGGTCCTCAGACTTGATAGAAAGCACCTTTATCTGCCAAGTGATTTTGCTGAGATTTAATTCTTTATGTAAAAAGAAAAAAAAAAAAAGTAAAGCACATCCATCTTTTTAGTATGCAAATTTGCTTTTGTATTTATTTAATAACTGGTAAAATTATATGTATACCAGAGAATTATTTTAAAATAAAATTCTGTATGGTTTATATTAATAAGCATTTGCTTTGCATTGTTGAGGAAGGTTATTTCTAGTTACGTTTACGTAACTTTAAAATAATTGTCTTGTACATTGTTGGGAGAAGGGCTATTGAAACTTGGTGGTTTGTATTTTCTGCAGGTGTTGGTTTTATGTAGAAGATGTTTGCTTCCTCATGATCTGGACCTGCTTACTGCTCTCTGGTGGACCTACTGTGGAAAAGCAAAGTTTCTGTGGAGGAATTCTCGTAGTCTTTTTCCCATAGTCTCAGGCAACAAGGAGAGAACACTTCCCTTAGGTCTTGAGTTCCCCCACTGGGAAGGTGACATAGCTCAGCTGCTAAAGAATTGTGGGAGAGACTAAGCTACAGGTTTCCTTCACTTTGCAAATAGGCCTTTGGATGAGAGAGCAACACTTTTGAATCAATAGAACCCTTGAGGAGTTTCTGGATCAATAAAACCATCTGAGATCAGATGATTGGGCTCTGCTGTCCAGTATGGCATGAAGGTTTGCCTCTGTGAAAATGTCTTAAGTTGTTTCTGTTGGGTATTTGACCACGGATACAATTGTAACGAACACATTCATGGACATATGGATGAGTGTAAAGGAACCATTACGAAATTCTCATAATTAAGAAGGATTTGATACAGAGTGCTTTCCTCCAAATTTTTTTTCACAGATTTTTCATGCTTTAGATCATATTCTCTATAATTTTATTCTGTACTTTTTTTTTGCTATTCTCTTCATCATCATGTCTTCTCAAATATTTAAGAATTCTTTCTAAACGTTTTTTAGATTGTGTAATGGTTTACTTTAAGAAGCCCGTACTTCAGTGGTGGCCCCAACTCAACGACGCAGGTGCTCAGACTCTCTCTGGCTCCAGGTTGGCCCCAGCCCAGAGGACACATCAAGAAGAGACTCCCTATTGTGGATTGAATATAAAATGCCCTTCGTGAGTCCATGTGTTTGAACACTTGGTTTGTAGTTGTTGGTACCATATAGAATGTTGTGGAAACTCTGGGAGCTGGAGCCTCATGGGAGGAAGTGGGTCATTAGGACTGTGTCCCTCAAACTGTGAGCCCGTTCCAACCCTTTCTCCCTTAAATTGCTTCATGTCAGTATTTGGTTTCAGCAACAGGGAAGGTAACCAACACATACCTACACACACAGCTACGCTTGGGATGAAGTTGGGACCCACAGTAATAAACAGTTCTGAAACACTCTCCTTTTAAACATTATTTCTTTTACTTTTTTGAGGTTATAATACAATCACATCATTTCCCTCTTCCATTTCCTCCCTCTGAGCCCCCCTATATGTTCCTACTTGCTCTCCTTCGAATTCATGGCCTCATTTTTTCATTAATTGATGTTACATATACATATGTATATGGATATACCCACATAAATCCCTAAATACATAAATGCATTCTGCTCAGTCTGTATAGTGCTACTTGTATGTGTGTTTTCCAGAGTTGACCTTTTGGTATTACATAACCAGTTGGCATGCTGTTCCTTGGGGAAGACAATTCTCTGGCTCTTAGCTGTGTGCAGTTGTTTGTGTAGGGATGAGGCCTCATGGGCCTCCTCCTTTCCGTTTGGACATATCTGTTGGCATCATCCTTGTTCAGCTCAGGTTCAGGAGTCATGTCAGTGAGACTTTATGGGTGTCGCTTCTGACATTCCTGGGAAACACTCTCTCACAGCAAACTCAGTCTTTCTAGCCCCTCTTCTAAAATGGTTCCTGAGCCTAAGGTGCACGTAGGAAGCGCAACTTAGTAGCAGTTCTCAACCTGTGGGTCGCAACCCCTTTGGGAGCTGAACGACCCTTTCACAGGGGTCGCCTAAGAGCATTTGCATATCATATATTTACGTTATGATTCATAACCTAAAAATTACAATTATGAAGTAGCAACGAAAATAATTTTATGGTTGGGGGCCAACACAACATGAGGAACTGTAGCAAAGGGTTGCAGCATTAGGAAGGTTGAGAACCGCTGGCTTAGAGTTAGCACTGGAGAAACCAGGATTGTTGATCACGTGGGCCTGTTTTCTTCAACAGAAGGAAGTAAATGACAACTGGTCACCTAGAATGCACTGACAGCCATCAAACAACCTGGTGAGACTCTTCAGGGCCAGCCTACACCTGAATCCCCCTAATATCCTGAGCATTGTTTCTCAGTGAATAGAACCCATACTTATGAAAGAGGTCCCATCTACTTTGCAGCCCCTACCAATAGAATCTACCCTTATGCTCATAGCTCCTTGCTGTGGGCGCTAGCCCTGAGCTCTGATTATCAGCTAATAGAACTCACTCTTACCACAAAGGTCACAGGTGCTCTGCTACTTTGCTAGGGAGTTTCTGTGTAGCTATGCCTAAAGCTTTGTTGTGATAACTGTTAAATGGGAACCTCTTCCCAAAGTTTTACTGTGCTTAAATGTGTAAGAAGAGTAAAACATGAGGTCAGACTCTGGAAGTTTTGACCCAGTGCCTGCAAAGATGGTACTGACTCAAGTTCCATTTTCACCTCTTGTGGATCATCTCCCCAACGGCATGAGGCTTGGTGGGGGTCCCAGACAGGTGCAGGAGTCCAAAAACACCCGCTTTACCAAGTGCTCCCTGCGTTCTTGCACTCTCAGCTCACTTACTTGCTGTGAGCTCAGGGGTTCAAGATCATGTCTGCTTTGAAATTCTGCAACTGCTCTAGCATGGTGAAATGTCCATTTTAAAATTCTGTCGCTATAGAAGTCATCCCCGCTGCTGTGCCAACTGGGCGTGCTGAAGCCAATCCCGTAGGGGGAGTTATTATCACCCCTAATTCCATAGCAGAAGACTCTGGGGCTTGGAGAGGTTGAATAACTTGTTCCCGGATCTACAGAAGACAGAGTCAGAGATACAGCTTGAAGACAAGCTCCTCTGGCTGCGTGCGCACCTCTCAGAGAAAGCTGTAACCTGTTTGTTTCGATTGCGCCCAGTTACTTTTGAAATGATTTGTTTGTGTTTGTTTTCTTGGCATGACCATTCACTTCATATTCAGCAGCCCGATCCTGTGCTTGGCATGTAACTAGGCAACACTTAGTTGCATGTCAGATGGCTCCTGGGCTAGAGATGGGCAGGGTATCAAGGAACTGGGGGAGGGGAAGGAGAGAAAAGAGACATGATAGGAGAAAGGTATGGGGCTGAGAGAGCAGGGAGCTGTGCATTTTGTCTGCCTGAAGTAGAGGACGCGTCAGTGGGGTACCAAGAGAAAATGGTTGGAAGATGGGCTGGCATAAGAATGGGAGATGTGCTGGGTAGTTTTATGTCAACTTGGAACAGGCTAAAGTCATCAGAGGAGGGAACCTCAATTAAGAAAATGCCTCCATGAGTTTGGGGATAGGCAGGCCTGTAGGCCATTTTCTTAACTAGTGATCGATGGTGGACTGAACAAGGCACGGGCAGTAAGCCGGCAACTCTTGCCTCCAGTGCCTGCCCCTTTTGAGTTCCTGTCCTTACTTCCTTCGATGATGAGCAGTAATGTAGTACAAGACAAATATGCCCTTTCCTCTCCACTTTTCTTTTTGGTTGTGGCCCTTTTTGGTTTCCTCACAGCAATAGCAACCATAACCAAGACAGGAAAGGTTGGAGATCAAGCCCCTGGGGATATCCCTTAGCGTTCTGTAATAATCAAGACAGCAAAGATTCCACCGCAGAGTGGGGAGGGGTCACCAAGTTACACCCCTAGTGGAGGAGCCTTGTGCAACTGATGGTTGCTGAGGGAGGGAGAGTCGGTTTCCTGTGGATGCAGAGCCTGACAGGCTGCCCAGCTCTGGCGGCTGCCCCTGCACCCATGCACGGTGAACGCAGTGGGTTTTGAGAAGAGAGCACATGAACTTGGGAGGGAGAATTGGCAGGGGGTACGGGAGGAGGAGAAGGGATGGGACTCAAGATATGAATCCCAGAATCAACAAAGGACAGTGAGGGTAAGCCACTATTTGGTTTATTACCAAATTACTAAACTCCAAGGGTTTATTGCCTCTTGGAGCTAGATCCCTGAGCAGAATCTGTCCCGAATTTTACCTTTAAAAAAGAAAAACTGCTCAGAGGTGACACTAAAATTCTCAAGTAGGGATTTTTCCCTCCTCAGGAAAATGTCTTGAATAAGCTCTTTGAGATACAAAATGAGACTATGAAAGGCATGGTTTTGGCAGAGAACCAAGCAATAAAAAGAACTCTTTAAACCTCAGTGCATGAGAAAATGAAAAAGAAAAAAAGCATCTTATCTCGGCGTGGGAAGAAGAGGACAGAAGACTGTGAGATGCAAACATCGTTTATCTTCAGAGTTCCTGAGCCATCCCACAAGGGCCCAACCAATGCAGGACACATGGTCGAGGCAAGAGACTTACTCAGAAGTGAACAAGGTAGAGAAGATGGTGGGTGAGTCTTGACAGATCCCCGCAGTGCCGAAGGCAAGCTCGACGCAGGAGGCTGGGTAACTGGGGACCTGTTGACTTCCAATCGTCTTCAGAGGGGAAGGTCCACGGTGGGATCATTTCAGGTCGGTCAATCTTGCTGTTAGTTTAGATGGCTGAAGAGGGCTGTGTGTTCAGGGAGGCAGTGGATGTTTCTAGCCAGGGGAAACCACGACTATGACTATGCTCTAACTCTCAGAAGTGGAGACTACTGTCTCAATATGGCTATACCAAGAGGAGGTTCCATGATCTCCTGAGAGGAGACAGCCCAAGACAAATGGTTCTAGAGCTGTGGCGACCGAGTAGAGCAAGGAAGGCATACTTGAATGAAGATGAAGCTTCCTCAGCGGGAGAAAAATGGGAGATGAACTGTTAGCTGGATAACTAGTGCTGTCTAATATGGCTGGAGAACCAGAGGAGAGAATCCCTTCTCTGGGATCCCCTTCTTTTTTGGGGTCATGACCCAAATGATTTTTAGAATAAAAATGTTGAACAACTTATTGTGTATATGTACACGAACAGCCTCTCCTCTCCTTTGGCACTTTGTGAAGCAGGGTATCCTCCTCACCAGCTTTCTAGTACTGAGCTTGAGTGTGGCTATTTGCAGAACTCATGTTCCCAGTACTCGTGATGGCTCACTCCGCTAACATCTGCATCTGCCCTGATTCCAGCACTTGCGCCAAGGTAGCTAAGCATACCCGACGTCATCCTGTGTGTATAAACCAAAGGAAGCATGATTCCTATGTTCTACTCAGCATAATATGAACTCAAGACATGAGGAGTAGAATTACAAATGGCCAGATTACTTCAGTCCCCCAAAGGAATGGGCAAACCTACAGCCTTGGGCATGTATGGGGCATGGGGAAAAAGTCTAAGCCAGCCCTTGCTGTGAATGAGTTAGAGGACTGGGAGGCAGTGCCCACCTACCACTGCTGGGGAGACACAAGTCTGGGGGATGAGATGCCTTAAGGGGTCTTGTGAAGTCAGTATGGATCTTTCCTGATCTGCTCCTCAATTGCCCCGGATTCTTGTTCCTGGAATCCTCAGGCTTTGCATAGCTTTGGCCCCTCAGGTCTTCTGTAGACCAGGCAGTTTGGGGAGAGGGTCCACAGTATCACCTTCTAATGGGAGAGTCTGTGAGGTGGTCCCTGGGAAAGAGAGTAGAGGCAAGGAGTGAGGGGTGCAAGGCTGGGGGTGTGCATGCCTGAGCACCAGGCAGGGGTTTCTATGCCAGTGTTTTCAGTGGACAGGACTCTATGTCCGGAAGGGTTAGGGTACATCTGGCCTGTGTTGACTATTCCCACGCAGGCTTCTGAGGTTTGCTGGTATTTAATCCTGCTGTGCACAGAGCCAATGAAGTTATTTGCTAGCAATTGTAAGAAGCGCCGAATAAGACTTACAAAGACAGTTATTAAAGTAATCCAGGATAAAGGCAAGAAAGAGTGTTAATTCTACCTGGCTTAACACCAACACAATTTTTCTGGCATCTTTGTGCAGTTCAAAGTGGGCAGGCTCTCAGCTATTACAAAGCAGCTTGGCATTTGGATACACAGAGTGGGTGACAGCTGCTATTGCCTCCTTGTAGGGTTCAGTATCTTAGCCCAGCCTCTGCTGGACAACCTAAATCTACGGCTACTGAACTTTCCAGAGGGGAGGGCAGAGCCTCCCGTGGAGTATGGCAGTGTTGAGCCTACACCCTCCAAGCTCTTCTCTTTAGTGACTTTAGATTCAGTGACAAATTCTCAGTCTTTGGAGAAACTGTATCTGAAGTCTGGCTACCTCCTGAGCTCACACTTTGTATTTTGTTACTTGTTTTCTTCATGGCTCAAGATGGCTGCTTCAGGGCAAGAATGGATTTATTTCAGCTTACAGACTACTGTACAACATTGAGGGAAGTCAGGGTAAGAACTCAAGCAGGAACTTGAAACAAAAACCGTGGGGGAATGCTGCTTTCTGGCAGGGTTAGGTAGCTTTCTTATGCAGCCTAGGCCACTCCCACGGTGGTGCCCAAATCAATTAATAGCTGAGCTCTGCCATATCAATTAACAGCTGAGATAATCCATCACAGACTCGTCCTCAAGCCAATCTGATCTAGGAACCCATCAACTGAGGCTTCTGGCCTGTGTCAAGTTGAACTGTGACAGTTAAAGCTAAGTAGCTAATATGCAGCCAGCAAGAAGGAGGAAAGGAAGAAAGGCTCATTCTTTAATAGTAGTTTAAAATCTGAGCCACAGGGACCTGGCCTCGGAGAGGATGGGAAGGGCGACTGAGGCACAGAAGGTGTCCCTGCAGACAGATGAGGCACAGGCTCCTGATCATGCAGATTTTATGATTAGACCTTGAAAAGCAGTGGCATACCCCGAGTCTGCTCATGTGCAGTCCTGATGGTAACAAGGAACATTTCATCCTAAATGAGCCACACCCTTCTGTCCTCTTTCAATTGAGAATTTCATGCGTTTAGATCATACGATGCATTTAGATCATATTCACCCCCCCCAACTCCTCATAGATCTATTCCCTCCTCTCTTACTTCTCAACTTTGTGTCCTTGTCTTTCCTATTGCCCTACCGAGTTCAATTTGGACTGCCCATATTCACGGGACCATCTGCTGGAGCATGGTCAACCTACCAGGAGCCACACCTTTACAGAAATCTGCTTCTTCATCTCCCAGAGGACATCAGCTGTCAAAAGCTCTTCAGTTAGGGGTGGGGCTTGTGATCCCCTCCTCCCTCCATGCTGGTATGTAGACTGTCTTGTTCTTGTGCAGATCTTATGCGGGCACCATAGCTGCTGTTCATGAGTATAACAGGCTTGTTATATCCAGAATATAATATTTGCTCTGGTTTTCCCTGACCTCTGGCCTTTACAGCCTTTCTGCACCCTCTTCCTTGATGGTCCTGAGCCCTGGGGAGTATAATGTAGATGTCTGACTGTATACCAGTGATACTTATTCTCTGTTCTTTACCAGTCGTGAGTTTCTGCATTAGCCATTATCCACTAGAATAAACTTTTCTGATGGGGTCCGGGAGCTGCACTGATCTACAGACATAGAGATACAAATTTAAAAGGTAGTTTGATAATACGTCTATTTAGCAAAATAATAGTAGTAGATTCATCCCTAAGGCCTATGAGCTCCCCAGCCTTGGGTTCTTGGCCAGAGTTACAGTATTTCCATGCCTTCTCCCCAGGGGAGCCGGCCTTAAATCCAATAGGAACGGCCGGTTGTCCTGTGACATCTGTGCCACTGTTTACCCATAGGCACGTCTTGGCCTGTCGGTCATCGCTGCAGCTCACCAGGTTCACGCTGTTGATGACTTTATTCCCCCAGCAGCCTATGAACTGTCTTCCAGTGTTATGACAGTTAGCAGCAGGGAAGCTTCCTGGTCAGTACTAACGTGATTTCTTCGTGTTCTGTGACCAATGTATACAGTGTCTTCAACAATGGTATCTTACCTTCAAGTCTGGTGAACAACAAAGAGCAATGGCAGTAGCCTGTATCGCTATGGGGGTCTCTGAACCACCGCTGACTAACACCTCAATGGCAGTTATCCTGAACCTGACACGGGGCTTTTTAGTTGGCAACTTAAGTCTTCCGGGGGGAGTATTATCGTCCATGTAGGGTAACTCCAGTTAAATCTCCCCTCTCACACACACACACACACACACACACACACACACACGCACGCACACACGCACACACGCACATGCACATGAAGCTAATACACAGGAGGTTTCCATGTGGCTTTTCAAACACCCTTAGTGTTGGCGTTCCCTCCCTTAACTCCTCTTTCACCCTACTCTCTCACCCCTCCCCTCACTTGTCTTAGTCACTGTTCAGTTGCTGTGATGAACCACCATGACCATGGCAATCCTTACAAAGGAAAGCTTTATAATTGGGGCTTGCTTACAGTTTCAGACGTTTAGTCCTTATCATCATAGTGGGGAGCATGGTGGCATGCAGGCAGCACACATGGTGCTGGAGAGGTAGCTGAGAGCTACATCCTGATCACAGGCCAAGATAGTTAGATGATAGATAGATAGATGATAGATAGATAGATGATAGATAGATGATAGATGATAGATAGATAGATAGATAGATGATAGATAGATAGATAGGTAGATGATAGATAGGTAGATGATAGATAGGTAGGTAGAGGCTAGGCCTAGTGTGAGCTTTTTGAAACCTCCAAGCTCATCTCATTGTTACACTTCTTTCAACAAGGCCACACCTCCTAATCTTAATCCTTCTCAAACAGTGCCACTAAGCATTCAAATATGTGAGCCCATTCTTATTCAAACCGCCACATCCCTTAAGAATCTCTCCCTGTCATTCTGCCCTTCCCCTTCACTGGTGTTCTCTCCTCCTGCTCTGTCCCAGTCCTCCTCTCTCCTTCTACCGTTCAGTCTGAACTTGAACTGGTGATTCCCTTGCCTCAGCCTCCCTAGTGAAAGGGTTATAGGTATGCACCACCACATCTAGCGCGTGCACACACACACACACACACACACACATTTCCTCTGAAAAAAATTATGTGGCATAGGCTATCCTTTTTTAACAATTCCCAGAAAAGCCCCAATCAGTTCTTCGCAGTGGGCGGCTGTTTGGAAGGTGACCGTGTGTAGCTTTTCCAAGTCTGTTGTTTCCAACAGCCCATGTCTTGTTATGGTGACTCTGATTGCTTACCGTTACTAGGAAAGTGTTCTTCACAGAGAGCTCCAAATACAGCACCATACAGTCAAATGCAGCTTTAACCACTCTTGTCGCTTTACCCCTGATGCTTGTCGTTTCCTCATTTCTCATTTGTGTTCTTTATTGTATTTCCACATGGTTACCAGTTCTGTTTCTTGTCCTACAGCCAGGTATTTATTTGTTTGTTTACCACTGTGTGGCCCCGATGCACCTGTTCTCTGTATAGAGCAGGCTGGCCTCACACCGCCTGCTTCTTGTCACCGAGTTCTGGCATTAAAAGAATGTGTCTTCATGACTGGCTATTTTTAAAAGAAGACTTTCTTGATATTTACGTATTTTTTATTTGTGTGTGTGTGTGTGTGTGTGTGTGTGTGTGTGTGTGTGTGTGTATGCACATGTGTATTCAGATGCCTGTCCTGGTTGTTTTTTGTCAACTTGATACAACACAATTACTAAAGCAACTTGGGGAAGAAAGGTTTTATTTCAGTTAACATGTCCTGATCGAGGTCCAACGTGAAGAGCAGTCGGGGCAGGCGCTGAAGCAGGGGCCAGAGAGTTCTGTTGACTGGCTTGCTTCCCCTGACTTGCTGGGTTTCCTCTTTTTATTACTCAGGGCCACCAGTCAATGCGTGGCACCGCCTAGAATGGGATGGGCCCTCCTGCATCAATCATTAATTAAAAAAAAATTGCCATTCAGGCTTGCCTACAAGAAATCTGAGCTGCATTCTCAGTCAAACGAGCTTTTCTTTTCTTGTTTGCTTCAGACTTTTAAGAAGAATAGCGATGTGAGGAGGTAACTCAGTAACGTGCTTCCTGCACAGGCAGGAGGACCTGAGTTCTGACTACCGGCACCTATCCAGGAGGCTGGGGGTGACCCTGGCACTGGGGAGGCCGAGACGGGGAGATCCTGGAACTCTTTGTCCTGCTAGCCTGGCTGAATTGGTGAGCTTCAGGTTCAATGAGAGACCCTGTTTCAGAAAATAAGATGACAGGCTCTCCAGGAAGACACCCAGTGTCAGCCTCTGCTTCCACGTGCATCTGTGTACATGGGTATACGATGGACATGGGTATATGTAACCTTCCACCCCCCAAAAAAAGATAGCATTGTGAGGTTTTGGCCTCCATTGCTTCTCCCACTCTCTGCAAGTTGTCCGTATGTGGGTCTCCGTGTTAATTCCCATCTACTGCAAGAAGATGCTTCTCTGATGAGGGTTGAGCAATGCTCAGCCCTGTGGGTAGAGCAGTATGTTCTTAGTAGTCCCTTTGTCGCTATGCTCATTTAACAGAATATTACTAGTGGGTTTTCTCCTAGGACCCCTGACCTATATAGTCTTGGGTTCTTGCCCTCATTAACAGTGTCAGGTGTGGTTCCATGTCATGGAGCAGGTCTTAGCCCCTAAATATTCCTTCTCTATTTCACCAGTGGGTATTTCTTATAGGCAGGTTGTTATTGTAGCTTGTGGGGTTTGTAGTTGGGGGGATTGATGATTGCTTTTCTCTTCTGGCAGCATGTAAAGCACCTCCCGGCAATATGGCCAGTAGTCCCTAGGGATGAAGCCCCTAGCTGAGCACCAGCTAGACTTTTCAGTAATAGGGTCTTACCATCAGGTGGCGGAGAGTAACCAACAGCACAGGCAACAGCCCTTAGTGTTTGGGGGGGGTGTCTATGAGCACCCTTTGGCAAATGACCCAAAAAGATATAATCTCTTCCTTGTAGTGGGGATTTTATTTGGTAGCATATGGTGTCTGGTTGGGGTATTATAACTCCATTTAGACTCTTATATATGTATATATTTTAGGAAGCTTCATAGTAGTTAAGTTTCAATATGGTTTTTTAAAGAAGCTTTTAGTGTCAGTTATCCCTCCCCATACCTCCTCCTCCTCCCTTCCCTCCCCCTCCCCGACTCAATCCTCCTGTTCTAACCTCGCCATTATCCCTTTAAAAAGCTATACGTCCCCTCCCTAGGAAGACACCCTCCTCCCGCTGGGCCTTTACTAGTGACATAACCTCCATGGGTGTTTTAAGTAGAACACGTATTTGAAGCTTAAAAGCTAATATCCACACGAGAGAAAACATCTGACATTTGTCTTTCTGGGTCTGGGTTACCTCACTCAGGATGACGGATTCTAGTTCCATCCATCTACCTGTAAATTTCATTTTTCTTGACAGCTGAATAATATCCCATTGTGTAAATTGTCCACCCACCGGTTGACGGACATCTAGGCTGTTTCCCGTTTTGGCCATTGTGAATAGGGCAGCCGTGAGCATGGATGAGCAAGCATCTCTGGAGTGAGACTGCAGGGCCCTTTGGGTGTATACCCAAGTGATGGCTGGATCTTGGGGAGCTCTGTGCCCAGCTTCCCGAGGAGCCTTCACACTGATCCCCATAGAGACTGTACCAGTTTGTACTTTTTTTTTTCCTTTTGAGACAGAGTCTTGTGTTGTAATTCAGGCTGGCCCCAAATTCATTATCCTCCTGCCTCAGCTTCCTGAGTGCTGAGGTGGACACTGCTATACCCTACTTGGCATGTCCCTTTGTAGGCCAGCTAAGAGTTTCTATGCTAGAAAAAAAAATTCGAATTCTTAAGTGACTTAAGTTTACATTTAAGGTTTTTCTTTAAAAAGTTAAGGAACTTTATTCTTACAGTGATTTTTTTTCCCCCTTTGGGTTTTGAGGAAAAGCATTAAAATAGCTTACTTCGGGTCATTTGACTCTGGAAACAGAGATATGTGAGCTGACTTGGTTTACAAGGGTAGAGTCTAGGAGTAGAGCATTTCTGACCCTCTGGCCTTGCTCAGAGTGGGGCAGGCAGCTGCCATGAGGGGTATGAGGGGGGATGCCTGCTATGTGGACTCTGTCTGAAACAGGGTCTTACTATGTGGCCCCTCCTAGGCTTGAGTTCAGATCTTCCCAAGATGGGACTGGGTGACAGGCACACACACGGCTGACTCTTCAGGCACTTAGACCAGAAGGCAAGAAGGAGCAGGCATTGAAGATGCAGCTTTTCCTCTTAGGGACGCGAGGGGCTGAGGGGAGAGTGGGTCTGCAGCTTCAGTCTCTTAGTTTCTTTGCTGAGAGAAGCAGTTCTGACAAGTGCAGAGTCCTGGATTCCCTCATTTGTAGTAAAACTAGTGAAGCTGGCCTTTTCTTGGGTGAGCCAATCCCACCCCTACTGTGGCCATCAGAATCACTATGGTGGCCTTCAGGGCAGCCTTTTTGACAGCTTCCATTCTTCCCCTCCAGAACCGCTTCTGCCCTGTTGGACATAGTACCTTCGGTATTGTATTATAAATGAACCGAATTGATGCCCAGCCCTGGAAACTGCACAATTCACGGCTCACAGTTCAGATGTTCCGGCATGGTTATTAATAGCTCTTTACTCTCTCAACAGTGACCCAAAGAATCAGACACCAGATTATAACACTTTGCCTGTGGCAGGACTCATCCTTTGACGCATACCGATACCTATAGGCAACAAAATGGCTTGGAGGAGATGAAAAGAGAGGGGGGTTACTCCCAGCTGCATCTCGGGGCTCTCCCTGGCATCCACTGAAGCCCTGCCAAGAAGCAGGGCAGGAGAGTATTCCACCTGAACATGCTGTTGCATACGCAGCTGCCATGAGTCTCTTGGGTCCTGGTAGCACTTGGAGTCACCAGAATATTCTATGGAGAGAAGTTTCCTTGCTCTTCTTGGGGACAGGAGTCATCCTCACAGGTACCTTAAAGTAAGACCAGATGACTTACTGCAAGAGCCATGGAAGACACCCCCTGGTAAGGGGTGTGGTGCTCAGGCTGCTCTCTGGGGCTCAGCTGTTGTCTGAAGAGCAGGGGCAGCTTGGCGACAGGGGCACAGGAGTGAGGGACTGTGGGCTCACAGCAGCAGAGCCTTAGATGGGTCAATTCTGAGACCCCCCCAGAATCATCCGTTGGTGGCTCCGGTTACAAAGATGACAGGGGCACAGAGGGCAGGTGAGCTGCAGTACACCTGGGCCCGAGCTCCATCTCCCTGCGTTTCTATTATGACATCTGGGCTCCAATCTGAACGTTAGATGCCATACAAAACACCTTCAAAAAATTAGATCGCAAGGTTGCGGTAGCTTCAGGCAGGGCTAATTTGTGTGCTCGGCTGTAGCAATGATGGATTTGGGACCGATTAACCCTTGGGCTCACTGGCCCCACCACTGTGGGTGGGGGTGGGGGAGCTGGCCTTTCTCCTTGTTCCTGGATGCAATTGCCTTTGTGTGGGACCCTCTCAGCGGACACACCCCTGGGCCAAATGTTCTAGACCCCAGAAAACTGAAAACAGACCATTGCCAAGACAAACAAGGAGGCTGGGAGCCGTGTTGCACCGTGGAGTAAGTCAGGGCAGGAGCGGAAACAGGATGCTGTCTGACTTCCAGGTATTCTAAGGCACTGTAGCTTTTATTTTTATCTTTTGAAAAAGACAGCACTGTTGTAAAGTCTCTAGTAAGATAAACTAGGGCTTTACCCTTTCCCTTGAAAGGGCCGGAGCTGGATTCTTCCAGGCTCGGAAAACGCTGGCCGTGCCCCTTGACCTGCATCTGGGGAATGTGGGGGCCGTCCAGGCTGCCTTCTGACTGCCACTCTCTGAATGAGCAGATCATAATGGGTCAATTCTCCGCTGTCTGCTATTTAAAACAACGGGTTCCTTCCTGTTTCCTATGCTGACTGAGGCTTCTTCTGTGTTAAAGAAAAAAGGCAAAACCCCGGAATAAAGTGCCCCTCTGAGGCTGAATGCGCTACACAGCTCGCTGCTGGGCCACAAAAGCTCCTGTTTTATCTGTACAGATGGCTCTCATTTGGTGTTGGGTGCCTGGCTCTGTGAGGTAATTTCCCAAATACTTGGCTCTTTAAACAGGAGGAAGGGGGAAGAAAAACCCTTTCTAAGCCATGCTGGAATCCTCTAAGAAATAGAACCGCTTCTGTGGTTCTGTGCTGCATTTTTGCAGAAATCTCTGACCTGCAAATGTTCCTAGCAAGAGGAAGGAGGGTAGATGCCTCCCTCCGCCCCTCCCCCCGCAATGCACCGGAAGTAAGGATGCCCTGTGCTGTGTTATTTTTCTCTTCAGTTTGGTTAGAGACAAAGAGAAGCCTAGTTTCCCACTGGGAGTGAACTTCCTCCCTGCCTCCATCTCAAGGAGAGGGAGAGGAGTAAGAGGTATGGGACAAGGTTGTGGCAGGCCCAGGGGAGCCTGGCCTTTCTCCTTTCTCAGACCGGTTAGAAGGTTAGAAGGGAAGCCGCGTTTGAGTTGTGAGTTTCAGGAACAGGCAGCAGGAAGTAACTCCTATTTTCCTGGGGACACCACTCAACGGGACTATTAGACCCTGGATGGTTACATTTCTGCCCCTATATAGCTTGGTGGCTCTGGGGGCCATGGCTTTCCAAAGGGGGAAAGTTAGCCTGGAGTGCTTAGAACCCTCAGCCAGTCATATACCAGCACACTGGGCCCCAGGACCGCTTGGGAGGTACAGTGGCTCCCACCCGGGCAAGCTGTGGTGTCTGTGGGATGGATGTGTAAGAGACAGACATACCCAGGCAGGCACTCAGCCAGAGAAGCAGGCTCCAGGTGGTGTTGTTATCAGGTCATGAAGAGAAAGAAAAGCTTGAAACCCGAAAAAGAAGAACACATTTCCCAAGGGGGAAGCGCAGGTGGGGTGACTAAGACATGGCGTCTGGTGGCAGGTGCTGGTACTCCTCAGATAGCTGTAGGCACGAAGAGAGAAACAAGGGCGGCTAGGGCACCATGTGCATGTGAGTGCACCTGTGTTTACGAATGTGGGCGTGATCTCGGAGGAGCACAAGGCAAGCTTTAAAACACGGCTGGGCAGGTGTGATGGCACTCATCTATATTCCTAACGCCCAAGAGACAGAGACAGGAGGCCATGGTTCCATTCCTCATGGCTTAGGTACCTCAAGGCCTCAAGAAATGTAACACTATGCTGGAAGCAGACTAAGGAAAGTGTGTTGGCCAAAGAAAGCCCTAAGATGATGTTTCAAGGCCTTGAGGTACCTAAGAGTCCCTAGGATGAAATAATATACTTGTGCTTTTGTTTATTTGGGACAGAGTCTCACTGTACAGCCTAGGCTGGTCTGCAGCTTGTGATCTTCCTGCCTCTGCCTCCACAGTGCTGGGGTCACAAGTCTCTTCCACGATGCCCAGGACTGGACATACACTTTCAAGACTGTATCCTGCATTCTGCTTAGGGAAGAAGGGAGAGGACCATCCGGAGGTGACTGAGTGGATCTGAGTGAAGAGAGAGGGATTTGGGGTGGGGGGGGTGAGAAGTGACTGGGGTGGGGGAATCTGATAGCTGTGATAGAGAGGGAGACAGGAGGTGGCTTGGGGATGGAGCACTCACCCCGGTGATGAGCTCAGGAGCTGCCAGCAGACAGGATGAGCTCAGCTCAGGAAGCTGAAGTTTTGAGATGGCTGACAGACAACAGGGACCCAGTGACCAGACCAGTAGGATCACTGGAACAAAATAAATGTCCCAGCCACAGGGAGGTGGGAGATGAACTGTAGAAGCAGGGGGAAGGGGGTGAATATAATAAAAATATATTGTATGCAATTCTCAGATAACAAGCAACAGTCTAGTGAGAGAGATGGGAGAGCTTTTAATACAATTAGAAATGGGAAAGTGGGGGAAGCAAGCTCATTTTTTATTTGTTTTTTATTTGTTTATTATTTATTTGTTTTTTAAAAAATAGCATTGTTCATTCTTTGAGACTCGATTCTTGGCTACCCCAGATGGATAGGGTTCATGTGTACAAACTAACTGTACCTGGGGATGTAAGGAAGAGGGGGCGGGTTTGAAGTGCATGTGATGAAAAAGTGACTTGTATTTGGAAGTCCTCTTGGCCTCACAACTCAGGCTGCAGTCTCCGATCACTTTTATTAAAAACACTCACTGTTTGGAGCTTGAGAATGAGAACAGCTAATTGACCAAGAAGAGGGGAAGGAGGAGGTATCTAAGTTTATTCAGGAGTTAAGGAGAACAGGGCAGAGGGAAGGAAGCCACTGCCTGAAGAAATCCTCTCAGCCACACACAAAGACCACAAACAAAGCCCCTGGAAGACTCCTCTGAAGGATTTGTTTTGAAAGCTGTCCCCTGCCTCAGGTCAACAAGAAGGAATGACCAGGGAATCAGGGGAGGTACTCAGGTCCCCCATGGTGGACCATACCACATGGTTCTGCTGACTCTCTTTTTTCAGGGCGCTCTGTTGGGCTCCCCTCAAATTCATGGAAGTTTTCAAACTCGAAACATTTGTGAGTCTCATGCTCGTTAATGTTTTTTAAAGAGGGAAATAAGTCAAACCAAATGCAGACGCTGTAGACCCCAATACCCCTCTATAATGGGCTAAACAGGTAAGGAAAGGAAAGCTGTGTATGATTAATTTTTATAATCATAATGAGAGAGGGTTCCCACCCATGGCTATACATTACACCTGACGCTTTCACTTCAGACTGGCCTAGGCCAGTCTGGTGGAATGATGGTGACTGGGCCTCCCTGCTGTCTGGAATTCCTCCTTCAACTCATTGACTCTCAAAGTTGGATTTTTGTATCTTTCTCAGTTACTCTGCAAACCAGGCCTTTCCTTCACTCAAATTCTGTGCCATTCCCCATCCCCACTAACCCAGATAACGGCTGGGACGTCCCCTCATTTGGAAAGATACCCAAGGGGGATGCTGACAGCTCCGTAGCTTCCTTCCTCGGCAGACTCACAGCCCGCGGCCCCACAGATGTTCTTTCTGGGTTTATTTTGATAGCTTGTTTGAAAAACATTTCATATCCACCAACTGTTCAGATAATAATATTCTGAGTGGCAAGCAACTGCGATTATTTTCGGCGCTGTTTGTCCTGACAGGCTCAGTTCAGCTGGAAAACACGGGGCCTGGGGGAGTTCCCCTTTCTTGCCCTTCCCACTGTGGCTGGTGTGCACCACAAGGAAGTCCCATTTTCAGCTTGCTCTCACGTGTGAGTCCCGTGTTTCCTGAGGAGAGAAGGAAGAAGGAAGCCAGATGGAAGACGCAGTGTCCCTGGAACCAATGCCCTTTCCCCAACGCTAGATCCTCTTGCCAAAATGCAAGGAGTTTGACTTGCAGCTCCAAAGTGAAGGAATCCCTTCTACAGGGCATACCCACAGGCATCTAAAGGCCTCCACCGGGCCCCGCCCCATGGGGCCCCGCCCCACGAGGCCCCGCCCCACGAGGCCCCGCCCCACGAGGCCCCGCCTCCTAGAGGCCGGGCTTCCTAAAGGTAGAGCTGGTAGCTGAAACTGATTGTTTCAGGCCTTCTAAACCCAAATCAGGCTTCCTGTACACCCAGTCCAACCAAGCTCAGGAGGCCTTCAGCTTCCCCTCAGCACACAAAGATTCCTGCCACTTCCCCAAGGGACCCGGACTCCGATCTGCTGGCACCTTCGGCCGTTTCTCAGTCTTGTCATCCAACTTGGCTGTTTTTCTTGTGATTAAAAAAAAAAAGTGTGTGGTGTGTGTGTGTGTGTGTGTGTGTGTGTGTAGACCAGAGAAGGGCATCGGATCTCTCAGAGTTGGAGTTACAGTGTTAGTGAACTGCCAGACATGAGTGTTAGGATCTGAACTCCAGTCCTCGCAACGGACAGGAAGTGTTCTTAACTACTGAGCGATCTCCCCAGCCCCACTGCTGTGGTGTTTACTCTCTTGTTTCTGCCTCTCCTCCATGCACAACACCTCCCTCCCCATGCAGCGGGCCCATTGTCTCCACAGTAGTAGCTTCTATCAACCGGTGGCGGCTCCCCCTCCCCCCTTTACGTCACACCTCACACCGTTGGTATTGGTAGGTCCAGTTTCCTAAAGCTCCACCATTGTCCTAGGCCTGCTCAAAAGCCCTTAGCCACCTGCCCCTTCTGTGTGCGGGGTGAACCCATGGGCCTTCATAGGCGGGCCAGTTCCTTTGCATTCTGGCTCAGCTCACATTTTTCTCAGTTTCTTGCTACTGCTCCATACAGCTTCTTCCCACTGTTAGGTCATGCTCGCCCGCTTTGCCCGTGCTGTCCAGCGGGACGGCTGCACGGCCAGTTCCAGGGTGCCCGCTACTTCATTGTCTCCGTGAATATACTTCCTGGAGTTGTACAGGCTTTTGAACGTGGTTTCAATCTGAAGCAGCCTATTCTCCTTGCTCCACCTCTTGAGCTGCTAGGACTCTTCAGGATCCATGCCACCCACCAAGCTTCCCCATGATACATTCTGGCTGGAGAGGATAGATCTTGATTGTGATTCTTTGGAGAAAAACGATACCCAATGCATGTGCAATTTTTTTTCTTTTAATTGCTGAGTTTTCTTACACAGGACACAAACCCCTGAAGGATGGAGCCACAAGGTATTTTTCTGCATGTACCTGCTGTGATTATTACTAGCTGACACATACTACTGTGGTTAGTTCTCCACTGCTACAGCAAGTGCCTGAGAAAATCTATCCTGTCATGGGTTGAATGAGGACAGTCCCTGTGGTGGTGGTGTTCTGAGAGCTAGAACTCACTGAGTGTGTGGCTCTCCAGCAGAAGCAGGCCACAGAGGAGGACATTGAGGTTTTATCAGCCTCTGGGTTCAGGCTAGAACACACTGCTTGCTGATCTACCAACATGTGAACAAGCTTCAGCCGCACCTCCTCCGCCATGGGGCTGTCCTGCCATGTATTCTTCATCGTGCCTTCCACGCCTTCCACACCGTGATAAAATATCGACCCCGAACCGTCAGCCAGAGGAGATCTTCCCTTCCTTGTTTCCCTCAGGGATTGGTCACAGCAATGAGACAAGTAACCAAGACAAACTCGTAAAAGGAAAAGGTTTATTTTGCCTCATGGTTTTAGAGGTTTCTGTATATAACTGGCTGGTCCCATTGCTTTGAATAGGACAGTATATTCATTGCAGGGGAATGTACTGGAACAAACCAGCTTCCTTCATGTCTGGGACAAAAAAGAGAGTCCCACAATCCCCTTTGGGAATGCCTCGCCAATGATCTATAGATCTCCTACCAGACTTTGATTACAGTTTTTAGAACCCCTGGGGAGAGCACCATGCTGAGGAGCAAGGCTTCAACACATGGGTGTTTGAGGTGTGCACACACACACACATACACAGGCACACACACATACAGGCACACACACACACAGGTACACATACAGGTACATACACACACATACACACACAGTCACACACACATATACATACAGGTACACACACATACACAGGCACACACAAAATGTTAAAAAAAATTTTCCTTCCTTCCTTCCTTCCTTCCTCTCTTTCTTTCTCTTTGTTTGTTTGTTTCTTTTCTTTCTAGACAGACTCTCATGTAAGATTTAAAGGCATGTACCACTAATGACAGTCCCCCCTTCCGCCATTTAAAAAAAAAAAACAGAAACAAACCATGGATGTAGCCTAGGAAGGTAAAAGCTCTGAACTCTCTAAGGGAAATGCCTGAAGGATGTTAAGGCGCTTTCCCCAGCCCAGTGCCATTCCACGCCACTGTGGGGCAGCCCCTTGAAAGAACTGTGCAGGCAGAGACCACCAGCGGTCAGTGGTGGTTCGGGAGCCCTGGGAGAGGTGAGTGGCTGAGCATGGGGGTTGCGGTGGGCACCAGGCTGCAGCCTGCGCTTGTGAAGCAGACCCTGCCGGTCATCTGCTCTTTGCCTGGGCTTGTTGATCTCCACGGCCCCCTCTCCAGCTTTCTCAATTTGAGACTCTGACTCAGCGGGCAGCCTTGGAGCCCCACGCTGCTGGCGGGGAGGGGTTGGGTTGGGGAGCACTGTATGCACATTTATTCTGGGTTTGGATATTTAAAGAGCAGGGCAGGCTGCGCGACATTTCGGAAGTGCTTGGGAAGGCTTGGGTTGCAGAGCGAGCTTTTCTTTAACCAGCTATAGACATCCTGTCCTGATCTCTCGGTCCACAAAGAGAATTTTCTTTCCCTAACAACCTGATGTGAGTCCAGGCCATTGTGTAGGCCTCTCTGGCTCCCGCCTGCGCAGGCCTGGAGGAAGCAGGTGGCCAGTGGTGGACACATGCCCAGCTACGACCCAGGCCGGCAGTGGGTCCCCATGCAAGTGCGACCTTGCTCCCTGCAAGAAAAACTTGGCATGGCCTCCGAAGGCTGCCGGGCTGACCACCGCTAAGTTCTACCCGGCACCTGGGAGGGGGGCTGACCCTGCACCTGGGGTGGAAGAACAAACCCTCTGGGCCCTTGGGGGTGTTGGCATGGGAAACAGCCACAGGGCCCCTGGGGACGCTGGGCAGTGCAGGCTTCCTTTTTGGGCTTTGCTGTTTTCCTTGGCTCGGGAAACTGCACAGAAAGCTGTGACTTTGTTCCCAGTTCCCTGCGTCATTTTTACTATTGAATGGTCACCTTGGGCTGTTTTCAGGGAGCGGCCCCCTTTGTCGCTTTTCTCAGTCAGGATGTTGTTTGTAATAGATTTCGTCAGACTGTCTGCCTTTGTTTTCTCTCCCCAGTGCACACGCAGGAAGTCTCTAGAACCAGTGGAAGCAGCGAGCTGGTGCAGCCTCCCGAGTGGGCGTACTTTAATTTTTCTCTTATGACATTTATTGTTCTCATCGTGGTTCTCAGAGGTCATCGCGTCTACATGCTCATTGTAGAACATCTGAAAAATGTAGGAAGTGAATACAGGTGATCTGGTCCACTTGCCAGAGAGTTACCATTAGCACCTCAGTGATTTAAATCGGTCGCCTCCTGCACGCGCCTTTAAGGATCCTGCTTTTTACACCCAGTTTGGTCCTTATATCTTTAGGGTTGCTTCATGCCTTGCATTCTCTGAAAGCAGCGTTTAAACCTTCGGAGATCTCTTGGCTGTCACTGCTTGACTAAGCAGTGTTAGGGAGGAAAGCAGGTCTGTAAACCTCATAGGATCTAAGTTTACTTTTTTAATTACGTTTGTATTTGTTTGTGAGTGTGCGTTGGGAGGTCAGAGTACAGCTTTCAGGAGTCAGTTCTCCGCCTTCTGCAACGTAGGTCCCGGGGATCAAACTCAGGTGTGCAGGCTTGGGACAAGTTCCTTCACCTACTGAGCCACCCAGTAAATCTACATTTTAAAATAAACCACGGTGGGTGGGATTTTCTCTGTTTTTCTTTAATACTTTACACGTAAAAAAACAAGGGGAAATGACAGAATTGTGTGGTTAAAAGTTCAGACCCAGGCAGCAGGAGTCAGGCTTAGCCATAGCATGACTCAGTTTCCCCTTTTCTAAAATGTTACCAATACCACCTGCTTAGGTGTGGGTGAAGATTAGTTGGGACGGTAGTCTCTGTGGCTCAGCGTTAATTAAGAGATGGCGTCTCCTCCAACTCTGCTTGAAAGGCACATGAAGTCTTAACCCTCAGGACCTCAGAATGAGCTGCATTAGTCAGTTTTCGGTTACTCTAACAAAATAGCTGAGATAATGAACTTATGAATAGAAAAGGTTAATCTTGACTCTTGGTTTTGGTGGATCCAGTCCAGTTCAGCAGGGTAATTTGATTGGGCCTCTGATAGGTGTGTTGAAGAGCAATGTCAGGAGCTTGCCTACTTCATGGCCAGAAAATGAAAGTCTGGTGTCCCACAATCCCTTGCAGGGGCGCACAACCAATGACAGAGAGACCTTCTACTGTGTCTCTGGAAGATTAAGTCTTCTAGAATCTTCTGACTGTACGATTCTGGGGAACACACCTTTGACATACAAGTCTTAGGGGATATTTTACACCTAACCTGGCTCACAACGTGATTTTGACTTTTCACTACTGGAACTAGGAAAATTAACTGCTGTTGTTTAAGCAGTGAGCACTGCAAGCTGATTTAAAACTGCATGTGTTTGCATGGCCCGAGCATCAGTAGCAGAACATCGGTGACACCATCTACAGCTAAATGAGCTCTAGAGGTACTTGGTTGTGGCTCCCGAGCAAACTAGATCCTTAGCAAGAACAGGGTATCGTTGTTTCGTGCCGTGAGATCCCCACCCTGAGTTCCTCGTGATCGGAGGAGGCATGTGCACAGGAAGCTGATGAGCACGTGGAAGAAAGCCCTGCATGAGCTGAATAATTCTTGCCCAGCCCTTTCCCAGGGAGACTGATGTCAGTGTGTTGTCCTCCGGACTACATTTCATCCCCAAACTCACATCTCACCATAGCCATGTCCCCACAGGCAGCAGGCTGCTCTCCAACTCCGTTTAGAGGTAACTCACTTCCTTCTCCTTCAGGAGCCTTGCCCAGCCATCTTCCAGTACACGATGGCCTGTATTATAGAAAATACACGTGTGCTTCAGTGACACTGCTATTGCCTTTCATAAGGAACTGGGAGTTTTTGAGAGTGTTCTACTTGGACCACTAACTTAACGCGTCTCTGGTGGGATCTTGGCTCTAAGACATGGTGGCTACAGAGGAGGGTCCTGAGGGGTGAGTCCAAAGCTTCTGTAGGTCAGGGGCGTCTGTTAGGAGCACGGCAGTTGCTTCTGGCTAAGGAGATTTTTGTTAGCATTTTGAGTCAGGGGCTCACTGTGTAGACCAGGCTGGGGTAGAATCCCTCCTTCTTCTTCAGTCGCCCATGTACTAGGATGACAGGGCTGGGTGTTCATGTTTTAGGGGTAGGAATAATCTTTGTCTTTGTAAACATGAGTTTTCTCCCCTTGTGCCAGATGGATAACCTGAATTCTGTGCTTGTCTGCTAGGTCAGCCCCTCTGACCCAATTTTCCCTGGAGACCGCCTTATAAATCTGGCTAATAACTCTCATTTCAATTTTACAAACTCCATTAGAGAGAAATTACAATGTAGCTCAAACACTCGACAGGTTATTCACAGGAAAGACCTTTGGCTTTTTAAAAACGCATTTGAGATGGCTGGCTGGATGAGTCTCGTGACACATGACGGCGCAGCCCGGCTTCAGGCGCAGGGGATCCCTGGCACCAGGCATCGTGCCTTCCTCGGTGTTGGCAGGAAGAGCAGTTGTCTTTACAGGAAGATGAGGAATTAGTGTCACATGCAAAAGACCCACTGGCGGTGCCGGGTGAAAGCTCAGAACCCTTTGAGCCTCATCAAGGTGGGGACACAACCACACAAGAGTGAGCCCTGAACAGGCTCGTCTCACGCGGGGTGTGGGGTAGGGCAGCGGACAACTGATATACCACCCTCTGCACCCAGCCTTGTGCCCACAGGGCTTGCAATAGGAGAACTTGTAGCCTTGGAAAGAGACACTGATCTAGATGTCCTGAGTTATAACAGCATGGGGGTGTGGTAGGGGGAATGCTGATTTCATTCTTTTTTTTTAATTAATTCTCTGCTACAGAAAGTTAATTAGAAAATACAAGTGTGGCTTTGTATTCATGTAGTTGGCTGGTTTGTTATGTACATGTAAACATCTATATGGCTCATAAGATCAGTAAATATTATTAATAACGGTGAAAATATCTATTACTAAATGAGTGCAGGTTCCTAGGAAAGGAGTTATACACAGACTGTCTCTAATTCTCTACAAGACCAAAATCCCATTTTATGGATGGAGAAACCAAGGCTCTATGTAGTTCAGATGGGTGACCAAGGTCACTCAGTTGATATGTGGTATGCTGGGACAGTCTAAGTTTTAAGATAGTATCTGTGGCAGGGTGTATTTGTCTTTTTTGCATCTCTGACACAAAATGCCCCATAGGAAAAACTTCTCAGAGGGAAAGTTTGTTTTGTTGCATGTTTTTCTAGATGATCTCAGTCCATTATGGCCAGAAAGGCATGGCAGAGTTTGTGGTGGTGGAGACATGGCCAAGGACCAGGAAGCCGTGGGAAGGAAGGCTGGTGCTGTTAGGTCTCCTCCTCATCCCTGTCTTACTTTGTCCAAGTTCCCAATCCGTGGGATGCTGCTGTCCCTTGTCAGGGAGGCGGCTCCCTTTCAGTTACCCTTCAGTGGAAATCCCTCACATACACACCCAGAAGTATACCTCACCAATCTCCTAGGTGATTCCACATCTGATCAAGTTGAGATCAGGACTGACCACCGCTAACCACAGGTGAAGAAAACATCTCTTGGCACACTTTCTCCACACCCCACTATCTTCCTTCCCAGTCTTCATTGTGGTCAAAGGAGGATCATGGGTAACAGAGCAAAGCAGAGAGGATGATACTCACTGTCATGTAGCATGAGGAAGTTCTGGAATGCAACCTGGAGCAGAAAAGAGCTCCCAAATCCAGCACGATGAGGACCGTGTGGCCATTTTACAGACAGGTAGGCTCTTCAAAGCAACAAGATGTGTGTGAGTTTCTCTTAGATCGCCTGCTGTTTAAAAGGGCGGTTGTAGATGTTGTAGAGATCGTAGATGGTTGGATGGCGTTCACGTGCCCCAGGGGAAAAGCGCTTGCAGGTGAAGTGGAAGGCCAGCTCCATTCTCCCCTTCCTGGGCCACCTCCTGTAAACCTCTTCCCACTGAGGAGCAAGGAGGTGCTGTCTAGGGTGTCCTGTCCTTGCCCATCGCTCTCAGTGCAGAGCCTCAGAAATAAATAAACAGCAGGAATGCTTTCTGCCCAACCTGCTGTCGCAGAGCTCTCTTCAGCTGACGGATACTTGAATTGTTTCCAGCGTTTGGTCACAACAAAGCACTGAGCGTTCTCTCAATTAATCTATCTCTTTACTACTATTATTTTACATTTTAATTCATCACAAAATGGCTTGCCCTGTAATCGACTTTGTCTTATATTAGCATGTTTTCCCTCTCTAGTGGTTATCAAGGAAAGTCTTGCCTCCACCTTGATTGGTTTGTATACCCTTTTATTAAAACGTCATTTCTTCAAACTTCTTTTACATTTTTTTTTGATGTGTTTGAGTGTTTTGCCTGGTGCCCACAGAAGCCAGAAGAGGGTGTCAGATCCTCCGGAACTGGAGTTACAGATGGCTGTGAGCCGCCGTGTGGGTGCTGGAAAAGGAACCCTGGACCCTCTGCAAGAGCAGTCAGTGTTCTAAGTCAGTGAGACACCAAGCCATGTCTCCAGCCCCCAGAGAGCATCTCTTACTGGTGTGTATAGTTGGAACTTGATTTTAGATCTAACAACAATCTTTGTTTTTATTGATTGACTTCAATCTCTGTTTTGAGGTCTTTAGATTCTTTACATGTGATTGTAATATAGTTAGATCTGAACTTACATTCTGCTTTTGGGTTTCTGTCTTATCTGTTTTCCCTTTTCTTATCCTTCTGCTTTATTGGATTAATTGAATTTTAAAATATTTTTCTCTATAATCTTAGTAGGCTTCTCCGCTATTACTGGCTTGCTATCTTAGTGTTTGCTTGGTGCTTTTTCATGTACAGTATGAGGTACACGATGGTATCTTTTCTACTCATTAAGGTTCAAATGTTCCTATCTGGCCATCATGGCCAAGCATAACTCAACACCTTCTCCAGAGCATTCAAAGCACAGGGGCACAGGCTCAGCCAGACTTCTTGGCACTGGTGGGAGTTAGGAGTTATGAGCTTAGGTCCTAACTCCCGACCTCTCCTTCTCCACCGTCCCTCTTGACCATTCCCCATTGAAGTTTTTTTTTTTTTTTTTTTTTTTTTTTTTTTTTTTTAAGCTAGATATACCAAAAAGGTGGGGTAGCTTACCCTCTCCCTGGGCTGACTGAAGGAAATGTCTGAGTAAATCACATGGAATTCATTATTCCACCTAAGAAGTTTTTAGGCTGGGTAACAGTAATGTTTGGCAATCCAACAGGTCACAAGATCAAAGACCTGCATTCCTTCCACTGCTCTTCTTTGTAATCATTAAAAAATCCTTTTTAGTAATTCATCTGTGATAGCAGGATGTCCAGCAGCTCTGGAGAGCCTGTCTGGGTGCAGTGGGGCCCAGCTGTCACTGTCCAGTTCTTTCTGGCATCTGTATTTTAGGTGTAAAGCTTTGCCTATGTCCCCAGAAGCCTTTTCACTGACCAGAATAAGAGGACCGAGCGTTATGGGAGGGTGAATCCCCAGGTGGAAGTCCAGGCTGCGTATAGGGAAGGGGAAGATGGATGGTGTGGAACGTGCCCAAACCACAGGCATCCACTGTAGAGGGCCCCAGAAAAAAAAATGGTTCAATCACAGCAGCAGAAAACTGGCCCACTCAGCACTAAACACAGCTGAGAAAGGAACGCCTACTGGAAGTATCTGCTTGCAAAGCCCACAGGCTAAAGTGTCCTGGAGGCCTCTTTCTGGACCCTCCTTTCTTTAGATCCCTGAGCATATTTATATGTAAGGAGAAAAAAAAGACAGTGCTGTCACCACTGGTATCTTGAAGATGTTTAGAGGCCTCAGACAGAGGCAGAACCCACACACTCTGCTTCACTCCACTCCCAGCCTGCTCGAACCCAAGCTGTTCTTTCCTGTGCTCTCTTGGAGGACACTGGTAATAGAATAGAAACCTTAACAAAATGTCAAGGCACTCTTCTGAGTGCTCTAAGAAGTGTGTGTGTGTGTGTGTGTTTATTTTGTTTCAGTTGCTTGGGATCTGATCTATGGCCTCCCACATGAACTAAGCAGACTACCTCTGAGCTGTATCTGTAGTAGTTAGGCTGCTGTCGTGGCTCACCAAAGAAGACCATTGGTGCAAACCTTTCCAAACCTCATCAGAGGAACCACTGTTGTGGCCAATGCCATACTCGACAGTGGAACCCCAATCGTTCGAGCTCAGGTATTTTTATTCTTTCAGAACTCTTCAGGTGTTCTACTGATAGCACATGCAGATTGTTAGCAATCAAACATCCCCCACAGAAATTCAATACCTGCAGAAAATACAAAATGTAAAGACCTAGGAGCCCCTCACCCAACAGTGCACAAAACCATTTTAAACATAACTAAAAATAAACTTCTACAACACATATCCCTAGCACAAACGGATTACAAAGGGTTACTATAGTTCCCAATTAATAGTTTGGGAAACTGAGGCATAGGCGTGTTGGATAATTCATCCATAAGCCTGAAAATGAGAGTGGGGATGGCATTCGTAGCAGAAGAGTGAATTTTCTTAGCTGCTGTACTCCCACAGAATGTTTTATTCCAGTGCTGTGGCACTCTGGACTCTTCTGTCCATAGCATTGCTTGTGAGGTAGCACCAGCCTAACCCAGGCTTCCTGTTCTCTGACTTGTAGCCTTCCCTCACTCCTCTGATCTTAATCACCTTTCTTGGAGATAGTTGTTGAAAGAATCCTCTCTACACCTAAGAAATGCAGATGGTACCCAGGTGCCCTATTAGCTTTATCTGTCAACTTGACACAGCCTAGTGTCATCTGAGAGGAAACACTCGATTGAGTCAGATTGAGTCGATAGGTCAGATTGGTCTGTGGGCATGTCTATGGGGAATTGTCTTGATTATCAATTGAGGCAGAAGGACTCAGTCCACTGTGGGTGGTACCATTCCCTAGGCAGGTGGACCTGGGCTGTATAGGCAAACTAGCTAAACATGAGCCAGAAAGCATCATTCCTCCATGGTTAATGCTTGAGTTCTTACCCTGGCTTTCCTCAGTGTTGTATTGTAACCTAGAAGTATAAGACAAATAGCAGCAGCAGCAGCAGCAGCAGCAGCAGCAGCAGCAGCAGCAGCAGCAAACCTGTGCCCAAGTCGCTTCTGGGACAGAGTGTTTTTTTTTTTTTTTTTTTAATCAAAGCAACAGAAAGGAAATGAGAACACCAGGCACAGACAGCGAAGCTGAAGCCCTGAAGAAACATTTCCCCAAAGAAAGCAACCGTGCCCTGCACTGCTGCAGAGAAGCCTTGCCAGTCTTTCCCCATCACTTCACCACAGTCAGGCCCCACATTCCTACCTCGCCACTAGCGGCCCACAGGGAAAAGGATCGGTTCATCTCAACAATCATATGGCATCTCCTTAGCAAAATGGAGCTGCTAATGTCTAAATATAGAATTCATAATGAGCAAGCAAGGAAGCGGAGGGGAGAAAGAAGCGGGCCTGTCCTGGGATTTTGATCAGATGCTTTGTCTGTTTTTACGTTTGAGAGAGGATCTCTGTAGCCCGAGGTGGCCTCAGCTCTCAATCCCCCTATTAATCTCAACCTCAGAAGTGTTGGGATTACGGACATGTGCCCCCCTCTCCCATGATATCAGGTGATTGTATGCTAGAAACCAGACAGAGCCAGGATTAAAGGCTTAATCCTTTTTTTTTTCTTCTTTTAATTTAATCTTCTATTTTGATGTAATTATTGGTTGGCGCGAAATTGCAAGATAGTACCTGAGACCCCAGAAACGTGTCCACCTGGCTGTGACAACACAATATTGAAATCAGGAGGCTGGCCTTGGTATACCTTGTTACATGCCAATGTTGGGTTATTACATGTGTACATGTGTACATGTGTAATCATTATTGCGAGCAGGATTCAGGAGTACTCCATCACAGGGAAGATGACTTCCCTGTCTGCCTCACATCCCCACCCCAGGGCAAACACTGTCTGTCCTCTACCTCTTTAATTTTGTTGTTCTGAAAATATCCTATAAATAGATCACAGACCGTTTGCCTTCATGTTATAGTGTGGACCTGAGTTGACTCTTTTTTGTTTGAACCTTTGTTCTTGTTCCTCTTTCCCTATTTGATTGTAAACTTGAATTCTGTTAGAATTTTATTTTAATTTTCTTAGTATTTAGAGTATACATCTTTTGTGTCATACACATACATATACATATACATATACATATACATATACATATACATATACATATACATATACATATACATATATGCATACATACAGACAGACATAATTTACTGTTGCATGCTGGTATTATCATTGTACCAGTTTGAGTGCAGTGTAGCAACTTTATTTTCTTTTACATTTCTTCACTTTCTTGTTTATAATAAAATTGCCTTAAATATTTCCTCTGTGTACACTTAGAACAACATCAAAGACATTATCATCTTTGCCTTAAACAAACACAATTTAGAAAGCACAGGAGAGAAGCCTGAGGTAGTCATCCTCTCTGTCCCTCCCACTCTCTGTTCTTTCCGGATGAGCCAGGAACCCTCCTCCTCTAACCATTTTCTATTTGAGAATCTCCTTTAGCTGTTCAAGGCTATGTCTGCAGGCCATGAGCTCCATGTTTTCTTCATGTGACCGGTGTCTTCACGTGGCAGGAAAATAGGGATGTGGAGACATCAGATTAACACATGAAAGAAGCCACTTGGCAAAAAGGAGGGGAGACCTTTCTCACTCATGCAACAAACAGAGCATGTGCAAGAAAAGCCTGAGCCGTACTGGCCAGAGGGAAGGCAGGTGCTATGCAAAGGCCGGTAACAGCTCAGGAGACTCGTGACTCAGCAATTTTGATTTAGCCTTTGCCTGATTCACTGGCTCACTCCCATTCTCAAAGGGTCTTTCCCTTAATTAACTGCCTCTATTTCTGTTGCTAGTCATGCATCTCTGGTAAATTTAATTTTATATTATTAAAAATTAAAAAAAAATTTCATGTGTATGAGTACTTGCTTGCATGTATGTGCACCACTGGCGTGCTTGAGCTGGAAGAGCTCAGAAGAGGGCTTCGAATCCCCTGGGACTGGAGCGATAGATGGTTGTGAGCCACCATGTGGGTGCAGGGAAGTGAACCTGGGCCATCTGCAAGAGCAGCCAGTGCTCTTAACCACTGAGTCATCTCTCCAGCCCTCTGGTACAATTCACCTAAATTATTTTCCCCATTTACAGGAGATACCGTTTCTCTTACCAGGTCTTCAGGCCAAGCTGTGTCTTAATTTGAACTTCTTTGAGCTTATCCTGTTTGGGATTGACTCAGATTCATGGATCTATCTGTACTGTAAGCTTATGTCTTTTGTTACATTTTGAGAAGTTCCATTTGTATTTCTTGTAAAGATTTCTCCATGCCACCTGCCACCTTCATCCTTCTGAGATCACAGCGTAAATGACAGATCTTTTGCTGTAGTTAAATGAGGCCCAAGAGCCCCTGGGACTTCCTTCCTGTGGATTTTCTCTTGAGTTTTTGGACTGGATAATGCCTGTAGTTCTAGCCTAAAGTCTATGCACCCCTCTTGTCCACTCCACTCTGTTTCTGAGCTCACCCACTGAGTTTTCTCCAGCTGTGAAATCTCTACTTGCAGGTCTTCATCCATATTATTTCTGGGCTGAAATTTATTTTTTTACAAGTGTGTCTGTAAATTACTCATTGAACATTGTAATGAAGAAAAGGACAGGATATTATGTGGGTTGAATATAGTCTGGGAGGTTAGGTTTATTTTACTTCCACCCCCATTACCAAAACGTGCTAATGTAGAAGTTATTTTTAGTTGTGTGTAAAATAATTGTTTTATGCACTGTTGGGTGAGGGGATGCCTAGGTCTTGGTGTTTTGCATTGTTTGCAGGTGTTGGATTTATGTGGGGGGTGTTTGATTGCTCATGATCTGCATGTGCTCTCAGTTGAACACTTGAGGAGTTCTAAATAAAAACACCTGAGCTCAGATGCTCAGGGTTCCACTGTTCAGTATAGTGCTGGCCATGATGGTGGTTCCCTCTGCTGAGGTCTGGCAGAGTTTGCACACACGAATATGTCTCCTTGTCATCCTTGATGAGCCATCACGACTCTACTGCTACAAATGGCACACAATGTGGGGCAGAAAGTAAAGAAGCACGGGACTTCACGCTAGCTGCATCAAATGTGGAGACAAGAAGAGAAACTCTTGATCTCTCGGAGTCCAGTAAGTGTGGTCAGAGTAGTTCCCAGAGGACAGAGACTAAGTTATTAGTAAAAAGAAGCTCTATAAGAGAGAGTTTTAAATGAGGAAAAAGCTTCTAGATGAGAGCCATGTTTCAGACATTTTGGATGAATTTTCATGGTGAAAACAGAGTTCATCTGGGAGCAGGGAAGAAAGGGCTTCGACCACTTTTCCTGATCATGGAGCTGATGCTCCCTCCTGCTGCTGGAGGCAGGAAACAGAAATCAGAGGGTGTTGTTCTATAAACTGAGTGTGTCGATGGCTTGTGTGTGTGAAGCCCAAGTGGGTCTTGTGTTTGAGGGCTATGAAGAAGGGTGTATTTTTACCAGTAGTGATGGTGAGAAAGAATGCCAAACTGCCAGAATGTTTTAACCAGAAATTCTTCCACTGGCCCAGGACCCTCTGCTGTCATGGGAGCCACAGCTTGGAGTCCAGAAGCCACTTTTTTAAACTGACCAGCTATTTTCCTTGCAAACCAAACTCTATCTAAAGATCTGGAAAGTGTTTCCTCAGATTAGGCACACAGAAACTGTCTTTTAGAACTGGCTGAGGTTGTATCTTATGCTGGTAGCTGAACTTGGTACTGTAAGAGTCACCCAGCTGGTGCTGGTTTTGAAGGCATGAAGGGGTCATGGAGGGCAACTGAGGCTTGGCACTGTGAAAGGCCAGGAGAGGCCACTGGAAAAAGTGCAGCCTCAGTAGCAGGTGAAGGCCCAGAGTGAAGGGGTCATATAGAGAAGTTGAGGCTTGGAATTATGAAGAGAGCCCAGAAGAGGCTATTGGAGTCAATGCAGCCCAGTTGCAGTAGGGACCCCAGCAATTCTGAAGATGCCAGTTCCATGGGATTACCACCAAGAACAGCAGCAGCAGTGGTGTGAGCCACCCAGAACCTGGAGGACAAGCTGTGGGTGCTGCAGAGAGCAGAGCCAGAGAAATGGCACAAGCCCTGTGGAGGAGCCCAGAAGATCGTGAGTGAATTCTAGATAATTGAACATTGGTAATCTCCCTTCCTTCCTTCCTCCCTCCCTTCCTTCCTTCCTTCCTTCCTTCCTTCCTTCCTTCCTTCCTTCCTTCCTTTTCTCTCTCTTTTTCTTTCCTAAGCAAACCCAGAGGAACATCTGTGAGCCTTAGGGCAGATAAAGACAAGTCTTGAACTGGGCTGTAGCAGGGGAAGAGCAGTTGCCTAGCATGCTGGAGGCCCTGGATGTGGTCCCCAGTGTCCCTTACCCCCAGATAAAAGTCTTGTTAGTGGAGCATGAGCCACCATGGAGGTCTAAGGATGGGGCTTTAAAAAGTTCCTGTCCTGTCCACTTGAGTAGCTGCTGACCTGCTGGTTTTCAAAAATTATTCTAGAGCTACAGAGCAAGAGTAAGACAAGTTAAAGCCCCACTGGGCCCAGAAGGCCTACTAAGATCTTACCATGTCTTTTCTTTCCTTTGTAAAAAATGTTTTATTTCTCTTTATGTGCATTGGTGTTTTGCCTGCATGTATATCTGTGTAAGAGTGTTGGGTCCCCTGAAGCTGGAGTTACAGATAAGTTGTGAGCTGCCTTGTGGGTGCTGGGAATTGAATCCAAGTCTTCTGGAAGAGCAGCTAGTGCTTTTAACAGCTGGGACATCTTTCCAGCCCCAAATGTTTTTCCAATAATTGCTGTTTAAGTCTTTGTTTACTCCTCACATTTTGAAAAGTTTACTTTAAATTTATTTTTAACAGATACATTAAAAACAAAGAAGATATATTTATGGGTATGCTGTGAATTATTTTTGTTCATGTGGGTATGTTTGTGTGGTGTGTGTGTGTGTGTGTGTGTGTGTGCAGCACATGTATGTGTAGGTGCATGCACCCATGTGCGTATGTAGAGGCCACAGGAAGACATTTGGTGTCCTCTCTCACTCTCTGCTGGATTCCTTTGTGGGAGGATCTCTCGCTGAATCTGAAGGTTCCTGGCTTGGCTAGGTTGACTGGATCTGCTTGTCTCTGCTCCCACAGTATTGGGGTCACAGGCACCCACAGCCATGCCAGGCTTTTGTGTGGGAACTGGGAGTTTGAATTTAGGTCCTTAAGTGTGTATAGCAAGTGCTCTTACTCATTTCTATATACATACATGGCATACTGTTTGAATGGAAGCAAGTAATCTGGTTCGAAATAAAAGTTCGCTTCCATTCGAACAGTATGCCATGTATGTATGTAGCGTTCAAAGGAAAGATAAACTGGCTAGTTTGTGTTTTGCCTTCTTCCCTGGGGAAGAGAAAAGGCTTTGTCTGAATTGCTGTACACTAAGGTTTTCTCTTCCCTGACCCCTGTCTACTGTCTACTGGAGTCTTCCACAGCCCAGATCCAACTGGTCCACACTCTGAAAGTCTGCCAATGGTGACTCCCAATCACTGTGCCGCTAGACAGCTTGCAAGGCTGAGCTTCCTAAGCAGCCCGGCATCTCACAGACAGCTTCAAATGTCACCCCATCTGAGCCTGGCTGGGAGGGACAGCTAACTGGAGGGTGGCATTGTGCCGGAGGGGCGCAGGCCTGGCTCACTGTTCTGCAGACATGGGCAGAGCTAGCTGGGTTTACAGCCTAAATATTGCATTCATTGCTGAGTTCTGATTGGAGGGAAGGAGTCAAGAGATCAGTGTCCGGGTCTGAAACTGCAGCTCAGCCCAAGATTCTTCAGATTTGGAGGGGAGCCCAATCTCTATGCGGCCTCCACCTTCACAGCCACCCTGGCCTCAGAGGCTGTACCCAGTGGCCTCTGACTGCTTCATACACCAGCACCCACCCTGGCTTGTTTGTAATTTGAAGCATTTGAAAAATAAAACGACTTTCCATGGAGTGTGGCTGGTAAGGCCCGGCAGCTGCCTGTTGGGGAATGCCTGGCTGATGGAGTTCCTGGGCCTCTCTCCTCCTCCGTCCAGGTCCGTCATGGGCTGGACTCCAGCCACAGATGCTGCCTTCAAGCCAGGGTGTATACCTTCAGTTTATTCCGGAAAAACTTCCCACAGCCAACCTGAACCTGCCCTGGAAGCTGGAAGCGTGAGCTTACAGGAACACAGGATCCAGTGGGGCAGCTCCAGTGCAGGGGGCCAGGAGCCTGCAGTTTCTTTGCGTCCCGTGGAATCTACCACAGAACCATGTGAGGAAGGGGCACCCAGCCAGGGCAACCATTTCATCCCTCTTTTCCTCAGCCCTAGGTAACGGAGGACAAAGCCCCCAGTCTCCAGCGAGTTCCTTGCCCTGGGGTTCCAAACGTTCCACCTCTCTAGCAAAAGACAGAAGCTTTAATTTAATGAGTTCCATTGGGGTTGCTGTGAATGGCTTGCTTCTGAGAGCTGAGCTCACAGGCTGTAAGAGGCCAGGACCGCACCCCGCCAGTGTGGCCTCCTCCGGAACCTGTTAGAGATCCCGCAGCACCAGCTCGAACCCCAGACCTCAGCTGGTATCACTCCTTATAAACAGCACACACTGAATCCGAGCATTGAATTAAATTAGACTCGGTCACACAACACCTGGGTCTCTGCTGATGCTTACTGGCAGCAGTAAATGCTGATTTTCTGTGGCCAAGTCCTCTTTTTCCAAAGCTCTCCCATTTGAGCCCCACGCAGCTTCTTTCCTGTGCTCCGTGTGCGCTGCTTTCTCTTTTGAGGTTGCTCTTTGCTGACGGTTTAATGACAGCAGCTGTGAGCTGCCCTCCCTGCCTCGCAGGTGTCCCTGAAAAGTGGCGTCCCCTGAAAAGCCACGGCACTGGACTTCTAGTCCCTCTTTGCCACCATCGCTCGGGCCGGTTTTCATTTCTCCCTTTTCTTGGTGTTCCCAGTGGTAGCTGGCCCCAATTCTGTCCTCCATCCACAACCACACAACACTCAGGCGTTAAACCTAGGCAGTCCTGAAAATCCGCTCCTCACCCCGCAGAGACCGCAGGGCCATGGCTAGGTCATCGAGCTCAAGCACAGGAGTGTTTGTGGTCTGAGTTTCTAACAAACACTACTGAGGGTGTTAGAGACAGGGGAAGAGTGGGCATGCCACGGCTTCCATCCAGGTGGCAGGGCTGTTCAGCACAGGAGGTAGACTGGTCCCCTCATTGATCCATTTATTCAAAACACTGATGAACTTTCACATGCGGAGACTATGCAAGGACACCATAAACCCAAAGCAGAAAGCTACTGTCTGTCCCACGGGCAGCATGAGAGGAACCAGTGTGCTACAGTGCTCACCAATGCCACCCAGCAAAGCAGACTTGCGCACAAGGCTCCGTGGGAGTCTCCTGTAATTCACCGACACAGGCAAAATTGATCACGTTTCCTAGAGATGCACTCCAAGTGAGTTTCCAAAAGTATGTGGTAAATTAAAGATGGCTCCAGAGTGTCTGCTACTGCTACCGACTTAGAACTTAGTACCATTCTTGACGGATAGAATGGAACAGAGCCATTGTTCTGGAACCACAAAGGCTAGTAAGAAAAAACCATTGCAGCTTCTATTTCCTGTCTCTTGGAACCAGGACAGGTGACATATAGGTGCTCCTGTTGGCAGCCCCCAGCTGAGACAGGCCTTCCGGCCATCCCATCAGCCAGCAGTAAGTTATCTTGAGCCCTCCAGACTAACCCATCTTTCAGTGAACAGCACCAACTGGCTTCTGTTGATAACATGAAGAACAGAACAGCCCTGCCCAAACTCCTGGCCTATAAAATATGTCAAGTGCAGCTAGCGTATCCGTGTGATGTGTTAACGGGGGAAGGGACATATCAAGTCTTTGCTTTGTGTGTAATTAAATCATTATCTTTCTACAAGAGCAGAGAACTGCGCATACAATACAAACATGGCAATTCATAACACAGGACGGTCTCCAATCTGAGTGGGGCGCTTCGGGCTACATGCGTTTAAAATCAAGGCTGCAGCGAGGTCACGTGACACAATGTGGGTGAACACCACCAGAAACCCTTCATACTTACTTGAGTTTAAACTCATGTTGAGAAATATTTTTCCAATCCCAAATACTTTACAGTCCCATAGTCGGCATATAGCCTCACAACACAGGTTTCTAAAAAGAAGTTATGGATTGGCATAAGGCAAATATTGCATCTTCTCATGGATTAAATCCCCCCCCCAACACACACACACAGTGAATATGAGCTACACAGAGAGATGTAAGATATACAGGTTCATAGATGTCACGCCTCCACTGGCAGAGACACCTGAGAGCTTGCTGCCTCTGTGCCACAGCAGTAAGATGGCAGTATGCAAACTAGGAATTAAACCAGCTAGCACCTTAATGGTAGACTTCAGATCAGGGTGCTTTACCTTGGTATTAGTCAGCTCCTCACAATATGACTGAAATACCTGATGCAAACAACTTAAAGCAGGAAGGACTTATTTTGGTCATGGTTTCAGAAGAGTTGGTCCACTGAGGTATGAAGGCTTGGTAGAGCAGCCCACTGCATGGTGGATAGGGAAGGGGCTGGCTCTGGGCTGGATCTCTCTCTCACCCCCACCTTCTAAATTACATCTGAGCCTCCACCCGTGGCATGGTGACATTTACATTCAGGCTGGGTGTTTCCTCCAGCTGATCCTCTCTGGAAGCATCCAGAAGATAATTTTACCAATCTCTTAGATCATCTAAATCCAGTCAAGTTGAGCATGAAGACTAACCTCAGAGCAGCTCAGATGAACTGAGTCTCAGTATTAGCTCTTTTGCTCCGTTCCTCTTAGGTGAAGTGGCACCGACCAAGTTTTTGAGGAGTTACTCCTTGTGCTAGAAACCTTAATTAAGGAGCTGCCTCCATCAGACTGGCCTATGGGCTTGTCTTTGAGGTACCTTCTTGGTTAATGATTGAGGTGGGAAGGTGAAGCCCATTGTGGGTAGTGCACCCTGGGCAAGTAGTCCTGGGTTGTTTAGGAAAGTAGGCTGAGAAGCCATGGGAAGCAAGCCTGTAAGCAGTGTCTCTCCATGTTTTCTGCCTCTGCTCTTGATTATGTCCCTGCCCTGACTTCTCTCAACGATCAGTTGTGATGGGAACCTGGAGCCAAATAAACTTCCCTCCTCAAGCTGCTGTGGTCATGGTGCTTAGTACAGCAACAGAAAACAAGCAGGACACAGTCTTTGCCCCACTTGGTAACTGCTGTGATGGGAAATACCTCTCAAGTATTTGAACACTCAGTACCCAGTGGGTGGTGCTCTTTGGGGAAGTTATGGGACTTTTAATGCTAGAGTCTTGCTGGAGGAAGTACATCACTGGGGGTGGGCGTTGAGGGTTTATTCGTTCGTAACCTCACCTAACTCCCTGTTCTCTATCTCTGTCTCCTGTGTACAGCTGAGATGTGATCTCTCAGCTCCCTCTCTGGGTCTACTGCCTGGCCATTCCTGACTCTCCCTCTGAAACCATAAGCCCAAAGGAACCCTTTCTTCTGTAAGTTACTCTTGGTCATGGTGTTTTATTAGAGCAACAGGAAGGAGACTGGTAGAGGAACTCACCCGCCACATTTCAGGAACCCTGAACCATCCCTTTGGTCTTCCAGATGAGACTTGGAAAGTACCAGTCTAATCTGGTCAGCATGGGAACTAAAACACAAACTCTGGGCTGAGAAACCAGAAGCAGCCCAGACCATGCCCTCCCTCACCCCCAGCTCAGGTGCTTAACTGTGCTGTGTCACTTCTGGTATGCGGTGAAGGAGCCAATGCGAAGGGGAAGGGACCCACACGCTCCTGAGCGCTGTAGGCTGGGGTTTCCTTCCCCTCAATGAAGCTTTTTCTGGGAGCCTTGACCCTGACACCCACCTGGCAGAGTGTTGGTCTACTGAGTCTCCTTTCTTTCCCTGAAGCTCGAAAGTGGGCCACCCCTTATGCTGGTGGTCACCTCAGAATGTGCTGTGAAGCCCAGCACCTAACTGGGGCTCATGAATGTTTCCCCACAATCTCTTCAGAAACCAAAGCAAAACGTGTATTAGGGATCAGCTAGAGCACAACGCGAATATTGCCTTCGTTCATTTGTTATTCGAATTTGTTTCTGTGTGTGCTCGCGATTGTGTGTTTGTGGTGCATGTGCACGCTGGGTTTCCTCCAGGCAGGAGCAGCCCGCAAGTGCTGGGGTTACAGGTGCCTGGTCGCACCAGCTTTTGAACTCAGGTCTTTGTGCTTGCACAGCAAGTGTCTTACCAATCATGTTGTCTCCCTGCCCCCGTGTATATTTTTTTGAATATTTAACGATAGTGTCCTGTAGCTTGAAGAAGGTGATTCCCGAGGAGAGATGAGAGGGGCTTTCCTGCCTTCAGTTGCCAACAATTACATTTTAATTTCTTAATTTCTGCTGTCATTTTCACTTCTGAGAGTCCCACTTTATTCTTATGGGTTTCGTTTCTGGGATGAAGCGCTCCGTCCTCCTCTTCATTTTCCTGTGCTGTTGGTCTGTTTACGGTCCCATGTCAATGCTAATGTCTAGAGCAGAGGTTCTCAACCAGTGAGTCACAACCCCTTTGGGGTTGAATGACCCTTTCCCGGGGGTCATCTAAACCATCTGCACACCAGATATCTGCATTACAATTCATAATGGTAGCACAATTACAGTTATGAAGTGGCAGCAAAAATAACTTTATAGTCAGTGTCACCACAACACGAGGAGCTGTGTTAAAGGGTCGCAGCACCGGGAAGGCTGAGAACCGCTGGTCTAGACCGTCTCTGTCTCTTTCTAAGATCTTGTCCTGCCTCTTCTGTTTCTACTTTTCATTTACTGCTTCCTCTTGGTATGTCTGGTAGCTTTTAAACCGAGTGTTCGATATTGTATATAAACAACCCAGATCCTGGGCGACACCATCTTCCTTTTAGAGGAGGGTTACCTGTTTTCCTCTTTCTTTTCTTTATTCTTTTCCTTTTTTTTTTTTTTTTTCTGGAAGGCTGGTGAAGTATTTGGTAATCATGTGACCTGGGAAAGGACTGGTTATTTGCTGTGATGCTTAGTCTCCATCATCAACTTGCCTGGATTTAGAATCCTTTCAGGGGACACACTTCTGGGTGTGTCTTCAAGGGCATCCTGTGAGAGGATTAACTGAGGACAGATCCAGCCTGGATGTGCATGGAGCCGCCCCACAGTCGGGAGCCCGCAGTGAGCCAAGGTAAGGAAGAGACAGCCAGGTAAGAAGTGAGCAAGCGTCCACGCCTGGGGGCTGGCACAGACCTTTAACCAAAGCTCTTGGGAGGCAGAGGCAGGAGGAGCTCCGTGAGTTCGAGGCCAGTCTGGTCCACAGAGTGAGTTCTCAGGAAGCCAGGGCTCCACAGTGAGATCCTGTCTTGAATATTCGACAGGAGGACAACAGAAAGATGTGAGCAAGCAACCTTCTGCTCCTGCTGCACGTCGTTAAACCTCGAGCCCAGCCCATCCTGTCCCTCATGAGCTGCTCTTGTCCAGCACTTGACTACATCAGTGGGGAAAGTCACTGCCCCAGTTACTCAGGTTTTCTCCTTTCGGAAGCCTTTGCCGGAAGCTGGAGTGTTTATTGGTGCCCGTCTTTCATAGTATACCCTGAACTTGGATTTTGTTTTTCTAGCATTTCTAAGAAATTAATGAATAGCTTTTAATCTCTCGGCGGGTGATTTCTGCTTGGCTTCTGTGACAGTTAATCTTGTGTCTGGATAAAGGGATGCCTAGACAGACATAAAGCTTTCCTTCTGGCTGTGTATGTGGTGTTTCTGAGATTAGCATGTGAATGGGTACACTGAGTAAACAAGGTTGCCTTGCCAATGTGTGTGTGGGGGGCATCGTACAGCCCACCACGGAAGGGCCAGAACAGAACAAAGGGCAGAGGCGGGAGTGAGCACAGTCTGTCTGAGCTGTCACCCACCTGCCCCTGCCTCAGCGTGCTTGGCTCCCAAGCTTTCAGAGATGTTCTAGGACTTATATAACTGCCACCATCATGCCTGCTACCCCACCCAAACAGTCCTCAGCCCATTAGACTCAGACTGACACTCACTGACACTTTCCTGGATCTCTAGCTTGCAGAAGCCGACTTCTGGCTTTCCATGTTGGTTTTATTTCTGTAGAAGCCAGATTGAAACAGCTCCTGAGCCCTAGGTATGATGCTGCTGGGAGTCACAGCCTAGATCTCTGGATTTGGACTGCCACTTGGAAGCTCTCTTTGGGGATTTCCTCTCCTGAAGAAAATTCCTTCCCTTTCCTGTGGTCAGGGCAGCTGCAGCTCTTTCTCTGTTCAGCATCCAACACCAAGTATGGAGCAGTGACTCTGGAGAACTCCAAAAGGTTTCTCGGACTCCAGAACACTCCACAGCTCAGCAGAGGCTGGGCCACAAGGAATCTCATTTCCTTCCTCTCCCTCACACAGAGGTTGATTCTATAAGTATTTCCCAAGTTCATGGTGCTCACTAAATCTTGGTGTCAAGGAACTTGACCTGTGATATCAGATCAGCACACACATGACAGAGAAGTCAGCGGTGTGTGTGTGTGTGTGTGTGTGTGTGTGTGTGTGTGTGTGGTATGTGTGTATGGTGTATGTGTGTATGTGCAGTATATATGCATAGATGGTGGATAGATGGTATGGGTGTGAGTAGTGTGTGTTTGTGTGTGCACACATGTGCATATATGTGTGCATATGGTGTGTGTGGTGTGTGTTTGTGTGCCTTAGTTAAGGTTTATCTTGCTGCAATAAAACTCCATGACCAAAAATCAAGCTGAGGAGGAGAGGTTGTATTTGACTTATACTTCTATATCACTGTTCATATTGAATGAAGTCAGGATAGAAACGCAAACAAGGCAGGAACCTAGAGGCAGTAGCTGATGCAGAGGAGGGATGCTGCTTACTGGTTTTCTCCTCCTCATGGCTTGCTTAGAGCCTGCTGACGCTGCTTTCTTGTAGAACCCAGGACCACCAGCCCAGGGATGGCCTCACCCACAATGTGATGGGCCCTCCCTCATCAATCACTAATTAGGAAAATGTCAGACAGCTGTATTTTACGGAGGCATTTTCTCAGTTAAGGTTCCCTCCTTTCAAATAACTCTAGCTTGTGTCAGGGTGACGTAAAGCTAGACAGGCCAGTGTGTATTCATGGTGTGTGTGTGTGTGTGTGCGCGTGTGTTGTGTTCTGTATGTGTGAGGTATGTATGGTATGGGTATGGTAGAGCGTGTATAGTATGGGCGGGGTATGTTTGGCATGATGGGATGTCTATGGTGTGGTGGGGTGTGTATTGTATGACTGGGTATGTATGGGATATGGTGTGTATGTATGCTATATATGTGGGGTGTGTGTGGTGTGGTGAGGTCTGTGCCTTGGACGCTAGGCATCTGTCAATGCGTTTGTGTCTTGAGGATTTTGTCCTCTATGGGGCCCTTGCTGATTTGGTTTTTTTCCAGAGCCTTCCAACAGTTGGCCTTTGTATTTAATCCAGCGTTATAGTTGTTCTCATTGGGGAATTAATCTGATATCATCCGCTCCATCGCAGCTGGAAACAGATCATGCTGACTGTTTTAATTCTCAGAAGCCAGAAGGAGCAATGCCGGAAACTGTTGCTGGGAACTTAATTCTGTTCAACAAAGGGCCGTTGATGGGAGATGCAGAGATGGGACGCGAGGAGAAAATGCCTGTTTGTCTCACTCGGAAGGGATGTACAGAAAACCCAGATACGGACCCTGAACTTCAGATACACAGACTTCAAAGCTCCCATGGAAAAAGACGGATTCCCAAGGCATGCAAAGAAACTGGGGTGGGCGAAGAAACACCGAAAGACTTAAGAGAGCAAATGAGATTCTGGTGGCATTGTGATGAAAGCAGCAAAGGGAGAATGAGAAGAAAATTGACAGTCCTAATAAGACTGCCATGCTGTCATGCTTGTCCGAAAGGCTGTGCGGGGTGGAGGGGAGTAAATGAGGAGGCTATCTGGGCAAGCGAGCCTGCTGAGTAAAAGCAAGGAGACTGGGAGGGGCTACAGGCATCATCTGTGGCTGAGTGCAACTAGCAGGATGAGGTTTAATGGGAATGATGAATATGAAAGTTGATGTGTACATGTGCACGCGTGTGTGTATGTGTGTGTGCATGTGTGTGTATACGCATGTGTGTATGTGTCTGTGCATGTGTATGTGTGTGTATGTGTGTGTGTGCATGTGTGTATATGTCTGTGCATGTGTGTGTGCATGTGTATGTGCGTGTGTGTATGTGTGTGTGTGAGTGAGTGAGTGTGTATGTGTGTGTGCATGTGTGTATGTGCCTGTGAGTGAGTGTGTATGTGTGTGCATGTGTGTGTATGTGTGTGTGTATGTGTGTGTGTGCATGAGTGAGTGTGTATGTGTGTGTGCATGTGTGCATGTGTGTGCATGTGTGTGTGCGTGTGTGTGTGTGTGTGTGTGTGTTTTGATGTCAGGTATCTTCCTCAATGACTCTTCACTTTAAGTTTTAAGACAGAGTCTCCTACTGAAGCTAGAGCTTGCTGCCTGTTGAGACTGGCTGCCAGGAAGCCCCAGCAATCTGTTTCTGTCTGCCTCGCAGCTCTGGGATTGCAGGTACAAGCCATCACATAAGACTTATTTCTACAGGGGTGCTAGGAACCAAGCTCAGGTCCTCACCTTGCACAGTAAGTTCTTCACCAACTGAGTCGTCTCCTCAGCCTTTATTTACTCGGGTTTCAGGGCCCCACTTCACTAGAGTATGGAGAAAAGAAAACCAGTCTCAGTAAGTGGCCGGGAAAAGAGTACCACACAAATACCACAGCCTGCTAGCTCATTTACACTCTGTAGGAATGGGTAGTGCGAGCTGGCTACCTAGAATGCGGTTTTATATTACGCTCGAGGTATGGTGTTTCAGTCTCTGGGCTCAGAGCCGGCCACGTAGTGCCACTAAGAGATTCAGCCACTTGGGAGCTAATTAAGCAATGTAGACTCTGCCCTGGTTAATGGGATTTAGCAACCTTATAAAAGAGGTTGCCTCTTTTGTCCTCTTGTGAGAACTCATTAAGAGGTACCATCTATAGTGGAGACACAGCATTCACCAGGCACCAAATCTCTTGTAAGTTCCCCAGCCTTCAGAATGTCAAGAAATAAATTTCTGTTGTTTACAAGTTACTCAGGCTAAAGTATTTTGTTGTAGCAGCCTGAGTGGATTAAGATAGACTTGAACTCCCACAGTCAGAATGAGACATTACTAATGGGGTGTCCAGAGCAGGGCAGCCAGGATGTTGCAGTGAATCCCCCAGAGGTCTGGGAGGAAAAGGCATGAGAGGCAGGCGTGTCACTGGGTGTGTCTTCAGGCATGCACCACTGGATGAATCGGCTTTTGAATTTTTCCCCACCGGAAGGGAGATGGATTCAGATTCCCACGTGATTTTTAATTTAATTTCATTTCTTTATTGGTGCTGGGGATGGAACACAGACTTTGCTCACAGTGGCAGCAGACTCTACAATTGCTCCACAGCTCCCATGACCCCATGGCAGAATTGCAAATGCCCACACTGGCTCTCTGTAAGACTGGTGATGTCCCACTGCTTGCTTGGGAGAGGCGGGTCCTGAGGGCTGCCCAGTAGACGGGGGTGGGGGGCATTTTTGTTCTTCCTACCATCCTTGCTCCCACTTATGAAATTTGAACCAATATTGTTTGGAGATTTTACATAAACTATAAGAGTTCTGACCTCTGATTCACAATCAATCTGTGAATACTTGACATTTTCTATCTCTCTCTCTGTCTCTCTGTCTCTCTGTCTCTCTCTGTCTCTCTCATAATTTCTAATGTACTCTATTCCGGACTTAGCAGTTTGGACTGACCTCTGGCTGTCAACCCACTGGCTGACCGTGACACGTAATGAAGCCTGGCATGGAAAAACTGAACTCAACCAACCAGTTACACATTTCCTTAGAGCCTTTTTGAGCTAAGAACTTCAGGATGAAGCGACAAGTTTCCAAGGGTTTTGATGCTCAAGGAACAGTGTGGGAATGGTTGGCAGGCCAGGGCTGAAGTGTGTGTGTGTGTGTGTGTGTGTGTGTGCGCGCGCGTGCGTACAGGTGTAAAGGCCAATGTTTGATGATGGATATCTTCCATCTTCCTCAGTTGCTCTCATCTTCTGTTTTGAGACGAGGTTTCTTACTGAATCTGGAGCTCATCAGTTCCATCAGGCCTGGCGAGACCCCAGGATCCTGCAAACCCCCAGAGCGTGCCTGTGTCTGCCTTGGGCCCATCCTCCCCACAGTGGAGTTTCCTATGCACAAGCACTGCCATGCCCAGCTGTCAGCATGAGTCCTGAACCTGGATCCTCACCCTCGGCAGGCACTTTCCTAAGCTACCTCCTCAGCCCCCGAATGAGGTTATTCTGGGAGAGCTTGGAGGGAACAGGCAAACACAGCGAGGCAGGGAAGTGGGATCGAGTCAAACTGTTGGCTTTTGTTGTTTTGTGTTTGCTATTTTGCTTTTAGCCCCCACATATGTATTTCCTTTTACTTTAACCTCAGTGCTCTTTTGTCTTTGAATTCAAGAAAAACTAATCATGGCCAGCATAAGACTTCTGCCACCCGGAGAATCTGTGACTCTATAAACCAAGGCTGAGATGTCACCCACACAGCCGACTGGTGGTAGCAGGGCACCCTGGTCAGAGGAGCAGCCCACGGGATCAGTCTCTGTGTTTCTTCCTTTACTTCTGCAGCAAGGGTGTGTCTACCAACCATTAGCCATAAACATGCAAGCTTCCTAAGAGCTGACTTCATCGTATTCCCAACAAGGAAAAAGTGTGGAGCTAAACCATGGTTTCTCACATCCATCAGGCCCTAATCAGATAATCCCCAGCTAAGGGGACAAGGACTTACTCAGATGTTGTCATCAGACTCATGATCTTGAGGGTGTTCAACTTACTGATTCAGTCCCTAACATTAGAAATGGATGCAAGGCGGGCAGTGGTGGCGCACGCTTTTAATCCCAGCACTTAGGAGGCAAGTCGGATCTCTGAGTTGGAGGCCAGCCTGGTCTACAGAGTTGAGTTCCAGGACAGCCAGAGTTACAACAGAGAAAGCCTGTCTCGAATCCCCTCCCTGAAAAAAAAAAAAAAAAAAAGAGAATTGGATGCAAAGCTTTGGTGTGCTTACCCTGGAACTTGAGCTTTTCAGTAGCCGCAACAATGAATGCCCTCCATGGCACAGATACCTCGCAGCAAGCCTGTTGGAGGGGTTGCTCTGCAGGCCCTCTAAACGAGGAAAGTAAGGTACAAATCATAACTCATCATAGATTCGGTGATGTGTCATTTCAGGTGGCAGCTGTTGGCACGAGAACACAAAGAACTTCAGGTCCCTGCCACCCCTGTGAAGGCAGCTGAGGAACAACTAGGAATCTTCTTGAGAGCTGCCAATAGCGATGGTGTCTCTCCGGCACCAGCTACACAATCTGAAACCTGTCTCGGATCAGCCACATAGACTGGAGGGGCGCAGAGAGACAAAACATCTGGGTAGCTGGCTGCACATTCTATTTTGCAGCCATGTATTCTGGCGTCATGAAGGTTAAGGCTTGACTGGTCTTAGTGGAAAATCGTTCTGGTCTCTGCTACCCTGCTTTTTGTAGTTGGAGTTTAACATGGGTGTGTGTGTACGAGGGGCCGGCACCTGCTTAGTCATTTCAGAAGCGATTCCTGCAGCACACTTATGACACATGAAGCTTCCCCTTCCCACATTTGGGTTCGTCGACTAGAATTTCAAAGATTTCCTTTGTTGGGAAAAAAATCTCTTAGCGATGTCTAGCAATAATGACAAACTTGCGAATGGAGGTCATAAAATGTGAGAACAAGTCTTACTGCTCTTCTTACACTTCTCTGTAAAGTTAAAATACAACAAAAAGTCACTCTTTGCAGTGGACAGGGTTTGATAAATATGACATTGCTGTATGTACATCTGTCCATCACACCCGGATCCAGAGGCGAACATTTTATTGGAGTACACCCCCAAATGGCCTCATGCTCCCCGTTTGTAGTCAGCCCTCTACTACTCCCCCACCTCTGGCGTGTCTGGTCTGTGCTCTGCCCTCTGGTTTTGCCTTTTCCAGAGTGTTACATAAATGGGAACACCAAACAGGGTGGAGACTTTTGGCGTTCAGGCTAGCACTGAAAGCAAATCTTCCTGCTTCGGCATCAGCACTTCCAGCTTGTTAATTATCAATCTAATTTGTTTAGTTATGTTTGTGAACATTTTCCCCGTTATCATGTTCTGTACAGAGAAGAGAAAACTCAGGGGAGGGGAATCCTGAGGGATCTCAGGAGACCTGAGTCGGGAGCAGGGCATGGCGCTCTCAGAGAACTCAGTCCCCCGCAGAGTTAATGCCTCTTAGAGGAGGGTGTGCGCCAATCAGAAAGATTTGCACATCCTACCTTAGCCTCTGTGCAGCTCCGTGCTGCCTAGCCTTTCACTGTCTTTAACCAGCCTTGGGATCTGACCCGGGGCTGGGTAATTAACATGAGTAATTAGCTGGGCTTCAGTTCTAAGGGTAGCTGTGGCTTGGAAAGCATCAGGCTGGTGGAGAAAAGTGCAAATTAACTCTGCGCACCCTTATTACCCTCTATCAACAAAGCAGCTGGAGCAGCGGTCCGTTCACTTAGCTTTCCCTCATTACGGTAATTGCCTTCCCAACAATGGGCTGTGTCAGCTCCAGCCTCCTTCTTGGGGGAGATGATTTGTTTACATAAGTAAACCTGGAGGGGGGAGGGGACTGACTAGGCTAATATTTGGGGACTGGTTTGATGTTAGGTTTCAAAGACCTAGTCCAAGCAATCAGGTTAGTCTGCAAGGTGGTTGGCTGGAAGATTTGCATGTGTAGTGCCTGCACGCTTACGTGTCGGTGGCTTTTCGGATGCAGGCACCTGGGTCCCAGGACCTCATTCCACCACCTTGGCCTTGAGTCCATGACAGACCCTACAGATGGCGGCTATGGTTATGTTGGAGAGTGAGATCACACATCCATGTGAGTCCTGTGCTTTGTCAAAATTCATCCTCACTTGAAACTACCTTATCGGGTATAGTAGGGTCTTTCAAATGACTACTCCCCAGCCTCTCTATAGGCGGGTCCAGCAGCTGCTGGCTAGCAGGTGTGGGAATGATTGCTGACCCCTCAATCATTCCACAAACAGGGGCAGGCCCTTAACTCCAGAGAAGGCCTTCAGCCCTCAATCCAGAGCAATGGGTAGGCAGCACCTATTTGTGCTGGTATCTCTGCTGGGCTTTTCTGCAGCCCATTGGGCCCTTTAAATGTTAGCAGTTATTTCATGAATACTGCATACATGTGGTGGGTGTGTGCACTCACGTGCCTTTGTGGAGTGTGTAGGTACAAAGTGGGAGGGAGAGAAAGCCCAAGAGAAGAAGGCAGTCAAGTTTGTTCTCTGGGAGAGTTTGTAGACAGCCTGGTGACAAAGGTCCTTAAGACATACACATCCCTCCAGAGTCATCTCCTTGTAGGAGAATGGAAGTGTGTGATGGAAAGTGAAATATACACATGGCTTCTGGAACTAGGAGGGCTCAGATTCCAATACTCCCCATCCCCCACATACGCTTGAACAACTTCCTTAACTTCTGTAAGCCTCAGTTTTCCCGTCTGTAAAATGGAGGTTAATATTATTGTCCTTGTTGGTTAGCGTGGTAAATAAGACAATACATGTAAAGCTTACCAACTGAGAACCATTTGATACCAAATTCGCATCCTTAGGTGCAAGGGGTGCCCTTGGTGTAGTGCAGTGAGGTCCATGTGCTGTGTGCCTCAGTGGGCTCATCTAAGGGAGACCATTTAAATGATTTTCCTTTATTTCTGAGACTCAGGTTGAGGGGGGGTAGGAAGGCTACCTAAGAGCCACTGATGAGTATTTAGAGCCCAGGATGGTCTCTTGCTTTGATGGGGGACCCCACCTCCTTGACTGAGGAGTGGTTGGAGCTCTGTGAATAAGGGGTTTCTTTCTAGCCCGAGGCAACAAGCAGTGTGCATTCAGGTTTGTGGGTTGACTAGAACCTCGTGGATTTATTTGTGGTTAGTTTAGTGAGAACGAGGCTCTGGAAAGCTGTCCCTAAGGTGTGATACGGTGCCGCCAGACCCCAGGCACCCCATGCCCCCCTGCAACCTTGCAATAGCAGTGTAAGAACAGACAGCAAACGTGTCACCCCTCAACTCCCACACCGTACAACTTGAACTCATTGGCAAGGAATCTGCCAGGTGCTTACTAGAAAATAATTTAAAAACATTCAAGTAAAAGCTGGGCGTGGTGGCTGTTTCTCTAGAGAAATAGAACCAAGAAGGCAAAAAAATATGTATATGTATCAGAGTTTATAGGGTGAGCTTTAAAATAGTAACAATGGCCTGATCACTCCTGAGAGCTGAGAGCCTGGTAGTTCAGCTGCTCAGTCCTTGAGGCTGGGTGCCCCGTGGAGAGAGAAGTCCTGCACGGACATCTCTTGGAAGTGGCCAAACAACCAGAAGTCCCCAGTCCACAGGTGCAGTGCTGTAGCAGTCCAAATCTGGAGCTAGAGGTTCCTGGAAAACCCTGGTCCCCAGGCCACAGGGAAAGCTGGGAAACACTGGTTCTGCCATCAGCAAAGGACTCAAGCTGCAAGAGGGCAAATCAACTCTCAACTGGAGGGAAAGCCAAGCCGGAGAAAGGCTGGATGAAGTTCTTTTGCCACAGCCCTTCTATCTAGGCTGGCCTTGCTCCTTTTATCTGGGCTGCCACCAGGTGCCACCACAGTCAGGGTGGGGCTTCCCGAATCCACCCCGGCAATCATGACATTTCTGCATGTGTGGCTTCCTACTCATGTGATTTTAATTTATTTCAAGCTGATGTCAAAGCAAGCCACATCATGACCTACCCCTGCTTTAGGGAGGTTGCGGCAGGAAGGTCAGGAGTTTGGGTATCACGATTCTGCTTGCACACACACACACACACACACACACACACACACACACAGTAGAGAAATGGAGAACTGTGAACAAGCAAAGGAAAGGAGCTAAGGGAGCCATTGGTAAATCTCTTTCCTGAGACAAGCATTATTAACGTTTTGCTATGCACTGCTTCAGGATCTCTTAAATGCACATAAACACACGCACAGGAACACCCTGGGTCCACATGTAGTCCTGTGCACATCCGTCTTTGTACAGATGAGGTTGCAGGCCTACTTTCATGCTTTGAATTGTTCCCATCACATAGCCCTCACACTGTCCAAGTTGGTAAGTCTTTGAAGCACCGGGTCAAGAGGAGCTCGCTTCAGGCTGGACGCATGCAGCGTCTCTACAGCTTCTTCATGGCTTCGTGGAGAGAATACAGAAGAGGCTAATCTACAGCCTGAGAATATGACGTCCTCTGCAGGCCCGTGATTTTAAGCCAGCTGGTGGTGCTATTTGGGGAGGTTCTGGACATCCAAGCCGGCATGGTCTCTCTGCTCTACGTGGACATTTGCAACCCAAATAAGATGGCAAATGGGGACAGAGCCTAGAAACGAGGTGGGGACTAGCTGGGGATGTAGGCCACTCAACGGTGGGTTCTTGGGGATTTTTAGCACCTCTGGCCACTCCTTCCCACCTCTGCTTCCTGTCTGGCTATGAATAGTTTTCCTCTGTCACATGCTGTGCAGCTCTCGTATTCTTTCTAAGCTGCCACAGATGGAACTCTGAAATAGGGAGCCAAAATAAATCTCTCTTCCTTGAGGCTGCTTCTGTCAGGTACTTGGTCACATCTGTGTGGAAACAGAGGGTGCTCTTCAGAGGGCCTGTGCAGAGAAAAATACTCCCACTGCCATCTTGATTTAGTTTCCAGATGTTGTAGCCCTGGTCTCTTCTTCGTGCCCATCTTCTGACCACCTCTGCTCACGGGCTTTTGTTTATGATGTTTTCTAGGTACCACAGTCTCTCTCTCTCTGTCTCTCTCTGTCTCTCTCTCTGTCTCTCTCTCCCACTAGCCTCTCTCCTCCAACTCTGCATGGATTAAATCTCATCACATTCTCTCTACCTAGTCCAGGTTCAGTTCAAATCTCCTTTCCTCAGACTCTTTAGTGTGTTCTCTTCCGTGACTTATTTTCTGAGCTAAACCCTGTTTCTGTGACATCCCCCACTTCCTGCAAGAGTGGACACCTGTCCCACCTTTCTGCTTCCCGTGAGCTTTAACCTGTTTCTCTCTGTTTTCTCCCTTTTCTTCTTTCCCTCCGAAACAGCATCTAAACTAACAGATGGCCACTGTTAATCTTTATCTTAATTGCCCTTCCATAGTATTTAATTCATGGACTCTTTTCTACCCTCAAACACTGGTACCGTTTGAATGTTCTGACACCAGCTTCCCCTTCACCCTCCTCACTTCTAACGATCCCCCCAAGTCTATGAAGTACGGCACAGCGATCTATGTGACAGGTGCCCCTGCCGCTGTCTGACCATAGCCTCTACCTGGGTGATCTTAGCCCATCTCCCTGGTTCTACATGCCAACTATGATATATGTCTCTAATTGTGCCTTCACTCATCTTTCCTGGAACTCCATTTCCACACTCCTTTGGGAAAGCCTCATAGATACCTCAAAGTTAGCATGTCCAGAAAATGAGCCAATTTCTCCCAGAAATAGGGTTATTTCTATTTCTGTACTAGTTTGCTTTCGGTTGCTTTGGTAAAACACTGACCAAAAACAACTTGGGAAGGAAAGGACTTATTAGCTCACAGGTTACAGCCGATCACTGAGGGACGCCAGGCAGGACTCAAGGCAAGACCCTGGAGGCAGGAACTGAAGCGTGGATCAGAGAAGAACATGGCTAACTGCCTCACTCTCCCCAGCTTTCTTATCCACCCAGGGATACTGCCTGCTCAGGAGTGGCACCACCCACAGGAGAAGGCACCTCCTCCGTCAATTAGCAATCAAGAAGATGTCTTACAGACAGGCCGATTGAGGAGGTAACTCCTCAGCCGAGCTTCTCTCTTCCTACATGTGTCAGTGTGTGTTTAGCCATCACATCGTCTGAGGGAGCGGTACCTCCATATGTCCATTTGCTTCTGTCAGGACTGACCTCGACTTCCCCTTCTCCCTCACTACCTGAATTCATGTCCACATCCTGCTGATTACAAGACCATAGCATATCTCACTGGCATTGATGTCTCTCTGTGTCGATGGTCACCACATCGCTAGTCTCTCTACCTACACGGGCCTTAATTCACCGGTCCCTTCCCATATCCATCCTCTGCCAAGGCTGTTCCCACTTAGCAGCCAGACACCTTTTCATGACATTCCCGTTATAACACTGCAGTAGAATATTATTGCCTTTAGAAGAAAATCCAGGTCAAATGCTACCCTGTTCAGACAAGATTTGTGCTGTGTCTTCACTGGTACTACCAGTCACGTGACTAGTATGCAAAATACCTTTGCATTCAACCCTGGAGCCACTTTGGGTTCAGGTCCTTCACAGAGGCACCCACAGTCCCTTCCCGGGGTTCCCTCCCCTATCCTTTGTGTCCCTCAGGCCCTCACTTAGGTCCTCCGAGAGTCTGCCCTTGGTGTCCTCATACTCGGTTGATACTGCACCGGCTGCAGCAATGGTTCTTCCACAAACAAAATCACAAGTTTGTTGTGGACGTTAATTTCTAGTTGTGTTTAAAATAATTGTGTTTGTGCACCATTGGAAAAAAGGGACTCACAGGCCTCGGCGTTTTGAATGGTCTGCAGTGTTGGATTTCTGTGGGGGATGTTTGATTGCTTATGCGCCTGAGGGTTCCGAATGAATCAATAAAACACCTGAGCTCAGATGCTCAGGGTTCCACTGTTGCGTCTGGCACTGCCATCATGGTGGTTTCCTCTGCTGAGGTCTGGCACTTACGTATGTATGAAAATGTGTGAAAATGCCTCCAGGTCTTCTTGGCTGAACCACCACAGCAGCGAACTACTACACATATTATTTGTGTGCTGATGTATTTAGGAGGGACTGGAGATCAAGCCTAGAGCTGCACGCATGCGAGGTAGGTGCTCTACCACCGAGTGCTGTCCCTAGCTAATGCTTTTCTCTAGTTCTCTTAAACTGTCTGCTCCATGAGGGTTATGTTGTCCATCACCATTTCCTCAAGAATATAGTATGTGCTTAATAAAAAAACGACAGAGGGGAATAAATAAACACAATTAGATTTTAATGCTCCTAAAGAATAGAGTGATTTTTCCCATTCTTTTAATCTTTGTCTAGGAATTTGATAAATGTTTGTTGATCTTAATTTTGCATGACGAAAAGAATAAGAATTATAAGAATAAGGATTATTGGGCTTTGGAAATGGCTCAGTAGTTAAATCACTTGGCTTGCAAATATGAGGAGCAGTTAGAGCCCATATCAATGTTAGGTGGGCATGGCTGCCAGCCCATAATTCCAGAACGCAGGCAGCAGAGGCAGGGGACACGCTAGAGCAAGCTTGTGAGCAAGACTAGCCTAATGGGCAAGCTCTGGGTTCAAGTGAGAGGCCTCCCTCAGTGAACAATGCGGATGGAGAAGGAGGAAGACTTCCAACGTCAACCTCTGACCTCCGTTCTCAGACAGCTGTGCACACTCACATGTGCACACACACATCCAAACAAGCATATACATCACACGCGTGTGCACGTGAGAAGAGACGAAAGTGAGGACAGCCGCATTCTGACAAGTCCAAATGGAAGTTGTGTGCTCTAAAATGAGTCTCAGCAAATAAGAGACAATGTGCCACCCGTGGGATTCCTGGGTTCGTGAAATAGCAATGCACTTAGCAATGTAAGTTTGCTGTATTTTCAAAAGCCAGATGAACTGAACAAATGCATCTGGACATTTGACGCCATGCAGACAAAAACAGCTGGCTCATTGGACAAATACTTCAATTCACTAATGTGATCTGGAGCTGTACATAGCCACAGATTACTCTGAAACTATTTCTTGGGAGGTGGCCATATGACTAAATGGACAGCAGTGTTTCTTCTTCCAGAAAGATGATGGATGGAGAGAGTTGAACTCAGTCCTGCTGTAAACACGAAGGGATTCTGGATACATGTGCTCTTCAAACACCTGCACAGCGGAGATGATGAGTGTCAGAAATGAGGCTGGAAATGGGAAGAATGTGCCCAGTACCCACAGGGGAGTTGATTTTTGGTCCCAATAAACTGGAGACTTGTATTTTAACATCCATCGAAAGACAGGAGTCAGGGGCTTGGAATGTGAGGAGTGTAAATTGGGAGCTTGTAAGTAGTTGAAGCACACTGGAGAAGAGATCAGAGGTCTGTCTTTTGGCTCAGGGAAGATAAGGAAATGGTCTCAGCTTGAGGATTGCTGAAAAAAATTCCCTAGTGGAAATTAAGCTCCAGTCTGACCTTGGGTTTTAGTTCCAAAACATAACGTTTAATCTGCTCAGACTCATATCTAAGGAAATTATTTGAATAAACAAGATAATCTGTCCCCAAGTATGTATCTCTGGAGTTCCTGAAATCCCAAACCACTTGCTAGTGGCACCCCAACAACACAGGTTCAATGTGTTTCTTAGAAAGTAGTCCCTGTTAAAGATTAGCTCCTGATTAAAACCACCGAAAATGCACCACGAAACAATTCACTGTGACAAAGAACAGGCAAACTCAACCAACAGTGGGATTCAAGTCTCATGAACCTAAGATAATGATAAACAACCAGTGAGAGGAAGGTGTCCTAAGATGCTGAGAAACACAGCACGAGTTACCAAGTCCTGGAGCAAAGATTAGGACACTCCATGAAGGAAGGAAGGCTTAAGAAATAACGGGCCGGGCAGTGGCGGCGACTTCTTTAATCCCAGCACCAGAGAAGCAGAGGCAGGCAGACCTCAGTGAGTTCGAGGTCAGCCTGGTCTACAGAATGAGTTCCAGGACAGCCAGAGCTACAACAGAGAAACCCTGTCTCTAAGGGGGAAGAGAAAAGGAAAGGAAAGAAAAGAAATAATGGGATAGGCCTTCTATATAAGGGAAAGACACACACTGGCAAAGAACCAGTGAGTGAATTGTGCAGTGCATTAACCCAGCTGAAGAGAAAATTATCGTGCGGAAGGGTTAGATAACATCCAGAATATAGCAAAGAGACCAGATAGAAAATATAAGAGGGGTTAAGATCATGAGAGTGTAAAACAATGAAAAATGTATTCTGTAAATCTATGAAAAGCAATAAAAAGGTATAATAGAGAAAACTTCAGAAAATATTATTAAATATTATGGAATATAATAATATTAAAGGAAGGTGGGTAGTGGCTCTGAACTAATTAAAGACATGAGTTCTCCAATAGAAATCTCCAGCTTGCTAGCCTTTGAGAATAATTCCTAGCAAAACCAGTAAGTGCTGAGATGATAAAAAAAGCTAAAGTAAAAGAGGAAAAGATACAGTGTACCAAATAAAGATGAGAACGGCGGTGGGCTTTGCAGACGCTTGCCTCGAGAGCAGAAGACAAAGCGACAGCAAGCTTAACCAAAAGAGCGGGGAGCGGGTGCGCGTCTGCAACGTCAATCACTTGGGAAGTTGAAATCCAGCCAATCTGGGGTACACAGAGAGACCCTGACTCGAGGAAGAGGACGGGAGGGGAAGAGACGACGAAGTAGCGTTTGCTACTCGCAGACCGTCAAAGAGAGAACGAAAAAGAAAATCATCTAAGATGAGAAGTCAGGCTGGGATGGAAGCGATGCCGAGAAAACGAACCTCACAGCGTGTGACACGGTCTGACGGTGGAAGACCTGAGATGATGGCGCTTTACTTGGGAGCTGTAGCACACGGCGAAGTGAAACAGTACAGCACAGGAGCGCGAGAGCCGGGCAGGCAATGGAAGCCGAGGAACTGTTTTTGTACTGTTGTGTACTCTGATGGAGGTGAAAGCAACTGGAGGAACTTTAGACCTAATTAATTTAATAAACATAGATGTTCAGATGGTAAGACTAGAATGTATAGCATCTGTGAGAGCGGGGAGAATGGCCCAGGTGCTAACGCACTTGGAAGCTTGACCTCAGACCTCACATGAAAATGCCAGGCCGTTGCTCATGCTTGCAATCCCAGCAGTGGGGAGATGGGGACAGGAGGAGCTCTGAGGCCAAATAGTGAGCCTAAATGATGAGCTGCAGGCCAACGAGAGACCTCCTCTCAGAGAAGGCAGACAGTATTCCTGAAGACAGTACTTGCCAGTACCCTCTGGCCTCTATATTGTGCATGCACACATGCACACATATGCATACACATGAACACGCACTATCTAGACAGGAGCTTATATATAGATTTATTTATTTCTTAGACAGGGGTTTCCTGATGTAACTTTGGCTGTCCTGGAACTCACTCTGTAGACCAGGCTGGCCTCTGCCAGAGAGATCCTCCTGCCTCTGCCTCCTGAGTGCTGGGATTAAAGGCTTGTGCTACCACCACCTGGCATTATATATAGATTTAAAAGAAATAAAATTGATGGACTTAAGCCGTTACTCAAAAGCAGTGAAAAATCTCCTGGTAATTGCATCCATTCAATTGTGCTGTAATTCCTCGTGGTGTAGAGTACATATAAATTCTACGTATTATGGATCTTCTACCTCATTGGTGGTAGAAATAATGAAAATCTGATTAATATAAGAAAAATGTAAAAACAATGAATAGTCGCCGTGAAAAGAAAGTACAAAATATGATAATGAGAACAGGCCCAAATATACCCCAAGTAATTACAGCACATTTAAATCCACCTGGTTACCAGTGATTTTTATTGTGAGTAATGGCTTAAGCCTATCAATTTTATGACTTTTAAACTTGTTCTTATTGATATAAATGACATAAAAAATTAACCAAAATTTTAAGTGTGACATTTGATAAATTTCGAATAATGTTTATTGTTGTTAATCCCCAAATTTATAAAGCAAAATATTGTCATCACTTTTAAACTTGCTTTCATTGGCCTCTTCAGTACCCTACTGTAGTCCTGATTGGATTTCCTGGAATTTTCTATCAATGGAATCACCCAACATCTGTTTTCATGGTTTTCCCTCTTTGACTTGGCAGAATGGAGTTTGAGAGTCATCCATTTGATTAGATCAGTCTCTCATTCCTTTTAATTACTGAAAGGAATATTGAGGGTTACTGATCAGCCTTCACCCACAATAGGTTACATGAACACTCCACAGAAGAAAATGGACCGGTGAAGGAAATTTATGACAAATGAACTTGGTAGTTCATTCTTTATGGGACCCAAAAAATGGCACGCACAATTGCTCTTTGAAATGACACATATAGAACGCTTTAGAAATAAAACACAGGAGTGTTTTTAATAGAATAACTAACAGTATGCGTATTAAGAAGAGAAAAAGGGTAAGAGAGGAAGAGGGAGACTGACAATGCACATTGCCAGGGGAAAGTCACACCAAAGGGGATTGCCACAGAAGAATCCTTTCCTGTAGCTTAAAAAGCCAATGCAGTTTTTGGTATGCAGATGTCTCAAGTCTCAGGAAGGATCCAGTTTGATGTGCAGATGTTAGTCACAAGCAGATGCCAGTCACGTCTCAGCAGGAGCCATCTTGATATGTAGGTGTCAGGTGCATGCAGATGTCAGCCACACCTAGGAAGGAGTCAGTGTCCTTCCCCCTGCAGTTTGCAAGTTTAAAATTATCTTTACTATCAAAGAACATTTGACCCACTAATGGTTGGATGCTCCTGTTGGCTGAATTCAGCTCTTTTGGTGCGGATTCATTTTCCAGGTGTGTTAATTTTCTTTTTAACTTCTATCAGTTAAAGGCTTATCTATCTCTTCCTGGGAGTACCAACGCCCACCCCAGGGATGGCTTTTATGATATGCTAGCAGTATGCATAGGTAGCTCCTGCACATGCCAGGACTTAAAAGCCTGCAAGGTTTTCAAGTAAAATGGCTGCATCCCTTTCTCAGCCAACAATAGCCAGCTCAGGTAGGCCATGTAGACATTATTATTATTGATGAAAGGCTTTTTGTCACCATTACAGCAAAGAGGAGGGGGGAAATTAGTTGGTGAACCAAAATTCCCTGGCCAGAGAGTCTGGAACTCTGTCATGCAGACTACAGCCAGCGTCAGGATTAATGGTCTTCAGCAGTATATCTTCCCCTCCCTCCCTCAGTCCCTCCCTCCTTCCCTCCTTCTCCAATGCTGGAATCAGACCCAGGGCCTCATGCATGCTGAACACGAGATCTACTGTTAAGCTGCATGCCCTGCTTTTCTGGTTTGTCAGGCTATTATTATTATCATTATGATTATTGTTATTGTGTGTATGGTACATGCCTGTAAGTGCACATGTGAGCAGGTGTTCAGTGCCCTGCTTTATTACTCTTTGCCTATTTCCTACAGACAGGTTCCCTCACTGAACCCGAAGCTGGGGCAGGCCATCAGTGAGCCCTGGCCATCCTCCCCTCTTTGTGCCCCCACCCCCCACCCCCCAGTGCTGGGATTATAGACATGCATAGCTGTAGCAGGACTCTTGGAAGAAGTTTTTGTTATTTTGGTTTCTTTAAAAATGCAAAGTGGCATTCGGACTATGTTTATGTTCCCTTCTCAGGTGTGGCAGATGTTTATGAGTTGGATTTGAAAAGCTTGATGCCGGTGGCTATAATTTGGTTAGGTGCAGTTGTTTTAGCATGTGTGGCTTGTTCTTGAGATTGTGTGCCGCTTGGTTTATGGGAAATTTTGCTTAGGGTATAAAGGGTCTGAAGCCCAGTGAGCAGGAGCGGGTGTTAGTTGTGGTTTGTTGGTTGGTTTGTCCGTGGTTAGTGTGTTGATTCTTACTTAAAAGAACGAAGGTTGGAGAGGTTGAGTTTACAGATAGTGAGCTGAGACGCTGGTCTGACTCACTGTCAGCTTGTCCTCTTCAAGCCTAAAAAAGGCTGTGAAGATTTCTAGCTTTCTCTCATTCTATATCAAGGTTGCTTGCAAAAGTGGTGAAAATTTCTTTCTATCCTTCCTTTCTGTTCCCCTAAATTGAGGGTAAAAGACTGTAGTTAACAACTACACACAGCCATGTCCAGCGTTCTGCATGAGCGTTGGGGATGTAAATTCAGGTTCTCCTGCCTGAGCAGCAGAGGCTCTTCCATATTGAGTCGTCTCCCCAGCCCTCTCTACTCTCCAGCAGTTTGCCAGTTTTTAGTTTGAGATAGGGTCTTGCTAAACTACTCAGGCTGGTCTTGAACTCACTCTGCAGCACAGGCAGGTCTTGAATTCTTGATCCTCCTGTCACAGACTTCCATGTAGCCAGAGTCACAGTCCTGTGCCACCAGGCTAGGCTATATTTAACTTTCTTTATCCGTTTCCTAGTCGATAGACGTTGAATTTATTTTTCAAAAATTTAGCTGAAATGAATGAAATGAACCGCTACTGCACATGAGTCATTGTTGGCAGTGCACGAACACCTAAGTACAAGATTGCAGGGTTCCACGTAAGTTCACAATTCACTTTACAATAAATGACAAAACAGTTTTCCGAAGTCGTTGTGCTGATTTGAATCTCCACCAGCTTTACATCCTCACCCAGCATTGTAAAACCCCAGCAAAGCTCCACAAAGAAAGCGGGCAGAAGCATGTGTTTATTAGGCCTGAAACCCTGCACAGGTCTTGTTGGATTTAAGGTGCTGGCAGAGGCGCGGTCTCTCCTGAAGACTTTGCCGAGGGTATTTGCTCATTCACTGCTTTGTTTCCTGATTGTGAGTTGGAGGGCATTCCTGACTTTGTTCCCGTCCTTCTTGTTTAGTTTCAAGCCATCCGTGTGGGCGGGTGGAGTGCTCATCGCGTCGTGTCTTCACCCCGCTCGTCACCATTGCATCTCTCGGCCACATCACGGGAAGACATGACTAGATCGTACCCATCGGATTCTACTATATGTCTCTCCATTTTTAACATTACAAAGTCCCTTTTGCTGTGTGAGGCCATACATTCATGGGTTCCAGGCATTAAAAGAATGCCATCTTTCTGTGCCATTTTTCTGGAGGATGTGAACTGTGCTTTTAATTTAGCCATTCTAATCTTTAATTTGATCTCCCTAAAGACTAATGACGATGAGCATGTTTCCACGTGTTTATCTGCCATTTATGTATTTTCTTTATAAAAGAGTCAAATTGTTTCCCATTTTCTTGTTTATGTTTTTTATTAGTAATGAGTTGTGGTGTTTTGTTTTTTTTATGTGAAATGTGTATTTCACAAATATTTCCCCAGCCTGTATATTGCTTTTTAATAAAAACTATTACGTGTGGTATGTGTGTCACAGTGTGGGCTTAGGCTCATGAGGGCAGTGCTCTCGGAGGTCAGAAAAGGCGTCAGATCCTAGAGCGGCAGTTACAGGTGGTTGTGAGATGCGGGATGCTGGGAACTGGGCTCAGGTCCTCTGCAGAGCACCACTCACGTGATCACTGAGCCACGCCCAGCCCCATGTTTTGGTTATTTTAACACTCCCTCTGAAGAGCAAAAGGGTTTTGTTTGTGTGGAGCGAGGGTTCTCAAGAATCTTTTGCAGTTCTGCTTCTTGTGACCTACCTAAGAGCTCACAGGCTAACCTGAGGTCATAAATGATTTACTCTATGCTTTATTCTAGAGGTTTTGCAGCTTTGAATTGGTATTTAGGTCTGTGATGTGTCAAGTTTATTTCCACTTTCGGTATACAGTAAGGGTCCAGTTCATGTCTATACATAGCATTCAGTAAGGGTCTAGTTGATGTCTATACGTGGTATACAGTATACAGTATACAGTATGGGTTAAGCTCGTTTTCTTTCACGTGGAGATAAGATTGCCCAGCACTATTTGGTTTACAAGATTGTCCGCTCTCATAGAATTTCTTTGATGTTTTTGTCTTAAAGGAACCGAATTCAAAGCATGTTTATTCCTGTACACGCCATTCATTTATACATATATTCATGTGTATCCAGAAAGCCTCCTTTGTCTAAAACAGTTTTGCTTACTGTATTTCACCACACTGTAAATCTTTAAGTGAGGAAATACAATCTCTCCAGCGCATTCCTTTTCAAAATTGTTGCGACTTTTGTCTCGGTTTCTTTCCTGTTGCTTTGATAAGACTCTTAGGACCCTAAACCCTCAGCAACAGTAAGCCTTAAAGAAACCCTTCCACTGCCGTCGTGGCCTGGCAGCGTGCACCAGGCATGCGCAGAACTGCAGCTGAGCGCTCACGTCTGGACCCGCCAACAGAAAGGAGAGTGCACTGGAAATGGTGCCTGGGTTTTGAAACCTCAAAGCCTTCCCCCAGAGGCACACCTCCATGAGACCGCACCTTGTAAACCCGCCCAAACAGTGGCACCATCCGAGGACCAAGTCTCCAGGTGCCCAAGAATGCGGGTGGTGGGGGGAGGGGTGCGGGGAGGGGGGAGGGGGGCGGGACACCTGGGGGGGGCGGGGAGAGGGGAGGGGAGGGAAGGGGGCACGACACATCTCAATTACACCATCACATCTGTGCGGCTTCTATCATTTTCTTTGCTTGTTTTTTATTGATATCTTGAACTCACAGATAAACGCAGGGATAGTTTACATGTAAAGATTGCGCTTCTGGTCCACGCGTGCGGCACAGCCCTCCACTGTTTAGAATACCTTCAGTTTCTCTTTTGTACTTTTTGATGCCCAGGTCTTACATATACATTTTAAAATTCACATCTAAGAAGTTCATACAGTTTGATGAAACTGTGAATTGTACTTCTTTTAAATTGCACTTTTCAGTTTGTATGTTTTGTAAGTTGGTCTTTATCCTGGTCCTCACAAATTATTATATCTAGCAACAGCTTCTTTTTTTTTTTTTTTTTTAAGAATCCTTAGGTTTTTGCCAATAGATGATCACATTATCTCTGTACATTCTCTTTCTTTTTATTGCTTAATTCCTTGGTTATGTTCTCCAATAGTGTGAAGTATAGAAGTGAAACATTTTTTTTTATTATTTTCTGTCATAGAGACAATCAGCCTTCTGCTACTGAATGTGATATTAGTTGTAGGATTTCATAGCTGTCCTTTATCAGGTAATAAAGTTTGTGTATAATGAATATTATTTCTCTTTTAAAATATAGTAGAATTCACCAGGGAAGCCGTTTGGGCCTTCAGTTTTCTTTGTGGGAAGGTTTGTACTATAACAAATTCATTTAAAAAACGAACAGATATTGTCCCACTGTATGATTGTGTTTGTCCTATAAATAGGCTTTAGCGATCTGCATATTTCAAGGAATTTATTTCTTTAATGCAAGTTGTTAACATATTATCATAAATCGTTGAGCGTTTTCTTTTACTATGCTGCTAATGCTTCTGGGTCTGTACTGATGCCTCCCGTCAACTTCTGGATTGAATATTTTTAATGACTCTATTTTATTTCAACTATTGGCTTATTAGGGATGCCTCTCTGCCCCCTCCCTCTATTTTTTGGTGGTTAACCTAGAGTTAAAGTGTATACCATGAACACCCAACTGTTCATCTTCACATGATTTTAGGTGATCTATGTAGTATAAGAACTTTCTGCTTCCCACCCATGCTGCTGCTATCCTGAATTCTTTCATGAATGCTATGCAGCACATAAGGTATAATTATTACTTTCCCCTTAATCAGTCAATCATCAGCTACAGAAATGTAAAAACACAGCACGAGTCTTCTATATTTTCCATTACAGCTGGCTTTGTTCCTGTGCAGATCCAAACTGGAGACTTGGTGTTCTTTTCCTTTGGCAGACGGTGTTTCTCTAACACCTCTTGTGGTGCAAATATGCTGACAATGAACTCTCTTAAGTTTTGTTTTTGTTAAGTGAGAATGAGTGTAATGAATAGTATCAGTGGTAAAAGTAAATCCAAATTATGTAGTAACTGTAACGCGTCTGTATTATAACATAGTGGCTTGGACTGAAGTTAGAGTCTTATATGTATACAATGCCAGCAAGACGGCTCAGCAGGTGTGAGTGCTTGCTGCCAAGCCTGATGTGCTTGGCATCAGTTTGATCCCTGGGCCCACATGATGGAAGGAGAGAACCAGTTCCTACGAGTTGTCCTTTGACCTCTACACGAGCACTACGGCATAACCAGGTGCACATGTGCATAAGCACACACACTCCCAGTACCACTATTACTACCAAGTAAAGTCTAAAAAATACTGTTCCATGCTGCTTGCAAGAAACCTGGCTAAAACATGACGGCTCAGGAAACTCTATGAAGGGAAAATGCTGTAGCCTGAGCTACACTCAAGCAGATAAGATATATTTAAGGCCAAAATTTATTAAGAATAAAGAATGTTACAGAATTTTCCAAGAAAAATTCAACACAAGAAATAAAAATTCTGAACTTTCAAAGTATTAATAAAGAACTTTGATGTATCCAATGATTTAAACCCAAATCACAGATATACACAAGGGAATTATAAGTAAGCATTGTAAATTTACAATCTTGGCAGGGGATTTTTAAACATCTTTTCTATGGTCATTAATCGATACCGTAAACAACAAAATGAAATGACGCAGGGATTTGAGTATTGTTATTACACATGATATGTTTATTATAATCACAATGGATAGGTGAGCAAATAAAATCTCACTGAAAAATTCAATTTTAAAGTAGAGACCCCATCTCAAAGGGAATAAGTAAGAGAAAGAGAGAGAGAGAGAGAGAGAGAGACTCAGTACCTGCCTCTGCTCTGCATACACTTAACGCACAATCTGTGCATACACAACATACATATACAGACCCCATTAGAAAAATACACAATAAAAAGGACAACAGTGCCATTAGGTGCAGATAGGAGGATTGGAAGACCACGGATCTATAATGATAACTTCTATTCAATATTAATTTTGAAGTTCCAGCAAACTGCCAGTCCTCACCAAAGAAGCTTCTTTTTGCATCAGATGGAGGTTACTACAGAGACCACAGTTGTTTCATGTAGCGGCGAAGTGACTGTGGGTGCCCAGCCCCACATCTAATGTTCAGTGGAAAGGGGGTTTCTAAGAGCCAGAGGACCAGGAGGCCTGTCATGACATAATGTCTTCTAGACATTACAGGAATGCTGCACCCATAAAATCTCGACGAAATGGTTGCCTAAACAGGACCTGCATAATGACCTCACCAGTCGACATGTCAACAAGGAAGGGGAAAATTTCACAAGACCCCATCCTTAGAAGAGCTACAGGCAGTCAATGGCAGCTGAGAGGGGAGCAATCAATTTTCTCAAGGGACGAGCCTCTGATAGGTTACCCAATCCCAAGTGGTCAGCTCCAAACATGTGTGCGACACTAAGTGAAATCAGAATGAACTCAGTAGGAGATACACACGCACATGTACACACATGCCCCTTCACTGAAGAGGTCATGAATTTGAGAGGAAATGGGGGAACACAGGAGAAATTAGAGGTGGGAGAAAGAGATGTGGACATGATATAAATAGAATGTATTCATGTGTGAAATCCAAACACACGCACACACACACACACACACATACACACAAATGAAAAAGAAAAGGAGCAAAGGGAATTGAAAGGTCTCTCTCTCCTTTCAGGACCTGATCTCTGTCTATAGCATGATGCTCCAACCCTCCGAATACTCTGGGAACTGGAGGCCCTCCCTTCAGGACCCCATCATGCTGCCTGGGGTGTGTTGCTTTACTGCTGCTGATTCCACTTGAAGGGCCTCATTTGCCACGAGCCTCACATTCTCCTAATAAAGCTTGTTCTGAAGGATAAAAACAAACAAAAAGGATCTTTAAGAAAAACACCCTAGCCACATTTCAATGTAATATTGATTACAATACATTGATTCAATGTAATACTGATTAAACTCTCAGATAACATAGCTAAAGTACTGATAAAGAGATAGATTGTGCCAGCTTGATAATGGCAGGCTGAGTGTGTATACCTTCAGCACGCTAGCAATAGAGCACTAATCAGTGCAATCCCAAACACCGTCCCCATGACAACAAAAACAGCAATAGGCTACACTGTATGCCTCTAACAGATTTTTAGAAAGGTTTGTAAAGGATATAAAATAAAGACCTAAAATTAAAAGATATATTATGGTGGAATGGCTCAATATTGCAAAGGTTAGCAGGTCTTCTCAGCTACTCTGCAAAGTCAACACAATTCTATTCCCAGAGGAAATTTCCCAAAACAATCTTGAAATTATTATGGTGGAATAGAGAATCTGAGAATATCCAAGGCAGTATTTGTGGATGACTAATACGCGGTGTGGGAGAGGTGATGTACCAGATACCAGTGCTTATTCCAAAGCTCTGATGATTAAAACGCTATAGAGTCAGTAAGGGGTAGACACCCAAGCCATCGGCACAAAGTTTAGATCGGCAAGTTTCCATTCTGAAAACCCACCACGTGAGGAAAGTCATTACATCAGCAGAGAGAACATCCGTGACTCAAAAAACTGTGGCCATGGCAACTGACCCTCTATAGAGAAAGGGGAAAGTTTTGTGCTTCACCATTCACAGACAATGACATCTCAATAAAACACATTTGTATTGAAATGCCATCAAACTTCGGGAAGGAAACGGCAGAATACCTATGTCACTGGGGTAGAAAGGCAAATCTTAGGGGACAAAATGCTGATAATAAAGGATAGAAAACCGTGTCATGGTGTCTTAGGTCACCATAACCTGAAGAGATCACCTAAGACACCATAGACAAAGCAAACGGGCAAACCACAATTCCATAGCAAAGAACAATACATGAGTAACAGTAAGATAGATAACCCCACAGAAAAATGAGCAAAGATGTGAACAGAAAATTCTAGAAGGGAAACCTGACAGCCATATGGAAGTGCTCAGCCACACCAGTAATCATGGGGATAAAATCTAAACGGCAACAAATCACATTTCTAAATTTGAGTCTGGGAAGAGCTGGTTAGCGCTCTCCCGGTCTGAGTGCGCTGGTGCAGTCTGCAGGCAGCCCTGAAGGCAGGATTGGAGACATGAATAGCTGTGACTCAGCAGCTCCCAGAGGAGCAGCGAGTAATGATCGAGGTGCAGCGCTGGGTGTGACAGACTCATCCTTTACTAGGAACGCCGCCACACAGCCAGGCGTTAGCAAACCATCTGTCTGATGCGCCAACTCCTCTCCGCGCACCCACGCCATGCCTCCTTAGATGCTCTCAGCCCTCACCATCACTGCCGTACATTTTCCCCGTGTGCTGTATCGCACACTACACCCAGTGTATGTATTTTACGGACTTTGTCAGGCAGATGTGTCTGAGGCATTCTGCCTTTGTCCTTCTGTTTTCCAATGACACCTTCCCTGTGTACTGGTGTTCTGCCACAGGGGTGATACACTTGTGCAAACATAAGGATGAACTCTTCTGCACATATTGATGTAAAAAGCAACCGGCAAAAGAGTATGAACACCATTCAGGTAGATTTCAAAGCTTGCAATGCTGTGGACTTTAGGGATACCTATTGGGCATGTAACAAAATGATATATTTGTAGTGTTGTGAAACTGCTATGCCAGAAACATAGATGACACATTTATGCCTTCCAGAATGACAGGATGTATTGAATGAAAACAAATTTACCAAGGTTTAGTGATTTCAATGACAGCAATTTGTCATATAATCCATGGACTGTGGTAGAAGGGTCTTTTCTTCTCCTTCTTCTTCTTCTTCTTCTTCTTCTTCTTCTTCTTCTTCTTCTTCTTCTTCTTCTTCTTCTTCTTCTTCTTCTTCTTCTTCTTCCTCCTCCTCTTCCTCCTCCTCTTCCTCCTCCTCCTCCTCCTCCTCCTCCTCCTTCCTCCTCCTCCTCCTCCTCCTCCTCCTCCTCCTCCTCCTCCCCTCCTCCTCCTCCTCCTCCTCCTCCTCCACCTCCTCCTCCTCCTCCTTCTTCTTCTCCCCCCCCCTTCTCCTTTTTCTTTGAAACAGGGTTTCTCTGTTGTAGCTCTGGCTGTCCTGGAACTCACTCTTTAGACCAGGCTGGCCTCGAACTCAAAGAGATCCACTGGCCTCTGCCTCCCAAGTGCTGGGATTAAAGGCATGCGCCACCACCACCCAGCTCTTTTATTCCATTTTTATTTACTAATAGCAATTATGATACCAGACACCATACCTTAAATATGCCTACACGTCTACATGTATATATACAAGTTACAGGATGAATGCAAGTTGGAGAGGCTGGAGCAGTGTTCAAGAGGGTCCATAAGTAGTGGGCCAAGAGAGGGGGTCTGTATTGATAAGAAACCAGACCAATGCTGGGAAGCAGCTGCTTTGGGAAGTGGTGGGTCAGATCCAGGTCCAAACTGGCAAATGAGGGACAGGCGAGCAGTACAGTAGACTTTGTCAACAGCCAAGAACAGAGTTGAGCCAAAGCTCCAGGAACAGTGGGAAGCACTTGGTTGTTGAAGAACACACTGGGAATCAAGGCTAGCGTGAGGTCAAATCATCACACTGTTAGGTGTCCATCGCTTTATGGGCTCCAGAGCAGGGACCTATACCTTCTCTTAGGCCTGGTGTGTCCAATAAGCATCTGGGCCTGGTTTCCCTATGATTTTAATATGCCTATACACCCCTACAGTCACAATTCACTCCAATACACTCGGAGTGCGGCTCCTTCTCTATTCCCAGGAACAAGCCATGTGTCAGTCTGTTCAAGATGTCTCACAGACAGTGCAGATCCTGTGTCCGCCAGGGGACTTCCCTCAAAATAGAGTCAAAAGGGAGGCTCTTATGGGGAGCACAGCCTGCATGTGCTGTTCTATACAGTGTAACACAGAGTAGGGCATAGCCTGATCTCATCATGCCTCTGATTTCAAGATAGTAGCCCTCTAGGAGAGAGAATGGGGGCTACTGAGGGGCGGGTTTCAGTTTTACACGTAACATTTTATTTCATAGGCAGAACCTGATGCAGATTTGGCAAAATGTTATGTTAATAGGGTTGGGCATCTGAAATGCTTTGTACTTTTTGAAAAGTTTCAGATCCACAAGTACAGAAGAAACACTGTCAGGTTCCTCCTTCCACAAAGCTGCTCTTTGCTTCTGATGTCAAGTCTGATGTCAAGATCACGAGGGAATGCTGGATTCTCTGCCTTAATCCTCTCCTAAAGGCCATGCCCATTGCTTAGAGCAACAGCACACAGGAGTTCCTGGCCCTGTCTTGTGCTGGGAAATGGAAGTCTGTGGTGCTTTATTTAATCAGGGCTCCTATTTTCCTGCGGGGATGGGACATCAACTACTGGAAATGAGGCCTTCCTCAGTCAGCCCGAGGTCCTGTCCACTCACCGTGGTGAGGAGAGTACAGGCCTCCCACCCATCAGATGGTGGGCGTTTACCAGGCGGAACAAACTCCAGTGCTGGAGCAGACACCGGCCTTTATTAGCACAGATAAGTCTGTATTGAATTAAGAGGGAGCACTTAGAAGGAAGACCCCGGAGAGTAACAGGGTTAAGTCGTTGTGAAGCTTTTTATCCAGTCGAACGAACAGATGGAACTCTGCCCCCATCTGATCCCAAGTCACCGGAGCCACGTGGGTTAATGGCCCCCCCAAAGAGGGGAAAAGCACTCTCATCGGGGGGGAGTCTCAAATGACTCTGCTAGCTGGACTCAGAGGTGGCCTGTTTACTGGGTGTGCTAGTGACCAGATGTGTGAGTCTTCCTGAGGCGATGTGAACCGAAACCTACTCACAGCAGATCCCAGATGGGACACCATGACACCAAAGGAACCTCTCCATCAAGTCTACCTTGGGGAACCAAAGAGTTTACTGGGATTACTGCCAGGTGTATGGGCAAAGGGTTACTTATAAGATGGACAACCTAAAAGGAGCCATGAGCCAAAAAGTCTTACACAGGCGAGGACTTCTCCACAGCTGCGTGCGCAGAGCCCTCCCGTCGGCTAGCCACTCATCCCCTGTATACTGCAGCACTTTCTGAGACAATGTGCAACTGAGTGCATCTGGGGACCCAAGAGGGACCCAGAAAGTATCTATAATGACCCTCCAAAGTCCCTATGTCTGTGGGACTGCCAACAGGCCCTATTTTTCTTGATTTTTTTTCAAGACAGGCTTTCTCTGTTGTATCCCTGGCTGTCCTGGAACTCACTCTGTAGACCAGGCTGGCCTCGAACTCCCAGAGATCCACCTGCCTCTGCCTCCCGAATGCTGGCATTAAAAGCATGCGCCACCACCTCCCGGCTATCAGGCCCTGTTCTGCTGAGCATCTCTTGCTCTGATTAAGGCAGCAATGGCCTTTAGGTTCAGAGGAGAGGACGCCACAGCATGAGACAATGCACTTCGTTGATAATGAAGGTGACATGTAAGACGTCACCACCATTTTATAGCTAAAACGCTATTTTAACAAGATGTGGCTACAGGCTTTTGTGCATCCAGAAGCTGCATTTACTAAGGGTGGAGCACCTTCCCTCAGAGGCTCACCATCACTACAACTGTAGTGGCAAGTATTACCCCGTGGAAGACACAAAGCTTCGAAACTCCCGGAACTCCGCTAATGCTGGTCGGGGTGCTCCCCGTCCAACACTCGGGACTTTCTTCCAGTGTCACCTCCTCAAGCCCCCTTTCCTTCCTCCTTCTCTTTCTTCTCCCTCCCCAAATCCCTCACTGGAGACTGATGACCAAGTACCCCTTTCTCACAGTCTGATTCCCCCCGTGTCACCCCGCAGAAGTCCTGTGTGTGTGAGGGAGTGTTGACTTCCCCGGTACATCTGTAGATTCTCTTCTGAGTCTCCTCTGTATTTCTCCATCTTCTACTTTGTTTCACACCTCATGATTATTTACGGCAAGCCCTTCCATTGCTTCATTACGAGTCGGGACAAAGATCTCCAGTTCGCTCCGACAGTGTCATTTAGAGCCTCTCACAGGCACCGTCCAGCCCCCGAGGCCTTCAGCTCTTGCTTGCAGGGTCACCTGGGCTGGACATGGTTTCTGATCTTGCCATCTCTCTTATTTCACCCTCCTGAGTTTTATGATTCCCTCCCCAAGTGATCCAGACGGATGTTCCCATTCCTCGCTGTTGGCTTCCCCCGGGCTCTCATCTGTGAGGAGGCATTAGTATTTTTCTGTTGCTGTTTTTAATTGAAAACAGATTTCTTTTTCATATAGTATATTCTGACTATGGTTTCCCCTCCCCCGGCTCCTCCCAGATCCTGCCCACTCTCCTACTCTCCCAATCCACACCCTTTCTTTCTGTTTCTCATTAGAATACAAACAGGGTGTCTAAAAAGCAATAAGGTGAAATAAAACCATAGAAATAAAACAGGACAAAGCACACAAACAGAAATATAAGGAACCCAAGAAAAAGTACAAGAAACACATATGGACATGCACACACTGAGACACGCACATGTTTGCACATGCAGAAAACTCATAAAAACAGAATCAGAAGCCATAATATATAAGCAAAAGATCTGTAAGGAAAAAAATGGCCAGACAAAGCATTGGGAGGCAATAAACCTCCAAAAATATCATTGAGTTCATTTTGTGTTGGCCATCGACTGCTGGGGACGGAGCCTTAAGTGTGGTTTGTGTACCCTGTAAGACTCTATTGGAAAAAAACTATTTTTTTCCTTTGTGAGCAGTTATCAATTGGAGATAGCTTCTGGGCTAGGGATGGGGGCTTGTGTCCACTTCTCTCAGTGCTGGGACCCAAACTGGCTGAGACTCGTGCAGGCCCTGTGTATGCTGCCACGGTCTCTGTGAGTTCATATGTGCGTCAGCCCCATCTTTGTGCCTGTGTCTCTGTGTTGTCTTCCATCCCCACTGGCTCTCACGATTTTTCTGCCAAGGATTCCTTCTGGAGCCAGCTCCACTTGGCTGCACATCCTCAACCATCCAGGCTATGCCTATAGGGATGTGCCCCAGGATGTACCCTTCTTCCTGGAGACCCTCAGACTGAGGCCCAGCACATCCCACTGTGTGCTTGTCTGCTTTCTTGCCTTTGGCCATATTAATTTTGGTTCTAATTGTGGCATTGCCTCTTTTTCTGTAAAGTGAATCTGTAACTGAGATCTGAAGAGCAAGGGGATTCATGGGTAAAACTCAGAACTTCAACCCAAAGCTCAGAAGCTGCAGCTAATATATTTTCAGAATTCTCTAAACAGGAATAAATGTTTTGTTTCACCATTTCCCACCTCTTTTTTATTATTATTAGTTTTTCACCTAAAAGTGGAATTCATAGCATTCTTACTCCCTGTGAAAGTTTCAGTTTCCGAGGGCACTGGCAAGAGGGCTTGGATCCCTTCTCACGTTTATTGTAGTGCGTCAGCTATTCCTGTATTAAGAAGACTAAAATTGGAGGAAGGGAGGGAGGGGGAAGAACTGCATTCCATGCTTTATCTTAAGCATTTACAAGAACCGCATAAATGTATCCAAAATCCCCAGAGCAGGAAGAGAGTAGTAAAACGCATGTGTTCACAGGAAATTCCACGGCTATTTGCTGTGCAGTGCGTTCTGGGAAGAGGTAATGGCTAGAAAGGAGGGGACTATGGGTCAGACACAGACCGTAGAGGTCACTGAACTCCACCGGGCCAGCGTTTATATCCACCACTCAGGTGCTTGCTTTCCCCAAGGGGCCATGTACAGGGGTAACAAGAAGGACTGGGAGTCTTGGCCATTTGTATGGTGGTTTGCTTTAAGATGGAATATTGCTGTTTCTGGGTCTGGTGAAAAGGTCCCAAGGCTGAGAAAGTAGGGGACCGTGTTGTCTGTCAGCACCTCCTATTTCCCGTAATCAAACGGGCAAGTCATTTGAGTCTGTCCCCTTTCGTGCAGCAGATGGTTTAGCACAAAGATCAGTGTTTAGAAGAGGAACACAGGTTTCCAGGAAGATCCCCCTACCTGGGCCACAGGACTTAGGTCACTGGGTGAGTATCTCTATTGCCTGGCTGTTTGGTAATGGGTTCCGGGAGCACTAAGCTCATGAGAAGGCACTCATGAGGATTCAATGGAGGATGTGCAGTAAACACTTAGCATAAGGGAAGCATTCAACACCGTGCCACGTCTGTCCTCAGCATTCCACCATCAGGTTCCGCAAAGCCAGTGGCCCTCCATTAGCAGGCAGATCTGCAAGCCAATGTTTTTGATCCCCAGCCAAGTTCCAAGAACTTTTCCTCCCCAATTCCCTACCAACCCCAAGTGGGACACTTTCAAATTAACCTCCCAGTTCACTGAGTGTGTATGCCTCTTAGAATTTATTGAGTCTGGTTTCTCCCTCAGTCCTTCTGAAATGCCACTGTTTTCACGAACTTAAAGTTAAAGAGCACCTCTCTCTGGGGTCCGGAGTGGCTGGCTGAGAGGTAGCCATGAGAGATCTGAGGCCCTGGGCAAGGAACCAGGCTTTCCTTCCCCCACAGCTCTACTGGAAAAAGACACCACCCGAAGGAACCGCTAGAAAGCACTTGCTAGGTGGAGAACAGGAAATTGTTTTTCTCTTTACAAATGACAATGAACTGTGTGTGCCACTGTTTTTAATGGGAACCATGTTTGTTGTGGAGAGAAGCTCGTGGGCTGGGAAACTATGTGCATATTTTCAAACAAATGTGGCGAATTTAATCTGGACCTTTTGTGCTCCAGTACTGTAAATACCGTTACTCTTCAAAATACAAATAAGCTTAATTTAATTAGTTACATTATTCCACTAGTTTGTTTATGAATTGTCTGCGTGTCTGCTGACTGTCCACCTTCTGTCTCCCTTGAATCACAAAAGGCACTATGCATCTTCACATACTATCTTTTAGAACCAGATTTCGGACAGTTTGTTTGAACTCACTGACAATTCTCAACTGATGTGAGGGTCCTAGGTCCCTGTCCTCACGGGGCCTCTCTGAGTCACGTGCTCTGCTGCTGTGATGCTGCTGTGATCAAGTGCGGAGCCTGCTAATAAAAGCTCGTCCGTCAGTTGACCGTCTGCCAGCCAAGGCTGGTCCTTGACAGTGCTGGGTAATAAGTAATGCCCATTTTAGTCCCTCCCCCTTCTACTGAGCATCCTGTCACATTCGTTTTCACTCCCAAAGTACCTGATTCTGATCTTCCCCATAGCATGACACACTGCTCCGCGGTTTCAGGGTTACTTCCCAGTCACCCTTACCCATTGGTCCCAGCCTGCATTTTGTTACATTGTGCATTCTGTTACCTGACCGCGAGAGACCTACGGTTTGCAGCCTTCAGCCGATGTCAGGCTCCTGTCAACTTGCTGATGTGTCTTTGTCCAGCATGACCTCTGTCTCAGTCTATTTAGGTTATAGGACTGTGGCGACACCTTCCAGTGCCCACCGGTTCCAATCTGTGCCGGGACACTTGGCAAACACCTGCAACTGGGGCGCCTGAGGCCTTCAGCTGCTTGAGGTGCTCACAGATAGTGCACAGAGGACAAACTTCCTCAACCCTGAGGTACATTCCATACCACTCGCTGTCCAGAGATTCCCAACAGACAGACCTCGAATCGCTCTAAGTAGTGAGTGCTCCGAGTCCACCGTGAGTGCCTGCTCTCCTCCCGTCCTCTCTCGCCCATTCCCAGCTGCCTTCTGGATTGCCTGTCAGATAAGCCACACTACTCCTCATCTGGTGTCTTACAGGATGATACGTGCTTCCTCTGTGGTCTGTGCTGCCTTTCCTCACAGCTTTGAGCCCAGTGACTGGGCTCGTGAGACAGTCTGCCTTGAGCAAGAAAGCGCTGTCCCACGTCAAGAAGAACGGAGTTATTTTCCCAAGTTCTACAGCATCCGTCTCAGGATACTGACAGAGAGTGGGAGAGGGGCAGGAACCATTTCAATAGGGCACCAGGAAATGGCTAATATTTCGAGACATACCAGATTCATATGGTAGGAATAAGAGGGTGCTAGTGACAACCTCAGGAGCGACATCAGACAAGAATCAATCACTCAAGTTTTTTTCCAAACCCATGATCTACGGAAACAAAAAGAACAAGAGTAAGGGGAGATCGTGAGTGTCACACGTATTACAGTGACTTATCACACAGCACTTATGATCGATACACCTGGGGATCAGTTAACTCGGGACCCATGTACAAAAGGCCTTCAAAGTATGAACATCCTTTCTTCTGGGGGTGTATAGACCTTAGAAGTAGCCATGCGTGCTTTCACTAATAAGTGGTGTGCGAGGAGGGGGCGTCACAGCAACCACAGGGAAGCTCAGTGGCAACTGTCTCCTGGAGGTCTCAGCTGACAGAGGGAGATGTGGTAGAACTTGGCCACACACGCCAGGCGTTTCATAGAGCGAGAGTTGCAATAGCTTCATTTCAACAGAAGCAGGTGGTTATGCTAATGGACAGCAAGAACAGCACTGAGCCAATGGAAGCTAGACTGTGCAAAACAGACAAGAAGCCAGTGGAGATCATGAGATGAGGTCTTGAGACTGAGCAGAGGGCTGCCGTCACCCACAGTTGTGGAAAATGGCTATCGCATGCGCAGTACCCAAAGCTGAGCTGCTCTTGTACTCAGGGATCAGCATTAGAGGAGACTGAGTTTCCTTGAGGCTGAATCCTAAACCCCAGGGTGCAGGCTTAACTTATTCATTTATTTATGTACGTGGACTCTACAGGAGCCAGGGTCCTCTGGAAGGAGGGCGATTCAATTGAGAAAACGCCAAGCTGATGGGGACATTCACTTGGTTGAAGATTGGCGTGGGAGGACCCAGCCCACTGCAGACGGCGCCAACCCCAGGCAAGTTGTCCTGAGTTGTAGAAGAAAGCAGACTGAGCAAGCTGTGGGGAACAAGCCAGTAAGCAAAGTTCCTCCATGCCTCTGCAGCAGAAACCACAGAGAGAGGGAAGGAGGGAGGGAGGGAGGGGCAGGAGTGTGGGGGTGGGACAATTGACAGGTGGCTTGTGTATGCGCTGTGATGGTTCAGAGCAAGGTTTGAGGCCAGCCAGACTTGGGTTCAAATTCTTTACAGAAACACTATATAACCTTAAGTATGATGATTACCTCAGTATCCTTATCTGTGAAGTAGGACTAAACTCATCCGTTACCTCCTAGTCATTGCTAAATCAGTTGAGATGGCAACACAGAACTGGCTATGTGTTCACTGAAAGGCTGTGGGTGCAAGGCATGTGTTACTTGATGGAAACTCAGAAGTCTGACAGAAGAGGCCTCACGTAGCCTTGTTGATGTAGCCCTGCTGACGTAGCCCCGCTGACGTCACTGAGGCCACTGCAAATCCTAAGGAAGAAAAGGTAGGACAACGGGGATTACAAAGATAGGCATCTCTAAGGATTAAAAAACGGGGGGCGGGGAGTAACTGAATTGCTTCAGTTTCATAAAAGGCAGTTTCATAAAGAACTATTACCTTGGGCTGCAGAGAAACTCAGGGTTAAAAGCACCTGCTGCTCTTGCAGAGGACCCAGATTTGGTTCTCAGCACCCACACTGGGTGGTTCAAACTGCCTGTAACTTCAGTTCCGAGGGATCCACTGGCACTGCACACACACAGTGCATGCGCACACAGCAGGTACACACAAGTCCACATAAACAAAAATTCCAAAAATATACTCTGATATTTTTAAAAGAACCATTATCTTGTTGAATTATTACATTAAATAAAAGCGTGTCGCAGTCTCTCTGAGTTCATATGCGCATAAGCCCTTTGTGTCCAACAGATGCTCTTTCCTTGTATTCACCACCTTTGGCTCCTACAATCTTTTCCACCTCCTCTTCTGCATAGATCTCTGAGCCTTGAGGGGAGGGTTTGTTAAAGACATCTCATTTAGGGCTGAGTTCTCCAGAGTTCTTCACATTGTCCAGTTGTGGGTCTCTCTGTTAGCTATCATCCACAGTAAGCTGAAGTTTCTCCGATTGATGCACTGATCCCTGGGCATTGTGATATGTCATTAGGCATCCTTTTAGTACTATGTTCATTTAGTAGAGGAATAGTAGTAGATTGTTCCCTAGGACCCATGACCCGTATTGTCTCAGGTTCTTAGACACTTTAACGGTGTCAGGTATTAGTTCCATCTCATGGAGTAGGTGTCAGATCCAATTTTAAGAAGTGGCTGTTTACTACCATAACATCTATGCCACTATTACACCAGTATATTTTGCAGGCTGGTTTAATTTTTTTATTAAAAAAAATTGTAATTGATATAAGTGATAAATGGATTCCCTAGCATCATCTTATGGTTATTGTTGTTTACTTTTCATATCGAAATGAACTGCTAGTTAATATATTAAATTGTTATATTTCAATATGTATGTATGCATGTATATATGTATGTATGTATGTTTTAGCTTTTCGAGACAGGGTTTCTCTGTTGTAACTCTGGCTGTTCTGGAACTCACTCTGTAGACCAGGCTGGCCTTGAACTCACAGAGATTCATCTGCCTCTGCCTCTCAAGTGCTGGGATTAAAGGCATGCACCACCACTGCCCAGCTTATTTCAACTTTTATTAATATTCAAATTGCCTGTCTTTGAACGCTTCTTCGAGTTCATTTCTGTCTCTGAGTTACTATTGCTGTGATGAAACACCATGACCAAAAGCAACATCTACCCAGTCACACTCCACTGAGGGGAACCAAGGCAGGAACCCAGAAACAGGGTCTGATGCAGAGACCATGGAGGAGTGCAGCTTACTGGACTGCTCTCATGACTTGCACAGCCTGCTTTCTTATGGAACTCAAAAGTACCCGCCTAAGGTGACTGTGGTGGTTTGAATGAAAATGGCCCCAACAGGCTCATAGGGAGTGACACTGTGAGAAGGTGTGGTTTTATTGGAGGAAGTGTGTCACTGGGATGGACTCTGAGGTTTTAAATGCTTGGCCCAGGCCCGGTGTGTGTGTTACTCTTCCTGCTGACTGCGGATCCAGATGTAGAACTCTCAGCTCCCTCTCCAGCACCATGCCTGCCTGCGTGCTCCCATGCTTCCCGCCATGATGGTGATGAACTAAACCTCTGAACTGTAAGCCAGCCCCAATTAAATGTTTTCCTTTATAAGAGTTGCTCTGGTCATGGTGTCTCTTCACAGCGATAAAACTCCTATCTAAAACAGTGACAGTACCCACAATGGGCTGGGCATCCATTATCAGTCACTAATTAAGAAAATGCCCTACGGGCCTGCCTACAGACGCAATTTATGGAGACGTTTTCTCAGTTGAGCTTCCCTCCTCTCAAATAACTCTAACTTGTATCAAGTTGACAAAAAACAAGCCAACCTCTGAATCTTCTAGACGTGGCTTTAAGAGCTCTGGTTACTTTCTCGTTTTCTGATGAGTAGATCTGATGAGTACAATCCTTGACATATCTGAAGCCCCAATCTGGGCTGGCCATCTCTCCAAGGCATTCCGGCTACTTGTCATAGGGTAGCCATTTATAGTTTTATATCTAGGTATAAAAGCCATTTATATCTCTCTCTATATATAAATATATTTATATCATATATATATATCATCTATATCTATCTATCTATCGATCTACCTATATATAATTATATCATAGTCATTTAGAGATTCTAATTTGGTACTTGAGTGTTCTCAATTACTGTTGTACTCACTGTTAAACCTTAATTTCTAAACTCAGAAAGATTCGGACGATAAGACTGATTTCTTTCCTCAAATTAGAAGTCTTCACACTTTTCTTACTTTTTTATTCAACATTCTTAAATCCTATCAGCTATGATGTTACTCTTACATCCTCAGGACTTACATCTGACATGGTTTCTGTGAGTGGAGTCAATCTCCCCTGTTTTGTGGACAGATGGATTATAAAGTAATACGTAAGAACATCATTTGAGGAAGCATCTCTAGCATGGAGAGTTATTTGTATGAATCTCTTATCCACTTTTGACAGCTCTTTGCAGTAGAATACCCGCCACCCAATCCCCTCCTTTTCCTTCTTATCAAATCCTGATTTTATTTAAATCTGAAGACCATTGTTGTGAAGGAGAGAGGTTAACTCCTCAGGCTCAGACCATGCCTCTGTATTCTATTCTTCTCATCAGGGCTTGATTTAAGATTAAGTTTCTGGATGCTTCTCCTTAAGGATGTGATGATTCTAAATTGTCGCAGTCATCCTATGACCATGAAAGGAAGGAGTAAAATGTTAGAGGATGCAGAATCACAAGCCTGAAGGAATCTGAGTGGTTGATGTAATTGAGATCAAATTAGCCAATCCTTTAAATAAACTACTTTGCACTAGAAATGTTTGATTTTTGAATAGGTTTTAAATACTCTTAGTTTGGGGGTGGCTTGCTCTCTCCCCACTTTTCTCTTTCTCCCTCTCCTCCCCTCTCTCCCTTCTTCCCTTCCTTTCCCATTTCTTCTTGGAAGGATATAAAGGATATAAAGTGAAGGTTTTTGCGTGTTAGACAAGTATCTACCACTGAGCTACAAATTCAGTCCTTTTGTATTTTTTATTTTGAGACAATATTTCACAAAGTTGCTCAGGCTGCTCTTGGACTCGCCTTGCAGATAGGCAGGCCCTGAACTGGCTCAGCCTCCCAAGAAGCTGAGGTTACAGGGTATATGCCACCATGACCAGCTTCACTTTGCCTCTTGACAGTGTTATTTTTAAATAATACTTTTATTAAAAATTTGAGTTTCATACAATATATCTCAAAACACCCTCTTCTTGTTCCACCCTCCCACCCCTTTGCCCTCAAAAAATAAATGAATAAACAAATAAAAGAAAATTAAGTCTAGCTACTGTGGCGGGAACATGGATCATGGGCATTGCCATCCATCCTGGAAGCAGCAATCTCTTCTGATGATGGACATTCACTTGGCCCATACTGTCCCAAGACCAAGCATGATGATGTTTAACCCGAAGTTGGGCCCTATTGCCTAAGCCCGAAGGTACCTGGGCCTCCAGCAGGCATCTGGACAGCCTACAGGTACCAAGACATCCCTCAGGCACCAGGGTATCCAGCAAGCTCCAGGGCATCCCAAAGATGCTTAGGCATCATGCAGGCACTGGGTCAATCTGCAGACACCCAGACATCTCACAGGTACCCTGACATCACACAGGTACCTGACCATCCCTCAGGTACCTAGACATCACACAGGCACCCAGCCACCCAGCAATCATCAGGGCCTTCTGCAGGCACCCAGACAACCCAGACAGCCACGTGGACCTTCCACAGGCACTCGGGCATCCCACAGGTGCCCAGACATTCTGCAGGCAGTAGGATGTCCTATGGGCACAAGAGCATCCCACAGATTCCTGGGCATCCTGCTGATACCAGGACTTCCCACAGGGACTAGGGCCTCCCATAGGCACTTGGACATTCCCCAGATACCTGGACATCTCACAGGCACCCAGATATCCTACAGGCACCTGGTCGTCCTGCAGGTACATAAACATCACATAGGTACTCAGACATCACACAATTATCCACTGGTCACCAGAACCTACAGCAGACACTCAGACCTCCCATAGGACAGGAGGGTCTGTTGGTAGCCAGAGGACAGGTCTCTTGTGTGGATACTTAGTCAAGGAGATGAAACACTCTTCGGCTGGGCTACCCTGTTGCTGCTCAGGGGCAGGGTGATCCTGTGGTTTAGCAGCTAGTTTGGGGGCAGGACCTGATCCAGCTCCAGACTGCAGCATCCTGCTCTGTCCTCTTTGCCTGGCCTTTGTGCCTGAAGCCCATGGTGGTGCCACAGTGCATGCTCTCCCCCACCCATCAGGGAGAGCAATATGAATGGCAGCCATGTCCTCGGAAGCAGCAGAACTGGCATGGGAGTCACTGAAGAGGTCAGGATCATATGGTGGTAGTCTGAGGATCTATTCTTTGTCAGTCCTGGGTGCACACCCATGCCTGCTTCCACCTCCAGCCATGTATCTCCTAACAGCAAGCACCATTGTCTTGTCTGTCTGGTCCCCAGGTCTGCCTCTCTTTGCAGTGTGTGTGCTACATCCTTGGAGTGGCAGCTCCTGCTTGGCAGGTAACGATAGAGTGGCCAGATTGTGGCCTCAGCCTTGTGGCATCCCAAACACCCTTCCTTTTCAGGGACACCTAGCTCCTTTGTCCTCTTTCTTGTTTGTGACTGTGTCTCCAGTTCAGTGTCCTCCACACAGGCTGAGCCTGTGCTATTCCTCCTCTCCTCACAGCCTGCTGACCTTCCAAGTATGTCACCACTGCTGCATCTCTCCAACCACTTTTAATTCACAAAGTTCCTCCCACCTGACTAAGCACCAGTGTAGTTCTCCCTGTCCACGAATATGTAAGGAGCTGGGGGCAACCTGAGCCGAGGCTATAGGCAATGGCCTGAGCCCTGTCAGATTTTGCTCACTGGCCTACCCCAATCGTGAGTTCTGTCCCTGGCTCTAATCCTTCATCCCAGACTCCACCACAGTCTGCCTTTTCCATGCCTAAGGCAGACCCGTGGGCTGAGTGGGGGCCCTGGCCAGTCAGGTAGCTATGGTACCCAGCAGGCCAGCTCCTGCATTTCTCTGTTGTGGTTTCTACCCCTGACTGTGGTTTCTATTCCTGACTCCCCTCCAAGCTCATTCCTCGTGCTGCTGGTGGGCTGAACCCCATGAGCTGAGTGAGCCCACACCTTGCAGGCAGATTGGGGGCACCATGGGCCTGCTGGAGGTGCTGCTCCTCCAGTCTCTGCTCTCTGCTTGCCTCTTCCACATCACAGGCTGAAAACATCAGCCCACTCCTCCATGTTTCCTCTCTTGACTCATTATCCAAGGTTCCTCCAGATCTGTCACCACCACTGAGTCTCTCCAACCTCTCTGGCTTCTCATAGTTCTGACTGGACCAGGCACCAATATGGCGCCTTCCATTCCATGAACATGCGAGGGGCTGATGGTTCCTTGATTGGGGGTGGCGGGGCAGCTGCTAGAGCCCCAACAGGCTCTGCTTGTTGCTCTGCCACGATCTTGAATGTCTCTTGACAGTGTTACAATGACACATAAATTTTACTTTGGATTTTGGCACCTCAGATTGTCTGATTTTTATATTAAAATGATTTTAGCCAAATCTCCACTCTCTTCATCATGGAGAAAAAAGAAACCACAGTAACAAAATGAATGCAACAATGTATCGGATAGGTTTGCACAGCCAGACAGGCGATCAAGAGTTAGCTCTGTCTATTCCTTTGACTTTGAGCGGCCTGATGAGAAACTACCCCATAAAATTGCTTCACATGCTTTTCATAGACACAGCAATGTCATCGCCTCCTTGCTGTGGTGCATTCCAGGACACGGTGCCAAAGAAAGAGGCCACAGCACCAGCTTCACCCTGGAATCGGTGTGGTGGCATTTGTCTGCACAGAGACAGTTTGTGTTCCTGAACAGAGAGTTTTCTTGCCAGAAGAAAGCCAATGAATGTGCAAACTCAAAGTATAGGAAGATCACAAGGAAGAATTTGAACTGCAGAGATTTGTTTTTCAAAGGTTCCTTCGGTGTTCCTTTATGCCAAGCGCTCACCAAAGAACATACAACTTAGTCTCTGAAACTAAATTGGAACACCACATATCTAGTCTAAGAAAAGCCCTCTGTCGTGGAGTGGATCCCAAAGAGCCTGATCATTTGGGAGCGGCATCTGCCTTCTCTCTACAAGGGACTTTCCCAAGGTAGAGACGTGCTCAGCTGCCCTAAGTTTTTCCACATGGAGGCTGTAGCGATCTGCAGTTGAAAACCATGATTCTTTGACACGCAAATCCCAGATGGTGCTTTGAATTTAAGGCCCATATTGTGCACAGATTTCTGCAACATGTGGTTTAGTTTTTTTTCTCCATTATTGTTACTCAAAGGATGCTCATTTTTGGATGAAAAACAGGAGATAAATATACAACAAAAATCATAATCCCAAGATTCTCACATGTTAGTGAATTTTTTTCTAATTATGTTCATTTATATGTAGAATATTGTTTTCTTACAAAAATGGGACGGCACCGTGACCTGCTTGCGGCTCCATGCTGTCCTACATACCCATCCCAAGCACTCCGTGGCTCACAGGCGACTGAACACGGCTCTCTGATCAGGCTCACACACCCAGCCCTTGGTTAATTGGTGCTCAGCAACATGAGGCAAGAACAAGGAGGCATTGCCCAGCAGAGCTACTGCATGTGGGCTGCCTCCTGCTCGCCTTGTGTTGTGCTGCTTCCCATCAGCCTCCAGAGATGGTTCTGGACTCCCTCTTTGGAGATAAGGAGACAGATTTAGTCTGAGAGGAGATTAAACTTGGGTTTATTTAGCTTCAAAGCCAGTTTTCCAGGGCACCATTGGTGTCCTCCATCTAGGTCATAGGGGGTAGAGGCTTGATGGAAAGGAGGCATTCCTGGGTGGAGGCAAGCGAGGGTGGAGACGAAGGCAAGCTACGATGGCTGTAGTGGCCCATGAGAAGAGGCACGCAGGCGGCATTCTGCTAAGACGTGCTCACCAACGGCTGGGGCATGAGCCTAGGTGGTCTCCCACCAGATGCTGGGTAAAGGTGAGGAGAAAGAATGGCTTTCATGGTCTAGGGCCCGCCAGGGAGAACCTCAAGGTTGGCAAGGGTTGGGTTTTACCTTCAGCCTGCACATCTTTGTAGATCCCAAGTCTGTCTCTCCAGAGGAGTCCTTCCTGCCACAAAGTAGTTGGGTTCCTTGTAGCACTCGCTATAAACTAAGGGAATTCATTCAGACTGTTGGTTAATGGAGATTACTGGCTCAGTGTCCCAAATATTTATCCTTGACCCATTGCTAGGGGCCGGAAGTACAAAGGAGAAGACACCGTCCTGTGGGCACTTTAGCGGGGTCACACTGACACACTGAAGGGCTGACTGCGACAGTCACAGCACAAGCAGCACAAGGGCTGACAAGGCAAGTGCATTTTTTGGTTTTTGTTTCTGTTTCGGACCCAGAAAGGTGAGTGTCCTTTAAAGAGACGCGGAGTGAGGCTTTGAGGGGTGGCTAGGAAATGGGTACCAAGCGACTTGGATAATTAATGGTGACTGCCAGTCCACTTGTGCTGAGTGAAGGACAGCCAAGGTCAAGGGGTAGACAGGGCAGCAGAGAGCCTCAAATGACTTTGTGAGCAGGGCTACTTCCTAGGCGCAGCTGGATCATCAGACTGGGAGCTGCTTAAAGCAAGGCAGAGGCTGACACTGAGGTGGCCGGAGAGACCCAAGAGAAAGGGATGCTGTGCTCCTGCCATTCAGGCCTAGCGAGGGGGGTTGGATGAAGAAGGCCTCTTTTAAGAATTCTGAGAAAGAACAGGGGCAAAAGAAAGGCATTCTTAGAGAAGCCAAGGGCAGTATATGATCCCCAGAGAAGCTGGGACAGGTAGCTATCTCCCACCCAACTGTGGTCCTTGCTGGGAGGGTCTGTGAGCTGCCTGCGCTGGAGGGAAAGTGAGCCCTGCTAAGGAAAGGGCTTCGGTGTCCGTGAATGCCACTGAAACATTAGTTGGCCAGTCTGGTCTGGCCTGTGAGAAGAAAGGCTCTGGGCCTACTTCTCTGTGCTGCCTTTTCAAGGGCAGTCAGGCTTCCTGTTAAGTTTTTGTTATCAGGAGCAGGACACCCCAGGAAACTGACTCTGGGGAGATGCTGGGCTCTGTCTGGGCTATGGTAGGCAGGCAGGTTAGCTCTGATCTGGACCTGGGGAGGGAACCAGGTCCTAGGAGACTTCTAAGGGAGTTAGTACCTGGGAGAGGACTAGGGGTGGCTCACTGGACACCTCCTGCTGGGCTGAAACTGGTTTCAAAGAGAAAAGAGCATACCTCATTATAAGCAGGGACATAGGAGCCAGGTTGTGGGTTCAAATCCCAGCCCCAGCACCTCCCTACTGTGGGCATCAGGAAGCCACTTCATTCTCCCTGCCTTATTTCTTCGTCTGCATATGGGACAGTTATTTTGTTGATTGCTGTTGTGAGATAGGGTCTCCCTCCGTAACCCTGATTGGTCTTAAACCACAGATCTTCCTGCTTCAGCCTCTCGAGTGCTAGGACGACAGGCATACGCAGCCACACCCGGCGTAGCTGTGACACTCACGCTGAGTGAGGGTCTGTGGGAAGGATCGGCTGAGCTGCCGGGACAGCAACCACGCATCGCACGTCCGCCTCGCCTCGCTCGGCGCAGTGCGCCCTCGGGAAAACAGTCTGTCCCGGCTCAGCATCCGCCAAGGCTTTGCCTTCCTCCAGCAAGGCAGGCGGCAGCTACACCACAGAGACCGCCACTCCTCTCCCACTCCGCGGAGACCAAGGACGAACCCATGCCTAGATGCACCACAGGAGGGAAGGGGAGCACAGCACCCTACGCAGCCAGGACATGCCATCGAGGCAGCCGAGGCAGCAGGGGAAGCACCCTGGTGAAGACTCTCCCTGCGCCTGAATCCGTCCAGATCACCCTTTCCCTGGAATGTCAAAGTGGCTTATTTTATCCCTTTTGAATTCGGGTTCCAGGAATATTTAATGGGGTGTGTCAGGGAAGAACACACATAATTTGTAGCCTCTCTCCAGATGGGACAGGTGCAGGCTCCTACTTTAGCCAAGTTTGTCAGCTGCAGCAGCTGGACATGCCCTTCTTCCTGTGGCCTCAGTGTCTGAGTCTGAGGCTCCCAAAATGCTCCCTCTCCTTCAGAGTCTTCCGAGGATCCCAGGGCAACTTGACCCATGGAAAGCAAAGGTTTCTGAGCTATGAGGTAAAAATAAAAAAACATTTGCCAGTCAACTGGACCCGTGATAGGGTATGTATGATCTCTGAACGGGAGTGTGTGAAGCCTGGTGGAAGCCACAGGGTGCATGAATATGGAGCCATGTAGGTGAGCCCTCCTCTACCAAGTGGTTCTGGTTAGAGAAAGCCCTTATGTCTCCTCTGGGCAGCACACCAGCTCCACCCACGAGGGACAGGCCTTGGAGCCTTTCTGTCTCTGCGTGGGTGAGGCAGCTCACAGGCCCCAGTGCATGTTTCTGCTTTCCCTCTTTTCCCCAGAAGTTTCACAATCCTGCTCTCGTGTAAACAATATTCTCAGAGTCCTGCGGCCCCTCGAGAGTTTTGCTGAACGGTGACGGATGGCTGAGGGATACAGTGGGGCAGGTCTACATCACCCACGCCTCTCCCTGGCTCTAAAAGTGACCGGCGAGGCCAGCCTGGCTTGGATCATTTGTCTCCAAGTACCGGGGGATTTTCAAACAGCTGTGGAGCCAACCGTTTCCAAATGGAGCATAGTTCTGGCTTGTGGTAAGAATAACACACGCATGTGCTCCACAGCCCAGGCCCAAGTTCCCGAGGTACTGGGTGTGGTGGCCTTTCCTGCTTGGGCCTGCTGTGTCATTGCTGTGTCTCTCCTCACCTCCACCCAAGTGGTGACACCATTCAGCATCAATGTGAGACCCAAACTCAGTACACTCGGGCGCAGGACATTTCCCTCCTTTACGGTTTGAGAAAGGTCACCCCCCACAGGTTTCAATTTGGGAGGCATAGTCACTGGTTGGTGACACTGTTGGGGGTTATTAACCCTTAGGAGGTAGGCCTGGCTTGTGAAGTATTAGCTGCAAGGCCTTTGGTGTTTATACATTCCCTTCTCTGTTTCTAGGTTCCCCAGGTAGTGAACAGCCACCTCCTCAGGCTCCCTCACGAACAAGTGGAGCCGTTCCTCCTGCCTTCCTCTCCAGGGTAGACAAAACTCCTTGGGAATGTGAGCCCAAACAAACTTTTCCTTCCATAACTTGTTTCTGTCAGGTAGTTTGGTCATAAGTGCACAAAAGAAACAAACACACTTCCCTTTCTCTCTAGCCCTGGTAGGCACTAGGCCACAGGGTGCCTCTGAGTGGATGCACCAGGCTCCTTTCTCCTGCCTTCCCTCAGCCACATTCTCCCCTTGTCCCCTGTCTTGAGTCTTTCCCTCTCCTTTACCTCACCAGTCCATTCCCAGAGAGGCTTTCTTGGGTGAAGGAAGAACTCGGGTCTGTAGTACTTAACCTAGCCCTGAGTATTGTTCTGGAAAAGGTCAGTGTAGAAAATCCACAGAATTCAGGTGGCAGCCACCACTGCTCTGCTTCTCTGAGGCCCAGCCTGGCTCCTCTTTGGTGTTCTGGAATCTGATGGAAGCTCAGCAGAACCTTGTGTGCTTTGGCTCACTGAGCAGAGTGGACAGAGCAGACACCGGGGCAGGAGCAGCAATAGGAGAGGCCGTGAGCAGTCTGGAACCTAGGACACAGCTCCAAGTTGGCCTCAGTTGGACCTGGGTTCCTAGAGGGTAAGGTGAGAGTGAGAGGGGCCAAGGGTAACTGCACACAGCACAGTGAGAAGAGGCAGAAAGACACTCGGGGATGGAGACAGGGTCAGAGGTTACAAGCACTGGCTGCTCTTCCAGAAGACCAGGTTCAGTTCCCGGAACCCACACGGCAGCTCACAACTGTCACTGTAACTCAAGTTCCAGGAGATCCACGCTCTCTCCTGGTCTCTTCAGTCACCAGGCATGCACATGGTGCATGGATACGCATGCAGACAAAGCATCCAAACACATAACATAAAACAATAATGGAAAACTCTAGGAAAGACAGAGAAGAGAAAAGAAAGACACTTGAGACGGAGAAGAGATCTAGAGTGAGACGGGTTTCTGAGGGCCAGAGGCAGGAGAGCAGCCAAGGGCAAGATCAAGGTTCAGCCATGGAGCAGGGTGGGGCAGGGTAGGAGCCACAGAGACCCCGTGGGAGAGGAGGAGGGAGGCCGTGAGAGCAGGGTGCTCTCCAGGGTCTCACTGTCTCACGTGGCCCCAGACCACCTCCACAGCTGCAAGATGGGCTGGGTTCTGAGATGCGGAGACCCCCCCCCCCCCGTTTCTCCTTCTGAACTGTCAAATCAAGTTGGAACAGAGGGAGGAGGGTTTGGCTCACCCAGCTGGCCTCGATACCCCAGAGCCTGCTAAGGAGAGGGTGCCTCCAAGAGCTACTTCAGACTCCTGGGCCTTTAGACAGGGGTCCTAGTGAGCAGGGAAATTCTGGAGCACAGTGGAGTTCAGCCAAGAGGTCACTATGCATGCAGCCTGCCACCTCCGGAAGATTCTCTTTCTTCACTGATACCACAGGGACCTCAGGAAACCAGGTCTTCCTTCGGAGAGGCTGGGGTGGGTGTCATCTCAGAACTATAAGAAAGAGTTCTGTCTGGAGGGTGTCAGTCCAGGCATGGTTCCCAAAGATGGCACAAAAGCCAACTTTTGGGAGTACGGAACCTTTGCTGTGACTCCCTATCACCTACTCTGAGTGCCAGCTTTGCTAAGCCAGGCTGATCCCTTGTTGATCTCCCACCTGCACCCTAGCAGTGCAAAGAGGGGACCCAGGGCTTCCTTCCTAATACACATTTGCACTCGTAGACACACGCATATAGTGTGGGAATAGTCACTACAGAAGTGGTAACTTCGTTGAGAACACCGAGCCGGGGCAAGCCTCACCTGCGTGTGCTCCTCGTAGGCAGATCGCCTTCAATAGAGCCATTTCGTCTTCTAAGCAATCTCCTCACTTCTCTTGTGAGAACTGTAGATGAGGTTGTGTAGTTTCCGAGCCATGGCCGAGCCCCTTGTTTGGGACATTTGGCTGATCTCTGGGGATTTGTTCCTTGCATAGTGTTGCAAAGTGGACTTTACCTCATTATGAATTTGTCTCTGGGAAAAGAAACTACAAGCCTCACAGTCCCTTGTTGTGAGGCCACCACATGTGGTGAGCCCTTCAGACTCTGGGCCTAGACTCTGCTGTGAGCCTCTGGCTAAAATTGCCTAGTTCCTGTATTGGGAGATCTTTTGAGCAAAACTGAGTCATGAAAATATTAATGACTGCCCGAGAGTGGCTTGTTTACAGGGAAGCCAAAGCCCCCTAAAGGGATGCTTCTTCTCTGGCTAAACATTTAACTTCATCTGGAGAAGCTATTGTCCTAAGCATCTAACTCCACTGGAGAGAGGCTGTCTCCCCTAGGTAAGCATCCCACCTCAGCAGGGAAGATGCTTTGTTCTGATACCTATCTGGGCTTCAGGATGTTTTTACCTATGCACTGTCTCACCCTGTAATTAACACCTTGGTTCTAATCCCTGTAACTGCACGTAGCCCCCTGATGAAAGGGGTATAAGTTTGGAGAGAAAAATAAAATTTCAGCTCCATTCCATCTGAGCTCAATGATACTGTGTGTGTCTGGCCTACTTCTTTTCCCTCTCGTCTCTTCCCCCTCTCCTCATTAGCCCCTTCAGTCCCACTCTCCATCCAGGTACTGTCCGACTTGCCAGGCCGGCCCTGGCAACCACAGATGAGCCTCTATCCTGCATTTCAAGCCACTGGCCACAAAGGAAAGAGGGCCAGGGAGTGGGCAGGAGGCAGTGCCCATAATGCCCCTACTAGTTTTGCAGGGCCTTTACTGGTAAACCTGGTGACGCTGCCTCTGTACGCTGTTGAGACAGCCTCAGGGGGCGAGTGTGGCGGTTCTGACATCTGCCAGGCCCTTCTCCGGGTGGCTCATCCACCGCCCTCCCCACCGTCTCAGCAGGAAGCAGAGCAACCTTGACCATACGGTCACCCTTTTGTCCAGGTGGGGAGGTCTGTTATTCTTTGCTGACCGGGTCCTACAGGACCCCAGGGCGACAGCTAGGCTGTCTGAGCAGGTGCCTGCCGTAGGGCATCCCGGCACACACTGCAGTCAACTCAAAACCAATAAAGAGATGAAACTCCCAGCAAACTTTGTAAATGGGGAAATTCTGAAAGGACCCAACAGTCTACCAGTCTCGCGGTGTTCTAGCTGGCTTTTCTGTTGCTGTGATAAACAGTATGGCCAAAGACAACTTGGGGAAAGGTTGATTTTATTTTACAGGCTACCGGCCATCACTGAGGGAAGTCAGAGGAGGAACTCAAGCAGGGAAGAACTTGAAGCAGCGCCTTGGAGGGCCACTGGCTTACTGCGTACTCTGTTTCTGCTCAGACAGCATTCTTACACAGCACAGGACCACCTGCTCCGAGGTGGCAGCTGCCCTAAGTGGGGTTGGCCTCCCCATCAATTAGCAACCAAGAAAATGTCTCAGAGACATACCCACAGGCCACTCTGATGGAGGCAGTCCCTCTTCCTAGGTATGTCAAGCTAACAGCCAAGGTCAGTCATCCCACAGTTAATTAAAATTACAGCATAGAAATATTTTGATAGAAAATAAATGATATTTGGAACACACGTTTGTGGAGAAAGCATGATCTCATTAAAAAAAAAAAAAGTGTTTGTTTTTCTTGGAAGACAAAGCCTTGCTATGTTGTCCAGGCTGGCCTGGAACTCTTGGACTGAAGTGACCCTCTTGTCTCACCCTCCCAAGTATTAGGGACTGCAGGCTTGTGACCCTATACACACGACATCGTACACATGATAACATTTTTAAACTGACAAGAACAGAAGAGTAACCCTGACCCCAGCCAAAAGCCAATGAATGATAATTCCACTTTAAAATGAAAAGTATCATGTGCACACATGTAGTACCTGGAAAACTAAAGAGATACACCTAACTGCTAACAGTTATTTCTGGTTAGTAAATTTATGGGGGAGTTCCATTTTCCCCTTAACTATACCTCCCGTGTTACACAAACCAGCACACACATTCCATCATTGCCAAAAAAACAAAAACCAAACCAAACCAAACCAAAATAAAACACAAAACAACCACGTTCATGGTACAGTAGTACCCACCCCTCTCCATCTCCTCTCTTTGGTCATCTCAGCACACAGGCCAAGGACAGCAGAGCCTGTCCCCCTTTTCTAGAGCTGGGAGGGCAGCTCAGGGGGTTGTCTCGCCTGCCTGGATCACTAACTGTGCCTGGAGGATCTGGGGCTAAGATAGGACTCTGATGCCTGTTTGCGGCTTTCATGGCCTTATGATTTCTCAAGTGGGACTCTCACGGTCTTAGCCCCCAGTAGAATCCTGTGAATAGCTACATTTGACTTGAAGGAGACAGCGATTTACCCGATTCTTCAACACTGGAAAGTGGTAGCCAGCTTTCCAACACCACGACAAAACACCTGAGACAGATTATTTATAAGAAGGAAAAGTTTATTTTGGTTCACAGTTTCAGAGAGTTCAGTCCATGGTCACTTTGCCCTGTTGCTTTTGAGCCTACGTAAGGCAGAACATCAAAGTGAGAGCTTAGCAGAGGAAACCTCAAGGTAGCTAGGAGGCAAGGAGAGAGACTAGGTACCCTAAAATACCCTTTAAGAGCATGCTCCCACGACTTGACTTCCATTACGCCCTACATTCTAAAAGCTCCACTACCTCCCAGTGACACAGGGTAGAGCCCAGGCCTTGAACACATGGATTTTTGGGGGTACAGTCATCTGAACCACAGCACAGAGGACCTGATCACATATCTGCACTGCCTGGAGGATACTGGCTCCTGGCCAACCTTGGCAGGGCTACTTCATCTTGGGCATTCAGTGATGGATCTTCTTTGGACATGGGGGGGTGTCCTGAGAGTTGTAGAACTTGAGTGGCATCTCTGGCTCTTCTTGCTAGAAGCTGTTATACGGAGGCCATGTGAACATAAAAGCAGGCAGGCATCTCCAGAGAGAGACAGAACTGTCCTTTGATCAAAACTGAAGGGCCACAGTCTCTCTGCAGAAGCGAGGCTGTGCTCACGAGGTTCGGTGCTTGGGTTTTTATGGGATGGAAAAGGGGACTTCAGGGAATGGGAGAGTCCACCTGCAGTCAGGTCCCCTGCTGTCTTTAATTGCAAGAAGCCCCTCAAACAGCTGCTGCTGGTCCTATCAGAAGCCCCAGGCCACCTAAAGCTATTATGTCACTAACCCTTCGAACGGACGCCAGTGAGGTCCTCCCTCGCCCCCCCCCCCCCCACACTGCTATCCTTTCCTGTTAGTGGCACGGAGCCTGCTGGGAACCGCCTGGAGCCCTGGCGCCCTCCTCTTTGGCCTTTACTTATCTCCCCCAAGCTTCACCCCAAGCTTCACCTCCCATAAACCCCAGTCCTCCGTCCCCTCTAGTTTCTTCATAGTGAGCTTGTCTAGAAGGTCAGGTTAAATCTTTAATTTCCCTCTGACCCCACGACCCAAGTCAAGTGCTAGCATCCCAAGTAAGTGTGGAAAGCACCATGCTTCTTGTGGGTCCTTGCCCATGAAGTTTCAATAATTTGAGTTGCTCAAACTGACAACGCTTGAACAGGAGGGAAAAGTTGATCAGTGTGCAGGGATGAGGCTCCTGCAAATCAAAGAGCAACCCAGGTGGTTGCAACCTCAAAGCCCTAGTCATAGAGAGGGCTTTAGAGAGGAGTGGGGGGCTATAGGCAGTTTTGGAGGAGAAACTAATGGTTTTAGGGGAGATGAACAGGTTCAGAGGAGAGACCGCAGCCTGAGACAAAGCATTGGGGTTACTGTGGGGCTACTCTGCAAAAGAGCTGGGCCGGGGTAGCTCGCAACTGGACCCTTTGGGTGGATCCTCTTTCTTTGGGGAAATCATGGAAAAAACCCCTCCCTGCAGTTTTGGGATGTCGCTTTCTGAGCCCCAGCAGAGGGCAGGAGAGGAGGAAAGGGGAAGGAGAGGAGAGGAGAGGGGAGGAGAGAGGAGGGGAGGGGAGGGGAGAGCAGCGAGCAGAAAGTCTCCGCTTTAGCAATTCAAGGAGCTTTCCTTGTCCTGGCACGGGCGTTTGCTTCTGTCCCGCCCTGCCACGTCTCTCCTTCTGGACTGGAAGAGCCCCGCGAGAGGGGCCACGGCCAAGCAGGTCTTCCGCAAGGCTGGGAAATGAAAGCCCGGATCACTCTGTGCGCAGCTGCAGCCGGGCCGCCGCAGGAAGCCAGACCTCGGTTCTCCAGGCTCCGCCTCTCTCAGGTTTCCTCAACCTGAAATGTGGACTCTCCCAAGGCTCCGGGTGTGGTCCTGGCGCCGAACTCGGAGCCAATCTAGCTCCTCCGGAGCGATCCCCTGGGCACAGAGAGCCGTTCAGCCCATGTTAATTGAATCAAAGTCAAAATCTGTTCTGTAACCTTTGGAGGGCCCTGCCCAGCTGCGGAAAAACAGGCAGAGCCGCACACCCCGGCGCCCCAGGAAAGGCGGTCGGGCCCTTTGCTCTGCACCTTTGTTTTGCTGCAGCCCCGGCTGGCTGCACGCCTTCGGTGTAAGTTTTCTGGATGGTTCCTACCTTGTCCCGTACTATGTGATTCTCTGGTTCATCGAGGCTCTACCCCCATCCTGTGCAGGGTAGTGTCTAGTCTACTGAGACCGTGGGACACAGCAGCTACCTCCATGTTGAATTCCACTGTTACTGCTGCTCTGTTTCTGTTCCGAGGAGGCAGCAGTAAGGAGAGCAGCCACAACAGTCAAAGCCCTTTGTGTGCTCAGAGCAATGGCCCCTTGTGGCTTCTGACTCTCCGAAGATGCTGTCAGTGCAAACCGCAGTGTCCAGCGTGTTGTGCAGAGATGCCAACAGGAAGTATACTGAGTAAAACATTGCAGGGTGCTACAAGCCAAGAAAAAAAAAAAATCACACTTCCAGTATCAGAAAAAAAAGCCTGCTTCCTCTAAACTAAGACTTTTAAAAAAAAAGGAATCAATATTTTTATTAATTTTATGAGAATTTCACTCCCACTCCTTTCCCTCCATCCAGATCCACCTACCCTCCCAACTTAATGTCCTGTGTTGGTTGTTGTTTTGTTTTTAAACAACCCACTGGGCTCAGTTCCTGCAGCCCATATGCAACCATGGCTGTGAAGGCACCCACCAGAGCATGGTGTACCTACCAAGGACCACACCCATAAAGAAAGGTGACTCTCGATTTCCAAAAGACAGCTTTGAATAATTGATCAGCTAGGGTGGAGACTCTGACCTCTCTCATCCATGCAGAAATGTTGATCTCGTGTATGTCTTACGCAGGTCACCACGGCTGCTGTGAATTCATGAGTGTGGCCAGATTGTCCTGTCCAGAGACACTTGGGTCCTCTCTGATCTCTGGAGATAACCCTCCTCTTCAAGGATGTTCTCTGAGCCTTAAAGTTTCTTCAACATTTTTCCATCCATGGCCCCTTTTCACCAAAGAAACGTTTATGTGACCCTGCATACAGGTGCACAAAATAGGTATACAAGTTAAACATGTACTCATCATCGATCGGAAAGAAATGTAGTCATTTATCACATTTCCCTCCCCCTACATGTGTGCACGGGCATGCACACATGATCACACATGAGTACACATGTCATAGCATGCATATTGAGGTCAGAGGACAGTTTACTACAACCCATTCTCTGCTCTCCCCATATTGGTTTTGGGGACCAGGTCATGAAGCTCAGCTTTTATCTGCTGCACCAGTTTGTCAGCTTAAACAATTATTCTTAAGACAATTCCTTGGTGTACCTATACTTGGTTTTTCACACCAATGAGATGGATATGCTGGTTTATTTTAACCCTGAAAATTAAATCTTGGATGAACATTTCATATTGCAGCATCTTCCATATTTTTCAGAGCGGATCAATATTTTGATTTGTAATCATCAATGTTGTAACACTCTTTTTTGTTAATATGTAATATAAAATGGCAAAAGCATGCTTAGGGTCCTTTCACAAATGGTTGGAAATTTAATCCTAATCTGAAGCCAATTTTTTTTTTTAATAATGCAAGTCAGTATTTCAAACAGCAATTTTTAAAATGAAATATTTTAACACAATACAATCCAAAGATTCACTAACTTGATACTTACATGCTGAGGAGCAGTAAGAAAATATAAAAAAGCTTTGTTCCCTATAAGTAAACCATTGTTCCTATAAGAGCAGAAAACTTTGTGAGAACAGAAAAATCACTGTGATCATGTGGACTCTGGGCTCAGTGACGGTGTGTGGTGTGCGAGCATGCGCAATGCAAAGAGCCTGCGTCCAGTGAATTGGTGCAATGCCACACAGGTAATGGCCACCAGAAACACCCTGGTTTACTCATTTGGTTTTGAAATAATTTTTGTTGTTTACACATCCAGAAGCCTTTTACTGTTGTTCATGCATTTGCAATGCCCACATTTCAGTTGAGGTCCCTCATGGTGTCAGAGCCCACAGCTCTGGGAGCCAGGCTAGCCCACTAGCTTGTGGTAGACATGATCATCAACCATTTCCCTCGCTGCCTGGGCTGCTGGGCAGTTCAGGGTCTAAGCTGTGTCCGACCTGAGCATGCTGTGGCATGTTCTTATCCAGCGGCATCTCATCATTATTTTCAAATTTGTATTTCCCTTCCATCCTTCAGCGGACTTTATTGTGACTGAGGTGCTGGGAGCCACTTCTTGGTAAGCGGTAGGGTGGACAGTGTCCTTGCCCTGTTGTCTTCATGGAACGGCGCATGCGGCATGCCTCAGGAACCCCAGTCTCACAGCCAGGAGCTGCCCTGTGCTCCCTGTGTTCATTTAAGCCAGGCCTGAAGCTTCTTCGTGGCTCCCTCAGCCCCGTGCGAACTGCTGGCTTTCACGGCTCTTAGAAGGACTCAACACCTGGTGGCAAAGACCACCAGACAACACCTTGCGTTGCCATTTGTTCAGACAAACGGTCGAAAGTCTGGGAAACTTATCCAAAGGTCTTTCTTAAATGTGCCCACCCCTTCTTCCCTTCTTCTTCCTTCCTTCCTCCATTCCTTCCTTTCTTCTCCCTCTCCCTCCCTCCCTCCCTCTCTTCCTCAATTTATCCCTTTCTCCCCTCCTTCTTTCCTCCCTCTCTTGCTCCCCTCCCTCCCTTTTCCTCTCCCCACTCCTTCCCTGGCTCCTTTTCTCCTCCTCTTCATATATGTATGTTACTTGAGCAAGTTAATTCACTCACTTGAGACTCGGGGATTTGTTTTGTTTTGCAACTTTTTTGGTTTTTTTTTGCCACAAAGAGAAATTTAAAACCATCTTTTCAGAGAACTGCATGGATTGACTTAAGTTATTCACAAGAACACTTAATATATTGCCTGACATACCTAAAGTGCAAAACCTGCTAGCTACTATTCATGCAACAAACATTTGCAACATACACAAACATTTCAGAGAAAAATTCTCTTAAAAGCACACACTAATGTGGGATCGGAGAAGTACTGAGGTCACACTCAGGATGAGCAGGGTTTAAATTCTGGGTAAGGCTAGGGGCTGTGCACTGCATCACGTTCTAGGAACCTCAGGAGGTTGCAGCCATTGGCTCTCAGTTCCTCTCTCACCCCGTTTTGTGTTGTTACCTTCGGCCTCTGGGACTCTTCCTCTCCGGAAGAGCCCACAGGGCTCTGCTCCAGTCCGGTCACTCCTGCAGCCAGAGTGTACAATCTATTTGTATTTGAGCCACTTCAGGGGCTTGTCAACTTGTCAGTATGCAAACTTACTACGCAAATCAGCCTTAAAATATGGATCTTAGGGTCCCATTCCTCCCACCCTTTGTGACGGTGGCCAAGTTACTTCAGGTTTATGATTCGGTCAACTAGCTGTCCCTTGGGTTGCCATGGGCTCTAACTCTCTGCAGGCAGGGATGCCCAGGTGATTAATCTGTGGTTAGTATCTTCCCATCCCCCAAAGTACACATACCACCCATTCATGATGCCCAAGTTCTTGATAAAGCCCACCTGGGGTCTACTGTGTGCAGTGTAATTACTCTGGGCTCTGACTGCCTGGGGCTCTTTGGCTTCCAGTAGCCCCATCACCCGGAGTGGCTTCTCTCTAAATGCGTCTCCTTCCTACTATGTGCTTTCCTGGGTTTGAATCTCAGGTTGGCATCAGCTAAGTCTTACACCAACTAAAGAACAACTGTTGTCACAAAGAAGCAGACAAAACAGACTCAAGCTGCAGCCTGTGGGAGGGTGTGAGCTGTTAGGGAGAACCCTTTCCCAGAAGCTTCTAGAAATCATGGCCCACTTCTGAGGCAAAAGATGAGAACTTCCTACGAAAGCAAGAAGGGAGGGGAAAAGACCGTCTCCTCAGAGAGATTCTTTCAGGGAACTGACTGTTCCCTTTCCACAAACCCCAGTCAAGGAGAACTCTTGGAGATGTGTGGGATCTCTGCCACCGTCTACCTCCGATCTCCCACTCCATGTCTGTCTTGTCTTTCCTCAGCATGAGGCCACCATGATAATCATTTATTCTCTTACTTCACCAAGATCTGTGGCTCAGGACACAATGTTGCCAGAACGTCACTGTCCTGAGCTGCGTGTGACCGTGCATCATGGTAAAGTAGTGTCCTAGCAACCCGGAGGGAGGGAAAAGCTGAGTGTCTCAATATGTCGAGTTTATAAAAAGCAGTAAACGTCATCACTTGTTTTAGGAATCATTCTGAAAGGGTGGCTTTGCATTCAAGGGGACATTATCTCATCATACAAGGGTTATGAAAAACTATTTTAAAATTACATTTGCTTATTAATTTATTTAGTGTATATGTGTGTATGTGTAAGGGTGTGTATGTGTGTCATGGAGTGAACTTGGAGGTCAGAACTTGTGAGATCTAGTTCTCTCTTCCCACCACGTGGGTCCTGGGGATTGAACTCAGGTCATCTGGTTTGGCAGTAAACATCTTTACCAGTTGAGCCATCTCATCTGCTTTGTTGCCAACAATTGTCATGGAACAAGAAGCCACAAATTACTTCAGCAGCAACTGTAGACCCCCTGTGTCAACATGCACTGTACCATTAGGAAATCTGAAACCCAGACATGAGGACATATGTGACTTCAGACACATTCTGCTGCAGAGACGCAGGGCACTGGCAGTAGTCAGTGCTGTGAGCCCCTGGTATATGTGCTGCAGACTCAGGGCACTGGTAGTCATCAGTGCTGAGTCCTGTGTATATTAAGCCAGCTACTCTGGCTGCCTCACTTGGCATTTAAGTCTTCTAAAGCATGGCCCCAACTTTACCTTTTTTAAAGAAACAATTTTTTTTTATGTTCTTCCTACATATATGGTCATGCCCTATGTGCACGCCTGGTGCCCGAGAGGCCAGCAGAGAGTGTTGGATCTCCTGGATCTCCTATAGATAGTTGTGACTACCATATGGGTGCTGGAAGTGAACCTGGGTCCTCTTCAAGAGCAGTCAGAGCTCTTAACCACTGACCTATCTGTCCAGATCACCAACATCACCTTTTACCAAGGGGGCTTGCATTAGGTCCTTTGAGGGCCTAAGCACTGATATGATTGAATATCTCCCCTCTGTCCTCCCTGGGAGCAACTTAACATAAGGATAATGAAAACTAACTCTTCTGACTTTTTCTATGATGTTTTTAAGCAAAACATTTTTGAGCTTGTGCTGAGCCGATGCCCTGACTGCATGATCAGGGTACTGAGCATCACCCACTGTGCCTTCAGCTGGCCCTAGACCCTTAGTCTTCCTTTGTGCCTAGAACCAGTCAATCAGTTGCTCTCTAATCTCGATCTCAAGCTCAATCCCCGTACCTCCTGGCATATAACTTCTGCTTTCTCAGTTAAAGCCCAGTTTGATTCCCAGGCACATATCACTGTCTCTCTCCCTGAAAAAGACCTTTCCCAAACAACAAAACTTCCATTGATTATTCTTAGAGTGAAATCTCTCATCTACAGTAGATATATTCGTGTTACTTAGTGTGATGCATCAAGTGTGTGCGTTTTTTCCATGTATATGTGTGTCCTCTTGTCTAAGTGTACAAGTGTGTGCATGCCTGTGCATATGTGTATGTGTAGAGGAATATCTAATCCTTTAATCCATCAGCATGGTTGCTCTAGGATAGATTCAAAAAGCACACGAACTTAATTCTGAAGACAGAAGCCAAGTAGAAGCAGAGACAGGAAGTGTCATCTGAGATAAACCAGAGTGAAGAGCAGGCAAAGTGCTGAATCAGAGAAAGGGTTAGCAGAGTGAGTCAGAGTAGAGGACACATCACATTCTCAGGATATAAAAGCAGGCTCTCAGTTCAGAGTCTGAGGCAGTTTGAGGCAATCTGAGGCAGGCCGAGGCAGTCAAAGAATCAGTCAGATAAGACACAGAGGCAATCAGAAAATCAGTCAGAAGAGACACAGAGGTAGTTCAGCAGGCAGAGTGAGTTTGGGAGAGTCAGCTAACAGCAAGAGTCAGTTTGAAGCCAAGCAGAACAGTTTAGTCAGAGAAGTTGCAGGAGTCAGCTAGAGTCAGCCAGAGTCAGAAGAGTTCATTCAGAAACAGTCACCTGGTTCAGAAGAAGGTCAGTTTGAGCCAGTCAGTTTGGAGAAGAGTTTGAGTTAGAACAGCCAGTGAGTTGAATCAGCCAACCAGAAGAGTCAGTTGAATTCAGAACAGCTCTGAATTCAGAAGGAGCTAGTCAGAGTGGTTCAGTCAGCAGTAAATCTCGGAGGTTGAAATGTTATTGTACAAAGGCTGAAACCTTCTAGGTTCAAGCTATTATCTTGAAAATTAGATTATATGGAGACTGAAACCCTGTAAGAACCAGGGGATAGCATTAGCCATAAACTGCCTTTTTTGCCCTGAATCTACATCTACATTTGGCATCCAACATGGGGTGTAGATGTAGATGTGAATGTAGATTTCTTTAATTAAGTTATTCTCCTGGATTCATTCCTTCTGAATTCAGAGCTATACTGAACTCAACTGACACTTCTGGTTTGCTGATTCAACTTACTCATTGTTTTGGCTCAAATTCTTCTCCAAGCTGACATGTTCACACTGACCTTCTGAACCAGCTGATGGTTTCTGACCGAACTCTTCTGGCTCTGACTGACTCCCGCAACTTCTCTGACTGAACAGCTCTGTCTGGCTTCAAACTGACTATTGCTGTTAGCTGGCTCTTTCTCCCAAACCCACTCTCCTTCTGAACTGCTTCTGTGTCTCTGCCTCAGACTCCCTCTCTAACTGACTGTGTCCTCTCTGAGCTGAGAGCCTGCTTTTATATCATGAGAGTTGGGCATGTCCTCAGAGCGAGTCAGAACTCACTCTGCTAGCTCTTCCTCTGATTCATCACTTTGCCTGCTCGTCACTCTGAGTCACTCAGATGTCACTTTCTGTCCACTGCTTTCTGAGTCTACCCTAGAGCAGGCATGCTGCCGGGTTAAAGGGTTAGGTGTTCCTCTACAGTGTGCATGCATGTGGAAGCCAGACGTTGATACTGGGTGTTTTCCAGGCACTTTTCCCACCTTGTACATTGAAGCAGTAGTACTCATAGCTCACAGATTTGTGCGCCACTGCATGCACACACCAGCACACACAGACACAGACGCTATACACATGCTCAAAGATATACTAAAGAATACAGCGGGAAAACGAAACTCTAATATCTCGTGAAAGAGACACTCAAAGTATCCCTGTCCTAGTTAGCTTTAACTACCACCTCGACACAACCCAGAGTCATCTGAGAGGAGAGTGGAGGCTGAGGAAGTGCCTAGATCAGATGGTCCGTGAGCATCCTTGTGGGGATTGCCTCAATTATTAATCGATGCAGAAGGTTCCAGCCCACTCTGGATCCCTAGGCAGATGGTCTGGGTTGTATAAGAAAGCTAGCTAAGCATGAACCAGAGCTTGAGCTAGCAAGCAGATTTCCTCTATGGTTTCTGCTTCAAGTTTCTGCTTGAGTTCCTCTCCTGGCTTCCGTTAATGAAGGACCTGGAAGTATAAGCCAAATAAATCCTTTCCTTTTGGTCAGAGTGTTTTATCCCAGCAGCAGAAAGGAAAACCAGGACACTCCCCCGACTCACCCCTCTACTGAGGACACTCCCGCATGCATTCCCCCCTCTCCTGTTCTTGTTCCTCTCCACCCCTTCCCACTGAATCCAGATCTAAGAGACATTGAGCTAAGCCTTTAAAAACTATTATCAAAATATTGAAATAGCTCGCCCATTAACACCTGAGTTCAATGACCTCACTAGGACAATTAGCCTGGCAGAGCCTGAGGTGAGCTGCCACAGGATCCAGATGCAGTTTTATGGCATGAGAGAAGGGCTGGGAAGATCTGCAGCATGGAGTCCAGCTTCAGGCACAGCTTCTGCAGCTGCAGCCTCTCTGGATTGGAGAAAGAACCAGGAGGAAAACCATCAAGGAAAGTGGAAACTTCCAGAATGAATTCACTGGTCTGGTGGAGAAATAAAGGCCACCATTACCTCCCCTGGTTCTCCTGGCCCATATTGGGTCTTTGGGACTCTATGGGCCAATATGTTGTGACCAGGCTGTGGACAGGAAATCTTTCAAGGGTGTGTCTACCACCCCATAGGATGTACAGGTGAAGAGTGTTGTGGTTTAGATATGAAGTGTCCTCCTCAAAGGCTCCCCTTAAAGCTTGATTTCCGGCTGTTGGGAAGTGATTGGATTTTTTGATCTCTGACTTAATCAGTGGTTTAATCCCCTATAGAGTCATTATATGCCACAGTATTAGCAGGTTGGGCTCAGTGGAAGTAGGTCACTGGGGGTGTCCTGAAAAGATATATCCTGCCCCTGGACCCCTCTTGACTTCTCCGTTTCCAGGTCCAGAAACAGGAACCCGAACTCCTGTGGCCTGGAAGCTCTAACACCATGAGCCAGAACGAATCTCTTGTCGTTGAAGTTATTTATCTCAGGCATTTTGTCACAGAGACAGCAAGTCAACAGGCGGGCAGATTTCATCAAAGAGGTAGTTGAGACTTGGAGGTCCTGTCTCAAAGGCTTGTGGGTTTTTTTGGTATGTTTGTTTTGTCTTCTGTCCTTGGTAAAGTTCAGGCCTCTACCAAGAATTAAGAGTCGAAGGGAAGCCAGGCTTCAGAAGGTTCAGAACTGTGCCTTGTGCACAGTACATGAAGAGGGTCACAGGATGGTGAAAAGCAGCCGAGGTCAGAGTGCAAGCTGCACGGCTGGCATTATTGGTGGCAATCTCCGCTTATGGTTCAGTGTCCTGGGCACAGCAGCGATCAAACTGTGAAACTGAAGAGGAGAAACAGGATTCTAAGCACAAGGGTAAAGGAGCTGAGGTAAGGGAGGGCAGTGTTGGGAAGGCCATCCAGGAACTGCTGTCAGTTGCTGCGTCTAAGCCAGAGACAAGCCATTAGGTAGCGTGCTTGCTAGTGTTTGGTCCGTGTCATACAAGCCAGGCTTATCCGGGAAGAGGGAACCTGAACTGAGAAAATGCCTCCATCAGATTGGCCTGTAAGCAAGTCTGTAGGGGCATTTTCTCGATTAAATGATTGATGCAGGAGGGCTCCGCCCACTGCGGGCAGTACCACCCCCGGGCAGGTGGTCCTATGTTGTGTAAGAAAGTAGGTAGAGCAAGCCACGAGAAATGAACCAGTAAGCAGAGATCCTCCTTAGCCTCTGCTTCAGTTCCTGCCTCCAGGTTCCTGCCTTGAGTTCCTCTCTGGCTTTGCTCAGTGATGGACTGTGAAAGCTGCCTTTGGTCTTGGTGTTTATCAGAGCAAGGACAAGCAAACTCGGACAGGCAGGGTGAGCGCATCTTGATTTACTTTGGAGGAACCGATATGCTTTTCACCCAGGCCTCCTTTGTTTATCAAGAGATGCCGTCTGGATTCTGAACCAAGGCTTCAGCTTTGAAGCAACCGAGGAAGATGGCCTCTGCTGTATGCCACTTCTCTGTGCCTTGCAACCACAGACCACATGGTCAAAAGGGTGAACCTTAGCGCTAGGTTCCCTCACACCTGGATCCTACCAAGAGAAATGAGACGCTAGTCTCTAGCACTTAAAGACTTTGGGTCTAAATTAGAAGGATCAGAAACAGATCAGGATACTCTGGTCTGGCCTGGCCTGTTGGCTTCCACAGGGAGGAGCTGCATAAGCTTGAAGGAGGGGAGGGGACCGGGATGGGCACAGAGATGGACATACCATGCTGGGAAGCTGGTGTGGAAACTGGATTCCCGGAGGTGATCTTATACACCCAAGGTGCCCTGAGCAAGGAAGCCCCAGAAACCACTCATAGTTTCTGGTCACCCACTTCTGATTTTCTTGGCATAAAAATGGCCAGGGCCACTTGGACTTACCTCCACAAGGCACCCGATGCTGTCTTGTCTGAGGTGATGTTCAGTGCTGGACTCAAGGTCACAGGGTTGGTTCTCCAGGACACACTGGAGCTGCTCTTCTTCAGAAGCACCAGTTGGTGGCCTTGAACTTGGTGTGCAGACCTCAATGACAGCCACGGAAGCTGGCAGGGAGGAGGAGGCTGGCAGGAGCTGGGGGAGAAAGTTTTTCTTTTCTTTTTTTTTTTTTCCTGCTCCCAGTTGGCGATCAGCTTATCCCTAAAGCAGCAGGATTAATAACTAGGGTAATTTTACCTTGGTCAGAATGTAGCTACAGATGTGGGCTTATTGGGTGAAACAGCTAATCCCGCTACACTTGGCTCACTTAGGAAATATGATGCCCGGGCATGTCAAAGCACTGTTTCCAAATGGGCCGCTGCTGTGTGCAGCCCCCTTCCCCAGGGCTACTGGGCAGCTGTCTGTGATTGTCTGGGACCTTTCCTTGGGGGGAGGGTGACTTCTCGGCGGACTGAGGATGGAGGGGGAGGGAAGGAGCCTGGGTGTACTAGGGTGTGGGGACGCTGGGGTAAGAGGGAGGGCACAGTTGAAGGAAAATGCCAGGTGTTAGAGTGGGTGGGTGCACAGAAAAGCAGGATGGAAAAAGACTTTGGTTAAGTCTAAGGTTCCCTGAAATCTAAGACCCAAAGTCCTTGAGGGACCGGGATGCACCAGGAGGAGGGAAGGGGGCAAAGGAAAGGGGTGCAACTGGGCATATAAGCAGGCGCCCGGGGATCTGCAGCGCAGCACCGTGGGAGGTGCCAAAGTCAGAAGACTGCGCTCGTCACAGCGCCGCGGCTGCTGGAGCAAGGATGAAAGGCTTTCCACTCTCCTCAGTGCTGCGAGGAGTGGGTCCCTGCGCACACACCCTGGAGCAGGGCAGCTCTTTGCTCCTCGAGGACTGAGGTCGCCGGGTGGGACAGAAGATGGGCAGGGCCGGCGCAGGGCGGGGCGCGGGGCTGGGGCGTGGCCTAGCCTGGCCTTCCATGCGCCCCAGCCCTCCGCAGCGGCGGCTGTGCCGGTGACCTGGGGCTGGGTGTGGCCGGCCACGAAGCTCGTCCCTGGGTAGGCGGTGGGGACGCCTGCGCATGTAGACAGAGGGTTTCTAGCCAGGGTGGGGCCTCAGTTGGGGACACGGAACTGTGTCTGGCTGAGCCCAGAGCTCCCCCTCTCCTCCCTGCGTTGTCCCAGGCTGGAAAAAGCAGGACTGAGTAAAACTTCATTCCAGAAACTTCCAGAAATGCCCAGGGTTCTTGGAAATATTTTGGAAAAGCTGTGTCTGCCACTTCAAGCGCTCCTTAACCAAGCACCTGTCTGGAGGGGGGTGGGGTGCAGTCCTGGTTGGGTGGAGCCCATGGTGACTAGGGACTTAGATAATAAAAGCCTCCTACCTATTTTCTGCCTTCCCGTTCCTCTAACCTTGTGTCCTTACGTAACGACCCCCCTCCCCAACCCAATGGAGTCTATGATCCTCTTGCAGGATGAGGTGGGTCACGGAAACAGGGCTTCTTCACAAGGAACAATTTGGCCTTCTGGGCCAGCTTCTGGGTCTAGAGGCTCTATTGCCATGGCAACAAGTTCTTCCCGTGGGAATAGGGAACTCCTGAAAGTGGAGCAAATTGGAAAGGGGCCGGAGTGCCAGCTGGGGCTCCCCGCTGGCGGGGCAGGCGGGCTGAAGAGGGGAGGCCAGGAGGTGAGGCCTGTGGAGTGGGGGCAGGGCCACTGAGCGTGTCCACAGCCCTAAGCTGGATGGGGCAGCATTTCCAGAGTCAGACGGAGCTACACACGCAGGACACGTGACACAAGGCCCTCTCCCTTTGGGCCAGTGAGCAGATGTGTTTGCTTAGAACAGCCACTGGCAATCACCGGCTGGGGTAGGAGGCCTTGCTCCTCTGTGGGATCCAGCCTCCAGTAGGTGGTAAGATAGTCTGTTGAAGGACAGTTGAAACTACAGAACTATGAGTGTTGAAGTTGCTGAGTTCATTTGCAAAACTTTTCAAATTTTAAAGGTTTTTTAAAACGGTTTAAGTAAGTCACAGTTTAAAAATAATACAAACATGACAATGACCCACCACCACTCAGATAACTGTGATCATGCAGCCAGGGCTGGCCTTCAGTCCCGCATGCAAGGCCCCCACCTTCCCAGATTCTGTGCAGAAGTAGAACACCTGTGCCATTAGGCGACACACTGCAGTCTACTAGCCCAAAGAGACCGCTGGGCATTTATGTTGCTTCACGAAGTTTACTGGCGTGCTTGGTGACGCATGCCTGCATACGTTTATCGTTGAAGAGTCGATTTGTTAGATTTCTCAAGGAAAACTTTTAGAAGTAGAATCAGTAGTAGTTAAAGGACACCGGCATTTGCAAAATTTGATGCACAGTTTTATATCTGGAGCCTGTGGGTCTTTTCAGGAGCCAGCAGAGTTTAATTGTTCCCACCCGTCTTGAGAATGACAGGGAAAAGTCCATTATACACGGCCTCTTTCTCTGGATAAATCCTCACTTCCGATGCGGACTGAGAAGGCACTCTGAGTGGTGAACAGGCCCCTGCTGGGAAGGTCTGGGGCTGGGTCCTGCAGAAGGCCCTCCGAGGGCGCAGGAGGAGAAGAACATCCCTCACACTGCCCCACGCGTGACTACAGGCGACATGACATGCAGCCTTCTCCCTCCACATCATTGGTTGGAAAGTGTGGCAGGTACATTCTCAAGTAGGTCAGGGGGATGTGGCCAGTATACCTCAGCTGCAAATGAGTTATGACTCTTTCCCCAAACCCAGGCCAAGGGGTGAGGTTAACCCAGGACAAAATTGCATAACGGGTTAAGATTTCATTTGGCCCCTCACCTTCCCTCTCTGCTCCCTAGAGCTCGCGGTGCCAACTCCAGCTGCTCAGGATCCCGGATGATTAACTCTTCAGGGCACGGTGAGGATGTAGACAACCTCAGCAGTTTAGATAGCTGGAAGTAAAACGTGCTGCTCTCCCAGACACATTACTGTTTTAAGTCAGAAACTGAAGGGGAGGGAAATTCTTAACTGAAAGAATTCTAAGATGTAGCAGCTGGCGCCACCTGAGCTTGAGGCTGGTCCAGCAAGAGAGTTTGGCTTGTCCTTTCCTGGTCGGAGGCAGGTGAAAGACGACAGGATGGAGGCAGGAGCAGACTGTGAGGCCCAGGGCCCTTATTCTTGAGCCCCACCCGCACCCAGCCTGGAGGGTGAGGCAGAGAGAGGAAGCCAGGCTGAATTTGTTGCTGGGGGAATGGGAAAGGAAGTTCTCAGCAGAGAGGGAGAAAGTGGGGTGAGTGAGTGGGGAGGCACCCCACCTGGCTCTAGAGACTCCTAGTAACGTTAACATCTGCCCGCCCATGCCGACCTTGGTGGAGGGTGGTACAGTAGAAGGAACCCTGGGGAAGGTATTCATTTCCCGTGTGCCTTCTGGTTGTGGTCACATCGTAAAATGAGTGTCTGCAGTTACGTTGTGGGCTGCTCGATGACCACGGCTCCCACCTCCCTGCAGTGACCATCAAGGTCACCGTAGGGTGGACTGTGTTTCTTCACTAGCAGTGTCTTGGAGGCACAAGGTGGGAAGGCCTCATTTCTCACAGGCGGCTTGATCTCTTACCCACGCAGCCCCCTCCAGCCAGCCGCAGTTGCCAGTAGCCATCTGCTGACCAGATCTGGTTGCTCTGTCTTAGTTCTCACTGTCTCTCTTGGCCGTGCCTGTTTCCAGGCCCACCATTTTGAAAGTTAATCTCCTCCTGGCCTCCACTGCACCGGGTTCTCTGTCCTGTCCTCTGTGGGTCTGTCCAGTGAGCTGCTCCCTTTCATCTGCTAATCACAACCCTCCCCCAGCACTCTGCCTCTCAAAGCAGCATGAGGTAGTGGAAAGAATGCAGGTTTTGGAGCCAGAGCAACTGGGTTTGACTCAGAACTGCATCATTTATTAGTTGGGTAACCTCTCTGAGCCTCGATTTTCCCCACTGTAAAATGCAGATCGTCATGAAGGTTGAAGATACTGTAGGTAGGGGGCCAGACACAAGGAATAGAGGCTCTGGGACAATCAGAGGTATCCCTGGGTGACTCTGCTGCAGATTATACAATGGCTCATTGCCTCCCCACTCACCTCTGGGAGGAGAGGAGCCAGCTCTACCCTGACTTCTCTCAACATCTGGTCCTTGTCTCCACATATCTGCTAAGTGTTTCTGCTTTTGATGTCCTGCCACGACCCAGCAATGGCCTGCACAAACCAACCTTGTCACTCTTCCCTCTCCAAAGCTTCCTGCCAGGATTTCCATTCTGCAATTTCCCAGATGCTCTGGCCTGAAAGGCTCACTGGAGTCTTGAATGCAGACATCGTTGCCCTTTGGAGGTGATTGGCTGCTGGTAGAATGACCCCATGTGCATTTCTGAGTTACCCCATAGGCTCTGAAGGACGAGGCCCTGCAGATGAGGTCTAGGGAGATAAGGTGGCCAGGCTTATCTGAGGAGAGAGCTTGCATCACATCAAGACTCAGATGTAGATTCGGAGCTTATTCTGTTTCTTGGAGATCCCTTCCGTGGTATCACAGGCTGGTACCACATCCCACTGAGTCAGGACTCTCTCCGTCTTCCAAACAAGCTGGCCATGATGTCTTCCTTAACTCCAGGCCTACCTTCACCTGCCACCAACAGCTTCTTGTTAAGACTCATGGACACCCAGCTTGATGTATCTTTCTGGTGATTCCTTGGCATTATAATTTTGGCTTTCATCCCAGCTTGCAGTGTTTACCAAGGCCAATAGCTGACTGTTCTCAGGCTAGTTTCTTTGCTATTCCAGAGTTGGGGCTCTCTCCATACAAAAGCCCCATTTAGCCCCCTAAGTTCCCTGAGTTTCACTTCTGCATTTCCTTCTGTCCCACCCTTCTGCCTGGAATATTTGCTCTGACCTCTCTTGAATACTGATGAGCCTCAGGTTTTGTTCTATGCCGATGAAGGTTTTTTTTTTTTTTTTTTTTCAAGCTTCATATTCTCCTTGGCGACCTAATTCATTCCTGTGGCTTAGACTCTGTTCCAATACCACTATATTGGTGATTCCCAAAGTCCATCTCTTGCTTGCTTTCCCAGATATTTATTATTAACTTAAAATACCCATCTCCTCCTGCCCGGAGTTCATCCTGTATCCGCCACTCACTAGCAGTATCTGTCACTGCCTCCTGCACGTGGAGGGGCCAGATGTTCACTGAAACATTATTCTGGGTCTGCTCATGTTTCTGGATGAGCCTGACATCCACTAGTGACAGTGGAGTGGACACCGCCAGCTGGTGGCAAAGGATCTGCTCCGGATTCACCCGTAACTGCTCTCAATGCCAACCGTCTCTTAAGTGTGTCTCAGAGTCAGGGGCAGAATGCCTGTGTCTTACTGAGGCTCTCAGGGTGAAGGAGACGCAGTGCAGGCCAGGGAGGACTCGGCAAGCCCAGGCAGCTTGGTCCCCAGGAGCTCAGGAGCACTGCGGAACCCTGTGCCACTCTGAGGGTGTGGGACGTGGACGCTGAGAGGCAGCTCCCTACGTCCAAGATGGCTTCAGCAAATAGCACAAGGACACGCCAGTTGCCCACGTTAGAAATCTGCGAACCAATCCCCTCCTTCCTTTTCTTCAGTCTTCATTCAGTTCACTCAGTTACTCTCTAGAACTTGAGTTCAAGCTCCTAACTTTGTCATTTATTCTTGTTATGTTTTTAAAATGACAGTGTGTGTGTGTGTGGTTTAGAAAACAACGTGCAAGATTGGGCTCTCTCCTTCCACGTGTGGGTCCCGGGGATAGCACGCAGGCCACCTAAAGAGCAATCTCGCTGCTTCCCATTTCGTGCTTTCTGTTCTTGTCATTTTCCAAGTTGACATAACTGCCTTCTACTGTCTTCACTTGTGTAACTGACTAGTTGACTCTCTGTAGACAACAGATAATAAGCAGACAAATTCATCTTTCTAAAATCCCCATCTTTTCATGTTACTTTATAGACTCCTCCGTGACTCGAATGACATTTTAGACTTTATTTGCTGAGACATGGTCTCATGAGCCTAGGCTGGTCTTGAGCTTCCTGCTTCTACCTCCCCAGTACTAGGATCACAGCTCCTGAGCAAAAGGCCCAGGGCTTTGCACATGCTCGTCAAGCACTCCACCAGCAGAGCTACATGATACTTTAAATGGCCAAAAAGACCACGCGTGACCTTGGGGCCACTCGTCGATCCTGGCTCACCTCCTACTTCTCACTGCTTCAAGCCACAGGGTCCCTTTCAGTTTCTCCCGTACGCTGCAGCGTCTCAAGTCTCAAGTCTGTCGGCACATCCGCTCCCCGGCCTCCAGCCCCTATCGCCGATCTTGTCTTTCCCTTTAAATACCTTCTAAGACACCATGTGCCCTTTAGACATCCACCCTCCTCCTAGCTCCAGACTCCTATAATTCCTTGTACCTTCCTGTCTTCTCTTTCATCACATGGAGCTAGAAGACGGCTTTGGTGCCTGAATCCCTCATGTCAGTGCTAAATCTCCATCCTAACTTCTCTCAATACCTTTCCTTACCTCTCACCATTTCCCAAGTTCTTAAAGACAATTTTCCTCTCAGTTTCTTTTCTCTAGGAGTTTAGCAGGAGTTCATTTGAAATCTACTCTTTAAAAGCCAGGAATTAACTAACTGCTGGTCTACCTGAATCCCAAGTCTGATAGCTTCAGGAATGGCGCCTACATTTCTTGTCACTATATTATGAGGGCCTAGTGCACTGGTAGAGGGGAATGGAAGTTTCTTTTATGCCCTAATAAATGAATAATAATACTTTATCTCTTTTGCCCTTTTCAGAGCTCTAGCATCTGTTCCTTCCTTATAGTAAATACTTAATTAACATGTATGTTTATACATACGTGATGTGGTGTGTGTGTGTGTATGTGTGTGTGTACGGGCAGGAATCAAATCCAAAGCCTCACTCGTGCTAGGCAAGCCTCCAGCCTTGGATACAATGAACTTCTAAATATCCTTTAGTTTTCTTCTTTCTATTTTTGCAACACCTTCTCTGTGGTCTGGATCCTTAGACTCCATATCCAGAGTCCTGTGGCAGAGTGTGACTTTACTGAATGGCAGATAAGGCAGGGAGTAGAGCAATCCTCAGAAGGACTTCCTGCGCGGGACCCAAGGCTCAGAGCAGGCCTAGAACAGGGACGACTGTGGGACAAAGTTCTTGTTTTGTGTTTGCTTCACCTCCTGACATTTTAGAAAATTTCTGTTAAAATGTTGTTTGAACACAAACGAAAGGATAGAAACTTCCATTAAAAGAAAGCCACGCATAGCCTTTGCCAAAAACAGTTTGAAAAGTTTCAAATCAAGTGTACAACTATGGCTTTCAATGAGGGAGGTTTTATTTCCAGAGTTGTCACATTATTATAATCAAATTCTCACTTTTCACCAACTAAATCACAAGGCATATGAAGAAGCAGCAGCGAAAGCTGCCCTCAAACACTGGCTGATAGAAGCCGTGTGCCCCGCAAGTCAGTCCAGACATCCACCAGACAAAGGCTTTACAACACCTGTCACTTGGGTGGTTAAAGAGCTAACAGAAAACCTGGACAAAGGGCTAAATGAAGTCAAGAGGAGAAGAAAAGTAGCAGTGAGGTGGAAGCTTATGAAAAGGGACCAAAGAGAAGGAAACTCTGGAGATGAAGAATGCAGAGACTAAAATGGAAAACGTCACCAGAGCGGAATAAGAGCAGATCAGAGTAGACCAAAGAAAGAACAGGAGAAAAGGAAGAAGCAGCAACGTAAGAAATCACGGGACACCACTCAGCGGACCAGCTTAGTGCAGTGTGGGTCACAGAGGGCAAAGAGTGAGCAAAAGAGTTCAAGGGAAGAAAAACACACATGAACACTGCTCAAACTTAGGGAGGTATAGCGTTATGAAGGGCAGAATGTAACTGCAAACAGTATGGGAAATGCCATCTGGAAAACACCAGACGGAGATTTGGCACCTAGCAAAACTTATTCCTGAGGAAATACACAATAATCCTGCCTGCTAGCCATGTTAATCGTCCCGAAGCTGTATGCTTTGGTAATGTTATCCTATGTATAATAGTCCTTTGTTACCTACAGGGTAAATCTAAATGCTTTGTGACTTATAATCTGATTTCAGTGACCCTTTCCACACCACCTTTTACTGCAGCCAGACAGCTCTGACACACATCCGTGCGCTCACTCCTCTCCTTGCCTGCCTCAGTCTCAGCTAGCCTCGCTGGGTGATCCTGAGCGCTATGTCTCCGAGGAAGCTCTCTCTAACTTTCTAATGCTGATAGCCTGGTTTTCCTCGAAGGGCAACATTGCTGTGTGTCTGTGTCCCTTTGGTTTGCCCAAAGCCTTCAACTATTCCAGTTACTTTGACCGAAAGCCACGTAATCTTTTGTTTGTTGTTTTTGTTTTTCGAGACAGGGTTTCTCTGTTGTAGCTCTGGCTGTCCTGGAACTCACTCTGTAGACCAAGCTGGCCTTGAACTCACAGATCCACCTCCTTCTGCCTCCCAAATGCTGGGATTAAAGGCATGCACCACCACCGCCTGGTTTAAAGCCACATAATCTTGAGCAAGGCTTGGGGAAGGGAAGGTGATCTCTGAGTGTCTTACCACCTGATGCTCAGCTCCAGACTCTGATCTAATAGTTTCTCCTCACTGGACTCTATACTTCTTTTTCCTAAAAATGACCTTTTCTCCAGTGCTATAGAAGTATTTCTGTGGATATTGCTCAAAGATTCATCTAAATGTTCCATGTCAGAGAAGCTTTAGGGGAGTCACCATATCTTTCCCCTGGTTCCCATGAGCCTGTATGATCCCTTTCCTTTGGCTGTGACTTCTGTAATTTGAGATTCATTGCTACCTGTATGGCAAAGATACTGGGATGTAACCAGTTTGAATCCGAACTGTTATTAAGAAGCTAATGTTTTGAGGGCTGATTTCCAAGTTGGAGGATCTTTTGTGGGGTTTTTAGGAGGTAAGGCTGGTCTTGCAGAAGTAGATGATAAGGGGCAGGTCTTTGGAGGTTATACTTAGCCCTGGTTCCAGGTCCATGTTCCTAGCCCACTACAGTGTGAACAGCTGCTTCCTCTGGCTCCCACCACCACAGAGGAATGGCCATGTCTTTCCAATATGATGGATGAAATCACCATGAGGCTGAATCAGCCTTTCCTTCCTTTTCTTTGTTTCCGTCAGGTGTCTGGTTGCAGTGATGCAGAGGTGGCTAATAGGATTCGACGAGGCTAGCTCTTAGCAGTCTAGTCCTGGAGACCCTTCCAAAGAGCTTAATGAAAGCTCCAGCATGTCAGAAAGGCCACATGCCAAGGAACTGTAAGGTCACAAAGGTAGTCCCTGGCCAACAGCCAGCAAATGGCTAAGATCGTCAGCTATACAGCTACAAAGAATTCAAACCTACCAACAACCTCACTCACCTGCAGCAGGCTCTTCTTCAGCTGGGCCTCCAGATGACAAGATTCAGCTGACACACTGCATGCCACCGTGAGACTCTGAGAGGAATGCTTCAATTCCATAGAAGCTACCAGGTCACAAACACGTGCTGCTCTGTACTACCCAGGTATCTACACAGGGAACTAAAGCAGAGGGCTTCAGCGAGTCGGCAGCAGCCCAGGTGAAATGCGTTACCCAGCCTTGACCTTGGAACCCAGAGCCCTGAGCAGTTGAAATGGGCCATGCTCTTTGCTTTCTCATCATGAACTGACCTACTTAAAATTCAAGTGTGGGAACACAGACAAGTAAACTGGGCTGGTGGGCAGAGCCCACAGTGGCAGTTGTCTGCAGAGTGGGATGTTAGGAAAGTCCAGACTCGGTCCCCTCTTCATTCCACAAGCACACATGGGCCTCTTGAAGTGTTAAGGCACGGCCTAAGCCCCATGGCCCTGGTTTAACTGGGAAAAAGGGCAGGAGAAGGAAAAAGCCAGGCTCACATTAGTGACAAAAGCAAATGACAAGACTTCAAATTAAGTCCTTAATACTTAGAGGTAATGAAAAGCTCTAAAGGCTCCTGGATTCTTGTTAGAATTGCTTTTATTAGACAGGTACACTTTGTGATTAGTATAGTGTAAAATTTAACAATTTATTATCACGTGTGTGGGTGGAGGCGGTGAGCAAGCAATGGTACTGTGTGCAGAGGTCAGAGGGCAACTTCCAGGAGCCTGTACTTTCCTTTCAGTGTGGATCCAGTAACAGACTCAGGTCCTCCCCAAAGGGGCCCAAAATTAGCACACACATTACTGATATTCATGTGAAAGCTTAAAGATTTTACCTTTTTTTATTCTTTGTATGGTGATGGAGATTAATTCGGGGCAGTGTGCATGCAGCTCTACCACTGAGATACATCCAATTTTAGATTTTTTAAAGTATAGACTAAACATTAACTTCATCTTCGTTATATACTTCGTTGATGTTGTAAAATAAGACACTGGCATGATGTAATTGTAAACAGGACAGCCTCTATTTAAACAATCACGAACAAGTTATATACAAATTACAGAACTTTTATTCCAAGGGTCCGAACCCCATCTTGCTGTCCAGACACCCTCCATGAAGGACAAGTGAGTCAACAGGCTTCCATCCAGTTACGCATCAGCTTCCCTGAGTGGCCTATCTGCCTGTCTTCATTCCCTGGAGGAGCAGAGCTAGAGAGTCCGCATGTGTGCATCGGAAGCATTGGCACTGCATCCTGGAGAGGAGGGCTGTGCATCCTGGAGACGAGGGCTGTGTATCCTGGAGAGGAGGGCTGTGCATCCTGCAGAGGAGAGGAGGGCTGTGCATCCTGGAGATGAGGGCTGTGCATCCTGGAGAGGAGGGCTGTGCATCCTGGAGAGGAGGGCTGTGCATCCTGGAGAGGAGGGCTGTGCATCCTGGAGACGAGGGCTGTGTATCCTGGAGAGGAGGGCTGTGCATCCTGGAGATGAGGGCTGTGTATCCTGGAGAGGAGGGCTGTGCATCCTGGAGAGGAGGGCTGTGTATCCTGGAGAGGAGGGCTGTGCATCCTGGAGATGAGGGCTGTGCATCCTGGAGAGGAGGGCTGTGCATCCTGTAGAGGAGAGGAGGGCTGTGCATCCTGGAGACGAGGGCTGTGCTAGGTTTCTGCTTTCCTGCCTCCTGATGACATCCCCTTCACTATCACTCCAGAAACCTGAGACCTTTCAGCGATGCCCAAACTGTTGCTCTTAAGAAGGGGGTGACTTTTCCATCCCATACTCAAGTCAGTGCTTCTTCCTGAGAGAGGGTCATGACCTCTGTTTTAACAGGGCTCAACAGCAGCCTGGCAGTTCACACAGGAGCTCACAGAGCTCTGGCCAGAAACCCTAGACCACCTCTTCTGAAGGGTAAGGCCTTTTGGTGACACACTCAACTCTGGCTCAGGGGAGGAGGAAAAAGAACCACAGCAGGGCACACGCCCAGAAGGGCACTCGAAGTCTGGATATACCCTATAAAATAAGGGAGTATGCTCTTCGGGTGGGCCTTTCCTAGGCTCCACATTCCCCCGAGGCTCCTAGCCTTCTTCTTCAGCAAGGCCCAAGCAGGATCTGAAAGCAGCACAACTCATGAGACACCATGGATGCCAGGACCTGGGCCCTAGGTCAAGGCTTACCATGCCCTAGACAGGCAGTTCTTAGTGAGTTCTTCAAAGCCCAGAGCTTCAAGATCCTCTTCTCTCCCTCTACCTCCCATTCTATGCTCCATCCTTTCCCTCCCTTGCCCTGCCCTCCCCTTCACTCTTTCATTCTTAGGGAATACACCCTACCTTCTACCTGCAGCCCAAGTTCCCAAATGCGGTTCCATCTGCCCCTGGGCCTAGAGCTTATAGCAGAGTCTCTGGTGATGAAGAAGGATATTCCAGTTTTCTGTTGCTCATATTAGGTGGGATTTATCTGACTTCATGAATGGAGACCCCAGCAAAAACAGCTTAAACAAGAGCAATATTCCTTCTGTGAAAGTCTGGGCTCAGGCACTTTGGATGAAAGATAGCTCTGTACTATACTTAGGGCTTTCTAGGCTACTTGCTCAGCTGTCCTGGGGACACAGTTCTGAGCCTCATTCCAGGTGAGCATCAACTGTTAATCTTGTTGTCTTGAGAGCCAGGGGACGGAAGCAGGGAGGAGATAAAGCTGTGGCTTGCGTCCCTTTGGTCAGTGCAATGGTTTGATTAAGAATGGCCTCCATAGGCCTAGATGCGCCAATGCTTAATCATTAGGGAGTGGCACTACTTGGGAGGATTAGGAGGTGTGGCCTTTTGGAGGTGTGTCACTGGGGGGTGGGCTTGGGGGTTTTAAAAGCTCAAGCCAGCCCTAGTGGCTCTCTCTTTCTGCTGATCCAGATGTGGAACTACTCTTGGCTACTTCTCAAGCACCATGTCTGCCCATACGCCACCATGCTTCCCACCATGCCGATCATGGACTCGCCCTCTGAAACTGTAAGCCAGCCCCAATTAAATGCTTTCTTTAGAGTTGCTGTGGTCACGGTGTCTCCTCACAGCAACAGAGCAGTGACGGGAAGAATGTGGTCAGAAACCCCACTGTGTGTGGAGCCATCTGTCACAAGAGAAAGGGCAGCAAGCAGTTCCGGTCACCCCTTTCCTTCGATTTTTCTACCCTTTGGTTGTAAGCTTCAAAAAACTTACAACATGTCAACCAATACAAAGACCTAACAGGGAAAACTCCATGCTTTGGAGGGAATGAATGCTTTTAACTCAGTGTGTGTACTTTCATGTCTTCCTTGAGTCATTGAGATACACAAACCCCTCTGTGTCTCTGCCCACTGTGAGCAGTATCTTTAAAGAATGGAATCAACTGCACACAATATTTCTCCTTTGTTTGCAGAACACAATGAACTGTGTGTATGTGGTTCTTTGCCTCTTATTTTTCATTTTAATAACTGGGTTGTATTTATATATCTCACGGGGCTTTCAGTCCACCTGCCTCAGCCTCCTGTGTGCTGAGATGATAGTTATGTGCCATCACATCCAGATTATTGATTTCAGGGAATCTCATAGTATAGATTTTATCCTATGGACACTCTATTTTCTTCCACACTCCCCAAATAGACAAGTGAATACATCTGCATAGGTTATTTACTTTTTTGGCACTTAAACATTGTTGCAATAAAAACCCGGTACATAGATCTTGAAGTGTTTCCGTGGAGTACTAAATTTAGAAATACGAATAACTTAAATTGTGGATGCTACCTGGTAACTTTGGGAAAAGACCTTCCTCAGCTGCAAACGGCTGTGGAGCTGGCGTACCTCTGTGCTGTTGGAAGAACAGAGAGAGGTGAGGGTGTGTGTCCTGGAGCCTGCAAAGTTTCCAGGAACACTTGCCTGGGTCAGAGGAAGGAAGGCTCTACTCCCTTCTCTGCTCACAGAGACGGAAACCTTGAGGTCACCTCCCCTGGCTACCTAGAAGCAGATGAAGTCACAGTGCTTCCACACAGGCAGCGGTGCCCTGGGGAATGAAGATTAATGTAGGGGAGGAGCTTTGCCCCTTGTGGAGGGACTGGAACTCTCTGCTCTTGCGTGGGAGGGCTGGGGTGGAGGCAGCTGTTGTTCTGGACAGCCAGTCAGAAGATGGAACAGGTCTGTAGCTTCTAACTCCCTGGCATATACGCCTAATGCCCAGTTCTGAGTGGTGGTCCAGACAAAAGAACTGAGGCTTAGGATGCTGTGACCCCGCCCACATCACTGGTAAACACTGGAGCAGTGTCCCGGGATTCCATTCTCGGTTCCCTCTGTTCACACATGGCCAGCATCTCCAGGCTTTTGGTTTGAACTGTCCTTTGATTCTTCCAAATCAAATTGGTGAAGCCAACAGGGTGGCCACTCAGGGGTTCCATATGGATATGTGAAGGAGGTACAGATGCCTCCGGTAACTAGGTGTGGAGGCCAGAAGCCTCCTGCTTCTCCTTTTCCTTGGTTCTGCTCTGGCTGCTCCGTGCATCTGGCATGGGCCAGGCGTTGGAGACAGGATGGCCTTTCCACAGCTGTTCAAGTCAGGGTGGGAGCTGGCATGTCCTGAGTATCAGGGTTTCCTCTGTTCCTCCCTGTTCCAGCCCTGCTTACAACTGGAATGGGGAGCTGAACTTCCTGCCAGGCAGGGACCAGCACTTGTACTCTCTACAGTTCTTTCTCACTAGGAAAGGGGGTGTCTTAGTTAGGGCTTCTGTTTGCTATGATAAAACACCCTGACCGAAAGTAACTTGTGGGGAAATGGTTTATTTCATCCATCATCCAGGGCAGTCAGGTCAGGTACTCAAGCAGCAGGACACTGGAAGCAGGAGCTGATGTAGAGGCCATTGAGGAGTGCTCCTTTCTGGCTTGCTTTCCATGATTGCTCAGTTTACTTTCTTAGCATCCGGGACCACCAGCCTGGGGTGGCACTGCTCACAGTGATCTGGGCTTTCCCACACCAGTCATCAATCAAGACAATGCACCACAGACATCCCACAGGGCAATCTAGTGAGGTCATTTTCTCAACTGAGGATTCCTCTTCCAAAATGATTCTAGTTTGTGTCAAGTTGACACAAAACTAGCCAGTATATGGTGCAACACTGGAGAAAGGCGGGGGGCAAGGGGCTTAATGTTTTAGTGTCAGAGTGCTCATCTGGGGGTTAGGAGGACGGCATACAAATTTAGATGGCTCGGACAACCGTGACCCCTTTGGAATTCATTTCCTGCCTTCTGGATTTCTGAGATTCTTCTCCCAAGGTTACTCCATGGAAAGATGCCACCAACTGCCTCTGGTCAGACTGTGAGTAAGCCTACCCCTGTCCAGGCAGCAAGGGAAAACAAGAAGTTGGAGGGAGGGGAGCAGCTTTTCCCGTCTCCAGGGCGCTGTGTCTCCTGCCCTCGGCTACATAGCTGTGGTTACTGTGTGCTGAGGACCACCCTCACAGAGGTTGCCAGCTTCTCCCAGCCTGGGTGGAGGTCAGCCCAGCTGCCCCCAATCCATGGCCCACGTCTTACCTCCTCATGGACGAGTGGCTCTCCCAGTGCAGACACTTCATTCCCCGCAACCGACCTTCGCTACTTGTAGATACAATCCGTTTCCCCACACTTGGGGAAGTACTACCCCCCCCCCCCCAGGTATATCTAGGGCAGTGGTTCTCAGCCTTCCTAACGCTGCAACCCTTTTAATACCCTCATGCTGTGGTGACCCCCAACATAAAATTATTTTTGTCGCTACTTCATAACAGTGATTTTGCTACTGTTAGGAATCGTAATGCAAATATCTGATACACAGATGGTCTTAGGTGACTCCTGAGAAAGGGTCATTCCACCCGCAAAAGGTTCACAACCCACAGGTTGAGATCTAAGGTATTTGCTCAGTGAGTCAGGGAAACATTACATCTAAGGATATTTCCGAGTCTCAGAAAGGAGGGCAGGTAGGCTGGCAGGATAGACACGGGGGTTCCAGGGCAGGAGCCGCCACTGGCTTCTCCCCTTCTGACTGTGGGTTCTGAGGAGCAGAGACTGTGTTTCTTTCCCCGCACCTCTTCAGAGACTGGTTCAGAGAATTTGCTAGATAAACATTACTGTACAAATGAAGAGAAATGATGGGCTCACAGGCAGGCTGTGGCCAGGAATGACTGTGCTCACAAACAGTGCTTTCAGTTTTTATTTATTAAAGTATCAGAAATAGAACTCCAGGCCCTCTACCACTGAGCAACATGACTGGTCCCTTCCTGTACAGCGTCCTTTGTGTTAAGATACCCAGGGGTGGCGGGCACCACTACAGCACAAGGGTATTAGTTTAGGGCTCACCCTCTGGCTTCCTAGGGCTGAAGCATGCACGGCGGGAAGCTGGGGTTGCAGCAAGGGATGGCTGCTGCAGGAAAGGCTCCCTGTGCTCTGAGGTAGCGGGCTGAGAGCCCTGAACCCTAGATGCTCTCTGGGGCTCTTTATTTCTTTCATTCCTGCTCTGCTCTAGTGATTTACATCCACAGGCCCTAGCAACAGTTGCCAAGATCAACAAACAGTAGTGGAAGCCTGGAGCTCACCTCTTTGGGTGTGGGGGTGGTCCCAAGGGATCCACATTAGCCCCACAGGTTGGCCACCTGGGTGGGTAGAGGGCCTCAGAGGGCTTGGATTGCTTCACCTCAGGGATCTGGGCAAGGCCATTTGTCATCTGTAATTAAATTGAGCTAATTTCATTCTGTGACACAGAGCCGGAGTCTCAGGGAAAAAAAAAAAAGATCATATCCCATGTTGTGTAAATGTCATCATGGTGCCCAACAGGGAAGAAAGGACATTTTTGATCGGTTCCTGGTCTCCTAAATGGATTGGAGTCTGACACTCACGCCCCCCCCCCCCCCCCCCACACACACACACAGCCACTCCCTGGGCCACCAGGAGCCAACCTACATGAAATGTTACATTTATGTAATCAGCCCACAGACAGAAGGGAAGGTGCTTTTTCTGGATAAATCTAAGAACTAAGGGAGGGAGGCTGACCAATCAGGACAGTGTAGCTGCTGGGGCCCCAGGGCAGCGCTGAGCTCAGCCCAGCTGCGGCCATTCATCTTTCCAGGTTTGCCCCGTGGGGAAATGACAGAGAGGCAGAGAAAGCCCCGGGCAGCCAAGTTCCCCTTTTAGTCACCATCTTAGAGCGGTTCTGAGAAAGCAGCAGCCCTCGGGACTGGGGGGAAGAAAAGGACAGCAAACAGAAAAGAATGACCTCAAAATACTTCTCAAGATAAAGATTTGAGACAAACCAAACTCTGGCCTCTGAGAGTTCAAAATCTGGACAGACACAGCCTTAGAAGGGTTGTGAGGGAAAGGCTCATGACAAGAGAAGAGGGAGTTTCCTTCAGGGGACTAAGAACTCTCTGGGCCTTGTCACTTTCCAAGTCTTTGGCTGGGCTCCGAGGCCGACCTCCTTGGCTTGTTTGACCCTGTCCTCGGCCTTGACCTCTCTCTGAACTCTCTCCACCTGAAACAACTTGCTGTCCTGAGTGAAGGAACAGCCACTGAGGACGGGAGGTCTCCTGCTAGGGCCAGCATGGCTCGCCGGAAGAACAGTCTGGATGCAAGGGCTGATGGTAGGGGCTCTGTCCTTCCCCAACAGCCTGGCCACTGTAATGGCCTCCTCACTGCCCCCGTGTCTTGGTTTCTCAGCCCTCAGTTCTACAGCCACGACTCCATCTCTTCTTCCTCAGGGCTGGGGACTCTGGAAGGTTTCCCTCATCAGAGTTGCTGTCACAGGGCCTGAGGTCCTTTGCAACAATGGCCAGCCACGACACACTGCTTTCTGGGCTTGCTGCTATGGGCTGTTCTAGAGAGATCCACCAGCTTCTCAAGGAGGTGTCCAGGTACTAAGCCGGACTCCTCTATGCTTTGCAGGCCACAGGATCACATAGGCCTCTTCCACAGCCTTGTGCTGTGTCACTGGGAAGATGACTCATCCCCAGCTCCTTCCTCTCCAATGCAGCATCAGCCCAGGCCCCGCCCACTCACTCTTTGCCAAGTCCCGGGTCCCTCTGAGCCTTGACTCCTCCTAAAAGCACACTGTGACTGGCCTGGGCCAGCAAGGCATTGGTTTACATTTGTCATCCTTTGGGGTCACCTCCATACACGTTTCCTCACAAAGATTCTATCAGCCCAGCTTGGACATCAAGGTCTGGAAGGCTCAAGGCCTACACTGAAGGTCACAGCTGACCCTTCTCTTTCAGGGCTCAAACCCCAGAGGCCTCTCCTCATCCTTTCTCTTCCTGGATTAGCACCAGCTTCTCACATGTGTAAAGTTTCAGAGACCACGCCCTGCCTCAGCCAGCTTTGGCCTTGGCCATCCTTAGGTGGGCCTGAGGTGGGCACAGTATTCCCAGGTGCTCTGTGTCCTGGGCAAGGATGGGAGCGTTAGTAGCAGCAGTAAGTTTTCAGTCTTGTCTAGCCAGGGAAGGGGACTTTGCAGAGTGGACTCAACCTTAGGTGCTCTAAAATCTTCCTTGTCACAGGTCCCCCACAGCAAGCCTTTACTTCAGCAGGAGCAAGGCCCCCTGGCTCATGACTCAGTAGTGACCTCATTTAAAGTCCTGGCAGATCTTTATGCCAGCATCTGATGTCCCAGATGCCCAGGGCTTTCATAAAGCCTCACGCAGACTCCGGAGGTCTAGACCACGGGGACGCCCCCACCCAAGGTTTGGCAAACATGTGGTGAAGTCCCCAGGACCAGCTACTACTCTGAAGGTGACTCTGAAGAAGTTTCTTGGAGGGGGTCTCTATTATAGCTACTCAGGAGTTCACTGAAAGGAAGTTGCTTCGCCTTCAAGTCAGATTGTGACTGTACCTGGTCTTTGCGGCTTGATGTGTTCAATCTGATGGGTCAGAGACTGTATTTATGCTGCTGTGTCCTGACCCTGATGTGAGCTGGCAGACTGAAGGTGTGGGTGTTTCCCGAGAGGGCCCAGAATGGGCATCTGAGTAGGTCCTGGTGGAGAGAAGCGCTGGGTAACGGAGGAGGATGGGACCAGGCTGGAGGATGTAAGGGCATTTTAGCAAAGTTAAGGGCAGGTAGGAGAAGCCTTGCTGACTGTGGGCTGCAGAGCCTTTGGTGGGATAAGCGTGAATCAGCAGGAGTATCCACCATGCTCTGAGGGTCTGAGCTGAAACTGAAGGCCTCCAGGAAGCCCTGAACAATCCCAGTCAGTCAGTGACATCCAGGCCATTTCTTGCTCATCGTCAGTGTCCAGTCTCTGACCCACAGGACAATGCCGATGGATCTCAACGGATCTTGTGAGTGATGGGCACTGAGCCCAGGAAAGAAAATGTGCTTCCTCTCACTTACAGCTGGGACCCCAGAACAGGGACACATCACCCAGGACAAGTTGGCATGTTCTTCTTTTGGATAGATGTTCTAGTCTAGAAGATTGGCAGTCTTCCTGGAGGTTATTTGGTAGTGGAGACTCTAAAACAGATTCAGATCATGTTAGTGTTACCACAGCAGTGTGGGACCCAGGCTTTGATGAGTACAGCCTTGGGTCTTCAGTCTCATGGTGATCTTTAGAATCAGGAGAGAAACTGAAGCCAAAGCCAGATCCTAGGGGAGGATCTGTCTTCATTCTCTTGAGGATTTGCGGCATGCACAGAAGAGTTTGTATGAGGGCAGAAGTGGGGAGTGGAAAGAAAAGGCTAAGAACCCCCATCTACCCTGGCTTGGGTAAGCTGGCTGTGCTCAGCTTCCCAGGGTCTATCCTCAAGGGCAGCAAGGTGCAGGGAGGTGGAGCAGGGTGACATTAGGTCATCCACAACCTGCCTTGCTACTTGTCCAGTGTGTACCTGTGCTCATTTGTTTTGCCAACTTGGCACAACTAGAGACACCTGAGAACAGTGAACCTCAGTTGAAGAGCTGCCTCTATCAGAGGCCCCTGGGCGTATCTATAAGGCATTTTCTCGATGATTACTGATGTGGGAAGGGCCAGCCGACTATTGTGCCGTCTCTGAGTGGGTGGTCCTGGGTTGTATAAGGCAGGCTGAGCAGGCCGTGAGGAGCAAGCCAGGAAGCAGTGCTCCTCCATGGCCTCTGCTTCAGTTCCTGCCTTCAGGTTCCTGCCTTGACTTCCTGCCCTGACTTCCCTTCCTGATGGCCTGTGAGCTGTAAGATGAACTAAACCCTTGTGCCTCAAGCTGCTTGGTCGTGGTGTGTGTCACAGCAACAGAAGGCAATCCAGGACACACATGGGTACCAGGATTCTTGGGGCATTGCTGGGACAGACCCGGCCATGTTGTTTTGAGATGGAGTGCAGAAGTTTGGAGCTCTGTGGTCGAAAAGCCATTGAGAGTCCAGCACCTTATGGGCTGTTGTGGAAGCTTGGAAGTTAAGAATGTTGTGAGCAACGCAGATGGTGGAAACCCGGCTGCTGGAGTTTCAGAGGGAAGTTTTAGGCTCCTTTACAGCTTCTGTAGGTGCTGTGTGTATGATATAGGTGAATTAAAAACCTGTGGTTTCTAGTGAGCTGGAGCTGAAGAATCAGCCGTGATCAACAAGAAGCCAGAACCACCGAAGTGAAATTTTTGCTTGACTGGGACAATTAATGCTGGTCAGCTGCGGCTGAGAAATCGGCTGTAATTAACAAGAGAGCAGCCTCGCTGACTTGAAATCTGGAAAGTGTCTCCTCAGAGTCAGCACACAGCAGCTCTGGTCCAAAGGGGACTAAGACTGTGTCTGATGCTGGCAGCCCGAACTGGTAACGTGTAGGCATCTTCTCCATGGTGCTGGTTTTGGCACCACAGAAGCTGTAGAACCAAAGAGGTCATGGAGGGAAGTTGAGGCTTGGCACGCTGTGGCAGAGTTGGCGTCTCTGGAGAGAGTAGGAGAGGCCATAGCAAAAGTGCAGCCTCTCGAGAGCCCAGGATATTAGAGATGCTAGTACCATAGGGTGGCCACCAAGAGCAGCGGCGGCGGGTACAGAGCTGGGGCTAGCGAGCCTTTGGGGCAAGCTGCGCGTGCTGCAGAGGGCAGAGCCAGAGAAGTGGCGCTGCCCAAGCCCCTGGAGTCCATAGGACCCCGTCTCAGACACTGGACACCGAGACATTTTTTGCAGCTTGGTTTGCTGTGACCTGGTTCTCCCATTTTGAACTCAGAAGGTATTTAACTTATTTTGGATTTTACAGGAAACCACAGTTGGGAGATTTGGGGGTATTTTAAAGAAACTTTGAGCTTTTGAAGTGTTTAAGTTTTAAAACGATCACAGGACTTTCAAAGTTGTGATATGTTTTGTGTTGTGATAGTAACATAGATCTCGGGGATAAACGAGAAAGATTTATCGTTTAATAGGGATGTGTTTATGTGTCAAGGCAAGGGGTCAACTATGCTGGTTAGCTTTAGTCAACCTGTCACAAACTGAGTCGCCCGAGGAGGGAACCCCAACAGACGACTTGCTCCTCCACCCTGGCCTGTGGGCGTGTCTGTGGAGCCATTATCTTGACTGAGGATCCATGAGGAGGGCTCAGCCCACTGTGTGTAGCCTTCCTTTGGGCAAGTGGTCCCAGGTTATAAAAAAGAGCAAGCTGAGCAGACTCTGGGGGACAGGCCAGTGAGCAGCATTCTGTGGCTCTGCTTTATCTCTTTCTGTCTTGAGTTCCTGCCCCGACTTCCCTTCATGATGTCCTGTGGTTGCCACATTTAAGCCAAACAGCGCTTTGCTCTCTAAGATGTTCTGGTCGTGACATCGAGCACAGCAATAGAAAGGAAATCGAGACAGCCCCCATGAAGAGAGTAAGATGTTTCTGGGAAACCATCCAAGTAGCCTCAAACCAGGGCAATGGGGCTCTCTGAAAGTTGGGTATTTTCCCATAGAAACCAAGCTCTTCCTGGTGGAAGCTTGGCGACTTGGGTCAGTGTACTGACCGTGACTGATCTTCATGTGTTTATCCCTGGTCCTCAGCTCTGCTTCCCTGTAAGTGGGCCAGGCGCTGGTAACTGTCAGGAGAAAGCTTGCCCGGCAGAAGAGTACAGAGAGAAAGAGGAAGAAATGTGGAGGAGGGTGCAGGGGAAAGGAGGAAGGACGGAGTAGTTGAAGGGGTCAGGGACAGCAATTCTTAGGCATCGAATTCAGAAGGGCCAGAAACTGAAGGCATGAGGCCGTTCCACAGAGAGTACAGGATCTGGACTGGCTGGTCTCGAATCTGCGGGGGGCTGCTCTTTCTGTTAGTGCCTCAGGATTCCATGTCCCTCTGAGCCTGGTTCTTCTCACTCTCCCCTTCAGCTGTGCTTCATTTATGCGTTTTCCTTGTTGGTGATTTCCCTTTCTCAGCTGAACCATCTTTCTTTCACCACTAAGATCGGTTGGGTTGCTTCCAGTTTGAAATAGATGTGCTGAAAACATTCACAGACCGAATTTTGAGTAGAGAGGTTTTCATTTCACTTGGGCAGACGCTTAGATGTGAGACTGAGATTCGGAGGCAAGTATATATTTAACTTTTGAAGGCACTGCCAGCCGTTTTCTGAGGGCACGTTGTGTGGAATAGGAGGGTGTAAGGGGTTGGCTGCGTCCGGTTCAGTCCCTGTCTCCCTCCATTCTGGGACATTCTCAGTGGCGTTTGTCTGGCTTTAACTTGCCATTTTCTTCCTGATTGATGGTGCTGAATGTGTTTTACTGGGACCATTTGCATATGTGTCCCTTCTTTGGTGAAATATCTTCATAAATACATTGTCCATTCTTAAAATTGGGTAGTTTGTTTTGTGAATTATGAGAGTTTTGAAATATATTCTCTGTACAAGTTTTTTATTTGATATGTGATTTGCAAATGTTTTCTTTTTGTGACATTTTCTTATTTTTTAAAAGTTATGCCTTAAAAAAAGTGTGTGTGTGTGCGGGCGTGTGTTTGCGTGCGTGCGTGCGTGCGTGCGTGTGTGCGTGTGTGCGTGTGCCTGTGTGTGTGTGTGTGTGTGTGTATGTTTGCTCACTGTAATTATGTATATAGAGAGACCAGAAATCAATGTTGGGCCTCTTCCTCTGTGCTGTCCACCTTGTTTTTTTGAGACAGGGTCTCTCACTGAATCTGGAGCTCACCGATTGGTGGTGTGGTTGGCCTGTGAGACTCCGGAGCCCACCGTGTCCACCCCTTAGCGCTGAGGCTCCAAGTGTCACCGTCATATCTCGCTTTGACACGGGTGCTGGGGACCCACACACATGTCCTCAGGCTTGCACACCAAAAATGTTACCACGGAGCCGTCTCCTCAGCCCCCTAATCATGTCTTTTGGAGATTAAATTTTTAAATTTTTGATTAGATACAATTTGCAGTCCCCTTTCTTTTAAAGTCAGGTTTTTAAGCATCATATCTTGGGAATTTTGGCATATGCCAAAGTCTCAAAACTTTCGGGCTATGCTTTTACTTCTTCTAGAACGTTCATAGTTTTCAGTTTATACTAGGCCTTGGTGATCTTTAAGATGCAAAAACAGTTCACAGTTGTGACTGTCTTTTAACAATTCCGGTCTGAGTTGTCCCTCAATGACAACAAACCTTGTAAGACAAGGCTGAGTCAGTTGCAAGCTCAAGCAGAGTGGAGGTTATAAAGTCAGGCAACTTGCAGTCTACAGAGTTAATGGCTTCTTGAGATGCTATTAAAATATGAGATACAAATTGGTATGTGGCATACACCTGTAATCTCAACACTCAGGAGCCTGAGGCAGGAGAGTTACAAGTTTGAGGCCAGCCCAGGTTGCAAAGTAAAGCCAAAAAATTCTGGAACATGCCCAGAGCTAGTCGTCAGCACTTTGCAGTTGGGCACGGTACTGGGAGGAGTGCGTCCTCTCAGGCAGTGCTTTACAGCATGCCTTCGGCGGGGCAGCTCAGCTCTGTTAATTTTGTCTAATGATTTATACTGAATACATGTGTGCTTTAAGGATTCAAGGAGGCTCGGTGTGTAAAAATCTGTAAGATTGTCTGTTGTCAGATTCCTAGTGCCGTTCTGTGTACATCTTTGTAAAGTATATGTTATGTACCGTATTGATTCTATTTCTTCTCAACACTTTTTAAGACCTCTTGTCACTCATGCTGATCTACTTTGTAATAGTGTGTTCCCACGTGGCCGGTTTATTCTTGTAGTAACAAACACCTGCGTTTCTGATGTTCCTGACCCTGCAGACAGTGCTGCCAGCTGCCATGGCAGGCAGGAAGACCTTTGTGGGCATGTCTTTGGGCTGCACACCCATAGATAGGCTGCTGGGGCAGTAAGAAGGGCATTCCTGCTTCCCTATGCACTGGCAGCACGTCTGACTTTACGTTCCCCTGTCACACTTGGGGGTTCTGTTTTTTCCCTCACATTCTCATCGTCATCCAACCTCCAGCCCCCTTGAGTGGTATGTAATTTTCATATGCACTTATTTGATTGAGTTTGTCTCCCAACCTCCATTCACCCTTCCCTTCCCCCTGTCTTTCTTGTTTTCTATTGAATGATTGCTGATCAATCTGCAGTCTTGCTAAGTTGCCCAGGCTGGCTTTGAACTTACTAAGTATCTGGGATTCCATATCCCGGCACCAAGATTCCGCATCATTTGTTTCCCGGCCGTCTTTGTGTGACGCACCTGCTCGTATCCTCTTCTAATCCTGTCCATCAGGCTTCCTGATTCTTTTTCTTTTCTTTCGTATTCACCTTGTTTCTGTGGCATTTTGTTTGGTTTTGTGCTGTTGGAGATTGAGCTGAGGGACGTATTCAAGCTAGGTTAGGACTCTCCCACCGAGCTAAACCCTAAGCCCTGACCCTGCATTTAGATCAGTTCTGATTAAAGTGGCTTTCGTGATACAGCCATGTTTAATGTTCTGTTGCTAAATATGTCATTTTTACTCTGTTTTATTCTCTCAGATGTTAAGATAGCCTGTCCTGCTTCTGGATCACAAAGACATTCTCCTACATTTTCTTTCATTGGCCTTAATGTTTTTTTTCCTACCCTGATGCACTGTTTTTTGATTCTCCTATAGCCTCCTGATCTGCAGAGCCCCCTGTTTTCTGTAACCTTCATCCTTCCAAAGGCAGGACGCACTCAGGACAGCTGAGAGGGCGTGGACACCCTCCTGCCCTTCCACAGTGTGGCTGCATGGCTACTGTCTTGCTGTTTCTCGACAGTGCACCATCCTCACCCTCAGTTGCACCCCCCTTTTCTGTGGCCCCTCCTGCACTCTGTTACTTGGACTCTTTTCAGGGCAGCCTCACATATAGATGGGCAAGCCTTTTTTCTCAACACTGGGGTGACTCACTGACACTAGGCTGACACTCAGGCTTACCTGCCACAGCGTATTTTCCGCCTTGCTCAGAGCTCTAGCTAGCACTCCAGCTGAGCTTGCATGCTGGGGAGAAGGCAGAATCACCGAAAACTGCAGACAAATGTGAAAACATGGAGCCAAATAATTGAGAAAATGACACTTATTTTTACGTCATGGTGCTGAAAGATTGCCAATAGCTTGGTTCATCCTGAGCTGGCCTGGCTGGTGACTCACAATTCATTAAGAGCAAGTCTGGGAATGGCTGCTAACACCTGCAACTATTGATTTTGGTGTTACAAATACATTTTAGCAGCAGGTGAATTCACAAGTGCAGAATCCCAACATCAAGGGGTTCGATGCCTTATGCACCTTTGCCTGCTGGTGCTTTGCAGTTTTGTGCTCCTCCAGCTTTGAAGCATTGCTGCCCAACAACAGTATGATCTCCAACACACGCACACGCACACGCACGCGCATGCACACGCACACGCACACAGACACACACATACGGACACACGCACACACACGCACACACACAGACACCCGGACACACACATACAGACACACACACACACACATACACACACACACAGACACACATGCATACACACACGCACACACACACACAGACACACACACACACAGACACACACATGCACACACACACATACACACATACATGCATACACACACACACGCACACACACACATGCACACACACATGCATACACACACACATACAGACACACACACACATGCACACGCACGCGCATGCACACGCGCACACACATACACACGCATACACACACGCACACACACACGCACACACATACACATGCATGCACACACACACAGAGACACACACACACGCACACACACACACAGACACACACACACACACATACACACGCATACACACACGCACACACACACGCACACACATACACACATGCATACACACACACACACACATGCACGCACACACACACACACACACACACACACACACATCGTGCTATCCCCTTCAAACTTGACTTTCCTGCTTTGTGGACTCTTACTTTTCTGAAAACCATTTTACAGCTTTGAACTCCTGAAATATGCAGTTGGAACGCCATTAGGCACCACATCAAGCTACAGATGAAGAAGAAAGAACTGCTTTTCATTTCTGAAGTTCTCTGTCTATGAAGGTAGTGTGGCTTGTCACTTCAGAGCTTTTGCTGTGCATCAGTTAAAAACAAGGACATTTTCCGTCTGTATCGATTAGGTAAATTTCTAGGTACTTTTCAGTTTTTAAAATTATAATTGTCATAAACATTTCTATTGTATTACATCACAGGCTTTCATAGGCAAGGAACAATACTAAAATTTTTGTGAGTTGAAATTTCATCTTGCAATATTGGTGAACTCTCCTTAGTTACAATGATTCTTCTTCTCCCTCCTCCTCCTCCTCCTCCTCCTCCTCCTCCTCCTCCTCCTCCTCCTCCTCCTCCTCTTCCGACTCTCTGTAGCAGTTCTAGGTTTTGCTTGTGAGGGGAGGCCAGAATGAGCTTCTGTCAGGAATGCTGGCTGAGCAGGGTGTCCCTTTCCACATCATTGCTTCCCCAGGGAACCTTGCCCAGTGACATTTCCCTCCTCGGGGAAGGAGGGGACAGTGTGGTCAAAGAGAAACCTCTTCTTAGCCAGCTAGCATAGGCCTTCGTCGGGTCTTCTGTCCATGCAGGTGTCTCAGGAGCATCCCAGGGTTGGGATACTCTCCATGGTGATCTTGTCTATGGGGCAGTGAGACCTGGGGCCAATCTGTTCTGCCAGTTAATTCTGGTGCTATCATTATTTTGAATAAACTAACACGTGTTAAATCAATGAAGAATAAAAGAATGAGTCAAGAGTGTTTACATTGGCTTTATTCATTCTTCAACACTTTTCATAAATTATATTACTCTCAAACGTCTGAACTCTATTCATCTGGTCACTTAAAAAAAATGAAACCTTAACATTTTTTTTTTTTTTGCAAGGCAGGTCTCCTGGCAGCAAACTCCCTCGGTTCTCAAATTTTGATTGTTCAGAGTACAAAATCCTTAGCTGCTTCCCAATGCTTTAAATGTTTTATCCCACTCTTGTTTTTGTTGGTTTGCTTGGTTTCTGAGGAGAAGCCGGCGTGGTTCTCCTGTAGGTGAGCTGCCTGCTCCCTGGCTGCTTCCTTCTTTATCCTCCGTATCTTGTGGTTGGAAAGTATGTGAACCTGCAGGCTTTCTGCTTGGTGTTCTCTGCACTTCCTGGATCTGTGTTTTGATGTCTGACATTAATTTGGGGAGAATTCTAGCCATTGTTATTTCACATATTTCTTCCTGCTATTCGTATTTCCACACACATGCATATTCTGCCTGTTAGTTTAGGTCTGGGAGACCTTTTTGTGTTTTTTCCTAAGCATTTCCACTTCTTTGTTTATACTGCTCGTCTGTGCTTTACCACTTAGAGTTTGTCCACTGAAAACCCTTTATGCCAGTCCCAGGTATTTCAAAGCTCTAGTCTGCTGTTCTGGCTAATGCCATTCATTCTGTTTGCTCCTAGTATTTGCCTGTCTCCTCAAACTGCAACCTGCTTCTTTCTTATTCTGCCTTGAAATTATTTCTTGGTAAGTGAGCAGGATTTGGTGTGTGAGGGGAAGCTATGTAACCTTAGTGTCTTTGGTAACAGTAAGTGTGGGAGGGGCTCCATAGTAATAGTATATATGTCCGTATATATGTATATATATGGACACACACACACACACGCACACACAAATGCCACTCACACTGTGAGTGTGGGCTACAAACCCGAGAGGGAAAAAGCCAAGAAAATAAGGGGTGTGACTTGCTGTGTCAGAAAGGTTGTCGTGAAGTGATGTGTGTGCCCTCATGGAGCCTGAAAAGGTTCGTCCCACAGTTAGTGCAGAGTGGAGGTGAAACGAAGAACTGCCTCATACAGGAAGCTCAAGATGGCTCCACTTGGGTATAGCACATGGAAGTCTCCTTGCAGAACCTCTACACATGAAGAATCCTTTCTGATTGAAACTTGGGATTCCTGTGCACCATTATGCCATCTTCTGTAGGCTAGAAACGTTTGGTGCAACAGGACACTGCATCTCAAGCAGAGTCTGGAACACAGCTCTCTGTGATGTTCTTTCTGGGCCTTTCTATCCATAAGGATCACATGGGGACTTTGTAGACCAACAGTGTATGTGTTCTCTTCCTGTTGCGTGCCTTTCCGCCTCTGCCACCCATGATCTACTGCCTTTTGAGTCCCAATCCCGTGCCTACTCTTGTCAGTTCCTGTACCAAGACATGACAAACCATGCTCCTGAAAACTCTGCTGGGTTTGCCTAATGAACTCAAATAAAGTCCTTCCAAATACAATTCCAGGGGCTAGAGAGACCAGTCTGTGGACTAGAGACAGCTCAATGCTTAGGAGCACACACTGCTCCTGTAAAGGTCCTGAGCTTGGCTCCCAGCACCCATGGTAGGTGGCTCACAAGTGCTTGTAAGTCTAGATCCAGGGGGAACTGGACACCTGGCATCCTCATGTGCACATACCACACACAGAGACGCTCCCACATACGTAGTTACATAACATAGATATGAAAAGCAAAATAAAACTAGACATGCTTGTCATAAGGTTCTGCAAGGCTGCTTCTGGGACAGTCACGAAGCAGAACAGCTTGGGGCCCCGGGAAACTTACTGTAAGTCACCTGATCATTTCGTTTAGCCCAGCGGTTCCTAATTGCATGTGGCCATCTGCCTCCCCCTTGACTGTACCCACCACCGTGCAGGGGAAGCACCCTTTCCTGCTTCACTGACCTCTCTCTCTCACCTCTCTCATCCGTTTACCCACTAAATAGCTGCTGGCCACCTATAAGGTATAAAAAATGGACGGAACAACCCGACTTTGACATTTGAGCACTGAGAGATGCTTAAAATGCAGCTGTGGGATGTAACAGTAACAGCATCCGTTACACTTCCTCCCATGACATCATCAGGGAGGTATCCACCTGACATCAAGAAGGCTCAAGGGAGGAAGGTGCCTCCCTTCAGGCGGTGTGTAGATGGGATGTCCCTGGAGGCACAGTACAGAACCAAGTGTGCAAGGGCTCCGTTAGGGGGTGCGAGCCCTGCGGAGACCCATCACACCACCGTGCAAACCTGACTTCCACCGAGGGCAGGAAAGGGCCAGTGACAGAGTGGGCCACTGAGAGCTGAAGAAGAGTCTCCAGGTTGCCAGGAGTGATTGAGGCAAAGCCAGTGTCAGAGCTCTCCCCAGTCTCCTGGGAACAGCCTGTGGAGAGTGGTCTCAGGCGACATGATGCAAGGCAGGCCCTATATAGAACTGGGTTGGGAGGCCGATTGTGTGGTTGTTGCTGTGAGTCTACTCTGGTGACCAGAAATTTGTGGTTTCCCACTGCCAAAGCTTAGGTTTGATAATTGCCTAGAATAATTCCTAGGATTGAAGAAAAAACTAGGTATGGGTAGTTTATTAGAAAGGGCACAATCCAGGAACAGGCAAGTTTAAGAGGCACACAGAGTTAGGATAGGCTGGGCAATGAGGAGCTCCACACCTTCTCCTGCACATGACCCTCCAGTATGTGAAGCTGTAAACGATACTCAAACTATATCCAAGCCATAGCAGTCTGCAAGTCTACACACACACACACACACACACACACACACACACACACACATGTATACACTCACATGCACATATATACACACATGAACATATACATGCACATAGAGGCACACACTCATCTACCCATCAGCACGTGTGCATACACATGTGCACACACATACATACATGCACACACATGCATACATACATGCACATACCTCAAGGCTATAGCTCTAGCTCCACCTCCTTTCCAATTGTCCAGTATGGAGCCATAGGCTCTGTGCCATGTTTCTCTCAGAGGTTGACTGGTTAAAGGAGTTTTGTCCTCATTCATTGGTGAAAGATGATCCCTGACCACAAACTACACTAACTTAAAATAGGGCAAGAGCCGTCATTTGTTTTCCTGGCTAATGCTCATTAGATGTAATTACCCACACCGGCTTTTTAGTGATCTTCATACTGATGGGCTTGAACACTTTCTAGTTACTTATCTTGAGGAGCTGGGAAACAGTAGCTTCGTTAGGTTGAACAGGACTTCACACTATTCTCTCTAAAATTGATGGACTCTTGAGAGAAGTGGTCCATAGCATCGCCTGATGCTAAAACCCATCTTTTAGTGCATGGCCATCTTTGTCACAGAGAACAAAAGGCTGCTTGTGTCAGGGAAGCCCGGGAGTGACCCCAAAACAGGCTTACAAAGTCACAACTCAGAGCTGTAAATTCTAGAAGATGGCTCTAGAACTTGGCTCCTGGCTGGGATGCCTGCAGGAAGTGTGGGCACAAGCCGCTGCCCACGCTGGTCTTTCCAGGTCACCTCTGGAGCGGGGATGTGACTGAGCTGCCTGCCCACTGTGCAGATCAGAGCTGCGGTCTGGGCCAAAGCCCAGGTCTGGATTTCAGCAACAGGACAGCATTTTCTAGATAACCAGATGAAAGAAAATGTAGCTTGTAATCAGCCTAGAACAGGCCTACTTCTTTCTTTTCCATGTCCTAAGGCTGAAAGAAAAAAACAACACTAATCTCACGACAGACACAGTGTTATTGAACAAAAGCAATGCCAACAAAACTCCAGCACAGTGAGACTCCGGCGTGCTGCGTTCAGTCAGAGTCTGCTTCGGGTCTGTTCGGGGGTATGGGAAGCCTACACCCCCAAACACATCCATTCCCCACTGCGCTCCTTGTTACTCTGACAAACTGCACTCGTTCCTGCAGGTGAAATATTAAGTGTTGGTCCGTAGTTACCTTAGCTTAAAAACATCTAACGACAGGTAGGGAGTGCCAATTTTAGTCAAAATCAAACCTCAAAAAAATTACACTCATAAAGCTTTCAGCAATGATGAATATTTCAAAGGGAAACTGAAAAGTGCTGTGACCAAATGAGATAATCATTATGTAAGCCAGTATTAAGTTGAAAATGGTTTTTCTAAGAATTAATTTTAGTATAATTGATTTCTTTTCCTTTCAAACTAATAACAGATGGTTTGGGGTAGAATATTCAATGCTGCTGGCACACAGGAGTGGCTACGTCTTGTATGTGGAGGTAGGGTTTCTTGTGCCTACGTCTCCTGATCTCCTACCTGCTCAAGAGTTAGCTTTATCGAGCTCCTGTAATTTGCATATGCTAGAACTCACCCAGTTCAAACTTAAGTAGTTCAGGGGTTTGGAAAATGGATTGCACTTGTATGGTTCCTGCATCCTGTTTCCCCTAACTCTGCTTTTCTTCTTCACTCGTGCTGTGTTTTCTATGTGTGGATCCCATCGCACGGGTAGACTCCTGGGCGTTTCGGCTAACTCCAGACAGGCTATCTTGATTGCTGTGAGCACCAGAGTACAACTCTTCAGGAGGATCTGTGTTTTTGTTGATCTTGGCTACATCTCAAGGAGTGGAGTTGAACTTCACCAAACGAGTAATTTTCCAGAGCAGACGCGGCATTTTAAATTCCCACCCGTCATATGCAAATGGTTCGGCTGCTTTACACCCTGGCCAACATTTGGTGGTTACCAAGTCTCCGAAGGTCAGCCATTTTGCTAGGTGTTCAGTGGCAGCATATTGTGATGGATGTAAGGTTAGCAGCTTTACTGATACAGTTCACGAAGCACAGCGGCCCATTTAGCATGCAGTTACATGGGTTATATGCTGGGTTATAGGGTTGCCCAAATAGCACCACAAGTTAGAACATGTTATTCCCAAAGGTAACCTGTACCCACAGGAATTAGTCACCATCTTCCCCTGCTTCCATCGGAGGTAGCCACATCTCTTTCTCTTCGATAGGCATGTCATGCGCGGAGTCAGCGGAGTCTTGTGTCGCTGATGTCATTCATTCACTTAGCACAATGTTCCCAGGTTTAGCTAGCCTATCGACCCCTTTTTATGGCTGACTAATATTTATGAATAATATATAAATAACACATTTTATTAGCTGACTCATTTTTGCCCCCATTTTTTTTTAGCTACAATTCCACTGTTCATGCATAGGTTACTGTATACATATTTTGATTTCTTAGATACATAGTATAAACACGTATGCTTTATAGGCTGCAATTACTTTATCCTAGCCTAATTGTTAGTTTTCTTAATATCATTTAAGTGCAAAAGTTTTAAATTTTGGTAAAACCCCATCACCAATGCTTTTATGCTGTTTTTTGTTTCTCCCCGTCTTACCTAGGATTATTTTTAGGTCACAATTTAAGGACCTAATTTAAGGTCACACAGGAATTCACATTCTTTTAGGAGTTTAGTCCCTACAGTGGCGCATCGCCAATTTGCATCTGTTTCTATGGAAGCCATGAGGAGCACATTCCTTTCCTGGGGATTTAATCCCAGAATCCCTGTTTGTTGAGGATATGGGCTTGCTATGTAGCCCAGGCTGGCTTCTGACTCATGTTCCTCATTCCCCAGCCTCCTGTGTGCTAGATTTCAGGGATGGGCCACATACGGCAGGCCCAGTATCCCACTCTGAACACTAGCTCGCCACTGCCTTATCTTGGCACCTTTGACAAAAACCAGTGGAGAGTGTGTATGGGTATGGCTGTTACTCCCATTTTCTTCATCTGTGGCTATCCTTATGTCAGCAAACTGTTTTGAATACTGTAGCTTTATAAAACTAAGTACAAATCCCAAGTCCTCCAAATTTGTTCTTTTCAAAATGATCTTCTCAGTTAAAGTCCTTTGAACTTCCACTTGTGCGAATGTAGTTGACATCCTGATTAGAACGGCCACTGGGTCAGTAGTTAAGTTGGGTAAAACTACTTCCTTCACGCTCTTTCATCTTCTGATTCACAAACATGAAGTTTCACTTTTTTTTACATTTTCAATTTATTTCAGCAATCTGTTAGAGTTTTCAGTGCATAGGTTTTATCTGTATTTTGTTAAATCATCACTAAATATTTTAGTTTTTACAGTACTGTGTCTAGGTGTAAATTCTGGGTGTAGACCGTGGCTGAATTTCTCATGGCCTCTCGCTTTCCCCCTCCAAATTCCTTGCTTTCTATGTAGACCGCTAGGCTGCCCACAGGTAACAGGCTGCTGAGATCTGTACGCACAGACGTAACCCAGCTTGAGGTTCGGCAAGGCTGAGAGTGGCATTCTGGTGCTACCCCTCATCTGGAAGAGGGTGTGGGTCTTTCACACTGAGGGCTACTTATAGAGGATTTGAAGACGCCAATTATTACAGAGATTACCTACTACTTCTAGATTGCTGGTAATTTCTGACTTGGTGTTGAAGTTTGATGTTTCTCCTACATCTACTGAGATAATCGCATAGCCCCTCCCCCCCCGCCCCGCCCCCAATCTTGCTGGTAATGGGAGTTACACTACTTGACTTCTGCATGCCCTGGAACCTCACATTCTAGGACAATTCCCACTTAATCACTGGATTTTTTGCTTGTTTGTTTTTAGATAAAGAGTTCAAAATAACTTTCTAGTACTCAGTTGAAGGTCCTTGCATCTATTAAATCTGTAGTTCTTGTATTGAAATGCCATTGTTCATTGATCTGAGCTTCACAGGCAATTAAGGAAGGAAATGACTTGGGTACAAAATACTTCTTAAAAATAAGAAAGAATTCACCAGTGACACCATTTGGTATGAGTTTTCTTTGTAGGAAAATGTTTAGCTATCGATTTAATTCCATCATTTAGGTTATTTATGAATGAGTTTGGAAATTAGGGCCTTCCAAGAAATGTGTCATTTTCACTTGAGATGTCAAGATACGTGAACATGGAGTGGTCACTTCCTTAGCTTACTCTGCAGGGTCTGCAGACTGCCTCATTTCTTTCTCAAGATTGGCAATTTATGTCTTTTCTTGGTCTATATAGCCAGAAATCTCTTTTCAAAGGTTGACTTGATTTAAATGGCTTTTTACGTCATTGTCTCTCTTTTACTCATTACTGGCTCTCGCCTGCTTTGTTTGTCTTTTTTTTTTTTTTTTTTTAACTTCTACAGTTTGAGGCAGAAGCTTAGACGAGTGAGTCCTTTAGCATTGATGCCATGCACTTTCTCGCAAACACCACTTTACAAGTTCTGACATGCCATCATTTGAGGATAATCTTTCTCAGCAGGAACAACTTGATATGGCTTTGCAATAATTTGGGAGATTTAAAAATATATTACGGTTTACAGTTTATTTAAATATTTTTCACGACTGTACTGTGTGTGCGTGCTTGTGTGCGCGTGTGCGTGTGCGTGTGTATGGCATACATGCGGTGGCCAGAGGACATTAAGGGTTGGTTTTCTCCTTCCACTGTGGGTTCCTGGGTTCCGGGCTTCTAAGGATGGAACTCAGGTCATCAGGTGCTCTTGGTAGGTGCTTTTTACCCACTTAGTCAGGGGAAACTTTCTGTTTCTACCCTCTCAAGTAGGAGAGTTCTGTTATGTCCAATAGTGTGGTTTTTCCCCATAAATGTTCCAGGAGTTGTTGGGGTCAATGTGTTCGGGCTGAATTTTCCTTCACTGAGCAGCAGTGCTTCTGTAGGTCTGATGTTCTGTCAGAGACAGAATTGATACACGATGGCCCCAATAATATAGCCTTCCATTGATCTTTGGTGAAATTCAGGATTAGATTCCTCTGTCAACTTGACCCTTTCATAGTGCTTTCCGCCAAGGCTGTCTTTTAAGTTTGCACTGAGATTGAGAAAAACTGTCTCCACCTTTGTCCCGCCAGGATGCAAACTGCTCTTAGGGGTGTTTCTATTCCCTTTGTCTACAGCTGGGCCTAAGTTTCCATGTGGCCAGGAGAATCTATCTCGACATGGAATATGATACAGGCTGTGCATGGGGCACGAACCTGGGAGTCAGACAGGCCTGTGCGCAGAACCTCACTCTTCTCTCTGTGTATGTGGTCTTGGTCATATGGATTTTCTGTATATTTTTAAGGTTCTGTGAAAAAAAAATCTTGATGGGGCAGCAAGGCAGGTGCATCTGCCACATTGCTACTGCTTTCGGGGAGCAGTGGGGAGAGCTGCTCCCTGGGAATGCCTAGTTACGGTTTCCTCGCTAGCCCTTCAGCCATACGGGCGAGGCCCTGTCCCCTCTGAGCCCCTATGAATGGTAACTTGGTATTTCATAGCTTTTTATGGCACATTTGTCTATGGGGTAGTTGGTCTTAGGGACAGAGGAAGTCAGGCTGATGACAGTGGACACTGGGAAGCAGGGCCCTGGCATCAGAAGATGGAGAACACATAGGCAGCATAGGAATGTGGGGCCCCGGCACAGGAAGAGGGCGCACACAGAAATGTGGGGCCTTGGCATAGAAAGTGAGCCTTACTATCAAGTCACTCTCTCAGACCTGGGTCTATCAAGTTCATGTGAGGAGCCCCACCCTCGGCTCCCAATGCCTGCACCATGTACCATGAAACTGAGCACCAGAAAGACGCCTAGAAATACGCTCTCCACACATCATAACAACAGAGCGGCTGAAAACGCAGAACTTTATTACATCTCCTCTCCTGAGTGCCTAGTAAGACCCAAATAAGGCCACTGGCAAATGATGGGAATAATTTACTATCTGGATTCTCGGGTCAGAAGCAGAGCAGCAGAAGCAGCCACGCTCCGTAAATGTGCAGTGCTCCTGCGCTCATTCAGGGGAGGCGGCCCGCTGGGCAGTGGGCACGTGAGGAGTGGCTGTGTCAGAGGAAGGGCATCGGTGACAGTCCAGGGGCTGGTGGGAAGAGCATGCAGAGGTGGCAGAGTGCACGCTACGGCTTGGACATCCCTCGAGTGCCCCCGGATGCGCCCCCGGGCTGTAGGTGGAGGGCTTCAGAAGGAGTCAACTCTGCAGAAGGCTTCCCCAGGGCCACTTCCCCACGGGAAAAGGCAAACTCTGTGCTAAATGTCTAACATACTCAGTGCCAACAAGCTCGGCTCAAGATGAATGAAGCTCCAGGATGTAATGCCCATTTCATAGGCAATTTTCCAAAAACGAAAAAACCCAAAACCAAAGACTCAAACCAAACTTGCCAATGATCTAAAGAATGACAGCAGGTCAGGCTTGTTGATGCATTTTATTGTGAGCTGGGGAGTCTGGTAAAAAACTAGAAAATGACCATGGTGTAACAAGGAACTTAAGAGGAAGAATCGGATCGGTAGCTTACATACATGGGTACAGGGACAAATTGGCACAACATGTTAAACATCGTTCCGACACTGTTTACAGAAGGCGATTCTAATTTGGCTTGCTAAGGGGATGAGTTATGGCTGGGCCAACTCTTAACAGAACAGCTGCAGAGCGTCATGCTATGAGTCACACAGTGAGTTTCAAAGTGTAAGAGTTTCATATTAAAAACTGGGTAAAGGGAGAATGACTTGATTGTAGTTGTAAAACTAATACATTCCCATTTAAACTCTGTTCTACAGTCCAAGGCGAGTATAAATGTTAACAGAACACTGTTAAATCAAATCTCAATGCACGAGAACCAATTGCATCTCTACTTTAAATCTTATCAACTTTCCAAAATTTCATACTAAAATATATTATTGTATTAATACAAACTACAGTATTATACACTACACTGTGTAATAAATAAAGAAATATAAAAATAAGACACATAAATATAAAAGTTTTCTAAAACTAAAAGTACGTGTCAGTAAGAAGGGTATTAATACTGCCAGGCTTGAAGACATACAGTACAAAAATGTTGCACAGATCTAAAAACTAAAAGAAATAAAATAATACTGATAGGTAAAAATCAGCTAATGTTGTTCATCAACTGGGTCCGTAATAACTAACGTTTGGAAACGGTTGTGAGCCAAATACCAATGGCTTACCCATGTCTGACACGCAAGTACATGGATTAAGTAGATTGGAGGGTTTCCCTTTTGTTTCTGTAGAGATTTCTGAAAGTCAATCAATATAAGATGAATACTGAGGAACCAAAGTATGAAATGTCCCAGTACTTCAGCTTCTCTGACAGAGTCAGTGGCTTTGAGTTTTATTTGGGAATTTTGAAAGAAAAAACAAATCAACAAATGCTAGTTATTGTAGGCCACACACTGAATGAAGGCAGTTGGAGCCTTGAAATACTGAGAATGGCACTTACAGCACACAGGTCTTGCTTAAGGCCAAAGGAGACGCCACGCTTCCTATAGATCCTTCATAGCTGCTACCGCGTAAGCAAACAATCACGAACACTGATTCTGCCGACTCTGCCGTCCCGCCACACCAACACTGTTCGTCCCTGCAGTCAGAACTCAACAACAACCTTTGAACTCCGTTTAGAATCACATGAGTAAGAAACTTCAGTTCTGCTCTCGGCTGCTTCCTTAAGGCTAGCGATGCGTGTCAGATGAGACGATGCCACCTAACGCTAGAGGTCCTACCTCCTGACGGACTTGGTAACAGGTAGTCAGCACGGTTTGAACTGCTTTCTACTGCTCTGTGAAGGGAATTCTGTAGTGCAGAAGTTCTCACATTAAAAAAAAACATAATAAAATACTGAAGCGGATTTAGCATATGTTTACCAATAAAAAATTATAAAATTTCTCCCATTGTACAGCTTAAGAATGAACCAACGTGAGAGAGATAACACTGATAGCCATGCCAGATGCTCATCCAGCTTCCTGTAACCTGCTGAGAAACCTTAGCTTTCTGAGTCACTAAGGGTTTCTAACCTGCTTCATGGTACAAACTTGTTCCTAACTTTGAAAACTGCATGGAAAATCACTAGGTCTGAGGTTCAGGCACACCCGGATATTTTTTTTTTTTTTTTTTTTTTTTTTTTGTATTTTGTTTTTTCAGTTCTGACATTACACAGTAGTGAGCAGGAGCCACAGCACAGGGCTGTGTTTCCATGAAAAGCGTGGGTAATATAGAGCAAATTTCATTACCAAGTAGAATCTTCTAGAACTCCTAGGCTTCGTTTGTCTTCTCTTCCGACAGCTGCTCGCTGTTCTCCCTCGCCTTCTGCTCCGCGCTGCCTGCCTGCTGGGCAGCTCCATCCTCCTCGGCACCTTCAGTCTCGGCTGCTTCCTCATGCTCTGCTTCCTCATGCTCTGCTTCCTCCACCTCCTCTTCCTCCTCCTCTTCCTCCTCTTCCTTCTCCTCCTCTTCCTCCTCCCCCTGTGGGTTTTCACATTCCTTTTCTTCCTGCAATTCTTCCATCTCTTTATCTTCTTCCTCCTCTTCCTCTTTTTCACTGTCTTCATCCTCTTCCCTTGTCAAACTCTCTCTCTCATCCGAGTCAGCCTGTGAGGGAGATGCCTGGGCACCCGCATGCTCACTCGTCAGGACTTCCGGCCCAGCCTCTTCCTGCTCCCCGCCGTCTCTTTCCTCAGCTTCTCTTTTGCAGTAGGAGTAGCGGTGATTCATGTGCTGGGAATAGGACCCCGAGTGTGAGAAGCGCTTTCCACACTTGTCACATTGGTAGGGCTTTTCTCCAGAATGCAATCGCATGTGTTCAATCAGATGGTGCTTGTGTTTAAACGCCTTTTTACAGATTCCACACTCATGAGGTCTTTTGCCTGCAACATAAGAACACAGCTATGAAACAAAATAGTGGTACAATTAAAGAAAGTGCTCGCGAGCGCTGGGGCTCGCCGTCTGTGGGAAGGGGACAGTTACACTGCCGTGCTCAGGAAATTGGCAGGTCTCCAACTGTACTGATGAGGATCCTAACAGATTCATCTTCTATACGTGAAAATTCAAGGCTCCACCCTGCGCTTTGCAGATGAGGTCAGTAGGACTTATATAAGGCTGAAATGCCAAAAATACATGCACCAGGACCACATGGCACATCGTTTGAAACTGAGGCTCTTATGAGTCATGATAAGCACAGGAGGCAAGGAAGCCCTGCTCCCAACGGTATTTTAATGTCTCACACAGCTCTTATGACCAAATTCACGTAAATATATAGTTAATGTGCTGAAGTTCTTTAGAAATTATAATGTTTAAGATTGTTTTGATCCCAAGAAACTAGGTTTTGCTTTAGAGGGCAATCTTTCCCCTGGTGTGTGGGTGTGGGCTTAAGCAACACTGCAGACACTCAGAGCAACAGCTGGCGCATAATCGGGACTGGCCATTAACAGTGCCAGTGTTGTGAGGCAGTCAGCACTTAAAAAATGCAGAATGATTTCTGACATTTCTTTTTGCAGCTAAGACGTGGTTTTAATTTTGGTATTTGCCAGTATTTAACTCTTTGTAAAGAATAGGGAGCTTTTCTAATTTTCTCAGTGATTATACCTGGAGGGCTGTGGTCCAAGGCCCTGTTAGAGAGGCACAGTTTGTCCTACGCTGTTCTACTTTACTCCAGCAACTGCCCACTGTCACACTGCAATGTGCAGATAGAACAAGAATACTTTCTATATTTCTTTTTACCAGAGTGAACGAGTTAACATGATGGATAAGAACAGGAAAGGTATGTGTACACTGCAGGTAAAACGGCCATTGAGAGTTAGGGAAAAGAGGGGATTAGCATTTATGACAAAACCAGCCCTTAGCTGGTCATCGTGTTGGAGAGAAACTCGTTGGCTGTGTAATTCTTATTGGCCAGGAGTCTGGTGCCAAAGTACCAGAATCCTGTAAGTCCTCTGAAAGTGATTCAAGCTAAGGTCAGTCACAGAGGGAGGGGAGTCTGGCAGACTTCCTATCCGGATTTCTCCAGCTTCAGAGACACAGGTACGGAAATTGACCAGTGTGGCTCTGGAGAGAGGGAACCAGGAAGGCCAGCAGACCGTTTCTGTAAAAGTCTTCTAGTGAAGTGTTTAGGCTTGGCTGGCCTTTGTCCCTGTGGCAATCACTCAAATCTACCATTGGCAAGAGCAGAAGAGCAGCTTTGGGCAACAGGCAAGAGAGGGGAAGGAAACACCACGCAGGATCCCAACATTTGACTTCTTTTTATCTCCTTCAATCACTGAAAATGTAAAAGTCCATTCTTGGCTCACAGGCATCAGGGAGACGAGCAGAGCCCTGTTTAGCCTGCAAGACATTGCTTGTTAGTCTCTAGATCAGCCTAAGGTGTGCGTATTTTGTGGAGAATTATAGACTCTCAGAGCTGGAAGGGGTCTTAAAATCAAGTTCAGCCTCTTATACAGACTTTTTTTTTTTTTTTTTCCTGAAAAAGCAAAGGTCCTTCATTTAAAAACCTTCAGCCGAGCAGGAGGCAAGCTTGCTCCAGGAGGACTGGTGCTCACCGGACAGCTGCTTCCTGCAGCTGGGTGCTCTGCCCACCACGGCTGCCCACTGCCCCGTGTTATTAATACAGCAGAAGCTGAACGGAAGGTGGTGGGCGGGCAGGACAGACGCTGCGCCAGCGTGCGGATGAAGTCACTTACGGCAAAGCAGGAGTCCAGGCGGCAGCCTAAACGTGATTTCCCGGGAGGAAGATTTGAGAAGAGGGCACCAAACCTAAGAACTTCAGATGTTACTTTAGTGCTTCTCCTGTGCGCGGGTCACAGGCACTCCTAGGCCTCGTGCTGTGTCCGCTGACGTACCTGTGTGCTCATACTTGTGTCTCAGCAGGGAGCTGCTCTTCTGGAATATTTTGTCACACAGGTCACATGCATACATTCCGTTCTCTGTCTTCCGAGTTTTCTTTTTGGGTGGCGTAGAGTCAGAGTCATTCTGGTCCTCCACAGTGGAGACTCCTTCTGAGCTAGTGTCTTGCCTTTCATCCTAAAGGGAAAGAATGATTACATTTCAAATTAAAAGAGATCTGGTTGATGAGATGGCCCAGCAGGTAAAGGCTGACGACCCGAGGCGGATTCCTGGGAGCCGCACAGAGGAAGGAGAAAACTGACTTCCACGCGTGAGTGGTGGCAGGTGAAGCCCCCACTGCCGATAAAGAAATAAGTGTAGGAAAATCGGAAGATGCGTGTGAGATGAAAGTCATGTTAGAGGGCATTGTCCATCAACCTGGCCTCAGCAAGAGAGGTCAGAGACAGCAAACAACAGAGACTGAGGAAAGGCTCCCCGGGGCCGAGGCCTGGCCCGAGCTCTTGCTACAGACACACAGACAGGAGTGAGGCTGGGGACCACCGGGATGATTACAGGGCAAACACTTCTTCACCTGGTACTGAAATGAGAGGCCACCAGAAGGCCGGGCAGAGGACAGCAGACACATTTACTTGGTTCACGCAAATTACGACTTTACAGCAGTTTTGCAGAGAGGCTTATCAATGAGTTTGCGAACTCATTGCTCATTTCCAACTTCATTATTTACTTTACTTTTCATAAAAAATTCTTGGTGTCACTAAGTAAAACTTAAGATGCAGTATATAGAAAATGTCTTTAAACTGTGCCCTCCAACCTGGAGGTCTTTGTGGTCTGGCAAAGAGAGGTTTGCTTGAGCCCACACTTCTGTGGAATGAGGAGGAGCTGTGTGAAAGGGTCTGCGATTTTTAAAATAGGAGTAGCTGCCTGTCAGAGAGAACCCTTGTAATTCTCATGGAATAAACAAAACGCAGCACAGACAGTCCGAGGGAGGTCGTTTATAGGAGGAAGGCACTCTTGTCAATAGAATAAACATGCAGAGAGCCCGCTGGAGATGTAGGTCTTGTGTCTTCTCTAGTCTCCCAGAATTCTGTCTCTAAACCTACCGATCTCAAGGCTCTGTATGACGGCAAAGCCAGCCATCTGCCTGTCACTGTAGCTGCCAGTGCAGAAGTGACTCCCCTTTCACAGTCCTGTGATAGAGTCAGACAGTCATTTGAAACATTCAAAGCTATGTTTTCTTTCAATCCAAATGTGTCAAAAAAGTGTGGGAAGATGGAGAGGTTGGGAAGATGCTTGTTGTTCAAACATAAGGGTTTGAGTTTAGATCCCCAGCACACTGCAGCCTCGGCACTGGGCACACGTGAGTGCGTGTGCACACTGCAGCCTCGGCACTGGGCACACATGAGTGCATGTGCACACTGTAATCTCGGCACTGGGCACACGTGAGTGCGTGTAGACAAGCAGAAAGTGGGGACTCACTGGCCAGATAGTCTAGACAGAATGGTGGGCTCCAGGCTCAGCAAGAGAGCCTATCTCAAAACAATGAGAGTGAGCAAGGAACACACTCACTGCCAACCTCTGGCTCCATGCACACTCATGGGTGAACACACCTGCGCCCAAGGATACCTTATGCGCACACACACAAATTGTTTTATGCACCAGAAATCTAGTGTTATTGGTTATGTGGAGGTTTGCTTCAAGAGTCACTACAATTCTGGGGACGCCCGTGAGTAGTAGCAGTGTTTAAGGGGCACGGAAAGCAGCAGCGCACATCTGAGCAGGACGTGGAAGTGACGGCAGCTGTACCTGCAGTAAGATCAAATAGCCATCTCTGGAATTTGATCCATTTAAAAAACTCATGAAAAAGCAGTGCCATCAATACTAGCGACATGGAAAATTCTGGACAGTGAGAAACATACAGTCACCCAGTAGGTCTCTAAGCAAAACAAACAAACCAAGCAGAGCAAAGCAGAACCCATCTCAAGCGGCAGATGTACACCGGGGCCCACAGCCAGAGTGACTGTGACTGAACCCAACTCCCAGCTCACCAGCGGGCGGGCTAAGCTCCTACCGTGCTCCATTTAACCAAAGCCTCTTCACAAAGGTGCTGGCACACAAGAAGCACTAGCAAAGTCTTCCTGGTATTTTACGGTGAATGGGGCACAATTTTGTTTAATAATGATCATAAGCAAAGTAGAAGCTCTCCCCAATTTGAGAATTCAACTAGAAAATCAGAACTCTAATCAACGACATACAACTTTTCTCTTACGCTTCCAAGCTCAAGTAGGTCTGCAGCTGAAGTGTACTTTTCAGAGGCGAATATAATTCCACCTGTGGTGGTTACCTCCACCTCAGATTAGCAAGCAGGGAAGGCATTCTGCCACCTGAGGGGAGTAAGCTTTTACACATGACAGTTTTAACAATCTGCTTGACTCCACAGCAATGGAGGCTTCTTCACTAGAAAAAGTTAGTCAGCTAGTGCTTTACTAACCTGGTTTCCATTTGGCTGGATCACCTTCACCGATGGCTCCTGCACTGTAGGGCTGACTGTAGCTGAGTATGTATAAGCCACCTGGGGAATCAGAATCGTCTGCTTGTTGGCAGCGAGTGCGCGTAAGCAGGGAACACTGTTCTGGTCAGCGATGGCCACGATGGTGGGTAGCTGGGCAGTGACTGTGGGGATAGCAATACTTATGGGGTTGGCACTTGGTGGGATTACATTTACAACTGGTTCTGAGTCCGTAGCACAGCTGTCCTGTGGCTCCTTTTTTACACAAGACAAGTTCAAGGGCTCCTCTTGGACAGAATAAACACTGTTCTGGTAAACACTACTGACGGTCGACCTTTCCAGCAACTCTCCCTGCTGCTTTGGTAGTGAGAGATCGAGAGGTTCTACTTGGGGTTCCTCCTGGGCACCTTCTGTCCCGCAAGAGAAACCCTGCATGTTCCTGGCCGAGGAGAGGTTTAGAGGTGATGGGGATGATGTGCAACTTCTGGAACCATTAATGGCTGATCCTCCTGGTAAAACCAGAGAGCTAGTCATCTTAAGAGAACTCTGTCCACTTGTGCTGTCTTCCTGGGGCTCACTTCCATCTGCAGGCTGAGGCTGCTCTTCCTTCTTTGCAGGGATGCTTACTGTGCCTGATTCTGGAGAGGGTGGTTCAGGAGACTGCCCTGGGATCTGCCCAGCTTGCATCTTTTCAAACCACTTTTTCACTACGTCCAGTGGTAGGTTCACAGAATCAGCAATCTTTGCGAGCTCTTCTGCACTTGGCTTCGCGTTCAGGGCGTAGTAGGCCTTTAAGAGCGACAGGAGGTTCTTTAAAGGTGGCTGACTGGGAGACAAATCGCCATCTCTGGCTGATGGAGCAGAGGACTCTGGCTTCTCAGCTTCTGGGGCCGGGGGTGGAGGCTGAGCAGGCTGCTCTGGGTCATAGTGCTTTAGTTCTGGAAGTGCATTGAGGTCTCCTGGGCAGTCGTCACACAGAAGGCAAGTGCTATCATCCGCAGCCCCGTCAAAGCTTTTGTCCTTCTCTAATTTAACAGTGAGGTCTTCTGGTAACCTCTCACTTTTGCAGCTGTTTGTAGGGGCTGGGGTTTCTTTCTTTAAATTCTGAGGAACAACCTGAAGTTGGCTAGGCTGCTCAAGACTGTAGTTGATGATAATTTTGGTTGTTCCGTCTTGATCAACTAAAGGAAGACTGATGGCAGAAATAACAGAATGGCCACCCTGCTGGATGGATGAAGCACTGACGGCTTCTTGCTCTTTGGATGCAAGACTGGCTTGATTATTCTCCAAAACTTGCCGTATTACATTACCGTCTACTGCCATTTTAAGTACATTCTGAATGTCACTTAAGTTGATACTTATGGGAGATACCAAACCAACTGTTGGCAGAACAACAGCTTGCACCACACCCTGAGGAGAACTGGTTGCCTGCAATTGGCCACCACCGCTAAAAACCCCATTTTGTAAAGGGGTTGAACAGTTGATTCCTGAAGCAACCACTATGGGTTTGAATTCATAATCCACAGGTTCAGTTTTGATTTGGTTTACAGAAAGCGGTTCTTGAAGGGGTTTATTCTCTATCTTCTGCCGTATTTGTGGGCGTGTGGGACTGCCTGGTGATGCGGAAAGAGATGGTGAGGAGCACTGAGACGCCTTGAGTCCTGATCTAGGCCTCCCATTGACAGGCATCAAGCTAATACACTTCTTACTGCTGATGTGTGAGCTATAGGAACCAGAATGGGAAAAACGTTTCTTGCAGTTTGGGCATTCATATGGCTTCTCTCCTAAACAACAACAAAGCAGATTCATTGAATCATTACATTTCTACATTGCCCTAAGTAAGAAATAGCAACTGTAATAAAGCGAGACTCTCTGTGTGCCCAGGACACCACTTTATTTACAGTCATCACTTCAAGTTCAAAAGCCACAGAAATGTTTAAAACACGTGAAGTAGACCCTTGCTCGGGGCGGTGTGCTAGCCGAGCAGGGACCCTTCCTAACGTGCACAGCGTTCCTGCATGCTCTGTAACTTCCAATAATGCTCAGATATCAAAAGAATTAGTCTACTCTTCTGAGTAACATTTCTTATCCTGTTTCCTCAATCTGTGTAATATTAAAACTCCACTCAAGCATCTGTAGAAGAAATTAATGTTAGAGGAAAGAAAAATCAATGTAATCTCCTCTCAGACTTAACAAGCACGCGTGTCCTTAATTGATAGAAATGCCCATGTCCTTACGGCTCCGTTGGAAAATCCTTCCCTTACGGGAAAGAAAGCCTGAATAGAGGCATTGCTGTGACCGCTGAGCCCAGGCTCTCTTGTGGGGATGCAAGGCTCCAGCTGCATCACTCATGCTAGCAGGTATGGGAAGACGTTGTTTTTAAGTTCAAACAGATTAAATTTGGTTAAATCCAACATCTGTGTGAATGGGCAGGAAAAAGAGTGTGAAGTTGGAGAAGCCCCTGCTGCGGAGGCCTCCCTTGAGGTGCTGCCCGGACTCCGCAGCACACAGGCGTTTGTGCCCGACCATCAGATACGCACTGGGAGAAAATTCTGAGGCGTGCTGAGATAAAGGCAGTATTGTCGCAGAAGCCTCATTTTAAAGTCTGGGTTCTAACTCAGTTACAGGCACAGGCTATCAGCTGCAGTCGGGTGGTTCTTGCTGGGTCTCACTAGCCATTATTCCCACATCCACCAGAGTGTGGGTCAGGTCACAGGGTTGCTCTTAGACCTTGGGAGAATGGCGGCTCCTTAGGAAATGTTACGATGCTGATCTGCCCAGTGAGCACTACAGCAGAACGCTTTCCTGTCCTCTAAGAGTTAACAGAAGCACCAAGGAAGTCGTGTGAAGACTGCTGCTGTGGGGCCGACACCCCGAGACAGACTGAGGGAAGGGAAACCCTGTCTTCTTAGCAATGTGTGTATTTGAAGAACTAGACATTACAATTTCAAGGTTTCTAAGAAGCCTCTTCTAGAACTCTTTCAGCAGAGTGCATTTGATATTTGATTATCAGTCTCTGCTTAAACTATTTAGCACAAGGCAAGTGACTGCTGCAGGACAGTCCCAGGGAAGACAGCCAAGCTCATTCCCACAGACGGGTTCAGGTTCTGGCTCCCTCATGTTACACTTCCCTAATCTTTCCAAACCTCGGTGCTCTGGCATGTGAATATAGACACTTCTCACGGGTTGTTATGGAAGGTCATGAGATTATACAACAGGACACTCGCTGTGCTCCATACAAACTGCAGTGTTTCCTTTAAAAAGCAGTTTTACCAAGAGATAGGCTGAGGGCTGAGCCGGAGCTGCTGGCTCTCATGCCCAGCCTTTCTCTGCCCTTCTTTCTGATACCACACGTAGCAAGCCTAACTGTTGTACAAGCAGACCTGCAAAGGCACTACATGCTGTCTCCGGCTTCCCTGGGTATAGACGAATCAGGATTTTGTACAAGCCTTCTCAGCACAGGGTTTTCAGGACCCTCACCTGGATGGTCTCTGGTTATCATAATTTTGTCAACAGGCTGTCTGGAATAGGACTCAATGCACAGAACGCCATCAAACAGAAGTGCACAGTGGCCATGAGATAAAGGCTGTGCACCACAAAGCTCTGTTTAACAGGGTTTGTTCCAGCTCATCTCTCTTTAACCCTGTTGATGACTTGTTAGCAGTGTTAATGAGTCACAGGAGTATCTTTCTAATAGAGAGACAGGAAGACAGACATGTAACTACAGTGAGCAAAGCCATGGCTTGGCTCTGGGCTGCTGACAGAGTTCAGGTATGTCATGAACTAGCCAAGAGACCTTGGAGAAGATAATTAAGCATTGTGAGCCTATGTGTGTGTATCAGAAAAGGGGTGTGTGTGTAATAGAATCTTCCTTATAGGATTATTTGAGACCTGCACAAGTAAATGTCAACATACGCTACTTAGCATTTTCTTACTGTTCAGAATCCTGATACTTCATCAATATGAGAAAGGATGTACATAGAATAATTAGTTATTCTAAACCAAAGTTACTACATTGGAAAACTACTGGTTTCTAACTTCAGAGCTTTATGTTTACAGCACAACCCAGTTTACCTTGGTTACGTTTACAACCAGCTTAGCCTGGAGTTCTGTCAGGAAGGACACTACTAAACCAGAGGTACAAACTGAGGTGGAGGATGGTCGCTCCTCATGTGACAATCTTCAGGGCAGAACACTGAGTCCACAGAATGAAGACATCAGTGCTGTGGAGGGATGTTGTACCAGGGTGGGGCACTTGGTCTTACCTGAGTGGAGACAGGGGCCTCCTGAGCACAGCTCAGCACCTAACACAGCACATCCCATGGATGCACACGACCTGCCCAGGGCCACAGCCAAAGCTTTATGGCAATGAACAGAGTGACAACCCAGCTCCTTTTAGGGACTGTAATTTTGGACTCTAATCCTCAAGGCCATCTGAGAAAAATCACTACAGATGTTTCTGAGGAGAGGGTAGTTCATTTATCACTAGACACTAAGCAAGTGCTTTTCAAGCCACCTGAAGAAAGAACTTGAGTATTTTTTTTTTTAAAGCTTCAATCTATTATTGTCTTAAACTTTGTAAAATCTAAAGAAAAAGGGTTCAGAGAGACAATTCAGTGGATAAGAGTTCTTGGCAAGCCTGACAACCTGATCCAGGTGGCAGAGGGAGAGCTCAGATTCCTGAAAGTCATGTTCTGACCCCCACAGGTGTTCACTGTGGCACACATATATATGTACATTCACACACACACATGTGTATGTGCACACACACAAAGCCATGTTCTGACCTTCACAGGTGTTCATTGTGGCACATACATGCATGTATACACACACACACACACACACACACACAAAAGTAAATTAAAAAAGACATTTCTAAATTTAAATTTTAAATAAAAAAAGACAGACAACAGCCTGATAAAGCAGTTTCTCAATGCTTAGACTCAACTTCTGTTTCATCTCTAAGAGACCGGGAACAGGCGGCTGGCAGTGTGGTGCGGGCCTTGGCTGACACTTGGAGAAGCCCTGCTTGGAAGCCTTTGGCATAACCCAGACTTTCAAAGAGCTGTACACTTGGGCCATATCCAAGTGGCCACCCTGGAGAAACATGTTTTCTAAATCAGTAGCCTCTATTGAAGAATCTGATTTAAAAATAGAAGCCCTATCAAGTTTTCCTACAGTGTTTTGAAATAATTCCGATGATAAAATAAGTCATATTTTGTTTTTAAAATTTACTTATATTTAGGTGCATTGTTTTGCCTGAATGTATGTCTGTGTGAGAGTGCCAGATCTCCTGGAACTGGAGTTATAGACAGTTGTGAGCTGCCATGTGGGTGCTGGGAACTGAATACAGGTCCTCTGGAATAACAGCCAGTGCTCTTAACCTCTGAGTCAAATTTTGATTTTTGTGATGCTCTAAGGAACATTTTCCACAGACCAAGTATCAGGAAGTTAGTCCCAGTTTTACTCAAATATTTCTTAATTTGTATTACTTGCTGTGTTAAATGTGCGCATGCCTCATGCTAGAGCAGCTGAATGAGACACATGAATCCATGTGGAGCGGAGAGTGGTGTGCAGGGGTAGTTTGTGCTACCTGAACTGGCCCGAACTGGGACTAGCTTTGAAGCATCCGCACGCTGTCCATTCATCTTGACCATATGCCTCACCTCCCGACAAACGGGGTTCTGACCACCAAGCAGGATTTCTCATTTAATTTCAACTGGTTTCTAGGCCAGTGTTTTGATCTTTGGAATAAGCCATACGTCTCAACTCTGTACCATCAGAGAGCTGATGGATGCTGATATAAAATTACAGCATGAATCTTATTCAAGTTTTATCTTGTTTTTGTTCTTTAACCCTAATTTCAACACGTATAAGCCCTCTTGTTTAGCTAACATTTCAAATAATCTCCACTATGCAGATAGATTATACACTATTAGTGAGCACAGGGCTAAGGAATAGCACACTGTGCAGGCTACAAGAATAACCTATAAATACTTGAAGATAAAATTTTCCTTAAAGGATCTTGGTTTGAGCACTTTTAAGGAACAACTTTGGCATATTTATCACTGAGGGTTAGTTCAGTGATCGATACAGTGAAACTTCCAGAAATGTAATTCTGAAAGACACAGAACGACTACCACTCCAAGCCACCCAGCAGCGACCCGGGCGATGTGTCACGAGGTCCACAGTACCAAACACCACGTCAGAATTCCGTCAGAAGAACAGACTTCACAGTGTGAGTCACGTCTGTTAAACATTCTTTATAAGCCTTTGCCATTGTTTCTGGAAAGCAATGTAAAACTGATATGGAATAGGAAGGCGAAGGTTTCGGAGAGCACATATCTCTTTTAAATCCTCAATTATGCTACAGCTCTCCCCTTACGCTGCCTCAGCTCTCTGGGTGCACGCCACCTTTCCATGATTTCATGAGTTCCCCTTTCACTTTTCTCATTAAAGGCTATCTTCACTTATCCTCAGGCAGGAAGATGAAGTTAGTTATAGTATACAGAGGTTAGACACTAATGAAATATCACTTACACGAGAAGCAGCAAGTAATTCTTACACATGTGGAACCTGCTGTGACAGGTTCACACTTACTAGCCGGGATGTCATGGTGCAGCAAGAAGGCATACTCACCACTGTGAATTCGTAAGTGCTCTTTTAGGTGGTGTTTGTATTTGAAAGCTTTTCCACATTCAGTGCACTTGAATTTACGATTACCCCCAGACTGTGTCACATGTCTCTGCAAGAAAGAATTGGTGTTTTATGTCTCATGTTCCAGGAAAGTTTGATGATTTATTTGTCTGTAATAGGCCTGAAATTGTAGCAGTCACAAACAGAATATTTAGCAAGTAGAGTAGTATATATTTTCTTAGGATTTGGGGATGGTCTTGTCTGCACCCTAGGTTACAGAAGAGGGCACGCTGTCTATAGCAATGTGTTAGCAGAACAAGGAAGGACCTGTTTGGGGTGCCGGCCAGATCCCAGTGGGATGGTATAGCTCTGATGTGGTTGATGCTTCCAAATGTATTTTAATCTGATGGTTCTTGAGAATGCTTTAAATTGTTTCATTTTAGTTTGGTTTTGTATCTATCAGTTGTGCACGCTCCCTGCTGGAGAACTCCGTCCTGCTCTTTCTTGTGTCCTTGCTACCTGGAATAGGGTCTGATGTACAGCGAAATGGAAATGTGGACTGAGTGCATACCTTTGGTCACAGAATGGTCTCCAAAGGCCTGAAAGACTAGCACTCCTAAATGGCTTCCAGACCTCTCAGCCACCCTTCCTCACTTTGGTCCCTATGTTACCACAGCTCCTTTTAGTTTATGCCCACCAGGAAAACCATCACGAAAGTGGCCACCACGGTCACTGCAGATTTTAAGGATTTGCTTTTATCCTGTTGCGTCAGCTCTGGGGTTTGCCTGTTCTTTGGCGAGGGCCTTCACTACCATGCCAGAAGGGAGGCAGCTGATGCAGGGTGGGTCAGCTTTCAAAGTCACGTGGACATTTCTTCCCCTAAGCCTTGTCTATGCTGTGGTCGCAGCAGCTAGTAAAGCAGAGAGCAGTCTATGGCTCTGTTCCAGGGTAAGGCACGTCAGCAAGGCCCAGGAGTAGGGGGTCACTTCCCCAGGAGCTCCTTCCAGGGTCAGCGCCTTCCTTTTCCTCCTGTTGCCTCCCACTGTCAACAGTTCCTCTCAGGACTTCACCATTAGGTTACTCCTGCTGCACACTTGGTCCTACCCCCCCGCCGCCCAATTTGGCACCACTCTCCTTCTTATTAGATTTTGTGAGTGATGTCAAAGTCCTGAGTAAAAAGGTTGACTCTGTTTCTTCTTTTTCTGTTGATTTTTCACAGTGGTTATCCATCATTAGCAAAGGCACTCACGTTCTGTGGGATACGTGACTTATCTGAGGCACCGACACAGATTTCTCACAGATCCAGCAGGTGCATGTTCGTGACTCTGTGACGTACGTGCCGTAGGTGCTGAAACCCTGACTGTGCCGCAGCATCCTGTTAAACCCGTACTTGATTTGTAAAGTTAGCATCAAATGGGCATTATTGGCTTGCTTGCTGGTAGCTGCCAGATACCAACCAGGACATTGTGAAAAAGAACAATTACTAAGGCTCCTTTGATTTTTAATCTTAACTACAAGGCTAACACTTTAAATGTAATTTATAGTTAAAACATTCAGTTTAAAATTCTAAAAAATGGGCACAGTGCTGTAGAATTAGAATAAGCCATCAAAATTGAGTCTTCGGGGTAAAAATGTTCGAACTCAAGGCTTTAGGGGGGCAGCTTCCCTCCCACGGCAGGCAAACCACAGGAGCTTATACTTACTGTAGTCAGCGCCTCCAAGAAAGTTAAAAAATTAAAACTTTCTCTGTTTGGTTAGCGCTGCAGTCAAGTGCATTAAAAACCAGCGTTTATTCTCCTACACAGAACGTGCTGATAGAATACACCCAGACTTGGAGGGATACTTGTTATGGCTTATGCAAAACAATGAAGTTAGGATGGCAAGACTCTTCCCTTGCAAGAAACTCTCCAGCTACCCCTCACGTCTAGAAGACGGCAGACAAGGCAGTGTCCTCATGGTCTGCAAGTGCCCAGGGTGCCCGCCTTTCCCAAAGCTCCCGTGCGTGGGAGGGCAGCGGCCTCCCGCTTCTTTCACTTACTTGCTCTCTTCCTGACTTGTGTGATGTCATGTGACGCTCGAGCTGGGTTCTGTACGCGAAGGTATAGCTGCACAGGGAGCAGCTGAAGTTGTCTTCATTCTTTTCATGGCGGTACTTAATGTGTTCTTTCAGGGAGGTAAAGCGCTTGTAGCCTCTGTCACAATATGGGCAGGTGAGCAGCTGGGAAAACGCATCTGGTGCTCCTGGGAAGGGAAGACACACCTAAGCTTGAAGTGTCCAGGGAACACGACCAGTTACTACCGAGTCCCTGGGCTCATGCGCTGCAGAACTGCTTGTTTACGTTTGCCCAAACAACGCAGGGAGGGGCAGTCACCTCTATTTATGAAAGAGAAAATGTGACAACAGACACAGGCTAAGCAGCTTAAAAGTTACACAGCAAGCAAAGGATTAACCCAGCACTCGACCACAGCTTTCAAACCCCTGTTTCTGGACCATAGTTCTTCCCTTTTGTGTGGTTAACTGGAGAAACACAAGCAAAATCGGAACTGAGTTACTCTGTATGGGGCCACGGCGTACAGTCCGTTCATGACAATCCTACCCTGCTTAGCACTGATTCTTTTTCTCCAAGCTAACACTCTCAGTTATTGCCACAAGTAACTAGTGCAGTTTCCAAGAAGACCTGTAGTTAGGGGTGGCCACATGACTGGGTTCAGACTTAAAGGTGGAGCCAGGGGAAAAGTAGTGGGAACACCATGACTGAGAACCCTAAGTTGGAATACCTTGCCAATTAATACTACTCTGAGTAGTTTTCCATATTTTGTTTATTTTTCAAAGAAATTAGTTTATAAGTGGTATCTTACTGTGACTATATTCTGTACTTTCTTTAGTTAGAAATTCTTCATAGTAAAAAGGCAACCTAAGATACTTTGATAATCTTCAATTTTTTTTATCATAAGCCCATATTGCTTTACTGGACTTCAAGTCCATATAAATTAAATGAGAGATAGAAAACCCGAACTCTGAAGACTAGGCAAGTGTTCTGAAGTACCCACCAGATGTGTGAGTAAAATCAAATCAGCAGAGCCCCAGGGCCCATGACAGCATCTTTATTTCTGGCTGGAAGGCCACTCGATCCGGAGAGTTTTGTTCTAACACAGACTCTCTTCTTTGCGGAGAAACCACGTTACATTTGCACAGGACAATGGAAGACCAGCATCTTGGACCTTTCCCTTGCCGGAATGCCCAGGGCGCCTTACTCACTGGCAGCAACATCAAGAGGCACAGTCTGCTGTTCTGTGGCCGCAGCCATGGCAATGGCCTGGGGTTCCTTTAACCAAACTGCTCTCACCCCAGTGCCAGAGAGTTATGAACTCCCATTGCTTGCGATGTGCTTATCTTCATGATTAGTCCTTCTAATAAGTAAGAAACTGTTAATGAGTTGGGAAAACAAGTCGCTCATGATATCTGAATAGCAAGCTACTTTCACAAATCAGTACGTTGGGTTCTCTTAAACATGAGATACGAGTTTATTTTTTTTAGGTCAGTAGCAAAAAAAAAAAAAAACACAGTAAAAAGTATAAATGTGAATGTGTTTTAAGAGTCATAAAATGAGGGAGCTGGGGTGGGTTAATCAAAACTGTGGATGTATGAAACAGCCTTCTGGAACCCTGCTGCTTTATAAGCGAGTTAATAAAAATATAATTTAAAAAGGAGTCTGAATGGAGGTAGCCTGCATAGTGGACAATACTTCCTCAGAAGACATGGATGTTAAATGAACCACAGTGCTAGGTTTTGATGCATTACTGGTCAGGAAGGCCTCAAGAGCCCCCCCACCCCCAAAACACACACACACACACACACACACACACACACACACACACACACACACCACCCCAAACCCCACAGACTATTGCCATCACTCTCGGTTGTCTGAGATGGGAAAACTCTACTCCTGAAAACACCATACACTTTGGTTTCAGGACATAGAGAAACCAATCTCAAACTAACTAGAAAACTTCCTGCTGGCTAGCTTTCATAGTGCTGGAAGGTGCTCTGTAGGTCACTAGGGAGGGAAAGCTGTCAATCAACTTACCCCCTGGTAGGACCTACATGTTACAGTACGGACCTGACAGGAAAGCGTGCCTACTGGAGGAATAGTGGCATGGTGCTTCGGGGACAACCAATAGCTTTTGGAGGTGTGCTCCACAGGAGGAAATTCATGTCTACTACTGCTAATCTGGTCAAAAACCGATGGCTGGGGAGGTCATGGGCGCTAGGTGAAACCTACTACCACTGTCTGGCTAAATGGTCACGTTATCAAGCTGCCTTCCAATATGTCCGCTTAAACGTGTAAATTAGTACTGCCTCTACCTCCATTAGAGAAACTGCTTTCTGTGGAGGGCAGCAGTTACTGCAGAGACTCATGCTGGTCAGAGCGCTGGGAATCACTGACTGCTTTACGCTCAGCCCAACAGCACACTAATATTGATCTTCCCAAAGTTCAGGGGCAGCATGCAAAAGGAGGCTGAGGAATGTACAAGGTGGAGGGTAGGAAGGAGTGCTGGGAAATGCTGTCTTCTGGCATGACACGGGCATTAGTCTCATGAAACCACAGTGGCTGTGCTCATTTCTATACACACTCTAGGATTCAAATATCTCACTAATCTGGAGTAGCTGGCTCTCCTCTCTACCATGTCTACTGTACTGACTGGCGACAGCAAGCTTCATAAGGTGAACATACTGGCTCAATTTATGGAACAAACCTGTATACTTGTGGTTTTCACTCATCAAGGCTTTAAAAAAATTGTTTGGTATAACTTTTTTCTGTCTCTCTTTCATTTCTATTATAACCTCCTGCACCTCTGACTGAAATGCAAACACATTAGAAGCAAATAGCCAGGCACTGAATATAGAAATGACTGAGTTCTCCAGTATACAACGGTGACTACGAGTTCTCTAAGTGCCTAACAGCACAACACACTAATGATTCAACTGAGTCACAGAGACCTTTGAGTACATATCTACACCTTTCAAACACACCTGCTTGGCATACTGGAAGAACAGTCTTCAAAATGTCCTAAGCTTACTTCCTTTAACACAGATTTCACTACAGGAAATCCTGTCCATTCTAGATTGAACCACCTGTTTCTTTTCTTCACCTGCTCCCCAGACAGGATCTCACTATAAAGCACAGGCTGGCTTTGAACTCTTGATCATTATAGCTCAGCTTTCCTAGTGTTGCAACTATGTGTGTACACTTCCACACTTGGTGCTTGTCCTGATCTTTTCTAATAGTTGATGCCTGATTTAACAAAGACACAGTCGGCTCTTGACTCAACAAAAGATACAAGTCTTTCTGCTTGACTATAGCATCTATTTTTTCTATTCTTTCTTTTATTCTCTTTGTTGATTTTAGCTAAGATCTCATGTGGCTCAGATTGGCCTCCAACTTCCCATGTAGTTAAGGATGGCCCTAAATTTCTGATCTCCGGCCTCCATCTCCCAAGCGCTGGGATTACAGGTTGAGCCACTACACTCGGCTTATTTTATGCTAAGGACTGAACTCAGGGCTTGGTGCACGCTCGGCAAACACTCTACCAACTGAGTTACATCTCTGCTCCCTATTTCCTTTTCTTTCATACCATCTTTTATCAATTTCCTCCAAAAAGCTCAAAGTTGATTGTTTGAATATTTAGCACAATCTATAATTCAACTGAGAACCCTGAAAAATTAAAGGTAAATTTAGGAAATGAACATTCCACGAATCCTTGAAAGTTTCAAGTACCTTCCTAGTCTTGGTACAAATATGACGTAAAATTTCTGACAGGGACAGTTACGTGTGATTTGCATTTGGCTGTTGTTCTTGGAAGGTGAGATTGGCAGCCTACTTCCGCTTGGGATTTCTGAGCATATGTTTATTGTATTTTCACCTTCCTTTACTCATTGGAAATTCATATTGGAGTAGCTAAAGCAGATCCAGGAAAACTACTGTCCTAAGCTTGTATCTTTCAACCAGACTGCCATCTTTTACTTGCTAAAAGAATAGTAACAAATACAAATAATCAAAGGACAGAATGGGTCAAATTCCTCCTCGCTTCTGCCAGCAGCTGACATCTCGGTGGAAACCGATGCAGGCCGTGGAGAAGCGCCTGGCACGCCGCTGCGCCTGCGAGGAGCCGGCAGCTCAGAGCCGCACTGACTCTCTTCATGAGCATCCACCGAGTTTTGGTTCTTGTGTTTCCTTTGGTAGAAATGTGCTCCCATAATAGAGCAACAGAAACAACACCGCTTTAACTTGAGAGGGAAAACCAAGTACTCAGCTGAACTCACCGTTTTCGTCATGCCCACTGGCTTCCGGTGTGCCCTGTCGCTGGTCCTCCTCTGGCGCCTCAGGGTAAATGATGGCCGTGTCTTGTTGTTGCAGGAACTCTTCAACATTAGGATCATGGTTTTGCTCATTTTCTGCATCTGAGTCACACTCATCATCTTTTACTGAAAGAAACATACTCTTTATAACCAAGCTATTTCACCGCCAATTCGTTTTAAAGTTTTTCTAAGCACGGAATTATTTATCTTGATAGAACATATGATCCTTCTTGAAACTGTACAGCACATATCTTAAAAGCTAGAAAATGTATTCTACTTATTTTTGCAACCTATTATTTGCTGTATTGGGTTCAAGTATTAGGAATGCATGACATTCTCAGAGCTCCTTTAAGCTTTAGAGACATACTTTATTCCACTTTACTAACAGCACAGCTCAGAGACAGTGAGAGACTTGAAAGAACTGTTTCTCACTGAATGATAAACCAAGGAAATCTATCTTAGTTGTCAAAGACCGCCCCTTAGCTGCCTATCATCATGACATTTAAAGTCACCCTTTGAGTCATTCCCCACCACACTATCCCTTTCAGTTTAGCTGTGTGATTTCCTAGAAAGTGGACTTGGTAACCATCCGTAGTTAAACTTCTAATTTGAGTCAAAAGGTATCAGATCAGTAAAACTGTTTTTCAAAACAAGGCTATTTCTTCTTGGTTTCTCCATCAATAAGCTTTTAGTTTAGCCATGGCATTACGGCAGAAGTTTTTTTCCTGAGTTCAAAGGTTTAAGAGAATCAGAGTATGCTCCCTTTGGGATGGTGACCCAGAATGCCTGGCTTCTCTAAGGCAGCACTGCTGCTCCAGGGCCCCTGTTTCCCCCACTGGCTCTAGAGGACACCGTCTACTCCATGCTATGACAGAGGGTTCCACAGGGGTTCAGTCTCTATAGCTAGACTTCTTTACAGACTTCAGTAGAGCTGTAAAGTTCCCCTTCCTAGTAGACTGAGATGGCCCTGCTAACTCAGATGCTGACATCCTTTTGTTAGAAGGGTGCTAACGTAGCCTTGCTAAATCTGCAGAGCAGAGCTGGCCTTCTCTGGGTGGATCCTGTCTAAGACTGGAGAACCACCGACACAGCAACAGCTGTCACTAACTTTTCAGCTTTTTAATAAATGGACAAGCAATCATTTAGCATTTCTTGCACACTGGGAACCGTATCATTTAGTCGTGCTGGTCAACACCACATCCCTTGGCCTCTCCTGTACTGGGAACTTTATGATTTCACTCATGTGGGTCACCATCAGACTGATCACTGATCTAGACATACGTGAGGATTCTTTGCAGAGGCAAGCCTGATGCTTTTGGTTCCAGTTCCTCAATGTCATCTCTGCCTTCTCGGAATCTGACTGTTCTTCTTGTACTTTGTTTTTCACAGGATCCTTTGGTCTCACTTTCTCATATGGAAAGGGAGAAAAGGTGGGCGTGTCCCTTCTCTGTCTACTACTTTAACGAGGCATACTCTCCAGGGGCCAAAGGAGAAAGGTACAAAATTAATCAAAGAGGGTCTCCCAAATTCTCTGTTCACATGGGTTTCTACGAGGTGTGAAGCATGTGGCCTGAAGTGGTGCGGTCTGATCTGGAAGCTGAAACCAATATGCAATAAGACAGTTGGAGGAAGTGCGGACACAAATTTTCTTGTGATGTCCTCATTAACGGCACCCGTCACCCAGGAGGCTGCTAGAGGGAACAAAGAGCATCTTAACCATCATTCTTAGGCCGCTGTCAGCTGGGGCTTCGCACAGCTAAGGCGGCAGTGGCACGAGTGCCAACTCGTCACGTCCAGACACACTCATGGGGGGCTTCAGAGCCTGTTACCTTACAGACTGTATGCATTTACATTTCACAAGACAGTTACTCCTGTTTTCTCAAATAACTGTGACGTTTCAATTTATAATTCTTCATTTTATAAAATGGTACTACTTTTCATATCCTAGTAACAACACTACATATATATTACACACACACACACACACACACACACACACACACACAGAGCTGCCGGAAATCTGAGTTTTCGATAGCATCTACTTTTCAGGATCATATAGCCCATATGTACGATCCTACAGTACCCTAAGTGTCTGTATTCACTCACCTGGAGACAGAGGCCTGCTTAACTTATAAAAGGTAGATAGGCCGTTTACGTGATCTTCGTCTTGGCTTCATTACCAACTAATCTATCCAAGATGCATTTCTTATAGAGTTTTAACTTACAATTTATCTTTCATACATTTCCTATGGAAGAACTTTATAAACCCCTTAAAATGTGCACAGAAACAGTTGTTTGAGCTGAGAAACTGGAGCATACTCTGTTCCTCTCGTAGGCAGTCCTCGGCAGACTGCTGTGGCAGCCATGACTGACTTTGTTAAGTTAGGCTAGTAGGTAGAAATTTCCTAGAAATTGGGTGAAATAATTTTGGTATTCACCAAAGTATAGTGTATGTAGAAAGACGAGAGGGTTATTGGAATGTACAGGCAAGATTCTGAAATTAATCATGTTTTAATTTTACCAACCAAAAAGATATATCTAAGTCAAAGGAAAGAAAACAGGCTCAAAGGGGCACTGTAAGCCTGCTAAGGAGAGGGAATTAGTCCAATCTTCCTGTTATTAAGAAAATGAGTCAATGATTCTAAGCTCAGAAGCAAATTCAGTTCTAAGTTTGTGATAAAATATTAAGAATGATTTGTTGGCAAATAAATGTGTCTCATGGTGGTATACACCCCTGAAGCTATACAAGAATTAACACAGTTAAAACAACAACAAACCCAACTTAATCTTCTTTGAGAATAAGGTTATCTAGTGTTGAACAGAACTAGAAACACAGTATAGCACACTTTTTGCTTTAACATAACATTACCAGGTGGGATGGTGCATGACTGTAATTCTAGCCCTCAGGAGGCTGAGGCAGGAGGATTATCATGAATTCTAGGCCAGCGGGGGCACCCAAGTCAGATCCTGTTTCAACCCTCCAAAAAATGAAAACAGAAGAAGGAAAAGAGGAAAAAGCAGGGATTGAGGAAGGGAGGTGGGAGAGGGAGGAGAAAAGGAGAAGAAAGGCAAGGAAGTGTCAAGTCTGAGAGCTGGGACCCTGGTCCTCCCAGCGCTCAGCAGGGTCTGTCAGGAGGGCCCGAGCTTGAACCCGGCCAGTGCTATGTAGCAGGACACTCTCAAAGAACCAAAAAAGTAACATTAAACTATAACATAAAGTAACTAAAAATATCAGTTTTTCTATGCTTATCTACAATAACATTTTCCTTGTTTTTTCCTTAGGCAAGACAGAACTCAGCTCTGTTGTCAAGGTGCAGAATTACGGACTATCAGCACAGATTAAAGAGACCAGAGATTTAACACAAAAACTAAAAGGTTTCTTTAGCCCTCAGTTGACATTTTAAACATCTATAAGCATGTTTAGTATATCTGTGTTGTGATCGACCCTAAACTAGTGATAATTAAAATGATAAGTCTACTTTTAAGTGTTAACATTCATGCATACATGCATTTGTTCACACATAACCCCAAATATAACCTGTCGAGTCTATAAAATGTTACTTGTATGTTTGCAGGGCTGACCATTTGGCACTGGACAACCATTGCATATTTCCTTATAGAGAAATATGATGATTGATCAAAAATACTTTTAAACAGAAAACACACTTTATGTCATCACAAAACTCTCGGGTATACAGAAGTCAAGTATGCCAGAAACTATTTTTGATATAAAATACAGAATCTAAAATGCTCATTAGTAAGTTTGAATTTGCATACTGTAAACTCCGGAGGAGAGCTAACTCAGGATCGCTGTAGGATTCCATCCGTGGTAAGGTGCTTGTGGTACTGTGCCTGGCAAGAGGGAAATGCTCTTATGTGAGCTATTTTTGATAAAGCAGCACTTACGAGATGAACATCCTAATTCTACAGTTAACACTCCTCTCAACAGAAACACTAGGGTGAAGATGGAGACAGCGCTCCCAAATTCTCATGAGAAAGCGTCCCTGCCAGCGTAGGTGACTTGCTATTAGCTGTCTCTGTCAATCCAGGCTGCTTGCACTGAACTGCACTGGGTTCATGAATTTACCACACTTGATTTCAGGCTGCCATGAGCAATCCTGTCTTTTATCCAGCTATTTTAAGGGTTAGGAAGTGACATGATGAAGAGGTCAATCATGAAGCAGAGTTCCTATAACTATGTACACAGATGTTCTAGTGATGGGCAAATTCCTCAGCATCCAGTGATAATTCAGTTTCCCGTAGGTGAGACAGAACTCACACTGATTGTCAGTGTGTAGAATAACAGAACTACCAGACAAAGAGAGCAGATTCTAAAAGATTTACTCCCTGGTGTTGAGGTTTTTCCTACGCAGAAATCTTTACCTTCCAGTTTTGAAGCCTTGTGAACGGTTACTACATAAACACCAATGGGATACTCAGAGGAGCAGAGGGTGTTCGGGGTGAGGCTTGGCCAACGGTTCTCTTAAGGCATGAACAGCTGAAGGAAGTCAGCTGTAGAATGCGTGACAGTGCACTCCACGCAGTGCTTCCGTCTGCAGCTAGTCCCTGGAAGATCAGGATGTAACAAAGGCAAAGGCAAAGTTTCTTTTTGCTCCTATGTATCCCTGGCTGGCCATGAACTGTCTATGCAGATCTAGAACTGAGACTAAAGAAGCAGGTTATAACTTTTAGAGCATATCTTTCTGTAAGTCTCCAACACTCCATTACCATTCTTCCTCTAGGGCGACATTCACTGGAATTTATTAAAAGTTACTTGCTCCTGAGTTTCCCTTATGTTCCTGGGAGCCCCTGCAGAAGGATCTCCCGTTAGGGAGAGGGGCCTGGCATTTTAGCAGCTGCTCTGGCTAATACTCTGCCTTCTATACATGGTTCTTTTGAAGGAGGAAATCTACATGGTAGAACTTCAACTTGAAAGAATTTATTTTTAAGTGAATAACAAACTGTGAGATAGAAACATTATGAGCTCAGAGCTACGGATGTGTTGTTTGACAGTATTCTGTCTGGAGGAGGGGATGGCCCTGTAACTGGTGATAAAGTATTTATAAGTCAAAGTTAACACTAAAGGGAACAAACAGCTTTCTCTGTGTTCACCAGTATTACTGTTTTACTAAAATCAGATATTAAATATTTCATATGACACTGTTGTTTTACTAAGTGTCAAGTTTAATTATATAATCTGTAGGATAGCATGGCAAATATTTGATAACAAGCATACACGAATGCATTATTCATGCAAGTTACACATGGCCAAGGTAAGGGACAAAAGAAAATAGGCAGTTGCCACAACTCATCATATACCTCATTATTAATTAATTATTTGGAATTCAAAGATTTACTTTCTGTTTGAGGGACATGATAGTTTAAGTAGTGGTAATGCTTATGGATAACACCAAATGTTCTGATCGCTTTCAGGCTGGAAATCATTTATAAGATGCCATGAATTGCCCTGAAGATGTATCAAAGTAAGCAAACCTTTAACACATTTTAAGGTATAGAAAAAGAAGAACCATAATTGAAATAACATGTTAGGAAAATCTAACCCAAGGCTGAGTTTATATTTCATATATATATATATATATATATATATATATATATATGTATATATATATACACACACACACACAATCTATATAACTATATATAGATATAAAACTATATATATATGTATATACACACACACACATATATATATGTATGTATATATATAGTTATATATGTTAATTTTGCAGAAAGTACACCTTGATGTTTGGAGTTTGTTGGTTTGGTTTACACCCTAATGTTCCTGCCTAGCTTACGGCCATGGAAGAACGTGTGATGCCAGCACATGGAAGAGATGATTGAAGGTTCCCACTTACTCTTTGGCTTCTTAACTTTGGTCTGAATACATTACAGTGGGGTAAGCCTTTGGTTTCAGGAATATGTACTTTCATCACCTAGAAGCTAGTTTCCTTGTTTACTGTAATTGGATTTCATTTTGGTCACTGCAATTACAGAGTTTATAAGGCAAAAAGGCTGGTTCTTGTTGGCTGTGATATGCTCACTCACCTTACCAACACTCGTGATTGCCATCTAGTTTACAGGTAACCCAGGACACTGCTTACTTTCTGTCTTGTGGGTAACTCAAAGCACATCAGCAAGTAACAACTCAGTGCAAGGCAGTCATGATTTCTGAACTGTTGTGACTTTGACGAAAACATCATATTCGTTCAAAGTGTCATCGGAACACTTTCATTAATCATCAGTAGATTATGCTCGTCATATGTATTGAACGGAAAAATCTGTATTTTTGTTTTTGAGGCAGGGTTTCTCTGTTGTAACTCACTCTATAGACCAGGCTGCCCTTAAACTCACAGAGATCTGCTTGCCTCTGCCTCCCCAATGCTGGGATTAAAGGCACGCACCACCACCGCCCGTGAAATCTGTATTATATAAACCTGTAATTTTATATTTAAATAACATTAACATTCAGGTTTTTCTGTAATGCCCCATATGCTAACGTTCTTAACCATTTAAGGAGGACATGATAAGAGATAAGGAAATAGACTAAATTCAAGATTCACAAATGCAAAGTGTCACAGAAGACCTCCATCAAAGGCAAGTACTGAGTCTACCTATGCATCCCCACCCGCACCCCGGCTTCAGGCCCCAGGACTCCTTGCCCTTCCTTTTCTGACCAAAGTAAAGAACGAGGGATTAAAGATCCACATTCACAAATATTTTAACCTCTGAAATACAAGGAAACAGTTCAGATTATATTTTATGTTGAATTTTCCTTTTAAAAATGGGTAGTGTGCTTTTGAAAACACAGTTTTATAAAGAAATTGGGCAGCTTGCTCTATCATGAAGATATCTTGAACAACAATCAGGCCAGTTTCGAATCTAATTCTGGAAATACACTTGTTTAGGGATACAGGTTAAGCATGCTTTCCTCACTGTTCTGGGACCAGAAGTGACTGCAATGTCAGATTTTTCAATACTGATGTAAACACATGAGATAGCTTTTGGGACAGAACCAAATCTAAATAGTAAATATTTGTATCCACCATACACACAGCCCTAAGACATGGTCAGAGGACGCACATTTGCGCTGTGACCAGTTAGGAGGTCAGGCATGATATTTTTGTTAGTATCCTGTCATCACCGGAAAGTTTCCGATTTAGATTGCTCACATGAGGAATGCAGCACATTAGGATGCTGGGGGCCTTAGGACAGCTTTACTTACAGGCTGGGGCGGTGCTCATAGGTGGTAGCGCCCCCCCATCAACCGGATGCAGCTACTTGGGAGTAGAAGTCAATGCAGATTGGCTGACTGTAACACCCTGCCCTTCAAAATGGAGGTGACTGCCAGCAGGACTGAAACAAGCCTCCTGTGCCCCGAACAAGCACACAAAGTACTGCAGTCTCCCTGTTCACTTCGTTCATGATCTATCAACTGACGAACTATAATAGAGATGGAGGTTTGCTATTCTCGCTACATTCACAGTGAGCTAATGGTAATGTTTAATATGGCATAGATCCAGAATAAAGATATTATAAATAAATGCTTATACTGGAGCAGGAAGAAATGCTGATTTCTATATTCAGGTACATTTCAATTATCACAATTTAGGAATGTGCACTAACAAAAGACAGAGTTAAAGATGAACCGCTTTTTAATTGGAGCAGAGTACATATCCTAATTATAATCAGAACACTCACAAAGTTCCATGAAAAAGCATTTAATGCCCTTTGTGCCCCAATCAAACTTCGCTGAAGATGTCAGCAAAAATCCTGATTTTGATTTCTCTCAAGTTTGACTGTTGAGAAATTGACACTGATCGCACACCTGAGCACCCGACAGGACATTCGCTCTCAGCTGGTGGATTACCCAGCAAGCTGAGATCTCAGCAGCACCATCCTTCTCTGAGCTTGTCCTCTCCTTCCCACACTCATTTTGCTTCTTTTGAGGAACGGTCTTACACTGTAACCTAGGCTGACCTCGGAACTTCTGCTTCAGCCTTGGGAGTGTTGGGATTACATTGTAAGTGTGGCTCACCATGCATGGTGACTTTCTTTATTTAGTAACCTTGACATTAATACTTGAGGATCATCATTATATGAAAAGCAGTTAAAATATTCACACTTTAAAAACAAGTATGGAAACTGTCAAGTAGAAAGTTATGATAAAGAACACATAGTTCATGGTTCCCACTGGCGAAATGACAGCTAGGATTTACAGAATTATAGACCGGTACCACATCTGCTACACGTCTGCCAACCTCCAGGCCCCGCCCTTCCTTCATTCCTTCTTTTGCTTGTCTCGATTTCGTTTTCTTTTTAACACATCCACACTACTTGCTGACATAATATGGACACTGATATTAAAGGTAAAATTAGCTTTGGAAATTACTGATTTCTATTTATAGCTATGATATCTAATTAAAAATCTATCTGTGATTCAATTAAGTAATTCTTCATTTATTCTTCATTGCTGCTTGGTGTTAAGAATCTAGGCTCTTTAGATGACCATTCCAAATACTTCAGGATGATCAGAGTTTTATTATTCATGATTTTATTCTTGGCACTTTATTTTTTAATTGTGTTTTTAGTAAGTAGAGTTCTTGTGTTGGGTGTGAGTGCACACTTGTGCACGTGTGGGTCGAGGCCGGAGGCTTACGCTGGTGCCTTCCTCCACACCCCTTCCTTTTATTTTTTTTTTTTTTAGACAAAACCAGTTTTTGAGACAGGGTTTCACCAAAGCTGAGCCCTCATTCCGCTACACTGGCAGATGGCATCGTCTCTGCTCTGCTGCCCAGTGGGGACCACAGGTGCACACTGCCACACCTAGCTCTTTTACAGTTTCAAACATGGGTTCGGGGCGTCCACACTCAGGACCTCAGGTGTGTGGGCAAGCTCTAAGCCCTCTCCTAGCCTGGCAACAGGTGCCCTTGTGGCATTTTTATACACACTTATTCTGGTTGTTTCCCCTCAGCTCCCCTTCCTCTCCCTACCCGCCCCTTTCTCCAGTCTCTGTTCTCACCCATGCATTTCCCTTTCCACGTCATTTCTCGTTGTTCTATTCCCCCAGCCCACCCCCATGCGCCTCCTTCAAGTTCCTTCTTCCTCCCCTCCATGGTCCCGTCCTAGTTTCTTGACCTCTGCTCAAGCTCACTCCCACAAAAACATACATACACAAAAATGAGGATCTGGGGTGGCATATGAGAGAGAACCCGTGGACTTTCTGAATGGGCTTACCTAACTTAGGACAGTGTTTTCTACCCGTTTCCCTGCAAACTCCATTTTCTTTATGGACGCATACACACACACACCACATTTTCATCTTCCATTTAATCTGCTGACAGACATCCCTTCGCTATGTGAACAGAGTGGAATGAGCACGGATGTGCAGGACCGCTGCAGTAGGGTGCAGCACGTGTCAGGAGTGTGTGCAGGAGTATCCAGGCCACGTGTCCAGGAGTGGTGCAGCTGCGTCCTGTGGTAGTTCTGTCTTTGGTACTAGAATCCTCCACGGTGATTTCCACAGCAGCAGTGCTGTTTACTCTCCCACCAATGTGAGAGGGCTCTTCTTCACCTACGCTCTTGACAGCGTGCCTGCACTTTTCCCGTGATGATAGCTACTCTGACTGCAGAGAGTTGGAATCCCAAAGCAGTTTGAATTTGTATTTCCCTGATGACTAAGGGTGGCAAATGCTTTTACAATCATGCGTTGGCCATTAGTTTGTGTTTCTCCTTCTGAGAACTGTCCATTCAATTCACTAGCACATTTTCTGTGTGCGCGAGTTTAATTTCTGTAGTTCTTTATATATCCTAGATATTAATCCCTTCTCAAAATTATAAATGGCAAAGATTTTCCTCCTCTGCTGACAGTTTCCTTTGCTTTAAACTCCAGAAGTCTCTACTCTTTCCCTCATTTGGGGGTGGATAATGGCTGAAGAACTAAAAACAGTTGATTAATATATATAGAAAACAGTGCAGTGCTGGCTTATGGTGTGAGCACACTGTTCACTGAGGAGGACTCCCAGCAATATGCCCTTCCTGCTTTGTCCAGGCCCAGCACAAGGGTAGAACCACAGAGTCGGTGATGGGAAGCTTGTGTTACAGTCTGCTTTCTGGGCAGGACAACATGAGAACTCCCCTCTGGGTCTCACTTCTCGTTCTGGGAGTACAAGGTGGAATAAAGCAATAAAACCTATTTGTACTTAGAATTTTTTCCTAGAAGACAACAATGTCCATACATTATGATTGGTTAACCTAAATGCAAGTTCATAAAGCAACCTGCGAGCTGGAGGTATGGCTCACAGGCAGAGCACGTGCCTGACAAACGTGAGAAAAGAGGGAGAGGAGGAGAACAAGCAGAACTAAGGGGATGTTCCTGAGGCTTTTTGTCCAAACTCCAAAGCGAGTATAGAAACAAGAGAAGCTTCTTAGATTAAGACTTCTCAAGTAATGGCAAAATATAGCTGGATAAGTTAGTTATATATTACTTCTCTGTGATACTTACAGTAATCAGATGAATCACTAAGAAATTCTGGAAAGTGAAAAAAGCCAATCCAAAAGTTGAGAGTGCGTGAGTTTATTTATATGTCATTCCGGAAATGGTGACAAAAGGGAACCAGCGATTGGCAGGGATGAGTGACGGTGTGGGAGACGTGGGGACTGGTGGATAGAGGGACTTGGGAGCCTTAAGTGGTCCGGGTGAACAGCTGCGCTCCCCTGACTAGGAGAGCTGTGTGTCTTGCCTGTGGATATAAGCGTCAGTATTTGGTTGTGATTTCAATTGCAATTTTGCAGGATGAGGGGAACCAGGTAAAGGGCACACAGAGTCTCTCTGAATTTTAACGAATCAGTAACTTTGCAAACTTTCTACAAATATGTAATTAAATCAAAATGAAAGTTCAATTAAAATAGGCCAAATAAAAACATCAAGAATTTAGAGCCAAAAAGACAATTCTTATTATTTTAGCCATGAGGTAATTCCTGGTAAGGAAAACAAAGATGGCAAACAGTTCATTTTAATGAGAACTCTGGAAGGGTGCTTGCGATTGGAGAACAGAACCCGTCACAGTCAGGACTGGCTGTTCAGCCTATGGGCCGAACTCTAAAATGTGCATTCTGAAATTCATACTCATCTGTCTGCAATCATTTCAGATGGCTCATGGAAACTTTTACACCCATCTCTAAGGGGCAGTGAAGCTGCGTCAGCTTTTCCATGCGTGGTCCCAACAACGCTGACCTGTGGAGGGAAACCTGTGGAGAAAGCCAATGCCAGCAAATCCCCGAATTCAAACTTAAAAGTGTTGAAACTTTCATCGGGATACTCTATTCCACTTGTGTACTTTCCCGGGCTGTTTTTTCTTTTCGCACTTTGAATCTTCCAGCTCTTCTACACCAGTATCTGTGGCACAGGCTGAACATGCCGGTTCCAAGATGCAAGTTTGTTTTGGACATTAGGGCATTTGGGACTTTGTGGTTTGATTAGGTATGCTCAGCTCCCTGCTATGCCAGTTACCTCCAGAGCTGAAGAAGTGACAGATGTGAAACAGTGGATGGAACAATCAATCTGTGTAACCCTCAGGAGCCTCAGCAACTGTGGTTCACGATATGCACCAAGACCTGCTAACTGGGACGAAGATGAAATGTGAATCACGGTTCAGCCGAGATAAAGAGAGCACACACTATCCATGTTTCCTATCTGAAGAAGCCAACGGGAGCTGGGAGAATGACAGAGCTGGCACCGACAGATGCCAGGGGGTCCTTCCATTCTTCTGACCCACCCTCACCCCTCAACAGCCGTGTACCCTTTAGCCTGGCTGGGACAGGCCAGTTTAATCATATGGACCAGAAAGGGGCTCAAAGAAGAGAAAGACAACAGTTTATCCTTCAGGTTCCTTTGCCTCAGCCCTGAGGGGTTTCAAGGTCATCAACCACCGACTGACTCAACAGCCTGCCTGGCTCTCCTCACCGTACTGTAAACTAGCTGCAGGCACATAGCCAGCCAAGTAGAGTAAAGTCCTGGATCTTTGATGACTGACAAAGGGAGTTTCCAGGAAGTCACAGATTTTGGAGAGCGCATGACAAAGGGGATGCTCAGGAAAATGATCTCATTAGAAGGTTAGTCAGCTCTTGGATTTATACCCAAACAGTTCATGTACGAATCTAACCACAGACATGACATACAGACACAGGCTGTGTCACTACTCACAGCCCAGCCTGGCCATGGGGCAGTATGCACAGGCTAGACACCAGCAGCGCTGTGGCTGACTAGGAAACCAGCACCTCCAGGAAACAGTGTGCTGCTTACAGCCTAAATACAACTGAGCACATCGCCTTCCAAACCCCAAATCTCAAAATAAATATATAAATAAGACCAAGAGTCTCATACTACTCAAAAAGCTCAGGATTCAGTCCAAAATGGTCTGGCATATGATAAAGCAGCAAAGTTTCAGCCTTCAAGGGACAAAATAACACAAATGCAGCACAAAAGGCAGACGCTGGGATTATCAGGTAAGTGTTCTAAGGCGCGGAGCGTGACAGTGCTGTGTGGGACATGGGCAGACGCTTCACTCGGCAAGGCCGGCAGCATCCTCTCGGCTCTGCGGCACAACTTAGTTGGAACCTTGATCATGTCTCTTCTAAGAACATCACCTTGGTGCACTATACTGACGATATGCTGACTGGGCCGAGTCAGCAGGAGGGGCGCCCACTGTGGACTCGTGGTAACACCTATGCACGTCAGGGGATGGGAAGTGAATCCAACCGAAACTCATGGGCCTTCTACCTCAGTGAAATTTCTTGGAGCCCAGTAGTGTGGGGTATGCAGAGATACTGCTTCTAAGGTGAAGGAGAAGATATTTCACATGGCCACTCCCACCACCAAGAAAGAAGCACAATGTTTAGTGAGCCCATTCCTTACTCAAGTGTGTTACTACCAAGTGGCTCAGCAAGCTGCTAGTTTTGCGTGTGGCCTGGAACAGGAGAAGGCTCTGTGACAGGTTCAGGCTGCTGTGTGGCTGCTCCACCACTTGGAGTATATGATCCAGCAGACCCAATGGTACTTAAGGTGTCAGTGGCTGATAGAGATCCTCTTTGGAGCTTCTGGAAGGCCTCATGGGCTAATTACAGAAGAGAACTTTGGAATTTTAGAGCGAGGCTCTACCATCATCAGCAGACAACTATCTTCCCTTTGAAAGACAGCTCTTGGCCTGCTATTGGGCCAGAGTGGAAACTGAACATTTGACAATAGGCCAAGTTACCAAATGTGACCTGGACTGGCTATTGTCTGACTCACCAAGCCATAACGTAGATGTGCACAGCGGCAATCTATTATCAAATGGAAGTGACATATACATGATTTGGCCAAAGCAGGTCATGAAGACACAAGCAAGTTAAATGAGGAAGTTGCCCAAATGCCTATGGTTTTGACTCGAATTACAATACTGACTGCTGCCAAGCATGCACCTGATCTGTTCACTGAAGAAGAGAAGACTAGGGTCTTGTTTACTGATGATTTTGCATGTTATGTAGGCAGCACCATAGGTGGACAGCTGCAGTATTATAGCCCCTTTTTGGGACAACCTTGAAAGACACCAGGGAAGGGAAATACTTACGGTGGGCAGAACTTCGGGAAGTACATATGGCCATACATTTTGCTTGGAAGGAGAAATGGCCAGATGTGCAATTGGTCACTGACTCATGGGTTGTACCCAGTGGATTGGCTGGATGGCCAGGGACTTAGAAAGAGTGATTGGAAAATTTGTGAGAAAGATATCTGGGAAGAAGTACGTGGATAGATCTCTCCAAATGGTTGAAGGATTCGAAGATACTTGTGTCCCCTGTAAATGCTCATCAGGGTGACTTCTGCAGAGGAGGAGTTAATAATAAAGTACATAGGATGACCTGTTCTGTGAATAGTCAACCATTTCCCCAGCCATTCCTGTCACTGCCCAATGCACCCATGAACAAAGTGGCCATGGAGGCAGAGATGGGGTTATGCAACAACATGGACTTCCAGTCACCAAGACTGACCCGGCTACAGCTGCTGCTGAGTTCCAGGTCTGCCGACAGCAGAGACCAACACTGAGCTCCAGATATGGCACCGTTCCTCGGGTGACCAGCCAGTGACCTGGTGGCAGGCTGACTAAATTGGACCATATCCTCCACGGAAAGGACAATGCTTTGTCCTTATGCAAGTAGACTTATTCTGGTTATGGAGTTGCCTTCCCTGCACATAATGCTTCTGCCAACACCATCTGTGGACTCACAGAACGCCTTATCCACTGTATGGTATTCCACACAGGATTGCTTCTGACCAAGGAACTCACTTCACAGCCACAGAAATGTGACAGTGGACCAACAATCATGGAATCCCTTGGTCATACCATGTTCCCCACCATCCTGAAGCAGCTGGCCTGACAGAAAGATGTAATGGCCCTTTGAAGACACAGTTACAGCACCAATTAGGTGGCAGCAGCCCGGCGGGCTGGGGTAGGATTCTCCAGAAGGTGGTGTATCTTTTGAATCAGTGTCCAATATATGGTATGGTTTCTCCTATAGATCCATGAGTCCAGGAATCAAGGGGTGGAAAAATGAATAGTTACACTTACTACCGCCCTAATTACTCATGTGGAAAATTTTTGCTTCCTGTCCCCAAGACCTTATTTTCTGCGGGCCTAGAAATTTTGGTTTCAAAGTAGGGAGTCCTTCTTCCAGGAGCCACCACAAACATTCCATTGAGTTGGAAGCTCAGACTTTCCCCTGGCTACTTTGGGCATCTGATGCACTTATGCCAACAGGCTAGGAAAGTATTAGGAGGGGGTGATCGATCCTGATTACTATGGGGAAGTTGGATTGCTTTTCCACAATGGAAACAAGAAAGATCATGTCTGGAGTGCACGAGATCCTTTAGGGCAGCGGCTCTCAACTTTCCTAATGCTGCAACTCTTTAATACAGTTCTTCATGTTGTGGTGACCTCAACTTTAAAATTATTTTTATAGGTATTTCATAACTGTAGTTTTGCTATTGTCGTGAAGCATAACGTACATATCTGATATGCAGATGGTTTTAGGTGACCCCTGTGAAAAGGTCCTCTGACTTTTAAAGGGGTCATGACCCAAAGGTTGAGAGCTGCTGCTTTAGGGCTTCTCCTGGTGCTACAATGTCCTGTAATTAAAATCAATGGGAATCTACAACATCCTAATCCAGGAAGGATGGTAAAGGGCCCAGAGCCGTCAGGAATGAAGGTTGGGTCACTTCTCCAGGGAAAGGACCAAGACCTGCTGAGGCGCTTGCCGAGAGTGAAGAAAATAAAGACTGGGTGGGAGAGGAAGGCTGTAAAGACCAGCTAGGGGGATGTGACCGGCTGCAGAAAAGAGTGTAGTTGACATGAGTGTCTGCCATATTTGTTAAGAATGTGTTTGTATATATGTGTTTGTATTTGTGTTTTCTTTCTTCTATTTTTATCATGTGATATAACAACAATTAAGAGAATATCAAAGGTTATTATACTTAAGTTTGAAATATTAAGAGAATGTCCCTTTCAGGGACACCTATTGCCACCTTTTCTAAATTTATAGTGTGCTTGCAGCTGTATGAAAAGTTACATCATGTGAGGTGTAATGATGACCCGGTTAAGTATATAATGGATTTTTGAGTGTGGGATAGTTATATCAGGTTTAGGTGTTACTGTGATCTGATTACTGTTTTCATTTGGAAATTGATCATGTGATGGCTATTCTTGGTTGTCAACTTGACTACATCTGGAATTAAGGAGTGAGGGATTTTTGCTTAATAAGATTCACTTCTATGCCATGGTACCTGAGGGATGTCCAGGTGCCTGCAGGACGTCTGGAAGACTGTAGGATATCTGGGTGCCTGCAGGATGGCCGGGTGTCTGAGGGATGTCCTAGTGCCTGTGGGATGTTCTGGTGTCTGCAGGCTATCTGGAAGACTGTAGGATATCTGGGTGCCTGTGGGATGGCTGGGTGCCCGTGGGATGTCCTAGTGCCTGTGAGATACCTAGGTGCCTGTGTGATGTTTGGGTCCCTGACTGTTTGGTCAGTGAGGCCAACCTCGGGTTGAACTTCGTCATGCTTGATCTCAGGCTAACATGGATGTGGATTTCCATGATCCAAGCTGTCTGCCTCCACCAAGAACCATGGTCATGCCTGTGATTCATGCTCCTGCCATAGACTTGTTTATTTTTTTCTTTTCTCATTTTGTTTTGTTTTGGAGGGCACAGGGTGGGAAGGTAGATATGGAAGGAATCGAAAGAAGCTGTGATCAAGATACATTGTATGAAACTCAATTAATAAAAGTAATTATGTTGAAAAAAATAAAGTAGAAAGCAACTGAGGAAGAAAACAAAATCCACTTCTGATTTGGATCTTTGAAGTAGGAAGACACACCTTTAATCCAGATCTAATCTGGGCCGTGCCTTCTGCTGGAAGCCTATGTAAGGACAGAAAGAAGGAAACTTACGCTCTTTGCCTACTTGCCCTCACCTTGCTAGCATATCATTCCTGAAGACCACATGAGACACCCAACCTTGTGGACTGAGCAACTACAGGATTCTAGGACTTTCTGTTCCCAGCCAGCCATTGTTAGATTAACTGGACTGCAGCCAGTAAGTCATTCTAATAAGTTCTTTATCTCTCTATATATACATTCTATAAGTTCTGTTGCTGTAGAGAACCCCAACTATTACAAGAACCAAAAGTAAACTTCAGAACTAAAATTGCAGTGACAGAAATTCAAAGTCGCTAGTTATGATTACTAGCAAAATAGATATAAAAGAGGAAAGATTAGTGATCTTGACAGTAAAACAATGGAAATTATTCAATTTGAACAACAAAAAAGGAGAAGAGATGGGCGGGTACAGGAGCAGAGATGGGGGCAGGAGCAGAGGGGGGTGGAGGACAGAGACGGGGGACATTTGAAAAGTATAGACCTTCATCCTTACTAAACACAGTCACAAAAAGATTCCACAAAGTCAATTCAGTAATATACAAAATGACCAAGTTGGACTTTCTAGGGAATTAGGGTTGGTTCAATAATTGAATGCTCAATAAATACAATCCACCGTATCAAAGGGCTAAAGACACAAAACCTCAGAATTTTAACTGATAATGGAACAAGCCAATGAAAACAATTTCACTACTTAAGATGTAAACAAACCCCTAGCAAGTAGGAATTTTAACAGTCAAGACAAATTTGGAAAGAAAGAAAGCATAGGAATGTAGTTCCCAGTGTGAGAACAGCCTTTAAACTACAGCCATCAGGTCTCCTCCTGCTGGCAATGGACACAGACACAGAACAGAACAGAGTGCAGAAACAGGTCCACCCAAATAAAGATGATTAATTATTGACAATATGAAGCCAGTTCAATACAGAAAAGTTAGTCTTTCCAATAAGGTATTGAAACAACTAGACACCCTTAGCAAACAAAAAATGACCCACAACTTCACATCTTAAAAATCTTAACTAAATGAGCTCTTAGCTACGACACCCAAAGCATGGTCTACAAAAGAAAAATCCAGAAATCTGGACTTAACAATTAAAACTTCTGACCTTGGAAAGACTAGGCTAAGAGAATGAAAGACAAGTTGAGGACTGGAAAAATATTTCCTAAGGATTAGGGGTGCGGCTCAGTGGAGGGTGCTTGTCTAGCATGTGCTGACTCTGCTCAATCCCCAGCGGCAGGAAGGCATGTAAGCATTACAACTATAGAGAACTCTCAGATCCATAATGAAACAACTCGGCGCATACATAGAGGACACAGATGTTCCACCGAAGGACAGACAGATGTAAGGAAGCACATGCAAGTGCATTAAACTCACTAGCTATTAAGGAAGTGCAAATAAAACCACACCCATCATGACGACACACATTTATGGATGGGTGAAGTAAAAACTATTGCAGGGCTGGCTATCAATCAGTGGTAGAGCACGGCTAAGCATACGCAAGCCCCTGGGCTTGAGCCTCAGCAACAGAAAACAGCAGCAGCAAGGACACAACAAACCACAACAGGCAAATGCTCGTGGGGCTGCAGAGAAAACGGGCCTCTTCTGTGAAATGCTGCAGACGTTCTGGTGAATAGTTTGGTAATTATTAAATGTTAGATACACTTAATACCTGCCACAGCACCCCACCTGCAGGCATTACCCCACAGAACTGAAAGTGCATCTGCAATCTCCCAGCCTGCGCATCAGTGTTCAGAGGCTGCATCCACAGCTCTACAAAGTGGAACCAGTTTACATGCCCTTCACCTGGACCAGGATGCATCTGGCACATCACACATCCTACTATTATTCACCAACAGAAAGTGACCGACGCCTGATGAAGATGGATTCACACTAGATGGCTTCATTTTTACGACATTTCCCAAGGAAACAGACCTCAACAGCTAGCATCTGCGTGGGAGGAAGAGGAGACTGGGAAGGAGTCACCCTTCTGAGTTTTACTGATGAAACTTTCTTTGTCCCGATTTTGTGTGTCTTAAAGCTAGTAGGACTGTACGTCAGCAACAAAAATCAGATTAATTTAAAAAATGATTCTTGTATTAACATTTAGAAAAACAAGAAAACTTAATTTTCTAGTTATGGGTTCCATCTAATTCTATAAATGGAAATGTAGAATTATAGTGTCTAATTAAAAAACTATTTTGCTACCTTAGTTTCTTAATGCCAACTGATAATTATATTCAGCAGTATAGTTTAATAATTTAATAATCTCTTTAATAAACTAAAGAGAAATCAAGCTGGATGCTGTGTTCATGTGTTATCTCAGCACTCTAGGAGACCGAGGCAGGAGGAAGGGTCGCTGCGTAGTTTGAGCCCAGCCTGGGCTACACGGTCAGTCCTGGGCTAGTGTGGGTTGCACAGTGAGACTGTCTCAGAAACATGAAACAAACAAACGGTAACTGAGAGTGAGCCCGGGAGTCTTGTGGGAACTTTTAGGACAAGAAGGCCAGAGACAAGAGAAAGGCTAGTGAGGAAGAAACACCATGAGCCTGAAAGACTAGCAATCTATAACCTACCTACATACGTGCAGGTTATCAATTTTTACCTCTAGTTAAGGAAAACATCAAAAGTCTCAGACCATCCGGGTAGATCAGTAATCCTAGTTGACGCTTTTGGAGAGAGGTATGAATTCTCATCTTTAGTTTCAGTTGCCGTAAAACTAGGGTATCGCCTAATAGTATTGTCTAGAGACTGAAGGAGAACGTACATGGAGTATTCAGCCCAATGCTGAGTACATAGCAGGCTCTCAGTAAGTTATGGCTGTTGTAATGGATCTTAGGAAGATACAGTAATTATTTGGAGACCATTACCCTCACTACATGTAGAGATCATAGTCTGAAACATTGTGACCTCAAATTAATTCATTCAATTCTAAGATCAAGGTCAAGTGGATCGACAGTTGCAACAACGACTTAATTAACTAACTCATCCATTCACCTGCTCATTATTTAAGAGCTTACCATGAACCAGAAATTCTGTTAGGTGCAAAGACTTTATTACTAACCTCAGGGAACAGTTTAAGGGAGAGAGTGTTGCTAAGTGAGAGAGACGGTTACTACCATGGGTGCCGCGTCAGGATGCCATTAGAGTGCACGATACAACTTAATTACTTTTTACTCCCATTTAAGTTGTCCCAAAGGGACGGACGTAACAGTGGCATCTCGCAGAGCAGTGACGGTGGGCAGAAGCGCTGAGTTACACTTCCGTCCAGCCATCTGCGTTCCCTCACCACCATTCCTGCTTTGTGAGCTAAAGGTCTCATGACGGATAACCTCCCATACACAAGCAAGTCACCTTTTTCCCTTAACCCACACATTAGCTAAATTGAATCATACGAGTGTCCTTTGGCAGTGCAGAGGTTAACAGTGTAACCTCCATGCTCAGACCATGGCTTCAGGTCTGTGCTCACGCAACAGTGACTCTGGAAAGGTACCCACTTTTGTTTCTGCTCCTTCACGTACGGAACAAAGGCGTGACCTGCTTAACTGTATCGGCACACAGCGCTCAGACATACACAGTGTCCAGATAACTGCACGATGATGACGATTATCATCAGGCTGGGATGTGTGCGTTGTGAAATTTCCACATGTATTTAGTCTACAATAATGCCTTCCCAAAGATGTCTGCATTCTAATTCTCCAGTTCCACCAAGGACTTAAGTGGCAAACAGATGTGGTGATTAAGGTTATGGACCTTGAGACAGATGTTTTCCGGATTATGTGGGAGGTTGGTTACTCATTGTGGAGCTGAAATGGGAGAAGTAGGAGAGTCCAGCATGAGAGGTACTGACTTGCTTTGCTGGCTCTGAAAACAGAGGAAAGAGCTATGGCTGTTAACTGTCCAGTTAACAGGACCCAGGATCACCTGGGAGATAAGCCCTGGTGGAGTGGGAAGGGCTATCCACCGTGGGCGGTACCATTCCCTGGCTGAGATCCTGGGCTGTTTAAATGGGGAACGCAAGCTGAGCAGCAGCCTGTGCTCATCCCTCCCTGATCCTGACTATGTGTGTGATGTGGCCAGCTGTTTAAAGGTCCTGTTGCCTCAACTTCCCAGCCTTGATGGGATATACCTTGAACTCTGAGCCAGAATAAACCCTTTCTCCCTTAAGTTGTCTTTACCAGAGTATTTTATTACAGCAACAGGAAAAGAAACTATGACATGGGTCATGAGCCAAGGAATACAAGTACCCTCTGGAGGTCAGAGATGGGCCTGAGCCAGCAAGGAAATTTCACAACCAAAAAAGTGGTACTTCTGCCAATATCTGAGGAGGAGAAAAAAAAGACCTTCACCATGAGCTTTCAGAAGGAAGTACATCCAGGTTTTATTCTAGTGAGATTGGAATGGCTGGAAGATAACTAATTTGTGCAGTTTAAACCATCAAATGTGTGGCAGCATAGATAACACACAACTGACCCCAAACTGATAGAACATGCAGAGGAATGGGGAACGCAGCTATTTGTCTGTTAGCTACAGGGATGATTTGGTCTTGCTTCCATTTTGCTGCTTTAGTTTATCCAGATACTGAGTTTTAAAGCTAGTAATTAGTGGTTCTTAGCCTTGGAGGCCATGGGAAACACTGCAAGGCATCTGACACAGTAGCTGTTCTTCAAGGACAGGCACTGCAGCGTGATCACCTACCGACACGCTGCTAGCTCTCTTTATGAAAGGAGCATTTACTGTGTACATAGCTGCTGTTGGATTTAGTAGAAAAAGAAGACAGAACACTTTGGAACCACAAAGACTTGGTTTGATTCTTGGCCTTTCGTTTAGTTAATGAGCTAACAGCTCTCATTCAGACCTGTTGTAAGAATAGAAAGAATAGTGTACACAGGCAAGTGACTTATGAAGTGCCCAGGAACACTCGCTTGTTTTAGTGAATGTGTCAGCACTGTAACTGAATGTGTATACCTGCTAGTCTTCCCAGTCCTTCAATGTTTTTGGTAAATGACATGTTTCTTAAAATCTAACCAGACCTGATAAAAAGTCTTAAGGAACGTAAGAGAAGCTTGATTTATATCAACCCCGGATTTCAAGTCTTTTGAGAGTACCCTGAATGTGGAGGCAGATGCCACGGGTCAGAGAGTGATCGATCCTCCAACAGCAAACACAGAAGCTGAACTGTTAAGTTTCCACATTTCCTTCTGTCCTATTATTGGTTTATTTAAAAAGCTAAAGATTCAACTTTTATCAGAGAAACAGAACACAAAGAAAATGTTTTATGTTTTATTTTAATCAGGATGTTTAAAGGCCTTTAATTAGAAACTTTTTAGACTCAGAGAGAAGTTATAAGAATGTAGGTTTATCTACTCTTTAGTCAGCTTCCTCTCGTCAGCCCATGCGTTAATAAGTACTACAGAGAATATGGCATTAGCATTGCTATAATCCCGTAGCTAGTCTACAGACTTCTTTGACTTTCGTAGGCTTTCCCACTAACTTTTGTTTTCTGGTTCAGAAACGACTTTAGAATGCTACACCGCAGTCAGATGTCATGTTCAGTCTCCTCCACTACTTACAATCCAGCCCTTTATACTGTGACACGCTGCTCCAAATCTCTGTGTCTTTTGGGTAACACTGTATAGTTATTTCACAGCATGCTGCCCAACTTGAATGTCTCTGGGTCCTCTGGAGAGCAGATTGACACCTTACACTCTAGGAGAGACCACAGTGAGGTGGTGCTCACGGGTCCCGCTCATGCCGTGCTCATGCCGTGCCCCCGCCTCTCACTACGGCTGATGCTAAAAGCGTGGTTAAGATGTCTGCCAGCTGTCCTCACAAACTTATGATGCTTTTCTTTATAATTGATTAGTAGGAGTATGGTAGGAAGTTATTCTAGATATAAAAATACCTTTTTTCTTATTAAATCTTTACTAATGTACCCCATTTTGGTTCTTGACTGAAGCAATTATTACCATGGGATCTGCCTATCGCTTTACTTTTATTAATGTGTAGTTGGAATTCTACCATAAAAAAGCTGTGCATTTCCCACATTCTTATTTAGTGTTTCTAGCCATATGGATATATTCATATTTCCAGTGTTATTTTCTTCAGCTATTGCTCTAGATTAGGTTACTGGAAACTCCTTCATATTGGATCCAAGCTACTTTTATAAACCTATTTATCATTTACTCAAATGCTCCAGCTCACCTATTTTCCACGCTCCGCCTAGCTCTTGAATTATTTCTCCTAGGAATTTGAATCCTGAATCTTGGTACTAGGTACATCCTTACAATGGACCGTCACTGTAAACACACACTCTCCGCAGGGCTGGGAAGCATGTATACTGATGTCTACATGTAACTCAGCTAAGTTTTTATATCTATTTTTATGTATCTAGTTTTTATGCCTATTTTACATCTGCTTTAATATGTATTTTGGACCAGAAGTTCATACTGATAACTGCATTCCCACCATAGGGTTTATTCTACCCTTTCTCTTTTCCTTCTCATAAGAAGCTGGACGACATTAAACTTCATTAAGGATAGATGTAGTTATTCACTAAGGTTATATTGTTTGTTTGAAGTCTGGAAGCCACTGCTAAGCTCTTCCTCCACTAGACACACCACCAGCCAAGGGAAGCAGAGTCTTCCTGAGTGAGAACTGTCTGGCTCCAGTGTCAACTATATTTGCTGCGCACAACATGTCCTCACAACTGTGCCCAGTAAAGTTGTGTTATTGTGGATCATAAGAACAGGGTGTTAATTTCTTTTCATGATGACATTTTTGTAGCTTTGATGTTGTAATAGATGTAAATATCAATAGTTTAAAAAACTTCTTGTGCAAAAACTCTTATGGTCGGTATCTTGACACTTTAAAAATATTTAGAACTAGCCACTATACTAGCAGTATTTTACATCACTGGTTTTATGTACGTAGTTTTTACAGTAAAACAGAAGGCGTCTCTACAGTAGCTGTCTTGAAGCTCAGGTGCCGCCGCATCCGTCGCTGGCAGAACCACACGGTCCTGCATGGTGCATGAGCACAGGCAGGGCCACTGCCGAGTCACGCTTTCCCTCCCACAGCAACACTTAAGGACAAATGCACCTAGTGGCCTTGACACCGCGCTACTTCTAATAATGAGCACGCTCTTGTTTTTTTTAATCTATTATAAAAAGTCTTCCTTACAGTCCGTAGAGCGTGACTGTGCTTGAGACTGTATTCAGATGAAGAGTCTCTTAAAGGCTCCCAGGTAACAGACTTACACTTTCAGTAGTATATTCTGTTTTCTAATGTATTTGGACGGTAACCACTATGTTACTGTCAGTTTCCTGAGCTAGTCCCTCGCACAGCTGACTCTCGCTGACCACCCTCACGCAAGCTGCTGTTTTATGTGTACATTTTCAAATAGCTAACTGGTGTAGGCAGCAATGGGCTTCCTCGGTTCAGCGGTGGTAAAGGGCCTTCCCTTCAGTGGACCTTGCATTGTCAAGTAACTAGTGGGAAAACTTCACTGAGCAACCAGCCTTCTCCACCTCCCGTGGAAAACTGCATCTCCTTTACCTTCTCAGCAAAGCCTGCTGATGATCTCTTAGCACCACAGCGTGTTCGCGTTCACGCCCTCTTGAAGTCATGGTGACCTGAGACCCTGCTGCTGTCAGTAACTGCACTCAGACAGCAGAGCAGGCAGCTCTGATCAAGGAAGAGAACCTGCCAGCAACAATGCTGCTAGTCAGCTCTGCCCAGCAGGGCGGATGCTACTCTGTAAAGCAAGCTCCCTTTGTAGTGACTTAAATTCTGTTGATGCTTCAGGACTACTACGGTGTCTAAATCAACCACATCAGAACCAACAGACTAACATTTCGAATTTCAGTCATGAGACTTGTTGGGAAGAACCCCCAAGTCAAACCAAGGATAGAAGTCTCATTTCATCTGTAGTCTCATTACCTAAACTTTATTTAGCAATAACCAGTGGAATGGGTCTTTACTCAAAGCAGGGATGAAGTCAGGCTTCCTCACTAGCTTCCCCTACATCACCCTGGGCATGAAAGCTTCATTCCTGTCTCCAACAGTCTTCTACTGAGCATTCTGCTCTTGTAATTTGACTCACCAGGAGGTTCCTCTGCCCTACTCGGCAAGATGGTAGGATGCTTTGTTACTGGTATGCTTGTCTGCCACCACTGGGGTAGGGGGCTGGATGCCTCTCTTCTGTGAGAATAGAAGACAGAGCCTCCTACTGAGGAACCTACAGTTTTCTCTGTGGTATTTAGCTACAGTTGAACGGTTATTATCTAAGAGTTTGCTGTCTCTCAAGGCTGTTGCTTTCCTGAGTGTTGGCTGGAGAGAGCCTAAACAGTTGCCACGTGCGTACCTGCCGAGGTCTTGGACCACTGGCTTCTCCAGCGCAGTCTCCTCTATGCGAGACAGCGAACGCGAATGTCGGGGCTCCACTGCTAGGTCATTATTTAGCTTCTTGAGGTTTTTGGCTTCTTCTTTTCACCTTTTAGAGATTTCTTTAATGTTTATTTTGTATGTAACACACACACACACTGGTACTTAGCAGGAGGAACAGGGAAAAATGTATCTTCTATTCTTCTAGAAGAAGGATACTATTGTTTCTTTTTTAGTAGTTGCTAGAGATGAAATGATTATCTTACTTTACTAGTTCTTAGATATTTTACACATGAGTTAAGAAAACTATTTTTAATTGTCTGTATTTGCTATTCATGTTTTAAAGAAAAATAAACACTGCAGAGGGAGTTTTATATTTTGGCTCATATTTTATAAGTGTATTACAAAGGTCAGACAGAATGTCACATAATTAAAGATGAGTACAGCAATCTAAACAATGTAATGTCCAAACAGTGTCAGATAAAAATGACAAAGAACGAAGCACTCAAAATGAAAGGAGAAACAAGGAAAGGAAAAACCCGTCTTTCTTGAGATCAATGGTGAGCTGGAATCTAAAAGGGAAACGTCTGAAGCTGCTCATTTGTAGACATCGCTTCAGCATGGAATGCGCACTGAGCATCCAGGGGAGATACAGAGCTCAGTAAACCAGAGTCCTGCCTTCAGAAGTTGTTTAGTGGAACAGAGCAATCAATAATCCAATCACGCAGCAGCTGTGGACACAGGCAGTGCAGTATCCACCGTGTCTAGGGAGTTCAGGGTTAAGAGGTGACAGAGAGGAAGAGGGGGTGCTTTGGGCAGAGGGAGCAGAAGATGGAAAGGGTTAGAGGGGTGAGAAGAATAGGGGCCTAGAGTGGTACAAGGTCCAGTTCGGGAAAGGATGACTGTAAAGTGCTAGCATCTGCATTCAGATCCAAAGGCAACCAGATGTTGCGTTTGCTCTCTTCCAGAAGGCACCACATTCAAGAATCTGAATTTGTTAGCTTTCTGCCCTGGTTAGCAAGTCTACATACAAAAAATCATGCTCTCCTGGTTTTGATTTCAAACATGTTCATAGCTGGTGAGGCATTTTCATCACACTGGCTTCAACTCCGGGCCAGAAAACGTAACGCCAGTCATTTCAGTGCCGGCACCTTTGGTCTCTAGGTGGCTGGGACCTTTGAGAAACAGTGGATACCGACAGACGGGCTTCTGATCTTCTGCAAACTACAGGTAAAAATGTCTGCTCTCCACCCAGAGAATTTTTTATGGGATAGGTTGATAATGAATACAAGCAATTAAACAAAGAACAAAAATACCAAACCAAAATACAGCCACCTCCCCCCCACAAAAACAAACAACAAAAAAACACTTGATCACCAGCAGTCAGGATCATTTTACTAACAAATGGAAAAATAACCACAAACTGGTCTCATTCCTCTTTTGACAGCATTACTTCTGTGTGGATTGGACAAACCGGTAGCTCTGGCATAACTGTGTATTTAACACGATCTTCAGTTTATATTCGAAGACACAGATGGGTGACAACATGTTGAATGAATGTATTAGGAAGCGGTTTTGGGGCTGGGGGATGGCAGCTCCGTGCAAATCACATGCTGCGCTGCCTGATGCCGTGGCTGTAGTCCCCAGCACCGCTACACAGAACAAGACAACTACTGTCTTGATAGCTTGACGGAAAGCAGTTTACAGATGAAAGCTACAGCCAGGCCCCAGCTCTGCCCTTGGTCCTACTCAGCAAATATCCTGGAAGACACTAGGGAAATGGACATGATGAATGACAGAACCAGAAAACAAAAAACAAGACACAAAACAAGGGGAGTTAAGATGGTTCAGAGCGTAAAGGGTGCTGTGGAAGCACGAAGAGCTAAACTCAGATCCACAGCAGCTGTGCAGAAGCTGGATGCAGCGGCGGACTTGTGACCCAGCAATTGACGATGAGGACAAGCAGAGACAGGAGGATCTCCAGAGCTCACTGGACAACCAGCCCAGCCAACCAGTGAGCTTTAGCTTCATTGAGACCCTGTCTCAAAAGATAAGATGGAGCAATAAAGGAAGATCTGTTGTTGTACACCTACTGCGTGGGCTCAGTAAGGAAGAGACAGAGGCATGTTCATAGGTGCGAACCCTCCAGACCTCAGCAGAGGGAACCACCATCATGGCAGGTGTCATACTCAAGAATGGAACCGCGAGCATCTGAGCTCAGGTGTTTTTATTGATTCAGAACTCCTCAAATGTTCTACTGATAGCATGTGCAGATCATAAACAATCAAACATTCTCCACATAAATCCAACACCTGCAGACAATACAAATCACCAAGACCTAGGCAGCCCTTTTCCAAACAGTGCACAAAACAATTATTTTATACATAAAATAAACTTCCACAACATTTCCCCCTTTCTGTATAAGATAAAAAAATGGTTTTATCTCTACAATCTAATACTACACCAACAAAACCATTTACAAGAGGAACAATCATGAGGGTCGCTAATGCACAGGACCAAATGAAACCAAATACCCATCAAACTTTTCAATGTCTTTGTGAAGCAGAAAAACAAAGAACAAAAATACCAAACCAAAATACAGCCACCCCCCCAAAAAAAACACAAAAAACAAAAACAAAAACTGACCACCAGCAGCCAGGATCATTTTACTAACAAACAGAAAATTTTTTTCTTTGTTAATAAACAGATCTACATTGATAATTGGTATAATTATCAATGTCCAATTATCTGGAATTCACTCACAATCTTCTGGGCTCCTCCAAAGGGCTTGGATGTGGCTTTGCCCACTGCAGCACACACAGTTTGTCCTCCGGGCACTGGCTGGCTTCACTCCACTGCTGCTGCTGTTCTTGGTGGTTGTCCCATGCTACTGGCATCTCCAAAACTGCTGGGGTCCCTTGCTACAATTGGGCTGCACTTTCACCAACAGCCTCTCCCAGACTCTCTTCATGGTGCCAAGCCTCAACTTCTTTAGATGACCCCTTCAATCTGGGCCTTCAACTACTACCAAGACTGCACCTTCACCAATGACCTCTCCTGGCCTCTCACAATGCCTAGCCCAGCTGCTCTCCAAAGACCCCTTCATGCCTTCAAAACCAGTCTACATGGGTGACTCTTAAGAGTACCAAGTTTGGCTACCAGCACGAGATACAACTTCAGCCATTTCTGGAAGACAGCTTCTGTGTTTTAAGATAGAGTCTGGTTTGCAGGAAAAACAACTGGTCTTTGTCTGCAGTAAGGGTCCCCTTATGGGTGGAGTTTTCATCACTATGACTAGTGTCTGGACTACTTGTCTTTTGCTTAGTCAGGTTTGCAGATAAAAAACAAAACAAAACAAAACTGGTCAGTTTAACTAAGTGGCTTTTTGGCTCTAAGCCTTCCATGACAGCAGGGGTCCAGGGTCAGTGGGAAGAATTCCTGGTTGAAACATTCTGGTGATTTGGCTTTCTTTCTTTCTTTCTTTCTTTCTTTCTTTCTTTCTTTCTTTCTTTCTTTCTTTCTTTCTTTCTTTCTGTCTGTCTCTCTCTCTCTCTTTCTCCCCCCCCCTCTTTTTTAACCACAGCTAAAGGGAAACATACAACCCCTTCCATAGATCTCAAACACAACATGAACTTCACACACATAAAATGCAGCTATCAGAAAACTCAGCTTGTGAAACAGCACGCTGCCACCAGCAGCAGAAGGGAGTGTTGGCTCCATGATAAGGAGAAGCAGTCAGAACCTTGCTTTTTCCTGCTCCCTCAGGATTCTTTATCTCTAAGGACCTCCATTCTCTCCATTCTGTGGTTCTCACCTCAGAGCTTTTTTTCTCATTTATTTATTAATTTCACAGCCTTTTCTTTTCATAGAGATTTATATCCTTTTTCTCTCTCCTCTTCCTTCAGGAGCCTTCACTTAATACCTTAATCTCTATCCTCTGGATTGCTTCCCTTAACATTCTTTACCAGACTCTGCAAAGTCTGGAGTTTGTTTTTTTTTCTTCTTCACTGTCTCCATATTGGATCAGCTAGTGTGATGTCAGGCCCCGTGTTAGAATGCCATTTGTAGTAGTACACCTACTGTGGCGGCTCAGCAAGGAGACAAGGAGGCATTCTCATTGGTGCAAACCCTGCCAGGCCTAAGCAGAGGGAACCACTATCATGGCCAGCGCCATATTGGACAGTGGAACCTTGAACATCTCAGCTCAGGTGTTTTTATTGATTTAGAACTCCTCAGGTTTTCTCCTGATAGCATGTGAAGATCATAAGCAATCAAATATTGCCTACATAAATTCAACACCTGTAGACAATACAAACTACCAAGACCTGGGCAGTCTTTTTTTTCAACAGTGCATAAAACAATTATTTTATACATAACTAAAAATAAACTTCCACAGATACCAGATACACACCTCTGGCTTCTGCATGCATGCTATACATCTGTGTGAGCACCTACATACACATGTGTACACATGGACAAGCACACATATGAAAGATAAAGCAAAACTATATAACTTTAATTCCAACATGATTAAAAGTAATAACATCTCATCATTCAATTTTCTTCATATTTCAATAAACAATAAAGACAGGATCATCTTAAGCTTTTTTCTGTCATTCCAGATTATATCTTCCAAAGTGTCCTATGAATAATTCTCACCTTGAAAACACACTCAGAATTCTATACTTTCTCCCGTTCTCTATAGCTAGCATCCTGACTCCAGCTACGGTTCTCAGCCTCCTTAATGGGGCTGCCTTCCTTCCAGTTCTCAGAATATTAGTGAGTCACCTCTGCAGCAGATCACACTACTGCTCTGTCTGTATTCTTCCCGCACTGCCCTCTGCAAATAAAAGTGCTTCTAATAATTTTAAAATCTCTAGATGTTATGAAATTTCATTACCACTCTGGCTTTATTGCATTTAATCTCTTTCTGCTTCTCAGCCTCTGGCTATCCCTATCACAACAGGTAGAAGATTACAGTGATACCCTGCAGCTATCATGCACTGCTGGTACGAGGACGAAGAAGGATACCTCACTATTGTGTGATTTCCACACTCCACACCCCTGGTCTAATTATAAGAAAAACCAGACAAACTCAAACCGAGGGATGTTCTATGAGATAACTGCAGTTCTACTCCATACTGTTAGTCATGGGAAGCAAACGTTGGCTGAGACTGTCATACAGCAGAGGAGACGAAGGGACACAGCAACGGCATGCAAGGTGACACCTTAGAAGGAGCCCTGGAATGTCAGTAAGGCTGAAATGAAGTCTAGAGGTAAGTTAGCACTATTCCGTCCCGCGAGCACAGTGCACTTTGCTCGCTGTCGTGCCCTCCAGGACCCACCTCTAAAAGCTGATAATTTTACACACTTTACTGTGGAGCTCTTACTGATACATGGAGACTACTTTAAACTCAGTTGGTTATTTTGTCTGTCTCACAGTACTGGGGATGGAATCCAGGGCCTCTCCTGCGGGTCGGCTAGCACTGAGCCATACCCCAGCAGTTATTATGCTGTCTCACTTTCCTTGTTCCAGCACTCCTTCTCTGTAGACTCATAATTACGTGTACGACTGTCACTTGTAAGGGACAGCTTCTCCCATTCAGTTCCTACCTCTACTGACTGACTTTCTAGTCTTCCGGAGCGGCAAGCACACCAGCAAGGCTGACAGGTGGATATCCTTAATTCGTTTCTGGTCACAAAGATGGCTCTTGTTGGAGAAGGAAGTGCTCACTCTTCCCTAGCTGTTTGCCTTTATGATATTCACTCAGTTTTACTAAACGCTGTTCTTTTTGTTGTGATAGTATCTGATTATTCTGAGATCTGTTACCAGTGATAAATGCCACCTCAAATGTTATCCTGACACGGCACCCCACACGTGGACGTGCACGTATTTCTTCCTGAACTTGAACATCTGTAAAGTCATTCGATGTTTTCACGTACACACATTGTGCATCTAATATTTAGTCTGGGATTTGGTATCTGTGTTTGGACTGCGTATTTTTTATTTGGTTCTAGATATATTAGTTCATTTAAAGAAGTAGGAGATGGTCTTTCTCAGAGCAGACTTGGAAGAGCACACAGCATCAGTGAGCTAATACACACAAAGCCTTACTGTCATTTCTTTTGGCGTTCAGCTGTGCGCTTTAGCCCGCACATAGGCTCATGTAAGGACCTTTGCCGCCAGCTGCACAACACTTCCATCATTGGCCTAAGGCCCAGGGCTGGTCAGCTATTGTCATACTCTCTCGTCCTCACAACCAAGGATTTGTTATTTATTCAAAGTTCTCCTTATTAGAAAAGTTAATGTAGTCATCACAGGATGTAACCTGGGAACTGGCTTCTTTCGCTTAGCACGGTGCTCTTGAGCTCTGCCTTGCTGCCCGTGCCAACGGTCTGACCTTCGTCATGCCTGATGCTCCAGGCCACAATCATTTCCTTACCTCCACCAGCGAAGGCTGATGGTTTCAGATATTCAGTTTCCCATGTCAGCCTGGCTTTCTGCGCTGGCAGGGCGGGGTGCTTTACACAGCTGGCTGATTTTCCACCTAAATGCCGCACCCACTGCTGAAGGCCTCTGTGGTTATTAGATCACTATTTCTTCCCTCAGATCTATTACTTGCTTTCATACTTGTTAACATGTTTTCCAAGTTTTTGAAATGCTTCATTTATTTTTGAGTACGCACTCTCACACACGACATTGTGTGGAAATTAGAAGACAAATTCTGGAGTTGGTCCCCCTTTCCACCATGTGGTCCTGTGGCCATCTTCCTGACCCTGCTAGCATATATTTTTTATAAATATACTCTATAATTAAGTGATGACTTTCCTTATCTGTGGGGACAATGTTTCATCTACATTCTGTTACTCTGTCTGATCACCATTCTTACGGAGTACTTTCTCCACCCCATCCCTCTGAGCCTGTGTTCTCAAAGCTAAAGTGAGTCTCTTGTAGTTGAAATTAAAAAAGTCAGTATAGTCACCTGGTAACTTCTGATTAGAGTCCAACCCACTCACACTTACTCACTGGTAAATAAGACTCGATGATGCCATTCTGTTAGCCATTTCTGCTGGCTTGCTGCTGTGTTCTTGCTGACTGCCTCTGCTGTTCGATGTTTTCATCCCAAGAGTGGATTTTGATTGTTTGCTTCATGTATCTTTCGTAAGTGTCTTCTCTGTGAGTGCCTTATTTCTTACAGTGTGTCTTTGTGGAAATCAGAAACAAACCTCTCTGTTCCTAAAGGACAGCTTTGTTGGGTATAGTATTACTGGTTGGCGGTGTCCCTCTCGGCCCCTGTGGGATGACCCATCATCTCACTTTATCCTTGCCTTTTAAAAAGAGTTTCTGTTTAGAAATTTTACAGAGTTGTGACGTTCCCTTGTTTGTAGTGACTCATTTTTCTCCGGTGTTTTCAGCACCCGCTCTGTGCTTGGCTTTCTCTCTCGACACCCAGGTCTCTTGCAGCAGTGAGGGCCGCACGCGTGCTTCCCTTTCTCCCTGCTGGAGCTGCACCCGGATGGCTGGCCTATGCCTTTCTACTCAGACATCTTCTCTCCATCAACTCTGAAAAGTTCTTAGCTTTTACTGCTTCAGAGACTACAGTTGCTTACTCTCTGATCACCTGAAATTCACACACATTAGACCTTGATTTCTCCTAGTCTGCTTTATACGTGTCTGTCTGAATTTCACTTTGTGCATAATTTTCTCTACCTTATTTATTCTTTCTTTAACTGTTTAACTTGCTGTTAAGTTCATTTTGGTTTCTTACCACTTAATTTTTTTAATTTTTGGAAGTTATATTGTTTTTAAAATACATCGCCTACTAGCTTTGTTTTCAGATAACTTTACATGTGCGTGCAATACATGCACCCTACTCTCACACCAGCTCACGGCCACCGACCCCCACTTCTGCCACAAATCCCTCTTTCACACTCGTGTCTATTCATTCTACTTTGTGGCCACCGAGGTCAACTAGGGTTATCTGCATGCTCACGGATCTGGAGCCAATAAGTTATTATCTCTGCAGCTAATTTCAAAATTATCATTTTTTCCTTAAAGAAGACAGAACATTTCAAGATCAGAACGGTCTGAGCTAGCTTTGGCTTCTTTCCTTCTCATGTTCCTGTCTGCTCTCTCCTGGGAAACTTCCGCAGCACCAGGATGGAGGCGATGCTTAAGGGCTACGGATGTTTGCAATACCCGCGCTTCAGATTCAAACATGACTTGCTATTTTAGGTCACCATTCAGCAATGTATACAGCAATGTATGCTGGGGCTCAAATCTGTGGACGAGATTGTGTATGGCAACCACGTCTCAGATGGTCCTCCTCTTCCCTCATATCTAGCCCGGGCAACTTTGCTTGCTAATAACTTTTGTAGGGCACAGACAACAGGGGGTTAGTCTGCAGTTCATGGTTATACTGAAAACACTCCCATTACACGTCTCTGTTTGAGATTTTTATGTGCTGAATTATATTATTACATTAAGATAGCATTTATTACTTTATAAATCAATTGTTAATTTGGGTATTAAGATATGAAATTAAAGGTAGATACAAGTATTTCAACAATATGTGGAAAGTTTAGTTCTGGTTAGAACAGTCTTTAAAATTCCATCTATTTTAGGAACTCAGCAAACTATCAAAACCATTCCGATTAAAAACCTACTTTTAAAAATAGGTAGGACATCTAATGTTGGTTAATCACAAATAATTTTACTGTTTAAAACTTTTGCCCAACTGATCTTTTCATTTAATACACCTTTAAGAGAGGAGAGAGAGCATCTCCTCGGGCGCCATGCTCACCGTCCTGCCAGCAGTTCTCGGCCCCGGCGTCTCTGTCACTGCCGCCTGGCAGCACCGCCTGGTCAGTGGACAGACCCTCCTCTGGCACCCCACCTTCACAGTCGGCTGCATCTGTGATGCTGTCTTCTTCCACAATATGGAGTTTGTCTTCATCATCGGAATCTGAAGTTGCTTCTACCACAGTGTTATAATTTGTAACTGTAACACAGAGGAATGAATAATCAAAATCGGTGAAAAAAATCAGCTCTTATGCCTCACAAAAATACAAATTAACTTAAAAACAGATGGCAATTCAATAATGTTTATAAGACCATAATTAGTAAGGAACTTATTTAGTGGTGTATCTACATACGAGATGGTCACGGTGAGAAATAATAGTATTACACTTATTGAAGACTCACATACTCTACAAATGCTCTGTAAGTTTAGCTCATTCACTTCTCACAACTTTAAAACAAGCATATGACACAAGCCCTCCCAGCTATGCTTATACCCCTGTTCTGCACGTAAGAAAGCCAGGAAGAGAGAGGGTGATGATGTCTCTGGCATGTAGCCCGCAAGTCATGGGGCCGGGATGTGGAACCCAACCTTCTGATTCCATGTTCTGTGCTCTCAAGGATGTTACAATACTCTTTGTCTGCACTGAGCTTATTGTGTTCAATGCTACTGTGTACAAGTAGGCTCCACGTCTTTACAGGGCCATCTTTCCTCATGAAAACCCACTCATCGCCAAAGTGACGGCAAGAGAAGGAGCGCCGGCAGCTACAGGCATTGCTTACTAATCCCACAGTGGCTTCCGAAAGCATCGGCTAATTTGGCCAATTTGTATGTAATAAAATTTCTAATGAATTTTAATGAATTTAATATCACAATTATAAAGATAAACAATTGTTTTCAATGGTTTCCATACTTTGCAGAGCTTGTGAGATATAGTTGAGAATAAAACTTTTTTAAACCATCTAGTACAAATGAAGCTGTCCTTTGCAATGTAGAATAATCACTGTGTTGGCATATGTAGTCTCTAATGGGGTAAAGTCACCAGAAGACCTAGTTTCAACTATTTGCAGAAAGATCCTTATTTGCTACGTTTGAGAGGACGGGAGAAGAAGCTGCTTGGCTCTGTGTAATTAACAAGGTTAATTGTCATATGGTTATTATATTAATAATTGACCGTTATTCTTCCTCTTGACTCTCAGTCATGTAGCCATTCAACCTAAATGCTTAGATGAGAGGCATCCATAGCCCCCACCCCAGGTGCGCATGCACACGTGTGAGTGTGTGCCCCACACTCACACCTACAACCCAGGCACTGTGACACACCGACAAGAAGAACACACCCGAAAGTGTAGCTAAGTGTGTAACGGTGACGACAAAGAACCCAAACCACTAAAACTGCTTTTGTAGGCTGCAGGAAGACCTAGTGTGTCCAAAACTACTTGTGGTACCACCGCACTCAAGCACTTTTTTAAAGAATTTGTCACATTTGAGTCCAAAGAAAACATTGTTACATTAATATTTAGCATGAATACATTTATCTAGATATTTTGCTAACAGCAATAGTTTTCTTGCATTTTAAAATGCATGTTCATTATAAAAAATTCAGAATTAAAACTTGCAAAATAAGCAAAGCACCCATTTTCCCTCAACTTACATTATAAAGGTAAAAATAGCCAAGTACATTGCTTCACTACCCCAGGCACACACGACGCTAACCCTTACCACAGTCCCTGCCCTATTCAACTCTAATAAAAACCCTACATTCTTGGGCCTGATGTTCGGTATAAGAGCACACACATAACATCATCTTCGTGGTATACCTGAACCTCAATTTCCCCGGGTGTTGGCCAGACAGCATTCCATTGTGCAGATATGTATTTTTTTCAGTTTTTGATAAGATTTACTTTGTTTCTGGTGGTAAGCAACTAAGATCAAAATAACTTTTTAATGCTGCTGATATGGTTTGGTCAAAGGCTCGTGTGCTGAAAGGCTCTGGCTATGGCTGGCGGGAAGGTCTTCCTGATGCCTCCTTGCTGTGCCCTTGGTTTCCTGCACAACAAGGTGTGTAGAACACTCTGCACCATGCTCCTGCTGCTGGACTGTTTACCTAGATGCACAAGGCCAACTGGTGACCGAATGTTCCAAAATATCAAGTGGAACGTTTTTTTCTTCCTTGAAACTGTTTCTGTCAGGAATTTGGTCAAAGTGACACAAAAGCAGACAACATAATGGAGTTTTATCTGACAGTTTGTGGGGTTAGCATGGTTGGATCAGGGGAAAATTTGCTTGATAGAGTGTTCAATTGCCACTCTTCAAAGTGACTTTTTCACCATTCCTGAGATATTACCTGAGAAAGCCTGTTCAATATATCAATGAGGAAAATGTTCCCTTTAGTTTATTAATGATGGAAGCATGTGGGAATTCTTTGTGATAAGCCAAAGCATAGAGTTGGGAAGCAAGTATATACCATGGACAACTCTATTAGCAGAGTGAATAGTGAGGGAAGGCAGAAAGATGCTTCCCAAAACTGGTCCATGGCTCTCATGATAGAGACCTCAGCTACAGCAAGGTGCAGTCATGAAGGGGCACACACAGAATGGGGACTGTGCAAATGACACGCCATGTTTTAAGGGTTCCTTTTCAGTTACCTTCTAAATGATTTGTTAAAGGCATGTGATAGCAAGGTAAGCCAGGACGTTTTGACCAAGGCTCAACTAGTTCTCAATGTCAACAATCCCAGGCTATGCTGGGAAGCCGGGCTGACTGTGGAGATGTCTGTGCTCGCACACGGGGACAGTACACACGTGGACAACGAGTTTCCTGCTACTTGGGAAGAGAAGTGCTGGTGCATTTTTGAGATTCCAGATTTCTTCTGAATTTGGCTTTAGTGCCCAAGTGCATTATATTTTCAATATTTGTTTGCATATCTTGTATTTCTAGACTCTCTTTTAACCTTGTCTGCAGGGTGTTTCAAAGGCCACCTTTGTTCTGAACCCAGAATAATCAAAAACGTATTTTACAATCAAGCGTAGAAAGAATCCGAGATGCTCTGGAAAGTGCTGGCCCATGCTGCTTCGTAACCTCATAGCATTGGCTCTACACGTACAGCGTGGCACACATTGCATACAGTGCCAACAGATGCCACCTGACACAGCTCAGCTCATGTTAGAGAGCAATGTGCACTTAGACCACAGTGTTTGAACTGTACCCACAAAGTTTCCTGCTCGTACAGAAACATAATACCATCATTCTCAGCATGTAAGTGTCAACTCACTAGTATGTTTGGACTGTGCTGTATTAACTGATTTTTAAAACGGTCACTTGAGTTGCTGATTTGAGTTCACAAAAATGCTGAACGGCTTTGATATTAGGATAGAGTTTCCAACAGTTTCTCAAAGAACTGTAAACCTACTTCTGCTATTTTGTATTATATATTTATGTGAAACAGAATTCAGAGAATCAATAATTATAAAAATCAAAATAATGATGAATTCTAGAAAACATTGAAGATACATCCTGCAGTACCAAATACTCAGTTGAGATTTGATTTTCATGTGAAAAGGAACAAGAATATGAGAAGCTCATTAGCAAGTTTCTTTTGTCTCTGATAAGTGAGAAAATTTTATGTACACCAAAGAATTGTTTTAAAATGCATCCTTTATGATTTTTTTCTGCAAATCCCTGATTTATAAACACAATGTGGTTGTTTGAACAAGATGTCCCCCCTAGGGTCAGGCACCTGGTCCCCAGTTGGTGTTGTTTGGGAAGTTTATGGGGAGGTGCAGCCTTGCTGGACGAGTGTGTCACTAAAGCCCCATGCCATTTCCGGTTTTCTCTCTGCTTCATGCTCGTAATAAGAGATGTGAGAGGTCAGCCTCCTCCTCCAGCCCCCATGCTCATGGGCTGCCATGCTGCTCCAGCATTGTGGACTCTTATCTCTCTGGGATTTTAACTCTACATAATTCTTCCTTTTATAAGTTGCCTTTGGTCGTGGTGTTTTACCACAGCAACAGAAAAGCAGAAGAAACAAGGGTCATGTAAAAATACCCTGGGTACAAAGGATCATGAATCATTCATGAAGCTTTGATGTTCAATTTGTAGCAATACACCATGTGTGATCGAGTCAGGGAAATCAGCGCGTCCATATCCCCAAGCGCTTCACGTCCCTGTGTTGAGAACCTTGTAACTCTTCTCTATTATTCTGAAACACACTGTTGCAGGTTGGAGAGAACTTACTGTGCAACAGAGTTACTGATATAGTAACTGATCGTATTCTGGTACCCATTAATCACCATTAAGAGTAGTATATTCTCTCAGTTACAGCTGATCATCCTGATGCTGAACTTAAAACAATGGATATTAAGAAAGCAGGGATAAAAAGAGACATTTTTCAAATTTTTAAAATGGAACTGGAGAGATGTTTCACTGGTTAAAAGCACTGGCTACTCTTCCAGAGGACCTGGGTTAGATTCCCAGCACCCACATGGTGGCTCAAAACTCTATAACCCCAGTTCTAGGGGGATCCATAGCCCTTTTCTTGACTCCTTGGGCACTGTGCATATGTAGTGCAGACATAAATGGAGGCAAAACACCCATACACATATAATAATAAAAGAAATCAGCATGACTTACAATATACAACGTGGCTTTCAGTAAGGAGCAGAAAATGTCCAGTGCATTCTTAGCCCCACACGTGGTGAGCGACCACTGGCAGTACTTGGTGCTGTCATTTATGGAGCTTGTGTTTGCTGTGGCTGCCCCCAGGTCTTCCTCCTGTCCGAATCTTTAGTGCAACTCCAAGAAGCAGGCACTATTGCAGCTCTCCTTAGATAACGAGCAGATGAGGAGTCCCCACAAGGTTAGGCAGTTGCTACTCGGTAGAGACAGACTCCAACAGCACAGACCGTCCTGTGTGTGGGGCCCCTGACTGAAGCCCGCTGCTCAGCGACGGACACTGCTAACCACACTCGCTTCTTGTCTGTCCCAGGCCCGCAGTTCCACACTAAATACTTACTGTTGAAAGCAGTTTCAAATGGCAAAATAATTCTAACTACTAGATTTTACAACAAAAAACAGTATACTATTGGGTAATATCATTAGAGCCAATAAACCCTTCAAATATTTCCTAAATTATTTAGTTTCTTGCACACAGCATTGTATTAGCTACACCAATTAAAATTCCCTGTAAGCCCCCTGATTTTCCTTAAGAGACAGACATAGTGAATATGACGATAATAAAAGTATTCAGTAGATTAATGCATATAGTTTCAGAACACGGACGGTAACCTCCACCTGTCACCATAGGATCTCCTCAGTGATTCGTAAAGAAAGACCCTCACCATAACAATTCACTGTGGACTGCAACAGCGCTTAGCCTGCACAGAGGAAGACACTTTGGGAGGCAGGAGAGGAGGAGAGGGAAGGTTAACTTTGGAATCTTTAGTTTTTGTCAGATGATAAATGAAACAAGGTAAGGTCATATTTCAACATAAGCTTTGGTATGCAAGGCTTTCCATTACAGAAGGTTTTCATTATGTGAGGGCATTAATTTGTGCTTAACTACATTCGCATCTAACCCCTTAAAGTATTCATCTGCATAGCAGAAAGATAAAACCTTTTTTAGAAAAGTCTTAATAGGGATCTTTACAAAGGCTGCACCCAACACCAGCTCTGCATTCAGTAGACTAGTGTACAGCCATGAGGTAAGAGACAGCTAGAAAAGCTTCCAAGTGTTTTCCAGAGCCAGTGGGTTCAGTTTTAAGAATATTTTACCTATGTTAGAATGATGCTGTTCTTACAACACAAATTTAGGCATGTGTACTATGAAGAAAAGAGTGGAGAAATTGAATGAGAACTCCTATTAGTCGGGATGAAAATAAAATTTGTACAAACACAACATACATATACGCACACACATATACATACATATGGTGCATGTGCATATGCATCTGTGTGACACTGTGAGAACGGTACCTGGGATGCTGCTCTCTGTAAAGTAGAGACTCATTTGTAGTGTTGAATACGGGGTCACACTTTTCTCAATGAAGAAACTGGACAGTGTAAGTAAATGCCATGGATAATTCCAGAAAGTGGCGGGGGTGGGAGGAACACTTTCTGCCGAGAAGACACAGTATGTAAGCACACAAGGAAAAGGAGAGACCATCTGATAACTCAGAGAAAAGTCTGACATGGTAGCGTTCCAGAGGGAGACATATAAACATGCTATACTTGGTGCAGAGGGTAAGTATGACCTGACCTGGCTTAGTGACAGATAATACGACTTGTATCTACACGCGTTTCACTTTGCAATGATACAATGGCACACATATTTAATGTAATATGTAGGTAGCACAATAACGTACAAGGTATATATTATGAAAGTAAAAAAAGAGGGGTATCAAACTAGAGAGAGAGTACTCAAATGCCAAGCACATGTTCGGTTTATAACAGTAGTGGTTTGGCAAATTTGGGGAGTGACTTTTAGTCACTTTGTAGACATTGTCTTTAATCAAGAGTACACGTTCAATTGAAAAGTAATCATAAAATATTTTTATATGTTCAAAGTATCTTTTAAAACCTAACTCCAATGGAAGGCAGTGATTGTGAACCCTCCCCTGCAGGGGCCTGGTGGTTTTCGCTGTCTTCAGACACAAGCTATTAATAGAATGAAAACTGATAGGCAAAGACAGAGGGTTGTCATCACTTGCAGAATCTTGGTTTTTATTTTTCTTGTCTCTCATTATATAGAAATACCGAGACTGCACGGAGTTTGTCTTCAGCACTCTCTCAGTCCTTATTCCGGTTTTTTCTCATCCTCTACAAGCCCTCTACCCACACCCCACAAGAGTCATCTTCCAAATCACTTCCCTCTCCCGCCTTCTCAAAGCTCCCGCTCACATGAGAGCCAATTTCAGCTAGAACAGACTCAGCTCACAAGCAGGGAGTAAGACAGCGAGAGCCAAGTCTCAGTACATTGAACTAACTCAGTCCCGGGAACAGGGACTTCAAGTCACGAAAGTATTTGTGCTAAAACAATTCACATCAATTTATCAATAACTAATACTCTCTTCATAGCCAAACCATGTCTTTATAAAAATAATGATTTTTAACCTACATAAACTGTGATTTATAGAGTATTAGTATGACAAACCCAAGAAAAATATGAAATGGAATTAAAAGTAAATACAGACTTAATGAATCAAAACTATACAGGCCACGTCCAGACAAATCAATGCAAAATTCCATCTTTAAGTATCAAATAATACAAACAGAACACCAGCCTACTTAACTGTGGATAAAAACTAAGAAACACAGATGTCCAATATTAAAATGCAGCGGGATATAATTATATTCCATATAATTCCATAGGAGAGTGTTTGCCCAGCATGTGTGTGGCCATGAGCTTGACCCCATCGAACACACACACACACACACACACACACACACACACACACACACGAGAATAAAAGTGAATTCAAAAGCAAGTGATGTTGCAGTGACTGTAATTATAAGGGAATTTAAGGCGCGTTACAAATGAATGTTTTCAACAGTCTAAGCAAATAAATTTGATAACTTAGATGACAATTTGCTCTAGGAAAATACAGGTGATTCTAGTTTTACTGAAGAGACAACACAGCAGAACAAAGCTGGGCAGTTGCCAAAGCTAAATAAGCAAATTGCCAGAGCTTCCCCTGTCTCCCAGAGACCAGCAGCTCTGGTACTTGTTCTGAAGAGTACACAGACCAGCGCCCCAAGTCTTCTCCGAGGCAGCGGAATTGCCAGAGAGGCTCTGAAAAGGGTGCTGAGGTGTAACCCTACAGCCGAGGTCCAGTGCGCTAGTCACAACTGCTGAATACTCAAGGACTCATCGATTCACTAAAGGAATAAAGGAAGCTGCTTAATGTCAGGAAACAGATGAGACTTTGTTTACACAGAAACAGAAAAAACCGACTTCTATACAGTCTGAAAGGCACTTGGAAAAGTAATTTACCATTCCTTGCTGATATCTGCATAGGAAACAGCACTGGGACTGGAGAGGTGGCTGCACAGGTACTTGCTGAGCAAATAGACAGGAGCCTGAGTTTGGATCCCAGAAACTAAGTGACATGCTGGGCACGGCCATGTGATTGCCCGTGATCCCTGCGTGGGGAGGCAGATAGAGGCGGGGATGGGCTGACTGGTGCCAGCTTAGCTCGAGGTCCACTGAGACACTGTCCCAAGGCAGTGAGGAGAGTGACAGGACACTGACGTCCTTGTCTGGCCTCTGCACACACGTGCACACACCACAGTCACAAACAGACACACACTTTCATAGAAAATGCACCAATAAACCAAGATAGCATCATGATATATATTTTTGCACTACAGATATTTATAAGATAAAAATATTGTCATTATTAACAATGTTCTAAAACAGTAACTTTTTTCCCCCCTAGACAGGGTTTCTCTGTTGTAACTCTGGCCATCCTGGAGCTCAATCTGTAGCCAGATTGGCTTCAAACTCACTCACAGTGATCCGCCTGCCTCTGCCTTCTGAGTGCTGGGATTAAAGGCATGTGCCCTCACCTCCTGGCTGAAACAGTAATTTTAAAAAAGAATAAATGAGAAATTATACTAAAATTGAGAATTTGAAATTTATTTTTGTATGTAGTATATTTCTGGAAAACTCAGAAAAATAGGACTAAATATTAGCATTAAGAAAACTGGTAAACACTTATGGCTTAAATTGAAAAAAACTAATAATCTTTCAATATGTCAACAAAACCAGCTGAACATACAATGGAAAGAAAAATCCCACTAATATGAACCACACAAAAGACAGTGCATGAAGGACAAGTGTAAGGACAGGAAGGTCTTCCATGAAGACCTTTAGAATTCCACCAAAGGCCAAACAAACACAAAGGTACGTCTTACTGGGTAAGAATGACTTTATATCATAAATACACCAACTCTACCTAAAATAATCTCTAACACAGCACAGTTCTCATGAAAAAAAACATGCACTGGTGGTGCACACCTTTAATCCCAGCACTCAGGAGGCAGAGGCAGGCGGATCTCTGTGAGTTCGAGGCCAGCCTGGTCTACAGAGTGAGTTCCAGGACAGCCAGAGCTACAACAGAGAAACCCTGTCTCAAAAAAACAAAAAAGAAAGCACTAAGCATGGCATGCTGGAGAACAGGTGTAAACGGTTCAGACTCAGGGCTCCGGAGTGTATCTGGAGAGGTGGACGCCTCGTCTCTGGTCGGACTGCCCGGCTCAGATCACAGCCTCATCAGGTGCTACCCATGACATCTTGCGGGAACATTTCTTATCTTTCTCATACCTCAATCCCCTCCTCTGTAAATGGGAACATGTCTCCCTAGCATGGTTACCATGTGATGAAAATTGCTATATATGTGCAAACACTTAGGAGAGTATTACACACAGTCTGCAGAAGGATTGTTAGTATTATCTGAGAAAATAAAAATATTCATGAAAATTCAGAAAAAATAATATCAATGGGCATTGTGGGTAGACATGGACTTGTCATATTAACAGCAAATGCACCCTCAAGCAACAGAAAGCAGTATTTTCACAGACATACACAGTCATGGGCTCAAACACAGTTAAAAAATAGATCCCTAAACAAACACAAGTCTTGAGTCAGTGCAGGGGACACATTTTTCAATGAACGCCATGTGGGAAAAGTAAACCCTGAAACCTGTACTCACCATTTACAAAACAGTGCATCCACACAAATTAGAGACTTCACTTTTGCGAACCATAGAAAAAAGTAAGGCAAAGCCCTCGCACCTCCAGAGGAAGGAAGGGGCTTCAGCACGAAGCAGACCGCAGTCTGACAGTATCCACAGATACAGGACAAGGTCCATTCCTTTATAATACAGACAACACAAATGCACACAAAGATTAGTCACACAATAATGATACGCAAAATCTACACTCAGGACACGAATGGCCTCCAGACCTGTAAGGACGAGGGCGCTCTTAACGGGAACATGCGGGAGGGACTGAGCACTGTGATCACCTTCGCACATAATTTCAACTTTCCTGCTCTTCCTGAGCTCAAAATTCCCACTTCTCCCAACGCCATAGAGTGGTCTCTCTTGATTGCAAAGTTTCTTGGAGAATTTTAAAATGAGTTTCTTCCTGTTTTTAACTTAACACACTCCAGTTAGAACCTCACACTGCCGCTGTCATGACTGAAGGACAGTCGTACCAACCCAATGACACACTGAGAGCTTGCCACCAGCCAGGATTCTCCCCTTCGGGAAACGGTCTCTCCTCTTGGCTGGTCTGGGTCCCTCTTACCCCCCTGCTGCTGCTCTATCTTTCATCTCCTAGACTTCAGTCTGCCTCCTCTCTACATGACACTTGACTGGCTTTTCACCCTAACTCAAAGTTCTGCAAACCCCAGACTTGCATATGAAATACTTATTTAGTAGCTCCATCTCAGTGGAAACCCACTATGGCCCAAACCTACCTCTTGGCCTTGCACAGTTGCCCCATCTTCAGTAAAGGGCAATTCCACTCAATACTCTGCCCTTCCACTGTTTCGGTTAAGTGCCTCGGCTGCACTTTTGGCTGCTCTCTTTCTCTCATGCCCCCTATCTAACCTGGAGGGAAACACCGAAGGGACGGCACGTGTTACTGACTCCACAGAATGGCTCCCTACCACAGCAGCGCCCTCGCTCAGAATACTATTAGTTGGCTCATCTCACGTCCCTGCTGCCACTCTGACCTCCTCACGGTCGTTCTCACACAGCAAATGAAGAACAGCAAACAAAGACTCCTTCTGAAGCAACAGTGGGGCCTCGCTCCTGCTCTGCTCGGACCATCTCCTAATGACTTTCCGTCTCATTCCGGCACCTCAAGTCTTTCCAGGAACAGATCCCCACGCGGCCCTTACCACTCGGACGCCATCCACCTCACACCCACTCACTGCACACCGGTGTCACTGTCTTCTTTGTCAGCGCTCACGTCGTGCCCACCACCTGAGCGTTCACCTGAGTCATTGCTCAGCGGTTTTCTCTGGCCACTGCTTATATTTATAGACCCTTCAACCACAATACTGCACAGCTTTCTCCTGATGAAATTACCAACTTATCATCCAATTTTATCCAAATGGATCCATCTTCAGTTGAAAACATCAGCTATGCACCCTAGGGATCGCAGGCTGAGTAGGAGTTACGGCTCACTGCTGTCTATACAGCAAGACTGCGTTATACCACACACGGCTAGTCCAGGAAAAGCCAGAGCATGGCCCACTGAGTGGGTGTGTTCTCATTCCACCGTAACCTTGAGAAACCCTGCCCTGAGCCCTTGTAGCCTGGAAGCTACCCATGCTTATCACTCACCGCCATTATCTACTGGCTGGATGAAAAGACAGAAGTCTAATATACTGGCCAGAAAAAATAGTAGAAGCAAGGGTTAAGGAAAACACTACAGAATTAGCTTGGCAAAATTATCGAAGTCAAAAATTTTTACCTATTGATAAAACAAATTTCTTAGCATTTAGCTTCAAATTCACTTACACAGGTGTGTAAGCATATTTCTGTTGGCAGACTTATTTTAATTACAAAACCCATTAACACTCATTGGAGATCCATCCACTTTCACTCGTATATACAAATATCCTTTATAAAAGTTTGGCCCCATTCTTGCAGGGGTCACAATGAATGTCATGTAGTACTTCATACATGTAGGACAATATTAATTGACACTGTCCAGAAGGACAAATGAGAAATAAGATAACGGAACAGTAACTTGTTTTTCTGCTTTATTCTTTTCGTATGATTCAGATGTTTATTTTGCTTTAAAAGACTTTAACAAAGATAAATCTGCAATGTTAAAAGAAAGTCTGAAATAACTTTCAGCATACTATTCCTACTGGCACACTTAGGAAACTTAACTGGAATTCAAGGAAATAGTTTCTTCCTTAATACTTTCATGAACTTGAACTTTGATATTAAGTAGAAATTATAATTGAAAACAGTAGTGAAACTTAGTGCGATGGTGCATGCTTTTAATCCCAGTATTTGGGAGGCAGAGGCAGGCAGATTGAGTTTGAGCCAACCTGGTCTACATAGAGAATTCTAGGAGAGCCATGGCTATAGAGAGACCCTGCCTCAAAAAAACCAAAAAGCCAAACTAAACCAAACTGAAACAAAAGGCAGTAATCACCATGAAGCGTGGAAGCTGGAGGACCGGCTCAACAGGTGCAGACACTTGCCACTGAGCCCCAAGACCTGAGTCTGAGAGCTCCGTCCCAAACGGTGGAGCAGAGTCAACACCCATGTTGTCCTCTGACCTTTACATGCTGTGGGAAGCACATGTGTTCATACACACGATGACATAAAAGTAAATATAATAAAAATTAAAGATAATGAGATGAAATCTTAGACAGAAAGATTAAAATGACATTTAGGTAGGCAATAAATGTTGTAAATTTACATGTGTGAACGGTGAAATAAAACTAGCTTTCACAGTACCAGAAAGTGCTGTGTGAGCTGCCAAGGGAGGGAAACAATCTAAGAACCACAATGACATCACAGCAAGACGCTCCTGATGGTACACGAGTGGCACTCACATCTGGGCAGTAACAACTCTGCAGCTGGCTTAAGGCGGCTCTACAGGAGCGAGTGATGCCTGGCACTGGAAACCCGGCCAGCAACCCAGGGCGGTGCGATCACGGCTCTTAGAGGAGAGTCTACCGCCACCACTTTACGGAATTCTACTTACTTATACCCACAGGTGAGTGTAGTTCTCACACTTCAGCAACGAAGCTTCTCTTTAGACCAGACAGAGACCACTACAGAAAACCACAGCTGGTCAAAACGCTAAGCACAGCCGGCCCTGGGGTGTCGAGTCCCAGCAGAGACATCTACGACACAACTCCCGCACCTCGGGCTCAGGGACGTCTCAAGGGAGCATGAAAGAGGTAAGAGCCAGAGGATCGGGAAGTCTTCTGTGACCCGGAATCTACACCCAGGACACTTCAGCAAGTCTGGAACAATGACAACACCGTAGACATGCTAACACAGAGGGGAAGTCTCGTTGGGCCACCCCTACACAAAGAACTGCAGGCAACCAATGATCTAGGAAGCATGGGAACCGTCTCCCTGGGAGCCTCTAACTAGCTCCTCAGTTCCACGTGGCCAACCCCGACAGCGTCTACACACAGGCAGCACGGTATGCTTACACATACATATGTGCAAAGATAATAGTAGATAAAGGGATAATTAATTTGAGAGGGAGTAAGGGGAGTAAGGGTGGCACTGGAGGGAGGAGACACTGGAGGACCTAGAGTGAGGGCTGGGAAGGGGAGAAATTATTAACTAATTTTTTATTTTATATATATATTTATTTATTTTTGGTTTTCTGAGACAGGGTTTTTCTGTTATAACTCTGGCTATCCTGGAACTCACTCTGTAGACCAGGCTGGCCTCGAACTCACTCACAGTGATCCACCCACCTCTGCCTCCCCAGTGCCGGGATTAAAGGCGTGCGCCACAACCGCCCAGCCAAATATTTTTAATTAGTAAAATGTTCTTTCTGTATGAAAGTCAGCAGTGTGTCACAAAGCACATGTAACATTCTCCTTTTCTGTTCATAGCCACAGAAGACATGAAATTGCACGAAACACAAAGGTAGGAAGCAGGGACCAGGGCGAGCCTTTGCCTCCTCCGTGGTGCATTCCCGGGAAGTCGCCCATGCCTCACAAGGAGAGGTGCTTTCAGCCCCCAAAGAGGAAACAGCTCCAGTACAACCCATCCACCTACACACAGCCAACTACAGGTGTTTGCGTCTCAGCTTTTTTCTCATTTAAAAAAAGGTAAACCAAAAAATATTTTGTCGTTTTCTGTCTTTTTGAGACCTGTTGATTAGTAGCTGAACTGGTGGTGAAAAATATGATGAAAGGAACAAAAATTCTATCCTAATTAGTTTCGTTTGGTTCTCCCGATGCCTCTAGACTAGAAATATTAGTTTATGATGTAAAATTGCTGGAATGGAAGGGAAATGCGGAAGAGAGAAGAAAAGGTCACGAACACAAGTACATATTAATAGTCTGGCCACTGATGCCCCACTTGCTTTGAGGAGTGACAGTAGTTAGTGTGTAGCACCCTAAGACCTAAGGACAGCCCTCACCCTCCTCTTGAGAGCTCTTCCGAGGGCCAGTTTCAGCCTCGAGGTGCTCAGTCCTGCCTTGGAGACAAAGACTTCCTGCTCTTCTCCTGGACAGACATGGAAGCCCAGGCCTAAAACAATAAAGTCTGAACTGGAACTCAGTCCTTTAACTCTTTTACCATGTATTTGTTTGCTTGTGTGTGTGTGGGGGGTAGGGTGCGCATGTGGGAGAGCTGTGCACGTTGGGGGGTATTCATTCTCTCCTCACATGTCGGTCCTGGGATGGAACACAGACCGCTCAGCCTGGCAGAGCCACTGCTCTTACCCGGCCCAGGAATGTGCTTGCTTTTTGTTTGTTTTTATTTTTTTATTTTCTTGAGATAGGCTCTCACTATGTAACCCTGGTTGTCCTAGAACTCACTATGTAGACCAGGCTGGCCTCAAATTCACACAGATCTACCTGCCTCTGCCTTCTGAGTGCTGAGATTAAAGGCGACTGCCACTATGGCTGGCCAGGAGCTCATTTCTTAATGAGGCACTGGAAACAATTCACAGGTAACTAGAAAGTGACTTTACTGAGACCTACTAAGCAACACCACAAATGGGAACAAAGTCCTTAGCTCTTCTATATGTCCAGAGGGTTAGAAAGAAGATGCAGTATCGAAGGCTTCCACTTCTGCGACACACAGTTTCAAAACTAGAGTTACAGACTGAGTATCATAGTCAGAAGCGTAAAGCTAAACGTGGAAGCGGGGTGACAGGGCCCGAGGGCCCGCCAACCATGTCCAAACACTCTTCTTTGCCTTGCTAATATGCCACATAAAATTATCAATATTTTGTTTCTATTTTAACTCGAAACGATTGTTGGGAAATTAGGTGGCCATGCATTAAAGTATGACACAATTCCTGACATTCTGCTTTACTTGAGTTACCTGAAAAATTGGGCATCTTATTCTATCATCTCAGGACATAATCTATTCCAGAGAATCAGTGGCGTACCATAAACTAGAAGATCCTGCGATCAGCACACTTTCTTATACGTTTTACTTTTAGAGTAAACGGGCTATAAAGACAGATGTGGCACTCTTGGAAAAAGAATACAGATAGTAAACTGAATGCCGTGTACAAAGATAAACTGAAGTCCACTTCACTTAGGGCATAATTTACGTAAGATACGTTTGTCAGCTGGGCTTGGGGGCATAGGCTGTCACCACAGCTGCTCAGGAGGCTGTGGGAGGATCAAGTTCAAAGGCACCAGGGCTACAACAGAGTGACCCTGTCATAAAGGTTACAAAGGACAGAGACATGTCTTAGTAGGTCTATTCTCCAGCACAGGGAAAAAGAAATGCAAACTCTCAAATTCTAGTACTGTCAAAAGAAAATTAGGCAATCGATGCCCCTTGTGTAGTTGGTCCCCTGCTCCAACCCTGACCTGACGCTGACCCAACAGTTTGGTAAGTATCAATGCTTACCTGCACTGAGTAAGCAAACCCTTAAAAAGCTACTCTTCTAGTTAAGGAGATCAACAGTTTTGACACTCTCAAGAGGGAGACAAGTTAGCACTGCAGCCAGAGGCGCCAGCGTAGGCTACAAACCTCTGCAGACAAACTCAGAACCAGGCTACCGTACTGCCGCAGAGCACAGAAGCCAAGCCCAGGAGGGACAGGAGGGACAGCCTCAGCACTCAGAGTGAGGCTCCCGGTCAGTTGTTCAGTGCTCACAAACGTTCAGTCCAATCTTTTGAAACTTCTTAGACCCCAACACATTTTAACTTTGTACATCCTTATCATTTCTCATTCCTTCAGAACGAAGTAGAGGGCATAGGTAATCACAGACCTCAGTTCAGATTATTTCCCTGTTATACAAATTTTAACAGCTTTCCAATGAAAATCTCATACATTCCAACCCCCAGCACACGGCAACCCAGCCATCAGCTCCAGTGCTCCCTCTGACCTCCACTATTCACCAGCACACCCCCGCCCACACAACTCCCATCCACACACACACTCACACCCCCGCCCACACACCCCTGTCCACACACACACTCACACCCCTGTCCACACAACCCCCATCCCCACACACACTCACACACACAGGTCCACCAACCCCCCCATCCACACACAGGTCCACACACTCACACACACCCATACACACACATACACATACACTAACACCCCTGTCCACACACACACACTCACACACATACACTCACACCCCTGTCCACACACACATTCACGCCCCTGTCCACACAACCCCCATCCATACACACACACACACTCACACCCCTGTCCACACACACATTCACACATACCCATCCACACACACAGGTCCACACACACACACACCATATACACACACACACACACACTCACACACTCACACACACACTCACACACATACCCCCATCCACACACCGGTGCACCCACCCCACCTACACACCCGTGTCCACACACAGCCATCCGCACACACCACTGCGGCCCCTGCCCCCGCACATTTACTTTTAGGTGTCATCTTTCCCTTCTCCTCTTGTCTAGCGCCAAAGTATAACACACTTTTAGAATTCATACCCATCAACAATTCTCTTGGTTACCGCGCTGTGGCTAAAGCTGCTGTGCCTATCTCAAACTTATCCCCTCTTCTGCACCCGGGCTGCAACATGAAACAGTCGGGTGCACCTGGAAACATCAACACGTCTGTCTCTTGAAGCCTTTCGCGTCTATGCTAGTGTGGCCTGCCTGGCCCTGTCTGTGCTCTGGCCTCCTTCAGCTCTGTGACCACCAGAGGCTCTTTGTCCTTTCTTCACCCTTTAGCTCTTGTGTTTGCCTTTCCCTCTGCATAGAATGCTCTCTTTACAGCTCTTCCCTCAAGTCTGTCCTCCTCCCTTTCTGGGGGTGTGGGGGGACAGGGTTTCTCTGTAGCCCTGGCTGTCCTGGAGCTCCCTCTGAGTCCTGCCTGCCTCAGCCTCTGGAGTGCTGGGTTAAAGGTGTGGCCATTCTTTCTCACTCTCGTGCCACTGTGTTTACGTCCTGGCAGGCAGCCGCTCCCATGCGCAATTATCTTTAGTTATTTGCTCATTTTCCTCTATTTTAGTTTCTCTGTGTATTACCTTCCTGTTGCTGCCTTGACAGATTAAAATGTTGAAGAACAGAGCTCTGTCAGTGCCTTGGCTTACCCCACCGTCTTTAGTTACTTTTTTATTGCCGTGAAGAGATATCGTGACCAAAGCAACTTACAAAAGAAAGCATTCAATTGAGGGCTTGCCTACAGTTTCAGAGGGTTAGGGTTAGGGTTAGCCCATGACCATCATGGCGGGGAGCACACAGCAGGCAGGCGGGCATGGTTCCGGAGCAGAAGATGAGAACTACAAGCCGGAGGCAGAGACAGACTGGACCCTGCACGGGCTTTTGAAATCTCAGAGCCCATCACCAGTGACACAGGAGCACGCCTCCTAATCCTTCCTACGTAGGGCACCAACTGGGGACCACTCAGACATGAGCCATGGGGACCGTTCTCACTCACGCCACCACAACCACCACGTGCTTTCCAAACTCCCAGGGGCTGCTCATTGCCCTTATCGTAGGCCTTCCCATCTTCAGTGGCCAGCTGAAATTTTCACAGCATATCTTTCTATACCAGCCCTTCTTTGGCTTCCAGCTGCCTTCTTTATGGATCCTTACATGCCAGAGAACCCCAAATGATCCTTTATGGATCCTCACATCCCCAGAGAACCCCAAATGATCCTTTATGGATCCTCACATCCCCAGAGAACCTCCCTACATTCCTCGACACCAGGAAAATGAAAATTACATGATATCCTATAACTTGACACAAACAGGGTCAATTTGAGAAGAACGAACTTCAACTGAGAAAATTCCTCTATCAGACTTGCCCTCAGGTGGTGCTCTCCTGGGCAGGTGGTCCTGGGTAAGAAAGCTGGCTGAGCAGCCCGTGGGGAACGAGCCTGTAAGCAGTGTTCCCCATGGTCTCTGCTCAGTTTCTGCCTCCAGGTTCCTGCTTGAGTTCCTGCTGCCCTGACTTCCCTCATGATAAAATAAACCCTCCCTCCACCCTACAGCTTGCTTTTGGTCACGGTGTTTATCATAGCAACAGGAAACAAAGGCATCGTTACCAAGAAAAAATGACAACAAATGCTGGTGAGGATGTGGGGAGGAGGGAAGGCTGACAGTGTGCTCGTAGAACTCCGAACTAGCAGTCACCTTAGGAATCTGCACGGAGGGGCCTCGGGCGATTTAAATCCCGACGACTGTATGACCCAGCTATACATTCCTGGCATATTCCCAAATATCTACATCAGAGAACCACAGAGATGCTTACATACCATGTTTACTGCTGTGCTATTCACAGAACCCACAGTAACCAGGAAAGGGAACCAGCCTAGATGCCTATCAACAGATGAATGGATAAAGAAGATGCTGTACACACACAATGGGATTTTATTCAGCCATAAAGACTGAATGACGTCATTTGCAGGAAGATGGATGGAGCCGGAGATAATACTAAGTAAAACACTGCATGTTTAGGGCTGAGGAGACGGCTCAGTCAGCAAAGAGCGTGCGGTACAAGCATGAGGACCTGCATTCGGACCCCCAGCACCCACGTAAGCCAGCCATGATGGCGCAGGCTCTAGCACCGTAGAGATGCAGGGCAGAGACAGCAGCTCCCTGGAGTTCACTGGCCAGCCAGGCTTGGGCAGTTGGTGAGCTCAAGCTAAATCAAGGCCCCGTTTCAAAAAATAAGGCGGGAAGTGATTGAGGAAGACACAAACTCAACCTCCGTCCTCCGCACACGCACACGCGTGCGCACATGCACAGGCGTGCTGCATGTTTTATATGCCCAATTTAAATTTCACATCTATGACATGAAAGTTAAGATGGACTACTTGGGGAAAGAAGAGAGGAAACAGGAGGGTAACGGGGGCTAAAGGGAGCAAAGCACATAATTCGTGTGTGTGAAGAGACCATAGCGAAGCCTGCACACTAATTAAAATATCAAAGATGAGTTGATTATTAACGTAATTCCTCCTTATTCTCCTTTTCCAGGAGCCATATTACAGGCTGTACGGACTCGGACATGAATATATTTGGGAGGCCATTCTTCCACCTGCCACGCTCTGACTAACGTAAGGTGTATGAGGGTAAAGCTGCTCTTACACCACTGTTCACACAGGACGTCTTAGTTCCAAGTTGTGCGGGGCCTGCCGAGCATGAACATACATGTAAAATCTGTACAGAATTAGTGAACAAACTAAACATAACTGCTCTGTAATGTAAACATACAGCCCTAGGATCTGGACCCAGGTCCCCACACAGCGAGAGGCACTCTGCATAAGCACCACGTGCTCAGCCCTGATAACACACTGGACTTTTCCTAGCTCCTATTCTAATCTTTCGTTTCAAGACTCTTGGCAACAGTGCCCATTTCCTACATTTTCATTACATTCACGGGTACCATTATATCTCCGGGGATGTGTGGAGCACCCTGATAGCATCAATAACGGATAAAGTGCTGTAAAAACTCAGGGTGAATCAATGACTTAGAAACACGAGCTAATGATCTGGCGGTGGCTTTATGGCTTCCCGCAGAGTGATTAAGGCATGTTGTGTCAGCAAAGGGCGACTATACTGTAAACACATCAAATTAATGAATTTGAAATCCGGAAACGCTGTGAAGATAAATCTTAGCCTCATATTTCACACTTAAGAAAACTGAAAACCAAAGAACGTAAATATCTGTCCAATTATACAACAAAACGTTAAGACTGGCCCCCAGTCCGGTGTCTGCGCATGAAACTCCCATTCTTGGTGTTGTCGTGCGAAGCTCTTATAAAGCCTCCAGAGATGGGCGGCAGATAGTGTCATTATTCTGTTCTACTCGCATGTGTTCCTCATCCCTTAACAATTAAAAGTAACCTATGCAGGCACTCAGTGAGCACTTGCTGAATCTGTGGGTGATTTTAGAACAACATTAAACAAATTTTACCATGGCAATTCTTTCCTACTTTAATTTTATAGAAAGCGTAACGAAAGAGGAGAAATGAGACTCAGCAGCGTATGGCACCGATCTCTATCAGGGAGCTTTCCCTAAACGACTCTAGTCAGTTCCCGCTGCCCTTCCCATCTATACAGAAAGGCAACGATACTGATGCGTTGTTTTTCTTTCATACTTTTACATTTGCACTCGTGTGGCAGTATCTAAAACCACTGACACTAGGCATGAACCACGGTAGGAAGCGAACCCCGCCCTTGCAACCCTTAAAAAAAAACAGCCCAAGCCAAACCAATCCAATTCCAAACTCCAGTAGTTTTACTTAACAATGTCCTTGATGAAGCAGTAAAATTACCCAAGTAAGACCTTGGCCCTAAAGGGTCTGAAGCCCTTTTTATCTCCTTTTAACACTCTGCAACAAAATGTCAGATACACAAGAGCTGGTTACCCTGACACCAGAGTTAAGAGCTGTCTATGGCAAATGGCCTGAGGTTACAGAAGTTTTCAACAAACTAGTGCCCTGTGTCCCGTGCACTACTTTACCTTCAGAGGCAAACAACAAAGGGTGGTTATGCAGACTAAAGTAGTTACATTTTCTCAAACTTCACCAGGAAAGCCAGCCACTCTAATGAGAAGACAATTACCAAGTATGTTGTCCAAACTAAAACCTGAAATTTGGGGTTAAATCTGAAGTTTGGAAAACATGTTAACTGCCATGAAAATCGCACAATTTCCAATATGAAAACACTTCTGAAGCAACTGGTGCTACTATTGGTGTTCTTTTTTTTTTAAGTTCAGCAAAATAAAATGTTAACATTTGTAAAGTTTGCACAACTTAGTGAACTGATCTATTCCAAATTACTCTTTAATGTCTGAGGTTACAAATGTATTATGGAGTAAACGGACTACTCAAAGTTCCAGATGGAGGGGTGGATCTCCATGCACTGTGACAAGCTACACACTGTACTGGATGCTTTCAACTCCCCAGGTGACACCAAAGTTGTAAGAACCTGCTACTTAATGCATTTTCACAGAACACACGATTATCCAAAGGAGCCAGTTTTAGTGATACAACATCTGTGTGATACAACATCTGTGTGAGCTTCCAACATACTTTAGTCAAGTGACAAACATGATTCCTCCTAACTGGCAGTTTCATTTTTCACGGTGTCAATTACCTACAATTCTAACTTTTAAGAACCTCCTTTTATTGAGGGCAGTGATCTTAACCCTGAAATCTGTATCTATGTGTGTGTGATGATATGGATACTGTGTTTTATGTATATAGTAAACACATAAAGTCTTACATTTACATTCTGAGGCGAAGCACCCAAATGATACACTCGCAGGCTGAGTACCCACTGACTTCATAAATATTTATTGGGAATTTTACACAGACCAGACACTATGCGTTGTATCTATTACCATCTGTATGTTAGTATAGATGGTAGTAACATTATAAGTTACTTCGTTGGAGCTGGAGAGATGACTCAGGGTTTAAGAGTACTTAATACTCGTGCAGAGCAGAGGACCTGGGTTTGTCCCATGGCAGCTCTCCACTGCCTGCAGCTCCAGCTGCAGGTAACTGACACCCTCTCTGGTCTCCTTGGGCAATGCATACATGCAAGCAAAACACTCATTTATTTTTTTAGAAACTGTCAACAGCTTTGTGTTTATGTTACTTTACTTCATATATATAAGGCTTAATGGCAATCTTTCTTTTTTTATTGGTTATACCAAGTAGGCTCTACAGTTCACAATTAGAGACTGTTAATTATGACTTTAAAGTTTTCTAAAGAGTTCTGTACAACTGTTTGAAAGAAATGTTTTCATTGATCTATAAACAAGACAGTAATGAGTTTGTTTGGATAATGAGCATCACCTGGGGTTTTACAATTTTAGTTTCTGTACCTTTTGTCTGGGCCTTGATTTGTACAGTTCTAACACAGGCAATGGGTTTAAAGTGTGGCTGCTGCTAAATGTGTAGATCTTTCTAAGGCATCAAAATCATCTACTGGGCTACATTGTTAAGGATATGAAAATAGCACTGGAAGGTTGGGGAGGATGAACCTGATGGCGGGAGCTGAAGCAGAGACAGAGCATGGAAGGACACTGATTTTTTTGTTTTCTTGCTTGCTTTTTCTATTTTTCTCAGCTAGCTTTCTCATACAGCCCAAGCCCACCTGCCTGAAGATGGCATAGTCCACGGTGGGCTGGGCCTATGAGCCCACCTTCATCAATTACCAAGAAAATGCCTCAGACATGGCACAGGAAGACCACAGCTCTACGTTCCCCTGTCACTGTCTCCCACCAAGTAAGTCAGAGGCAGATGCCATCGAAGGTGTGACTATGGATATGTGCTAAGGACCCAACTGACTTCATAAGCCTCTGACTTTGAAGATACCCACCCCCAAGGTGAGTGAGAGATTCCCACCAGAGAAGATGCTGTACAATCTGGCACTGGAATTTCCAGGCGCATGTCTAGTCACTTGCAAACAAGGTATGTGTAGATTACTTGTGGACTGAGCACAGTCACAGGATGTCCCTAAATGCAAAACCGAAATGAGAGAGCTCTCTGTACAATACGAGAGCTGGAAAGCCAGACTGACTCCAGGGCCAGAATGTCTCAGCAATCTGAAGACTTGTAAAGCAAAACTCTAAGAAATGTGTGTCAGAAGTGAGCAGATCCACAGGAGGCTTTGCAGCAAGTCCCTTAGCTGGGCGTAGCTGAGTCACCTGGGGGGCTGGCAAGGGCTAAGCGGGGAGCCATGCTTTTTGTAGGCCACATTTTTGTTTTTTGATTTTTTTCAAGACAGGGTTTCTTGGTTGTAACTCTGGCTGTCCTGGAACTCACTCTGTAGACCTGGCTGGCCACATTTTTGTCTTTTTTAAAAGCAAAGTTGGAGTTTGTTAAGAAATAGTTTTAAAATTGGTTTAAGTATGAGCACCAAGTGAGACAGAAGTGAAGGCTGTGGCAGACATGCGTGCAGGCTTCTCAAGAGAGAAACTTCTACCAAAAGTCACCCCACCCCTTCTTTTGTTCCTCTGACTCTGAAGCCTAGGCTGCTGGCTCACACTTTCAGCAGCCCTTCTACTTTGCCCCAGAGTGACAGGATCACAGGGATGAGCCACTAGGCTCAGTTTGGGCCACATATTTTGTTTTCAACTTGCAATTCAGAAGGGCAGAGAATACAGTATTACCAAACCTGCTACATCTTTGCAATTTACAAATCACAGGGCCCTTGGGCTAGAACAACCTCCGAACAATACCACTACAGGCCTACCTGTGATCCTTTGAATGAGAATGGCCCCCAGGTTCACATGTTTGAGCGCTTGGATCCTGGTGGGGCTGTGTGGGAAGAATCAGGAGGTGTGGCCTTGCTGGAGGAGGTGTGTCGCTGGCATGGGCGCTATGATTTCAAAAGCACATGTCAAGCCAAGTTTGTCTCTCTCTATCTGTCTCTTTCTGCTTGAAACTTGAGGATCAGATGTGAGCTCTCAGCTGCTGCTCCACAATCATCCTTACCTGCCTGCTGCCCCACTCCCTGCTATGATGATCATGGACAAACTCTGAAATGGTGAGCAAGCTCCCAACTAATGCTTCTTGTCATAAGCTGCTTTCGTCATGATGTTTCGCCAGGGTACTAGAAGAGTAACGAAGACACTAACGGAATTGCCATCACTTTGTCTGGAAGAGGCATATGAAGCCTGGTAACATTAAGTAAATTTCTCATATTTACACAGAGATAATTTCTTCAAAATTATCTATCATTTCTTAGACACTCGTATTTGAATTTCTCATTATCTGGACGGGAGTCCAGGTATCAAGCAAGCTTTTAAATACTGTGATGCTTAATCTTGGGTGCCAGTTGACTATACTTGGAACCAACTAAGAGAGCATCTCCTGGGCACCTGTGAGGGCTTTTCCAATTAGGATATCTGAAGCGGGAAGACTCATCCTCAATGTGGGTGGTACCTTCCTATTGCAGCTTGATAAATGGAGGTCTGAGTGTGTCTTGCCTTGGTGTCTTGCTGATGAATTCGTCAACCCTGCTGCTACTGCTGTTGCTGGCGCAGTTTCTCGAGTTTCCAACATGGACTGAGGACTAGTGGCTCTCCAGGAATTTCCAGGCCTTCATAATCAGACGGGGACTGCTGAGGTGTTGAGTCTCATGGTCTGAGCAGCTACCAGGTTCTCTGCCTCTCCAGGGTGATGACAACAATTGTTGTCACCCAGACCATATCAGGAAGGCCAATCTAACCAATCTCCCTTTACTGTATATTAGTTCTATTTGTTCTGCTTCTCTAGAGAACACTAATATAAATCCCATTAAAATATAGACTGCTATGTGATAATTTTTCAGGCCTGAACAAGGAAACAAGGGAAAAAAATATCAACAGACATCTAGAATTAACACCAGATATTTTAGAGTCTTTAAAAAGCCAAGGTTGCTTAAAGACTCTGATGCCAGTTGTGGCTACAATGGAGGAGGAGGGTCGTGACAACTAATCCAGGGGCAGAGCTCACCATGCTACATGCTGAGATGCTCTTTAAACTGGATTTCTGTTAAGCAATCTCTCAGATCCGTGGTAGAATGCTCACGGTAACCTTTATTAGTATTTCCCTGAGTGATTTCTGTCGTGAGGCTCAAACTATGCTGTTTTTCACACACACACAGCCTCCAGACTGGTAAGGGAAAGTGAGTTTCAGTTTGGTAAGCCTTGTGCATACCTGAGTGTTACCAAAGGCAAAGCGCTCTGAAGCCAGGAGACACAGCACTGGAGGCTCATTTTATTCAAGACCTCTCCTCTCCTAGATGGTTTTATTTTTAAGTAAAATGATCTAATATCCAAATGATTAAATGCATGCTTTTTCTTTTCTTTGAATTTAGAATTAGTAGAGTTTAGTAAAATATCAAGCGTGACTGTTCTCTTGCGTATGTATGTATTGCAAGATCCCAAATTTTCCCAGGAGGACTGACAATCCTCCCCAAAGAAACTGCTAAGTATTCACCTGCCGAAAGGAGGATTTCTCTACCAAATAACAACAACAAAAACCCTGATTATATTTACTCTATAGGAAAGCCTTAAATAAAATAAGAATACTCAGGTGGGGTACTCTATTTGACTTAACACTTAAATCACCAAGCATAAAATGTTGATCAGCTAACTTAAAAGTGTAAACTCTTTACATTCTAAAATGCAAATAAAGCAATCAAACACTAAGATTTGGCATCACTTTAACAAGAAAAACTAACGCATACTATATTATGTTCAAGTCTACATAGGAACTCCTGCCATAGGTACCGAGAGCAGCACACGTGCTCGCATGTGGGCTCGGCCAGCCAGGAGCCACAGGCCCCGGAATCGACCATTCACAACTCTCTAATCACACACATTTCAAAAATGAAACAAACTAATGAACGTTCCTAAACATAAGAGTTTCAAATTCTAGGGTACAACAAAACTGTGCGCTGTTCACATGTTTAAGTCAAGCTAACAAAATTGTATATGAATCATGTCAAGTATCTACACAGATTCAGTGACAACTGAAGTGTATCACATTTAAAACTGTGGCATCAAAGAAGCGCCCTCCTAATAAATTTCACCCATGTCAATATACTTAGGACTTATTCAATATCTAGTAAATATGATAGTCAACCTGTTGATCCAGCTGAAGTAGTCACATGTATGTCTATATGTCTCTATCCATCTATCTGTCTATCTATCATCTTGCTGCTGACTCACGGCTACTAATAACTGCATAGGTCTAATGATCTAATTGTAAGTCTTTAACACAAATTTGTATAATCACATGTTAAAGAAGAAAATGAAGTGTTTTAACGGAGTGGCAGAACATTTTTCAGGGAAAAAAAATAAAGTTGATTACTTAGAAATTTAAAACAAGCTGAGCCTATGCATCCAAAGAAAATGGAGGGACACATCATGAACAGTTACAAAACCACAGCTGAAAGTTAGTCTTGCACGAAGGTACTTTATAAAAGGTGACGCAGAATCCCGAAGAACATTCTAAAATTATGACATCCGTACTTATGACACAAATTCTTAAAATCCTCTTTCAAGCATTTTAAGAATAACAGACTCAGGACTCAGCCTGAAGAACAACTCACATCAAGTAACTACAAACAGATTTTCCTTTATTTGGCTATTTCAAAATTTCCAATGAAGGCTTCGAACTAAAAACTGTGAAATTTTCTGAATGAACAAACTTCCTTCATAGCCAACTTCGTCTCTCTTTTCCATCTATTCTTACAGCCTTGACTGCAAAGATAAATAGTGCATTTAGGGAAGAGATAAGGGACTTTGACTACTTAGTTGCTTAAACACAGGTTCCCATGAACCTATACTGAACAGCCACACTGCCTTTTCAAAGGATACAATTGCATTTACTGTGGTTATCAGAATAATCCCAAAACAGAATGTAGTGGTTGGTTTTATATCAACTTGACACAAGCTAGAGTCATCAGAGAGGAAGGAGCCTCAACTGAGAAAATGCCTCCACAAGATCCAGCTGTAAGGCATTTTCTTCATTAGTGATCCATGGGGGAGGGCCCAGCACGTTGTGGGTGGTGCCATTCCTGGGCTCTATAAGAAAGCAGGCTGTGCAAGCCATGAGGAGCAAGCCAGTAAGCAGCACCCACCATGGCCTCTGCATCAGCTCCCGCCTCCAGGATCCTGCCCAGCCTGAGTCCTGTCCCGACTCTCTGGTGATGAACAGCGATGTGGAAGTATTAGCTGAATAAACCCTTTCCTCACCAGCTTGCCTTTTGGTCACGGTGTTTCGTTGCAGCAATAGAAACTCTAAGACACAGAAAGACGCGGGGAAGCAGGTGGAACAGACAGCATGGTTCCTGGTTTTTTAAAAGTGCAAGTGTGGCCTAGTTTCTACTTAATCACTAATTTCCTTTCCTTTACCTTACCTTCCTTTACAGAGCTGTTTGTTTAATAAAAAATGAAAAAAAAATTAGTCACCTTTTAGATTCTGGTCATACATAAAATAAAAATGAAAACTTTTAGTAAGTTAGATATTTGATTAACAAGGTTACGTTTTCAAAGGATGGCTGATCATACAGGAAGCCACTGCATGCCAGAGGAATGGCACGTAACTGTCCTAAGTCTGTGAGTTTTGAGTCACATGGAAACCTGGTCAGCCGGTACCCATGAGCAGTTCAATGGATTTCACAGGGTTCTCACACTCACAGCCGATGTTAGAGGTAGCAGCCTGTTCCTCCAGTGACACGCCATCTTTAATGCTACTGTCAACAGCAAAAGTGTATGAGGCTCTTCTGGGGAGACGGTCACACAGACACTAACTCATTTAATTCTGGTGAGTATGAAGGGAAATCACTTTCTTTGGTGGTTCAAATGTTTCATCATAGAAATGACTCTATCTACAGCCTTACACTTGTATTTGACATTTCAAGATGCGAGGACTCCTGGGGACACTCAAGTTGCTAGGGTGGGAATTCCCACTCGTCTATTTCCTCCCTTCAGAACTTCACCCAAATGTGAACAGCTGCCATTACTATCCTTTCCCGCTGCTGTGTCCCAGGCCAAGAACTTAGCTTTTCCCAGAATGTGGAATGACTCGCAGGCCTTCAAAACAAAAAGGCTTTGTCTGAGATGTAACATCTGTTTTGAAGACTGGTCTCATGACTAAAATTTGCTGGTGAATAAGGAAGTAAAAAAGCAGAGAAGCCTAGGTCAGAGCAACCCAACTAGCTACAGAAAAGATGGCCATCATTTTAAGTCTGTCTGTCTGTCTACCTACCTACATATCTATCATATATTCTCTGGATAAAGTAAACATAGATTTAAATGTGGTCAACATCTGTCTAAGGGAATCAGATCTGGTCACCTGCAGTCAGAAAATAAAAGGTAGTGGTTGCCGTGCTACAATGACTCACCCATTCCTTTATCCCACTCATCTGTTGAGTATCTGTCATGTCAGAATGTAATAGTTAAGAAAATGAACATCACTTTCTGTCCCCAAAGATCTTACCAGGAGGGTGGAGAGACACAAACGTTCTAACACATTATGATAGGCACACCCGAGAGGAACACCTGCAACCACAGTAGAGACTAAAAGGAGAAAGGGAGGACTAAGAATAGACACTGTGGACAGGTTTCTGGAAATGGAAAGGCTTTAACAAGGAGGAAACATTTAAGCCTGTTTCCCTAAGCAGGGTTTAATGTATCCGATAAAATGAGGGAAAGGTCATTTCAGAAGGAGGAAAGCAAAGTGCTTCCTCAACAAAGCCACCAAGCTACCTTTTAGCTGTAGAAGAATGGATACCTTAAGTATCTATGCAAGACATGGGGCTTTGCTAGAAGACAAAGGCTGAGTTCAGGTGTGTGTGCTATTTTAATTCTAAGCCAGTATCTACAATTGGCCAAGGTGATTTGAAGCCATCTGTGATTTGAACCATCTGTGCATTAACACCATTGGGCTGCCCAACCCAATGAAACACAAGCACAAGCACAAGCAGCCCCTCCCAGTGAAACCTATGAGCATGCCAATACTTTCTAAAGACATTCCAGCATAACAGGCCAATACCCCTTCAAGCCAGTGAGGCTGCATCCCCCAGTCTGCACTGGAATTAGCACTTGTTCCAGAGCGTATTAGATCTTCCTGTCTCACACAATTCTCCAGACCTAGAGTGGCAGGAGCTGCAATAGCTATGCCCTGTCAAGCCCCATGGGCTGCTTTACTTCAGTATCTGAGACACCTTTATTCTTCAAGAGACCGGAGGAAAATGCACCCACCCCTGGTTTCATTTTTAGAGCAAGTATCAGGCAAAATAGGCACGGGGGGCCAGAAACAGCCAACAGATGATGGGCCACTTGGGGAAACTGTAACATCTATGAGACAGAGTAAAAGGCAGTGGAGGAGACAGAAAATATGAAGAGTCTCAGAAGAGCACAATGTGCTGGAAGCCAAGAGACATTCCATCCTTACAAAGGCCAAGTGGGTTGCAGGAGTTCTAAGATGACTAGGCTCCAATGGCCCACAGACACTGTTCCGATGTGGGCAGGGCCTGTGATCCTGTGATTATGTTAAATTATCCAGGAAATGGGAAGGGATTCTGCATGTGCAATGAAGATCCTACCAGGTAGGTGATTCTACGTTTATTAAAGGACCTGACAGCTGAAAAACTGAATCCCAGTTTGTCTTGACTCTTAGAAAAAGTTGGGTTCCAGTTTAACAGATTAACGTTCTATTGTTCCATAGCACACTGCTACACATTTAGTGATCAGAACACTGCATGTCTGCTGTTTCACAGTTTCTGTGACTCAGAAGTTTAGATACTGCTTAGCTCGGTTCTCTGCTCAACACTGGAATAAAGGCATCAGTGGGCTGCATTCTTCTGTGGAACTCAGGGCCTTCCTGCAAGGTAATCTGAGTTGCTGACTGTATTCACTTCCCTGTGCTTATAAGATTGCTCTTATCCTATGCAGTCCACAGCATGGTCCTCTGCTTTTCCAATGACAGCAGGGACAGGTAGGGAGCAATTTCCGTTGCTTCAAGTCTCTGAGCTCAGTGAAGATTTAAGTCCTCTTCTGAAGAGTTCACTTTGGGAGGCTACAAGCCTTCCCAAATACATGGCCAGCTGGAAATACATAGTAAATTCTAAGCCAGTAGGTGACAGAGTAGACCCTGTCTCAAAATAAATGAATAAGAGAATAAAAAGATCAGATCAGGCCATCCAGGATACTCTTCTTCGATAGATGGTTATTGGGGCATAGTTTCATTGAAGATAATAAAATAGAAACTTGGTAATAGAAATTAGAATGGAAAGGGTGTAGAAGAAAGATGTGGTTGAATTGTTAAGAGGGGCACTCTGGTTCATGTTCTGGGACCTGTGGAGGTGATGGAGCCTTTAGACATGGGGCCCAGAACAAGGTGATCAGGTCTCAGAAGCACTGTCATTGGAAGGAACTAATCATGAGTAAGTTAATTATTGTTGAAGTAGTTTGTTGTACAGTGAGACCATCCACACATGTGGCTCTCTTCTGCACACAGCCAGTGCCTTTTGTTGTGACACTGGTGTGCTGTGATACCCCACCTGGAAGTAAGGCTTGATAGAGGCTGTCCATTTTTACAAACAACTGGAACTCTTACAACAGACACAACATAGTCATCACTTAGCTAACTGGAATCTCTTCTAAGGACCCTACTATGTGCTATTATAAGACTTCTATAATAGTTTTAAAACCACTGTTCCTATATTTATTCTAGTTGTTCCACGAGTCAGAGTAACCTAGTAAGGAAATCCTTTTGAATTTCCCCATTCCAAACCTTTTGATGCTTCTGTTTGTTGTTGCTACACTAGGGTAAAATCCAAAGTCCTTCCGTTGGTTCTTTGTGAGCTGGGCTTGGCCTCCCTCTTCACTTGTATTCCCTGCCACTCACCTTACCACCTTGGGGGCTTTGTGCACGTTACACCCCCTGCTCAGAGCACTGTCTTTGTCTACCACCTACTCATCCTTCAGATCTGAACTTAAATATAGACTTAAATGCCATGTCTTCAAAGAATTCTTGGTACAAATGACCCCTTATGCATGGCAACAGTCACACGGCTTATAGTTATATCTCATGAACACCCTTAAATGCCTTCCAGCTGCATCATGCTGAGTGTTATGAAGTCACCGACTGTATTTGTTTTGCTCAGAAAATGATTAATGAAAAGAACATGGGTATCTAGAAATCTATCTAAACATCTATTGGTTGATAAGTTTGTCCAGTAAATAAAATGGAAGGTTCACAATACCATCCAACCACTAGGAATGAAAGATATTTCTGTTACACAAGTTTGAGCCCAATCAGCAATGCCTTCCACTCCAGAGCTGTGGCTCCTAACTCAGCAGAGAGAACCAAGCCACAAAGGCAGCTCTCACCATACCTGCCTGCTCCACATCCTACTCCAAAACAAAATAAAACCCAAAGAGGACCAAGGCAAAAACAGTTCCAGTTTTATCATTTAAAAAGTACTGAGCTACTTCTTTAAGATTTTTAAATTTAAGAATTCTACTGTTGGGAAAACAAAGCTCTTAAATGATTGCCTTACAAATCCTTCATGGCACGCCTTGCCTACAAGGCATTCACGATGTGTCCCCGTCTCTTCCCATCTGCCTCCTCCAACCAAATCGCTGTCTAATCACTTGGATATTTCCACCCCTCCTCTCCCTCTCCCACTCTATTTTGTAACAGACACACAGACACACACAGACACAGTGAGACAGACAGACACACCCCCTAAACTGTTCATGTTCCTGTTGCCATAGAAACCCCTTTTTGCACAGAACACTCTGACTCATCCAATCTTATAGCCATCCCATCTATGCAGATAGGGTTCAAAAATGTCTGTATGGGAGATTTCAGAGTAATCACCAGGGGCAGGGCATGCTGGGGCTTAAAGTAGTGTTTACATGGCAGGTACACTGCTACATGGATTACTGGGTTGTACATGACTCAGAGGAGTCACCTGAAGGGAACACTGAAATTTTATCTTTCATCCTCACACCTCCTGCAGAACAGACAGGAGCCTGAGCACTGCACATCCCTCCGCCTTAGAGAACTGAGACTGTACAGGGCTGTCTGCCATCCGCATACTCCTTCCACGAGCCCAGAGGCAGCTGGCAGAACAGGCTGCCATCATGAGGTTGTGGTCCCAAATTCTATTCTAACAAAATGCTTAGCATAAAATAAATGTTCAATGTGTTTTGGACTATGTGAGTCAAACACGTTATGAAAACCATTATGTAAACAGAACCAGATAGGGAAATGGAGAGAGTACCTAGTTTAAAAATATAAAACATTTAAAATATTTTTTAAAAACCCAAACATTAGTAATCATGAAGTCATAAAAATGTGAAGATTTTTATTGTTTAAAAGAGCATCCCCACACATCTTCACTTCAGAGCTCTCTTCACATCGCCAGGGAAGCATTCAGCACTCAGCTGTTTATTGCTCTGCACGTTGCAAACAGTGCCTGGTGATGTGGGAGGAGCCGCTGATGAGCTCCAGCACCGGGTTTCCAATGGCACTTTCAGGGCTCCCGGTGAGAGAATGACCCAGACCAGAGGTTTAAGCTGACCCAAGCCACAAACTTCACAAATGTGTTTTTAAAGAGTTAAGTGAGAAGAGGCACAGCCCTAAGAGGAAGACAGCGTGTAAAGACGAGAGAAGGATGGACACGTGTATGACCAGATGGACGTCACGGGGAGACCGCTAAAAATTACAAACAGGCAAGCTCTGGGAAACTAAATCTCAGGCTGTTCAGTTTTGACTTGGTAGCCAACTGGAGACTATTTTCTCACAGAGGAATGAAACGCACAAAGACACTGCTAAACTAACTGTGTGGCAATCGGCAAGTCCTCAAATGCGTGCACCACACAGACTCTTGATTGGATGTATGCAGTGCAAGGCAGACGCCAGCTCTCAGCTGAGAGATGTGACAGGACTGGGTAGCAGCTCACCAACAACAGGTTTGCAAATGTCGTGACGCCAACGTGTTTGCTCTGAAGCTACTCTCACTCCTAAGAATGACACTACAAATTTGGGGGCTGATTCAGCACAATCAAAAGAATTGTTGGAGCACTGTACTTGGTAAGTATGTGCCCCACGCCACTGAATTCTGGACCAACTGTCAAACGTGTGGCTGACTTCTCGCCTCCCGCGGCTCTTTCCTTCTCGTGCTATAGGGACAAGACGCAAGTCCACCTCCAGCACTTCCTCGTTCGTGAGCCCCTTTTGCATCTTTGAAGAAATGCTGTGTTCTGAAGGTGGGTGGGTAGGAAAGTGGTGGTGGATCCGGGAGGAGTTGGGGAGGGAGGATGAATGTGACCAAAACACATGGTATGACATTCTTAAAGAATTAACAAAAATATCATCTTGAATTGTCTCCACATTTTAAAGGAAAATGAGGATAAATATTTAACATTTTAAATTCCTGGACCTCCATTTCACTGTCTGGTACAAGGGTATTGTGCAGATAATCCAAGCTTAATATGACACCATCCATCACGTGTAAGAATAAAAATTTTATTGCACTTTGTATTTTACAATGCTAAAACATACACAATGAATATGCTTAATATTTAATTATACCAACTTTGGTCTGGAAGTCTACAGCAGAAAGAGAAAAAGAATACACTTACAAATACATTTACAAATAAATTAAAGATAAGACTAGTTAAACATAATAATAATTAAATTATAATTATTAAGAATAAGAATATTTAATCAGTATAGTATGTACAGGCTGGGAATATAGATTAGTAATAGAGCGCTTGCCTGGCATGCATGAGACCCTAGGTTCAATCCCCAGCACCCTCCTCCTTACAAAAAAGAAAAACAAAGGACTGTACGTGTGACTAATGTTAACACTAAACCTTACTTCACCCATAAAGTCTGGAAAAACCACTTCTCAAGAACCATGCTTCTGGATCAGGCATGAACAGGAGCTGCGGAGCTCATGCTAAACATGCCACACACTCCTCCATCAACAGGTTAGGGGGCAGGACCTGTGGAGTTAAACATGTCATACATCCTTCTACCACAGGGATGGGGACGGAGGGACAAGACATGAACATTTACATTTAAATTCATTACAAAACATTCCAGCCCCAATCAACAACTCCGGATACACTCTGGATGTCGACCCAAGTACCTCTTAAACAACGGATAATTCTGAACAGTATGTGATTCACGCTGGAAGAGAAACGGAATACCTAGGAGTAATCTATAAAGAACTGTGAACAAATCTACCAACCAATAGCAGGGTCTCTACATTACCCTTTAGAAGGAAAAAAGGCAGAAAATATCCAAAATGCAGACTTCATATTCAAATACAATTTTCACTTTATGTGTTTAGTACACCTTCAAACTATATCTGTAGAGATGACAAAATATGTTGAAAGTGTTGAGCAAATACTACAGATCCTGCAGGTGCTAGAGCTCATTCCAGAAATAAAATCTATCTGAAGATTCATTTTCCTTTTAAAATTACAACTTTTAGAAACAATTTTGAATAGTTTCTCACTTAAGAATTGGAAAATAAAAAGGCTCTACTTGCTCATTACTGCCTTTTGCCCAAACTCCCCACTGCACCAAAGTCAGAAGCCTTCCTGTTTCTATCACCAACAGTGAGAGTGGCAGCGGCAGGAGAGTAGCTGTGGCAATCAGGTTGCTGCTGCTTCTCCTTTTTTTAAAAAAAAAAAAAGATTATTTTTTATTTTTTGGCAGGGGGCTGTTGAGACAGGGTTTCTCTGTTGTAACTCTGGCTGTCCTGGAACTCACTCTGTAGACCAGGCTGGCCATGAATTCATAAGCATCTGCCTGCCTCTGCCTCCCGAATGCTGGGATTAAAGAGCATATGTGGGTTAAACAACTTCACACTACATTCCCCCTCTTGAACAGCAAGTTACTTCCAAGGGGGAAATTGCAAGGTATTGCATTTCACAATTGGCAGGGCCTTCCTGACCCATGTTCTGTTTAAGGCAGAGGTGATGGAGGCAAAGGGATATAGCCTGTGAGTGTGGAAGCAGTTAACTTGTTTGGGTGCAGGGAGTAGGCTTTGGTTCTAATCCTTCATCAATGTTTAGGCTTTACAAAGTATGAACAATTCTTCCACCAGCCTTTGAGATCTGTGTTCCTTACTTAATAATCAAAAGTCAACTTGACAATGCTGCTATTTCTAACCAAGAAAAGACTGATTTTTACTTGCTGAGGAATCCTGAGTCACAGAAGATAGTTAATGTGGATAATTGTGCAGAGTACAGACGATGAGGGTACCACCACCAGATATTCTACAATGAATTACTGTAGGTAGAAATATAACAGTATTCAAAAGTCCCTGAGCTCACCAGTGATGCAGACATTTATTTTTAGTTGTGTTTAAAATGGTTGTTTTGTGTACTGTTGGAAAAAGGGCTGCCTAGGCCTTGGCATTTGTACTGTCTGCAGGGGTTGACTTTATATAAAAGATGTTTGATTTATCATGATCTGCACTTGGTAACAATAGAACACCTAAGGAGCTTAGGTATCAAAAAAAACCCCGAGATTCCAGGGTTCCACTGTCCAGGATGGCGCTGGCCATGATAGTGGTTCCCTCTGCTGAGGTCTGGAGGCTTTGCGCCTATGAAAATGCCTTGTCTTCCTTGCTGAGCAACACCATGGGTGTCCTGCTAAAAGTGACACAACATCATGCTAGCTAACATCCAACATGGAGACATGGAAGAAGAGAAAGAAACTCCAGACCTCATACTTTACCTGTAAAGTATGCTCAGGGCAGCTCCCAGAGAACAGAGTTTATATATATGCAAAATATAATGAATAGAAGTCGCCTGAAGGATGAGGAGGGTGAGGAAGGAAATAGGCCTCTATGAAGAGAGAAGGCTGTGAAAACTGAGAAAGAGGGTTCAAAAGTGAGAGCCACAGAGAGCTACAGAGACAAAGGACACTGAAAAACCTGACATGTCCTTCTGGAAAAGTATGAGAACCTTGGTGGGGTCCACCAAGATATTAGAAAGCAAGGTCTAACCACGTTTCCTGATCTTGGAGCTGATGCTCCCTCCTGCCACTGGTGATAGCCAGGGCACAGGAAATGAAAGCCAGAGCAAACTGTTCTACAAACTGAGTTTGCTGATAGCTGCTTCGTGTGTGTGTGAAGCCCAGAGTCTTGTGTTGAGGTCTATGAAGAAGAGTGCATGTTTCCCCATAGCAGTGATGAAAAAGAATGCCAAACCACCAGGATGTTTCTGCTGGAGATTCCTTCCACTGGCCCAGGACCCCTGCTGTGGAAGCCAGGAGTTGGAGCTGAGAAGCCCCTTATTTAAACCGAACAGTTTTTTTCCCTTGCAAACTTGAATACAAGTGGTCCAGATACTGTGAGGCGGCCCTGACAAGATACATCTACTGTGATGATGAGAACTCTGCCCCAGGAGGGAAGCCTTCCTGCAGGCAAGGCTCACTGCAATGGTGCTGAGAAAAACACTTGCTGAAAGAGTCAGGATCGATGGCTGCGGCATTATGAAGAAGTTCTCTGAACGTTCTATGAACTTTGAACTCAAACATGAACTGACCAGTTTTGTTTTTTCCTTCCTGCAAACCAGACTCTATCTTAAAATCTGAAAAGCATTTTCTCAGAGTCAGCATATAGAAGCTGTCTTCCAGAACTGGTGAGGTCATATCTTATCTGGAGATATTGGCAGCTGGACTTGTTAAGGTATAAGAGTCACCCAGGTGGCACTGGTTTTGAAGGCATGAAGGGGTTACGAAGAACAGCTGAGGCTTGGCACCATGAAGAGAGGCCAGTAAAGGCCACTGGTAAAAGTGCAGCCTCAATGTCAGTTGAAAACCCAGACTGAAGGGGTTATGTTAAGAAATTGAGGCTTGGCACCATGAAGACAGCCCAGAAGAGGCTATCAGTGAACGTGCAGCCCAGTTGCAGCAAGTGACTCCAGCGTTCTGAAGATGCCAGTACCATGGAATGACCACCAAGAACAGCAGCAGCAGTGGAGTGGAACCAGCGAGAACTTGGAGGACAAGCTGTGTGTGCTGCAGAGGGCAGAGCCAGAGAAGTGACCCAAGCCCTTTGGAGGAGTCCAGAAGATGGTGAATAAATTCCAGATAATTGGATATTGATAATGTTTTTCTAATGTCCAAAGACATTGTGAAAAACTTGACAGATGTTTGGTTTCATTTGATCCTGTGCATCCTAGCAATCCTTGTGATTGTTCCTTTTATAAATAGTTTTGCTAGTGTAGCATTAAATTGTGTTACAGAGATAAAGCAATTTTTTATTGTCTTATACAGAAAGGTAGAAATGTTGCATAAGTTTTTTATTTTTAGTTATGATTAAAATAATTGTTTTGTGTACTGTTGCTGGGGAAAGGGCTGCCAAGGCCTTGGCATTTGTATTGTCTGCAGGGGTAGGTTTTACGTAAAAGATGTTTGATTCCTCATGATCTGTACGTGCTATCAGTAGAACACCCTAGGAGCTTAGGTACCAATAAAAACCCTGAGATGCTCAGGGTTCCACTGTCCAGGACGGCACTTGCCATGATTGTTCCCTCTGTTGATGTCTGGCAGGGTTTGCACCTATGAATATTCCTCCTTGTCTTTCTCGCTGAACTGCCACGGCAGGTGCTCATGAAGACACAGAACTAGACATTTTAGTTGCGAAGTAAGTAATTTTGTTACTGAGGTCAGATCAAGTAAGGTCAGTCCTACACAGGACTGCTCACTAACTCTTCAACTTATGTGAGATAGTTACACCACTTGAGACTTTCATGAAGTAATACTATATTTTGTGTTGCCCTAATTTGTCTTTAAAATAACCAACTATAAAAACACATTGACTCTGTGACCACAAGCTAAAAATGTGGCAAATTGAAGTATTTTGTAGTTATTAGCTGGAAAGAGAGGAGAAACAACACGTGCCATGCATCGCAGCCAAACTTTAACTCTGAAGTGGCAATAGCGACCTTCACTCACCCAGCCTTACAGCAAGCAGCTGACGTCCAAGCGGCTGAGTGACTTGCAAAGCTCCTGCCGAGGACTGAGAGCAGCCCAGGTCGGCACAGGCTCTGCACAAGCCCATTCCCGTATTTTCCGGCTGTCCTCCCTCCGTCTGACAACTGTGGCGGTCCCTCTGCTCAGCAGCTTTCGCATTCTGTTTAACCATTGTTAAGTGCATGCTTGTCACCAAGTCCTAAACCCAGGCTTTCGTATCCTAAGTCTGTGATCACACATCCTTTCCTTTTCACTGAAATGTGTCAAAAGGAACTTCTCCTGCATCTACATTTCTGTCTCCTACAGAAAATTTCCCGAGGCTAAGGGGAAAAAATGGGATTTTATTGGACTAGCCCAAAGGAGACAAGGTCTACCATCTTGAACGCGCTCGCCTCTCAGCCTGTCTTCTGACGCATGCTCCTTGCTCAGGCGATACTCCTGCGTCTCTGCTGACGATGTTTTAAGAATCTGCTAACATGCTGTTAACTTCATTCTTACAATCAGTGCCTTATAATAAAACGTCATGCAGAACCTAATGGAATCTAATTCTTACATGTCTAAATATACAATATTTTGTAATTTTAAATAAAAACCAATGAAATAAAGCCGTTTGTCCACGACTTAGACTGTCTGCATCATGAACATGTCCTTCTGATCTAGGAAGGGCTGCACAAAGGCCAGCTAGCTAAGTCAGGCTTCAGCCCTAGGTCACATGTCTGGGACACAGGACATCAACACTGTTCCCAGAATGGCAGCAGCACTCCTGCTTAAATGTTCAGCTGGATGCTTCCCGGTGTCTCTCTGGAATTCTGTGCAAGCCTGGGATAGGTTTTCTAAAAAGTTATTGTATTTTGGACTGAAGCCACAGATCTAAAACTGAGCCACTGGGTCCTTATAATCCCCTCAGAGTCTTAAATATAGGTATTTATTCAGTTTTAAATGCTGAGATTTCACAAGAAAAGTCATAATAAAAATAAATATTCTCTCCTTACTTATTTCTACAGTTTGGCTCTTTATTACATGCGTATAGATGGGAACACAAGACAGGTCGGTAAGAGCAGCTGTATGCTTTACTACATCTGCAGAGAAACACTGTGGCCAACAGTTCTCCCTACTTTTTCCTACTTCCTAAAGGGAATAGGGCCTTATCCTGCACCAACAAGGCTTTAACACAACCAATTCTGGCCAGCACCCACAGGGCTGAATTGGCTTACTCTGTTCTCTCTAGATCCCTGTGGATTTAACCCCCACTCTACTGTAGTTTATTAGAGTAAAAGGTAACTCACATGCAAGAATGTCAGAAACGGTTTGCTTCAGTTTGTTCTACAGTCAATGAAGTCAGGAAAATGTTAGCAAGGAAGCGATCCAAGTCTCGGCATGATACAAACAATACCTGACATTTTAGATATGTGAGAGCACGAAGCTATCAAACTAGGAACCAACAGGCTTGCTTTAAAAATGTTAAAGTTCTGAGTTTCTACACGTCAGGCTCTACGGGCCTTATAAAAATAAAATCTATTAGTACTGTACCGAGTTCAGGAGACAAGGGAAACTTTAGGAACATGGGACGAAGAGGAAATGACTATCCAGTAATTAAAGTATCGCTTGCGTGGCACATGTGACATCCTGTGTTTGAATCCCAGACGTACAGAGGAAAGGAAGAAAGCAGGAAAACACCATCCTGGAACACGCGAACATCCAGGAGCATGTCCGTGGCTCCCATCACTTTTGCTTCTCAAATTACATAATTATGTATAGATCTGACAAGTCTCCATGTGAGAAACAGGGTTACTTTTGATATCGTAAGAAAATTTTACCAAGCTCCTTCAATGATAGAATATTTATCTATCTTTATATCTGTATTTATATATACCCATATAATTATATTTAAATTAGGCCAATTTTATGAAAATTTTCAATGTCTTCGAGTCATCATTTAAAAAATAATTTCCAGTCTGGTCATCTTATGCAAAGTAACAAAGAGTCAAAGAGAAGAAATTTCTGCTTACTATATTCTTGCTGTAATTTCTATTGCACAATAGGCTACACAGCTTATGGGACTCTGGGCCTAAGAAAGCACCAGACCCTTCATTTGAAAATTAAGAACTACACTGAGCATCTGGCCCACAGGAAACTGGGTCCTTTGCACAGGTCACACACCCATGAAGAGGGCCTGTCCTCTGTGACCTTGACTTCATTTGATGGCCTCCCCTGTCAAATACTCACTTCCTCCAAGGTCACCCACCTCTTGCCTTCCCAATGGGCAGAGATGTCGATTATCCTCTAGTCCTGTTTCTACTTCCAGAGCAAACAGGTAAGAGGAAGAACGCAGTTTGACTAAGACCAAAGGCAGGGCCACAGCCTCGCCCAGCACTCCCCGTGGAAGCACGGTATTCAGACCCTAACCTGATGCGGTCACAGCCAAGGTGCCCTGTGAAAGCAGGTGCTGCAGGAGCCTACCACTGTTTCCTGTAAGGGAGGAGAGTCAAGTCAGGGGCGGGACAAACACATTTCTTTTAACATGAACACAACAGGCAGCTTAGGCATTTAAAGAAGAGCACAAGGCCTCTTGGTAACCTGGTAACATTTTCTGTAACTGAGGATTTGCCTTGCTGTGTATAGGCAGTCAAAACATGTAAAGCACAGGGCCAGGGGTCTGCATTACTAGCAAATTAAGACAAATGTGTTATTTTTTGTGTGTATACGAACAGCAGATACATTTATTACTTGACTTTCTTTCATTGTTAAATTATTGGAAGACTCTACAGAGAGGGCCCTAGGATGTGAAAAGAAATATTTATTCTCAGCTGCAATGACTTCTCCTTACTTCTTTATTAATGTTTTTCATACAGCGCATTTTGATCATGCTCCCCCCATCCTCCCACCTCTCCACCCACCCAACTTTGTTTTCTTTTTCAAAAACAAACAAACAAACAAAAACCAAGAACCAGTTCGAACCAACCACCAACAGACAAAACACCCATCAAAACGAACAGGTAAAAGACCAGTAAAAAAAAAATGTCCATAAAATGCCACCGAGTTTGTTTTGTGCTGGTCGACTACTCCTGGGCGTCAGGCCTGCCCTGGAGTGTGGTTAACACAGCCAGAGATACTCTACTGCAGAGAACCAGGTTTTCTTTGCCAGTGGGTATCAACTGCAGGTAGCTTGGTTAGGGGTGAACTGCATTTATTTTAGATAAGAGAATTACTGAAGCAATGTAAATATTAAGAAGAGTCAAAAGCTCACAGATTATGGGAAAAGAGCACGTGCCAATCAGAGAAGCAGTGGTTACGCTAAAAACACTCTTCAGGAGCGGGGGCGGGCTCACTGTCATGCCGACCGGGGAACTGAGCTTGACCCTCAGAGCCCGTGTACACAGCAGTATGAAGGGTGCCGGCAACCCGAGGACCGGCAAGGCAGAGGCAGGCAGAGTCCCTGTAGTTACTGGCCAGCCAATCCGGTTCAATCAGCAGGCCCCGGGCTCCAGCAGACAGCACTGTCTCAATACCCACGGTGGGGAGCAGCAGTCAAGGTGGAGACTGACGCCCAAGGGCCCCGAGACGTCTACTCCCACACACGTGCCACACTCAGATACAATTCCCACGCCTAACTGTAATCATAAAATTAGTGTTTTAGTTATAGTGTTCCTTCTTTTAAAAAATATGATTTAAAAATTTAAATATCTGAAAAGATAATATAGTTAACCTTTAATCTTACTAGAAATTTAATATATGTAGCTAGTCTGTTCATAGCAAATACATAGTTTTATTTCTGAAAAATAATGAATTTTGAAAATTTTTCTTTTCCTATTATCTGCATATATTTTAAAAGATATCAGAAAATATAATTTCTGCAATGATGTTGTACTATTTCATTTGCATGGCCAATCTGTTTAAATTGAAACCAAATTAGATATATTGGAAAGTATATGGTGAGCCCTGAAAATACACATACAAGTTAACACCCACAACCTGAGGTTATATTTAGGAATACACATGCATGAACATAGATATATATGCATGTAACAACCGTTAATGAGAAGAGGACATAAACTAGAAGGGAGCAGGGAGGAGTATTTAGGAGGGTTCAGAGGGAGGGAAGGAAAGGAAGAAATGTTACAGTTAAATTATATTCTAAAAATAAAAAAAAAAGAACATAAAAATTTTACAGTAATTCTTTGGAAAAAATAGAATTAAATTAATAATAGCAAAACTGAATTTGAAATGCAAATGCTATACTGGAAAAATCTTAAGATCTATATATTTTATTTTGATTACGTAAGAACACATGGATTCCCATGGAAGCCAGAGGCATCGGACTCTGGAGCTGGAGTTGCAGGTGGTTACGAGCAACATGACCTGAGTGCTGAGAGCTGAACCTGGGTTCTCTGGAGGCAGAGAACACTGAATGGCTGAGCCGCTGCTCCTGAGTATCATTTACAGGAAGGAACGTAAGCAGATCCTACAGGACTCTCCCTCTCTCGTTGTCAGATGTGAGATGACCAACCTGGAGTCTCTTACTTTAAAAATGAGCTTCATAGAGACTTGCTGCAGAAAGAAAGTGCCACTTTTAAATGCATAAAATAGAAGAGACGCATTCTAACTTCAGACAATTTTCTCCAAGCAGGAAGTAATGCTGGTGTTTATTAAAAGGAGATGTTTGCTGCCATTACCTGGGATGAGGTCATTATTGGTTTCTATGGTAAAACCAGGCAGCAGAGTCACAAAATTGCTCAATGTGTGCAATTCAAACATTTCTGGTTTTTAATATTCTCTCTCTCTCTCTCGACCCTGTGTGTGTGTTTGTGTTCAGGTATAGTTAAGTGCAGTGGTTCTCAAAACATGCCCTGGAATAACAGTTTCAATACTGCCTTGTGGATTTGATAAACTTTTGCATATTCATAGGCCCCGATCTCAGACCTACAGAACCAGAAACAATAATGGCAGAGCCCAACAATCCTTGAACAGCTCTCCAGGTGATTCTGATACACACAGCTTTTAAAACCAGTGGCTTAGCATGTGTTTAAAATGTACCAAGTCTCTTGAATTTTGTAATAGCAGTATCTATAGATAGACCAATTGCACAATTTAAAAACACAATTGCACAATTTAAAAAAAGAGAAACAAATCAACCATACAAATACCTGAAACCTGTTTTTTTCAGCAACAACACTATAAACTACACACAGGAAGAATTATGATAGAATGTAATGCCTTCATCAACAAGCCAAGGAGCTGAGAAAGCAGAAATGACAAGATGACCCTGAGTAATAACTATATATTTTACAGAGGGGGAGTTAGAGTAAGTACAGCACATCAGGGAAGCACGCCAGCACTGAATTCAGGGTGGTGACGGGAGGCTGAAGACAGTCTGCCTCTCCCAAGGCAGCTAGTCAGCCGCAGCTCCAGCACAGCGCAGGTCTGATGCAGACCACGCGCCACGAATGTGTGCATCATTGTTTTTATTATTCAGTGTATTTCTCTGAACTTGCAGTAGCACTTCTACTCATAAAGCTCTCGTCCAGTACACCGCAGTCTTCTGCAGTCCCTGACTTTTCATCTTTTCCTGCTTGCTTTCCCAATTAGCATCTTGCTTGCTTGATGAGCCACATTCAGCTGTAAAAACCACATTAGATCACCTCCATTCATCTTTCCTTGTTGGTTGTGAATCTGTGTGCTTCTTCCTCAATGTTTTTAAACAAAGAACTTTCTAGGTCCATTTTAAAAGGAACAAATAAAGGTAAAGACACATATCTACTTTAATTCCCTTCATAAGTTAATTTCCCATGAGGCCTTAAGCCAGACATCAAGGCAGCATCCCTGGCTCCAGCCCTTGGAAGGTAAGAACCTGGAAAGTGTTGGTATAGTATCATACCCTAAAATATAACGAATAACTTTGCTCTGTGTGTTTTTTCATTCTCGTAGGAATTCCACCATTTTCGTCACGGTGTTTGTTAACTAACTTAAAGATTTACCAATAGCTAATAAAAACTCTAAAAAAATGAACTAAGGAAAACTGATCTGACTATAAATCAAAGTTTGTCAAAATAAATAAACTCCAACCAACAACCCATGGCTACACAGTTAACACGTTCACCTGTGAGAACCACACCGCCTTTGCCCCACGTTAAAAAAATCCTAATCCTTTGAAATCCTTTTTCAAAACAATGTCAAAACACTTTTTGACTTTGAGGGTCAAAGCTGACAGATAGATTTGGAGCATAAGCCATAATTTGTTGACTTCTGCTTTAAACAGTTTTACAAAGGATTAAACACAATACAGACGAGTCCAATTCTTGAATTTTTTTAATTAAAAACATATCATATATTGTAGAAAGAAGATCTATAATACATATGACCAAAATAAAAATCAATTTCTACTTGAAATACTGAGAAATATGCCTAATAAACCATTAAAGATGTAACCCAGCAGTGGGCTGCGTGCTGTAACACTGACCAGGTAGACAAGATACGCCCATTGGTGCAATTGTTGCATGACTATTCTGGCAGCAACCAACCAACCACTTCCTGATTGGATTTTGAGGCCTGCTCAATTAAAGAGAGTACTGGCTTTGTATTGGTCAAAAGAAACGGCTAGGAAGGATATAGACCCTATGGTAGACTCTACTACTGTTATTCTGTTAAAAGGATATGTATTTATATTGCCTTCTAAATCCTTACGCTTATACCCAGATGAGTGCAGCGCTTAGCCTTGTTCAGTGTGTGACAGTCAGACGCTCATAACCCAGACAAAACGCTGAGAATAAGAACCTGCCGAGTGCTCAGCACTAAACAGGACATGTCTACAGTCTACTCTGAGGCACACGGGGGACACTGCGGAAGGGAGAAAAAAGGGTTATAAGAGATAGAGGGTGGGGAGGAATACTCCAGAATGCTGACTTTTGGCCCTGACGTGGCCACTGCAACCATGAACACACAGCACATGTGACAACCTGCACAAGGCCCACAAGCAGGAGGAAACCAGAAGGAAAGAAGAGTCGCCAAACACAGTATGCAGTAAGAAATCGTCAACCACTGCCAACTGAGCTTAAAAAAGAAATACGTCTGTATGGAGCTGAGTGAGCGACTCGGTGGTACTGAACAGTGCACGAGGCCAGCACAAGAACTTGGGGACTGGGAGTGGAAACCAGAGGTTTATTTCTGTGTGTGTTTGTGTGTGTGCACATTTGCATGTTTGTGGCCATGTGTGAGGCTGATGTTGGGAGTCACCTTTGATAGCTCTTCCACTTTGCTTCATTGAGGAAACCAAACCAAGACTGGTGACAAGCTAGTCTTGCTATACAGCTTGCTCTGGAGAATCCTGTCTTCCTCTTCCAGAGCTGGGACTATAGGTCGGCTGCCACACTTACCTGGCATCTGTGGGCTCTGGAGTCCTTGACTCCAGCCCTAATACTTGTACAGCAAGCACTTTCACACTGAGCCACCTCCCCAGCGTCCCCAGACCAGATCTCTAAAAGAAACTTTATTCTGCTTCTACTGAAAGCTACTGTGGCGGTCGGGATGAGAATGGTCCCCATAGGATCATGGATTTGGAAGCTTGGTCCCCAGTTGGTAGAACTTTTTTTGGGAAGATTAGGAGGTGTGGCCTTATTGGAGGAGGTGTGTCACTGGGGGTGGGGCTTTGAGGTTTCAAAATCCCATGCCATTCCTAAGCGCTCTCTGCCTTGTGCTTGTGGATTAAGATGTAAGTTCTCAGATACTGCTCTGGCCCTGTGTCTGCCTGCCTGCTGCCAGGCTCCCCACCATGATGGTGATGGACTTGAACCCTCTGGAACTATAAGCCCAAATTAAACACTCTCTTTGTTCAGTTGCTTTGGTTATGGTGTTTTATCACAGAAATAAAAAAAACAAAACAAAAAAACCAGTAAGGCACCATACCACAGAATTGGTGAGCTAATCACTGTAACACATGGTCGTATGACCTAATGGACACACTGATTAGGTAAGTACTGCATAGTAACTAGTGAGGAAGGAACTCGTCTTTTACAGACGTGTTTATTCTTGTTTTATGAGTAAGGGTGTTTATCTGTATGTCTGTGCATCATGTGCATGCCTGGTGCCCATGGAAGCCAGAAGAGGGCATCAGATCCCCTGGAACTGGAGTTGTAAAAGACTGTTGTAAGCTACCATGTGGTTGCTGGGAATCAAACCCAGGTCCTCTGGAAGAGCAACAAGTACTCTTAACCACTGACCCATCTCCGCAGCTCCAAGAATACTCCTGATAAGGTCTCACTCTGTGTTCGGGCTCACCTCAAACTCACTGTGTAGTCCAGGCTGAATTTGAACTCAAGAGAATCTCTAGACTCAGCTTGCCAAGCATTTGGATTGCAAGCATGGAGAAAAATAATTTTAACACTGAGTATTTTTTATTTTCTCTATTTTAATTCACAACTTTAAAAACACTAAGGGGGAAGATCCAAAATCTTTCTAGTTAGGTGGGATAACATTATTGATAAAATAGCTTGATAAAGCTTTTTTTTTGTATCTCTTAAAACTGAAAAAGCAATGACCTCTTACTCCAGAAGAGAGGCAAACTTCCATTTCAGAGAACCAGAGTTCATGACACCCACCCATGGGTCTCAGGTACAGAATCCAAATTTGAATGCACAATAATTTAACCTCTCATTTCATATGCTCGTGAAGAGAAGAATTTATATAATTACCGTATGCTGACAAAGTGAAATTATACTTATAACCCCAAACCAAGACCAACTGGCTGAAGGAGTAGCTCAGGGTTTATTTAGCAGGGTTTATTTAGCAGCCAAGGCCCAGCACCAAATCCCAAACTAAACCAAAACAAAGACAGTAACTCTTGCTTTTATTGCATGTCTGGTGGAGTTCTAATAATTCAAAGCTCACAACTTGGACAACCCTTACTGAACCTTTCCTTTTTCCCCATGCAAACTTGTGGTTTTGGAGTCTGGCTAGTTTCTCACTCCGTCTAACACAGGCAACCACAGTCACAGATCCTGACCCTTGTCTCTTTGCTGTCTTCTTATCATACCTATTCACACTGTACATATCCACAAAGACCTTAGTTAAATTCTTCCACTTCTGCCCTTACTCTTTTTGATATTATAGCCCATTTATTTCCCCAGAATTTACTACTTTTCAGTTAGCATTATTGGTTAGTCATATAATAATCTGGATTCCCGCAATGTCGTTCTATGTTTCAGGTCTTCTATTATCTTCGGCTACAGCACTATTACAAACATGATGCATATTTCACAAATAATTATTAATTTATTCAGTGGCCTATAAAAACATGTTTGGACTGCTAAGGGTAAATCTGAATTAAGACACAACTTATAAAGGAAAAAAACCCTTCAATTAAATAAAAGTAAGCATTTAGTTTTAAAAAGTATACCTGCTGATAAGCGGCAGAACCCATGGCCAGATAAAATGCTGTAACTGCAAAGCGACAATTATTTTGCTGTTGCCCCCCACACCCAACATTGTGACAAGGTAATCAACTGCCCTGATTTTAGTTCAATTTGTGGTCTAAAGACAGAACTGAACAATTACTGATGGCGGTAAACTTGAATGCACTCGGCAGTCCACTCTTCCTCAGGCAGCTGTCTCATCTCCATAGGAAATTCCCCAAAGGTCCCACTTTGCTGGGCAGTGCTATGGGAGGCAAGGCTTGCCTGCACCCCTGGAAGCCAGTGCTCCCAGCTGTGTCTGTGGTTGTGGCTTTCTCCTTGGACACCCTGCCTATCTGTGGGTTCAGGTCACAACTCTCCATCTTTCATTTCATCCCTAACAAAATCTGATGAACTAGCATTTATTTCAATCTATTAGGGTCTTGCTGAGGAACTAGGTTAATCATTTCACATAAAGATGCTCACTTTCAGGTGTGGTGACTATGCTAATAACTAAAGGCAAGAACGTAATGGTAAAAACACAACTGTTAGGTGTGGAGGCATTTTAATAATGCAATAATATATAAATATAGGTACATAGGAAATGCTATTCTTGTACATAAAGTTAGTGGCACTCTGGGAGAGGAATATTGTACATGTATACTTAGGAAAAGCATCGTGAGGCAAGGTCACTCCTACAAACATTATCAGAAGCACCCAAGGAGATCAAGGAAGAAGACAGATTCCATATGCTGAAGTAACTTTGTTAGTACACACATTAATAAATGTAGTTATATTATTCATTGATTAAGCTAATGAGACTCGTTTGTGGGAAGCAGAACGGTGCAAAGTTTCACATATCCCTGAAATATCAAAAGTCAAGCCCATTGTTTCCTCCAGCACTGAAATTCAAGCAACCCACTCTCTCCCCAGTATTTGGACTTAATAAAAGAGACCATCACTAACTTCTGCCCACGCTAGAGTCACAGAGCTAGCCACAGTATCTCTGCATTCCTCCTTTCCTATTTTATATCACAGATGATATAGAACTAACCCACAGCTATCTCTACAATATGCCTCTTCTTCATCTTCATTGCCACCATACTAGCTTAAGTCCGCTGTTCCTGCTGCACTGTGAAGCTTACCTGATCAGAGAGCACGATAAAGCCATGGGAGTGACCAGTAACTTGCTCAGTTATTACAGTTTTGTAGCTGGCTTCCTTCACTCAAGTGCACATTGCCATTTATATAAAGTACAGCACGGGCACACCATAAAAACAGTAGGAACCCAGGTAAGAAGTGAGAGGCAAGGCTGACAAGGAGAGAGAAAAATGAGGAGTTTGAGATGTTGGTGATGCTTTATCTTCATCTGGGTGATGCTTACAAACGTGTTCAGTCGTGAATATTCTTGGAAGCTCTAAACCTCCAGTGTCCACATTGCTCTAATTCACAGTAGACTGTGTATTAGCCACCGTCTTCTTTCTACCCTTAATATGAAGGCCGAATGACAGGCTCCTAATAGACGGCGGTGGCATTTTGCCATGACAAATATCTAAGATAAGACTAGGAAGGCATCTTGCCATACACCCGTATCACCGGAAAAATCTTCGCCTTGAGGATATCTTGTTCCCTTTCACCCTTCAGGGTCCTCATGTCTATCATGCCCTAAAGCCCAGAACCCTACTCTGGTTCCCATTTTGTTTTAATAACTCACAATGATGTTTCAGACTCAGTTAAAATTTCATTTCTAAAGGCAGAAGGAACTGTTCTCTGACCTGTCTCCTCTGCCTCCCTGTGCAGCTCCCCGCACATCGTCCCTAGACTGAATTCCAAGAGGCAGGAAATGCACTTTCTTTATCGTTCTGTTGTCCCAGTTCCCCATGTAGTTAACACTGATTACATGAGCTTGATTCTCCCCATCTAGGAACATGAAAGGTAGCTGTGGTAGAATTTCAAAGTAAGTATTCCAGTAAACCATTAAGAGCTTTTGATACATGAACATGAAGGAAGCAAGAGATAAACGCTAGGTAGCTGATACACAGAAAAACATCCATGTGGGCTAAGACGGGCATGGTTAATGGCTCTCTACATACTATCCTTAAACAATTGTAAGTTATTGTGGCACATGGACGTCCAATTGATTTTGATGATATGAAAATCAAGGCTCCCCCACTAACTTCATGAGTTGGGCAGGGTCAATTAACTGTTTCAGCTTTTTAAATGAGAGGATCATACTTACTATGCCTACCTGGACTTTAAAAGAAATTATGTCTACTTATTTGCAATGTTTTTGAGAAGGCTTTAGACTTTACATGGTGAATGTAACAAATAACTGTGAATTACCAATTTGTCCCACAGTTTCTCTGAAAGTAAAATGACATCATGACTGCACGTCAGTGGTAGTTTGACCAAAGTTTCTGATATATACCCTTTGGGATATGGTGAAAATTAAGGATCCCAAGCCTCCCGACAGGAGGTGTACACAGGAAACAATTGAGTTTCCGGGCTCATCCCCCTCTGATGCTCACCCAAGGAGTCTTCAATTAAACAGAGACTAAGACAGGAGGCTTTTTGTAGCTTTAAATTAGTTTTAGAAATGAAGCTGAAGTCTTTAAACAAAAGAAAACAAGTCTTATGAACAAAAGTGAAAACCAAAACATTATATACTATCTACTGTTAAAAATATTAGCAAGGAAAGGCTGTACACCTTATTTATATATAGAGGTAGGTGCTAATTAGACAAAAAGACTTATGCCTTGGAAATTTGAAGCTAGGCAAAACAAGATTCTTACGTGATGCGAGGTGTCTCCAGATACAGACCTGTGAGACCAGCTTTCGGGTGACACCCGCCACCCGAGCCCAGCGACCAGCGTCAGCTCCTGCTTAGAATGCAGACCGTGACTGAAACCTCTCAGGTGACTGTTTTAGGAGAATATCTTAAAATTTCTTTAAAATAATTACTTTTAAAAAGCTCACCTTTAGTTTTTGTCCTCTGAAGGGTACAGTAATCACAAACATACTCTCCTAGTCCCCTAATGTGAACGGATTTGGAGCACACCACAGTTCATGCTCTGCATTGGCAGTTGTCTACCTAACGGCTTCGATGCAGGGCCACCCCTGCGGTCTGTCTCTTTGTGAAGGGTGTGGAGCCAGTGTAAAAACCTCCTGTCCTTAGGGAACACCATGGTCTCTTTGGAGCCTACGGGGGTCAGATCCACATTATGAAAGAGGTTGACAGAAATTCAAAAATGCTATTAAAATACACTTGAATGTTAAAGAGCAAAGCTGGGACTTTTGTTCTGCAAAGGGAGTGTAAAGAGAAATGAAGATGCTGCAGGGCGCAGTGGGCACCCCCAGCTCGTGTAAGCAACGACAAGTCCTGAGATGCCTGCTGCTCAAAGTTTTCCCCGACGCTCAGCCATCAATGTTGTGTGCTCATGTTTGCCAATCTGGGGGTCAAGTGCCAGCTGCAGTCGTGACCAGGACAGGAGAGGTTCAAGGCCAACGCCTAGGAACCTACTTAACTACTGTTCCAGTTAGAGGTTTCTCAGAAGGTACAGAACCGAACACACACTCGACAATTCATATTTTATAAACTCAAATTGCTATTCGTTCAGTTAGTAAGCCTTATACCTTAATGTAATGGTGTGGCATTTAAATGTTTCCATACGGAAACACTGCGTCCCTGTCATGGAAAGCCCCTCTCTGTCTTAAACTTCCCTATGCTCTGTGCAGATTCCTGCTTTCGAGACTCATTTCAAGGCCAGTCTTTACCCTCCCAGCCTTACAAGTTTCTAGACAGTGCAGTGATCTTTCATTTAAGTTAAACCAGGACAAGACAAAAATACAACATAACTAGCTCAACTTAGATAAAATAAGCAGAGATCATAATTATCCTAAATAATTATTTGTCTGAAATTCAAATTAAGCAGGGTACCCTATTTTGCTTTTTACTTTCTGTTAAAACTGGAAACTCAAAACAATGTGAACTAACAAGGTTGTCTAATGGACAGATGAAGAAAAAATGGAGGTTCTAGTCATCCTTCGCCTAGATCCATCCAATCAAATACTGTAGCTACACAGCATCTGAACTGCGCCAATGGAGACGCACACAGTGTAAAATGTACACCACATTTTGAATGCTTCTATAGAAAGCAACAGGTTTCATAAATGTATGTAACTGATAATGTGCTAAGACATTATTTGGATAGGCTGGGTTAAATAAAACGCAATTGTAATTGATTGGGCTGTTTTATTTTTTCAATGTGACTACTAACAACCTTAAAGTCACCAAAATTAAAAGTTACTTGTGTAATTACTACTCTCAGTTTCTACTAGGCAGTGATGGCCTCCCCCAAGCCTGAGAACGTCCCTGTCCCACAGGAAAACACAGAAGGCTCCTCTCGCCCACTTCCTTACCACAGTAGGTCAGGAGCAGAAGCAAATCAAGGAAATTAAGCTTCCAATAGAAACCGTTCGCACGGATGGGCTCATGCTGCTTTAAAAATAAGCAAAAACACAGATCTAAATACTAATGAAGGGAAAACTAAAGATTTGTTTTTGTTTTGTTTTTTGTATTTTTTGGGGGAAGATGGTTTTTTGAGACAGGGTTTCTCTGTAGTAACCCTGGCTGTCCTGGAACTCATTCTGTAGACCAGGCTGGCCTTTAACTCAGAGATCCGCCTGCCTCTGCTTCCCGAGTGCTTGGTTTAAAGGCATGGGCTACCACAGCCCAGCCAAAAACTTGATTTTTAACAAGTCTTCCTTAAGGAACTCAAAAGTAGTAGTACGTACTAACACTTGCAAACTGCTTACATGAAAACAAGATGCTTGCCTTGGCCCTGATTCAGTGAAAGAACTGGCCTGTGAGCCAGCACATTAGCACAGCGTGGGACCAACAGGTCACCTTGCGCCCTCTGGATGTGATGCACCTGTTATTCCTAAGAGTTGCTACAGATCTTACTTTGGGGAATACAGTCAGAGAAGGTCTGGTGGTTTGGATGACAATGGTCCCCGTAGGCCCATAGGGAATGGCACCGTTAGGAGGTACAGCCTTGTTGGAGGAAGTGTGTCACTGAGGGATTGGCTGTGAAGTTTCAGGAGCTCAAGTCAGGCCCAGTGTCACTCTCTCCTCCTGCTGCCTGTGGATCAGGATGTAGAACTCTCGTTCCTTTTCCAGCACCATGTCTGCCTGCAGGCTGCCATGCTTCCCACCATGACATTAACAGACTAAACCTCTGAACTGTGAGCCAGGCCCAATAAAATGTTTTCGTTTAAAAGAATGGCTGTGTTCAAGGTGTCTCTTTATAGCAGTAAAACCCTAACTAAGATAGAAGGCAAGATTAGTGGTTCCATGTTATATACACACATCACATAACTGGTGCAAAACTAAAGAATGATAAATGGTGAAAATTTTATTTTTAAAATAGATTGTAAGTATTACTGTAAGACAACACACCATCTAAATGATTTATGTGTCAGAGTGCTTTGATGCATTCTTGTGCCTGTAGCGGCCATAAGAAGGTACTGGGTCCCCTGGAACTTGAGTTACAGAGGGTGCTGTGGTGCTAGGAACCAAACCCAGGTTCTCTGCAAGAACAGCAAGGGCTCTTCACTGCTCAGCTATCTTTCTAGTCCTCCAACACTCATTCTTTTTAAAAAGAAGTGTGTGGGGAACTTTTTAGATTAAATATAATTTTACATTAAAATTTCATAATAAAGCTTTAATTTAAATAAAGAATAATCTGTATTAATAAGCATCACCTTACAATTTCAATAGGTTTATGATTTCCAAATTTCTTCACAATTAGCTAAAGAGTTATCATATTTATCCACTGTCTTTCACGTCATTATGAAGGTTGAAAATATTTAGCATGTTCTCAGAAATAAAAAAATCAATTATGCATATATGTAATCTTTAAATTATAAATACCTAATGCTTCTATGTAATATAACCTGTGTTAGAGCTGCACACATTTTATTAAGCAGACACAGGAAGGACAGGCTCTCCACAAGTGGTGGTCCGTAAGGTCGCATTCTGTGCAGCTGGTCTCCAGGACCAGCGGGAACGGGTGAGTGCGGTGAGATGGGCAGGCGGCGGTCCTCCTCACTCAGCACCGTCCCCATCGCCAGCGCCACAGAACCCAGGGAACTGTATTGGAATTCAGCTATCTAGCACTAACCTATTTCTAACACAGATGGAATTTTCAAAATCAGCACACATCTTCTTGTCCTCCTTAGAAAATGGATGACACCTAAATGACATTTCCATCTAGGATTAGTCATTTTGAAGTGTCAATACATCGACAAAGGAACCGTAAGGTTTTCTGTTGTTCAAGTTTAGAAGGAAAGCAGAGTAAGTTTCTCCTGCTGGAGTCAATGTGTTTATTCTCTATTTCCTGAAGAAAAACGTATAAGGGGAAAAGGGTGGTTTTCCAGCATTTCCTTAAATTAGGATCCGACATAATAAAATGAACATATGTTTTTGAACATTCTGAACATTAAGATAGCTTTGTTTCCATACTTTTTGAAGCTTAAATAGGTTGCAAATGGCTTTAGAGACCCTCTGAAGTAAAGGCAAGACACAGCTTGAGAGGCCATAAAGACCAGTGCTTCAAAGTTGGTTATATCTACTGAAGCTGTGTCACCAGAGTCCCAAATTCTGTGGTTATTTCAAAATCCTTGGCTTTAAATCTCAAGACATTCAAGAGTCTTGCTAAGAAATTAAACTCAGTAGTTATAAACTGGTTTAGACGCAGACTGAACTGAAAAATAAGCCTTACTATAACTGTGTTTCTGTGCTTGTGTGTGTGTATGTGTGTGTGGGGGGGGAATGTGAGTGTGTGCACATGTAAGTGCAGTGAAGGTCAAAGGTCGATGCTAAGTTTCTTCCTGGAACACTCTCCACTTTGCTTTTGAAAAAGGTCTCTTGTTCAAGTTGTCTATGTTGGCTGGTCAATGAGGTCCAGAGACTGCCTGTCATCACCTCCCCAGGTTACAGATCCGGGCTGCCATACCTGGGCTCTTCACATAGGTGCTAGGGATACAAACTTGGGTTCCTGTACTTGTGCTTTACTAATCAAGCCACATTCCCAGGATCTATTTTTTTAAAAAAAATAATAATAAAACAAAAATTTAAAAACCTATTTCTCTAGGGCATATTTCACTTAGAGACAGTGATGGACATGTGATACCCTGCCCTCAAGTGGATGGTCCAGGACTAATGGTAGCAGGGCCTCAATGGAGCATTCCAGAACCAGTCCTGCATTTGAAGCTTGGCCCACAGTGTGCACTTACTACCCAGGGCTTACCTTTAGAGAACAAGGTGGCTGACACAGACTGATCAGGCTCTCAGCCCACCTCCAAGAACACTGAAAAAGATCTGCAGATGGTTCTTGGTGCAGGGGGGGAGGGGCCTCTACAGTCTTCTTGTGGTGCAAGTTTAAGATTATCCTGAAGGAGGAGAGAAGAGTAAGACATTACCCTGAGACCACACCACAGGGGTCAAGTTTCTCTTCTATTACAAAATGAGGCCCTGAAGAAAGAATTAGATCAAATTGTGACAATACTAAAAGGTCACATTTTCTTCTTTAAAAAACTATCATCCGTCATTCCACATGACCAAATACTATGCTCTACACCAAACCTTGAGGATTTAAGCTCTGCCTTATCTCTAGGGAATTAAAAAATTGAGAAAAATGTGGAAACTTCTGTGCTGTAAAACGATCACAATCATACACTGCACTTAGTAAACATGACTGTACATCCCAGAATCATGTCCAATCAGCCTGCTAGGGTATAAGGGCAACAAACAGACTCCTGTTCCTGCTTTTAATGTGATTATCTATGGTCTTGACACATTTGTTACCACATTTGTTGCAGTAAAATCTTGGATGAGTAGAAAGAATATTAACAAACTAGTCAATATTTGCAAAATCAAAACTTAGATGAAGTGAAATAATGAAGACTACACGTTTTGAGTTTGAAAAACAATATTAACAAAGTAAATCTTAATCATATATTAAATTTAAGAAAATAATGTTTCAAAATGATCATGAGAACTCCTGACAAGAAATAGAACAGTGTATGTTAAACTATGTGACAAGCTATGAAATACTAGAATGTTAACAGATGGAATACAATATGCCTGTTTATACTTTTGCATTTCTTTTCATCTTATGGAGAGTTGTACATGAATCCTGTGATAAAATGGATATCCATAGCTCTAATGCTGCCTGAATAAGTTATGGTACCATGCTGAAACCAGAAGATGCCACTCACTCAGGGTGATTTCTAGACATAGTTTTAAGAATGTGTATAGTCTGTTCACTTTTTAAAGATGTTAAATTTAGTAACAAAGCCTCTTCGTTTGTTTTCCATTAACTTTATGACTAAAAACAGATGGCTTTTCTTAAAGTGTTATCCAACTCTTCAGACTAATTATTTGGTAGAAATAGAAGAAATGTAGAAGTCACCTGATCAGAGAGCTGTTGATACGGCACTATGTATAATTTAAATAATCAAATCTGCAAGGACACTGGACTAAGAAAACAATTCTTCACAATTCACAGAGTTTTATTTGACTGCACACCCTGAAAGCGTGGTACTGGTCTTTAAGATAAACGGGAAAGGTAACAGCATTTTCATTTAAGGACAGACTCCCATTCATTGTCCAGGCAAAATCACGGTGTGAAAATGGCAGGAAACTCAGGGGTTTGTGTCTGCCCAGAATCTGAGTTAGTGACAGATTAGGCTTTAACATAACAGGACAAAGTTTTCTAAAATTTTCACATTCAATACTCTTGCAAAATTCTTGACCTTTGAAGAATAGAGACCTCAAAGGACATTTACTTTAACTTGTTTGAGACATTATATATATATATATATATATATATATATATATATATATATATATATACATACATATATACATACATACATACACACACACATATATACATTATACATATATACATACACACACACACATATATATATACATTATACATATATACATACACACACATACACACACACAATCAACAGCATATATAATATCCAGCTATATGGCAGTGTGCAATGATAAATGGCATAAATTATGTAAACACACACACAAACAGCTCAGGTTCCTGTTGTCTGAACCTGTCAGAACACAGACTCAGCTGACACTAACAGCTCGATTCGGAACTCCAGAGGGTACTCCCATCTACTCTTCTCCACAGAAGTAGTAGAAGTTGTTTAAACAACTCAGTGAGATCATCTGGTAAGTTAGACAAACACACGTGTGTGCATGCGTGTGCGCACACACATACACACATTTTATGACACAGATTACTGTTAGTTTTTATTTCCTTTCCCTTAAAGGCTACAGTGTTCCTTTTTATTGTCACTGTTTGGGACCCTAGAATTGTCTTACAGTGTTTCAAACAGCAGGGTTTGCAATGGCTACAACTGCTATGTAAAGCATGTTTATAAAGATTTAGTGAAAAGGTGAAAATTTTTTGGTAGGTTTAACAATTTATTATTAGAACAAAAAAATCCTAATCAACAGAACAAAAAAAAATCAATCTGAAAATAATACTGAAAAACTTTCCACATTTCCTTTATGAAAAGTCTTGAACATCCACAGCCAACATATAAATGCAAATTTAAACCATTTTGAGATGCTACCTCATCCCAGTCAGAATGGCTAAGGTAAAACAAACAAACAAATGACAATAAACTCTGGCAAGAATGTGGGTAAACAGGAGCCCCTGTGCACTGTGAATGGGAGTGTGAACCAGTAGACTCAGTACAGAAATCAGTGTGGAGGCTTCCTAAAAATCTAACGGGAGAACTACCGTATGACCCAGCTACATTATTCCTGGTATATGTCCAGAGGACTGTGCATCCACCACCAGAACTTGCACGTCCATATTCATTGCTGTTCTATTCAGCAAGAAAATGGAAGCAGCCTAGATGTCCACCAACTGATGGATAATGAAAATGTGATACATATACACAGCAAACTTTTATTCTGCCATAAAGAAAAATGAAATCATGAAATTTTCAGGAAAATGAAACTGGAAAATATTAAGTGACAAAATTCAGGTTTGCAAAAGCAAACACACATCTATTCTCTTTTGTGTATGGATTCTAGTTTCTAATCTAATCTTTACACGTGTATTTGTCAGAGAGAGAGAGAGAGAGAGAGAGAGAGAGAGAGAGAGACAGAGAGACAGAGAGACAGAGAGACAGAGAGACAGAGAATGAATATGCAGAGGTCACAGAATTAGGAGGAGGCCCACAATCAGGAAAGAGGCCTTAAGGGAGAACAAAGGACAACAGAATAAATGAAATATGAAAATGGATGAGGAATCCTGGGGTTGAAAGGTTTAAGGAAGGCTTGTATGGCGGGGAGATAAGGGGAAGAAGATAGTAGAGGAAAAGTCAAGCAAAATTAAGGATTATGAAAAAGCCCTAAGAAAATGTGCTGTTTTGTAAGCTAATTAGAAAAGATTGTCTTTGCTTGTTTATTTGTTTTTGGTTTTCTCGAGACAGGGTTTCTCTGTTGTAACTCTGTTGTAACTCTGTAGACTAGGCTGGCCTCGAACACGCAGAGATCCACCTGCCTCTGCCTCCTGAGTGCTGGAATTAAAGGTGTGCACCACCACTGCCTGGCAGAGAATGTTTGTTTGTTTGTTTGTTTGTTTTTTAGAAATTGAGCAGAGGTTTCCTGCACGATGGATAAAGCTGCTCCCAGAATCTGTACGGTTATTAAATGAAAATCTTGGTGCCAGGGATGGGTTGCTTCCTTAGAAGTTTGTTGTCAAGGAGGCCCCTGAGGCTCCCCAGACAGCACAGGCTACTGTCATTGCTGTTGATTTTCCTCTATAACTAGTTGGTAAAGATACCACACTCTTTGGTTGTAGGACATGGAAAGACCAGTCTGGGTCTGAGCTAGAAGCTTCTTTGCTGGCTAGCTTTCAGAGTCAGATGGTCTATGTGAACTACTAATGGAGAACAACCATCAACAGTGTGTAAAGTGTGCCATGCACTGCTGACCTACCAGGAAAACACACACCTAACGATGTAACACGACATGACTGACTGAGGGATAACAAAACATGTTCTACTTGGGTTTGAGGCTTGTCCACAGGAAGGAATTCATTTCTGGTACTGGAAACCTGGTAAAATGGCCATGGATAGAGAGAGTATAGACCCTGATGGGGAGCTATTGCTCTTGTATTGCTAAATGGAAATGCTGTACCTGTCAAACGGTCACATACACATACGCACATATACACACATATGAGTTTATATACATGCTCATATGCTAGTGTTGCCATGAGCTTTAGCTAAAGAAGTTTATTTTTGCGGTGTACTGTTGTTACAGAGAGGCTAATAACTAGCCAAAATGTTGAGAATAAGTGGCTACTGAACACTCATCCTCAAGTAAAGCGTCCATATAACCCTCCTCCAAAGTTCAGGAAATATTGTGGATGAGAAGGCAGAAAGAAGGTAAAAGGCAGAGGAAGGGTTGGGAATAGTGTTGTGGAAGGGAGTTTTACAGCCATAATGTGTCCAATGTACTCCCAAACTCTCAGCAGTCATGATCACCTATACAAGACCTTCACAAGATCCTGCCCTTCGCCATCACAGCCCCTCCCCTCCCGGAGGCTGTCAGAAATGAGAAGCATATAGGGCTTCCTCCCTCCTTGAGGATCACTGGCTTGTTTGCTGAGGAAGAGAGAGTCATTTTGTCCAATCATATAGGCACTAAAGCTGATGAAGCTCCTGTAAATAAATTATTCCCATGGCCTATAGCAACACTATTACACACTTACACACACACACACACACACACACACACACACACACACACACACACACACACAGTGTAAGGGGACTATTTAAGGAGAGAAAGGGGAATCGGCAGGATTGGTAGAGGACAAGAGAGGGCATTTGGGATGAATATGATCAAAACACATTATATGCATGTTTGAAATGTTACAATGAAGCTCATTATTATGGATAATTATTATTCTAATTAAAAACTTAGAAAAAGAAACATTATACTCAATCTCAGCAAACAGTCCCAAAAGCCTTAAGTTAAAAACAGATAATTCATGTTGGAGTATTTGGGAATCTCTAAAATAATACATTGAAAAACCAATAATGCATTTTCATATGACAGCATGAGTACTTGTTTTCATTTGACAGCATGAACACTTGTCTTTTTTTCAGAATGTTTTACTAAATAAAATTGGAAATTAAAAACAACTGGTAACTTCATAGCTTTTCATGAATGTGGAGAATTGGGAATGTCAACGTGTGCATCCAAGACAGAAATACACACATTCTATAAATAACAAGAAAACTGACATGGTGGGGGACTAATAATTTCAGTAGATTCATATTCTATTCATTCAGAGCAGGGCAGGAACCAGATCTCAGAGCTCAGGATTCAAGTTTAGGATTCTTTAAATGACTATACTCTTCCTAAGAGAGAGTAAATACCCGATAGATGTGTTACCTGCATTAGAACTAACAGTGGAGGTGGGAGACAGTACTTGTATTGAAACTATCTTTCACTTAGCATCTTACAATGAGAGAAATATTTCTACAATGTAAACCGAAGGTTATACTAAATTATAAAATATAAATTTATATTTATTTTATGTGTACGAGGGCTTTTCCTGTATGTATGTATGCTCACCACATGTGTGCCTGGTCCCTGCAGAGGTCAGAAGAGGGCATCTGACCCTTGGGAACTGGAGTTACAGGTTGTTGTAAGCCACCATGTGGGTGCTGAGAACTGAACCTCTATAAGAGCAACAAGTGCTTTTAAGTGCTAAGCCATCTCTCCTCCCCCTATTTTAATTATTTAAATTTAAAATCTTTGTACTTTTAAACAACTGAGTTAATTCACTATATAAGTTCTCTTTTTGCATATATAAACTTCAAAGTTATAGAATCACAGTCAAAAGAAAATATCATCTTAAATTTCACCCTGAAATTGTTTTTCAACAAATATATTACTTGGGAAAAAAAAACACATTTAAGTGAATATATCTCTGTAGAACATCAACTTAAAAGATATTTATAGAAAGCCTTACAACGTAAACATCAATTCTCATGATAGTATCTCTGTGTGAAGAGAACACTTTGTTTTTCAATGGGACAACAAGCATCAGTATATCCTCTTAGGGTTTTAAGTCCACAGAATAAGACCTACTGATGAAAAGATGCTGTGTTGGGGTTTTTGCAGGGAGAAGGATATTTAGCGTAATCTTTTCATTCACAAACTACACTTTGGCTCATCTTTCATGGGGTAAATACCAGGTGTTTGATATTCCTTCTTAGACAAGAAGGACCACTCTCCTGTGGCTGGGATAGTCAAGAGTCTTGGGCTAAATGCTAAGGTGACCTACATGCAATCATGCAGGCCTTTCTAGGACAGCTGCTGAACTGCAGTGAAAGAGGAACCACAGACAGGTGAAAATTCGCCTGGCCTCTTAGTTCACAGCACAAAAGATAACAGGTCTTGGTAGTGATTATGATCTGTATGTTTGAGGTGAATTTTTTGGAGTAAAAGACAGCACACACATTACATAAAGCCATCTATTCTGTATTTCAGATGGCACAACTTTGTGAATCAGGTGGAGGGTAATTTCTGGTGCTGGGGATTGACCCGTGAGTTTTGTGCATGTTAGCGGAGCACTCTAATTAAGAAACATCCCCAGCGCAGGCAGGACAATTTTGATAAAAAGAATTATTATTATTGTTACTGTTGCAAATAATAACATATGGAGCTACACTAAGTACTGTCTACATGTGAAATACTGTTCCAAGCATTTAATATGCATAAACTAATCTAATTTTCTGCATGGTATATACACCTGTTCCATTTTAGAGAGAAGAAAACAGAAGCACAGGGGACTGTCTTAAGGCTGTGAACCTTCTACATATAAGCGTTAATAACAAATTCAGCTAGTCTGACCCAAGACCAACCTCTTAACTGCAGTGTGAAGTGCTTACATAAAACTGCCTGGCATCATTGTATTGAATGACATGTCTAATGTATAATACCCACAGCAGGAGTCACGGGTGTAGTGAATGACTCCATGGTAGGCAGTTTGTGCATGTGCTGCCACATTCACTGTATTTCAGTAATTTAAAGATCTTTCATAGATGTTTCTTACATTAAATAAGATATACACGTAATAAAACTATTTCGCTTTCAAAGAAACACATTCAAAGACTTCCTACCAGAATTTTTGCCAACTGAAACCTATTCATGAGGCAGGTGAATTATTAGTTTATTTGTTAGATAAATCATTGGCACGCTAGAGGACCAGCTCCTGAGGTGCCTTTAAGAAAGGACTTTGGTTTTACAATTCACGAGACACTGGGTTGTAACGATCTGTTCGATGTCCATGATCTGTGTGAAATTAGAACCTAAGGTTCACACAGTCTTAGCAGTGCCTGTCACAATGCCTAACACACAGCAAGTTGCCCTAAGTTACCATCTGACACGACAGGATTCGTTCATCTCTCTTAGGTTTACCCAGTAAAGATAAACTGTAAGCAGCAGTTTAATATATCTGATAACATCTACTTCACATAAAATGTAGCATGCTGACAGTTATGTGAGAATGCTAACTTTAAAGATAGGATACAATTTTGAAACGAGCCCATGGTTCATTGCAGCACGGATTTAAACTTCCAGTTTCACACCATTTTTAGTTGCAACTTGTTTCTTCTGACAGTAGTAGCTTCAAAGATGAAGAAGAAGCTATTATAACATGCACTGCATTTGCAGCATTAGAGATCAGCTAAAAAATTCCTCATAGCCTTTGTTTGCTTCAGGAAGTCATTAAGAAGTATTCCAATACAAGAGATGCTACGTTCTCCTTCATCTGTGTTACATGTGCAACTGTGCTTGCAAAAAGATGCTTACGAGCTATAGGAAGTAATGAGTTTCATTGTGACATCTTCAGATAGGCATACAATATACCTTGAGCATGTTCACCCCTCATCACCCTCTCTTTTATCTTTGTCTTTCAAGTTCCTTCATGTAGCAAAACTCTCTACCTGACATCTTGAACCAGTCAAAGCTAACTCACAGATCCCAAAGGAGTGGTCAAAGAAAAGGAACACTATGAACATCATGAGGCATGCTACACAGCAAAGGATGTTTTCCTGTCTTCAAGATGCTGCTCTGGGAGGCCCTGTGAAGACATTCTTCTCCCTGCACTAGCAAGCAGGACTGTGTTAAATCTCTGCACTGAAATCTTCAAATCATAATATTTACAGATAAAATCACATAATTGTGGGAAAAAAATATAAAGTGTTTACTTTGGATTTTACTACTTGAAAAATACTGATCTTTATTTTTTGTTTAAATATTTCAATGGTAAATTGGGGAAAGATTAGCTCTAAAAATGTGAACTTAGTTCTGACTTTGTTTTCACGTGTGAGATGACCAGTTCACAATAATGTCACATAGTTTATAAAGGGTCAGAGAGAAGAGCTCAAGGCTCCAAACCTAAAGTAAAACCAAAGGCAAATGCTGCTTACCTGAATCTGATGGCTCCATATGAACACGCAAGCGGTATGCTCGGTTCCAGTGTAAGTACAATTAATATATGGTATTATTAACACATAGGCTGATCACAGTTTTTAAAATATTCATGGATCCAACATGAAAATAACTTTATAATTTTTCAAACATTACCAGTGTCTCCTTTAAATAAGATTGTATCATGATAGAAGGGCCAACTTTAGGTATCCAAATGACCTAACATTTTATTTTTCAAAACTTAATGATGAATAAACCTAAAATAAATGTGCAAAATCATACATTTTACGTTCTTTTAATAGGGATAAAACTGATGAAGAAATCATACATTAAGAATGTCTGCATGAAACTTTCTATCAACTGAAGAACTCAGAGTCCTCCATGCATAATTTCTGAAATATAGAAGAATCCTGAAGGAATTCTCCCACAAATGGAATTCTCACCCAAGAATTTGCCTTTCACAAGTCTGTGCTGCAAATGTTTAAGAAATTTAAGAAACTATAAAAGTAGAAAAACATATTTCCCTGTGTTAAGAACTGAGTCATTCCAAGGTTTTATTTAAAAGATGATCAATTAGTAAGGTTATAATATAAATGTTCATAAACAAGTTATTACTTCACTTTTAAAAACGTGTTTTTAAATGTAGCGACTTTATTGCTTTTCCACTCACAGCAACATATATTCTCTGTTTTTATTTTTTAAAAAACGTAACAGAAATGCAAAACTCACGCACTTGGTCTTATGTCCTAGAACGCAAACACTCTAAAGCCTTATTTTATACACACACACACGGATATATATGTGTGTATACACACACACATATACATATATATGCTTTATATACATAAATGCACACATAAGTTAAGTGAAAACTCTTACCATTGATTTCCTTTTGATAGCTAGCCACTCCGTTATTCTCGAGAGTGCCTTCCTATGTCAAGCAGACAGTAGCCAAATCACAAAATGGCATTTGGGTTCTCATGTCTTCAGACGGGAATTTTCAGCCAATTGCCAGTTGAGAATTTAAACTGAAAACTAAATTACCCAAACTTTATTAAGTTATTCCCATATCCACCAGATGATGATGAGCAATATGTAGTCTACCTCTTTTTAATCAGTTATATTTTGTTTGAGAAGAAATGTTATGACCCCAAACTAAAACTTCAGTATCTGCAGAGGTTTAACTAAGTTTCAATCTCTCCCCTAAAGGTCCCCACAATCATCCCAAATGTACAATAAAGATAATAATTATTTGATGATGTGACAAATTATTAAATCATAATGTTAAATGTAACCTAATACTTCCTTCACCTAAGAGCTAATTACAGTGTCTGGAAACAGGTACAGGGTTGACTGTATATTCATATTTACAAAACACTAAGTCATCAACGACTTGCAGTATTATGTGCCATAAAAGAAATTCAAGGTTATACTGCAGACCTAGGCCTTGACTGAAAATATCATCTCAGTACTGAAAAAAACTAACCCATTTAAATTATTATATAAAAAAACTTTAATTCCTTTTCCCATACCAATTTACCTCCCCCATTAATTGGTAGTTATTCTTTGGAGAGTCTGCCAAATCATGTATGATCTCTGATCATTATCGGTCTTTATTATTACTCATTTGTGCAATCTGTTTTGATACTTCTCATATTAAAAATGACTACTTCTTAAGAACTTTCTGAATATCAACTATAGTAGGTCCAAAATTAAGTGCATGTATCTAGACAGCTAAAAGACCTCAAATCTCAGGTACTATGTACAAACACATAGATGCACATCCATTCATCCAACCATCTGTCCATCTATCCGTCCATCCATCTGTCCTTCCATCCACCCATCCACCCTCCCACCCATCCATCCAACCTCCTACCTGTCCACCCATCCACCCTTCCATCCATACATCCATACATCCATCCCTCCCTCTACCCATTCACCCATCCATCCAATGTTTCCTGTATCATAACCTAAAATTGCCACAAAAGTACTATGTAAGAGAGGTTATAAATTGTATTGACTTACAATCAAACCAAAAGAAATGGACTTCAAACAGTTTGCTATCCTAAAAATAGAACATTTCACTCTGTTTGATAGTTTTAAGTCATCCCAAAGCCTCAATAGGTGCAATATTATAAACTATTCAGAGACTAACAGAGTTCTGTCTCAGGTGTTATGGAGCTACAAAGGAAAGGTTCTTTTTATAAGAAACAAGCACAATGAAGTGAGTGTGTGAGTGTGTGTGTATGTGTGTGTGTGTGTATGTGTGTGTGTGAGTGTGTGTGTGAGTGTGTGTGTGTGTGAGTGTGTGTGTGTGTGTGTGTGTGTGTGTGTATGTGTGTGTGTGTATATGTGTGTGTGTGTGTGTGTGTAGTATGTTGCATGAACAACTGGACTACTACAAAAACAAGCACACTGTAGCAATGTATGTGTTTTGAACAAGTTGATGACATATAAACCCAATATGATATGCATAATTTATACCAAGAACCATCATTAAAGTGAAAAATACCAACTACCTTTTCTTATTTGGTTTAATAAAGCCCACAGAGCAAACAGTGATTGAACACAGAATATGTCTGTGGAAGTAAGTATTCATGTCCTCAGTCTGGAAGTTCAAAGAAATTTCTTAGCAAAAAGAGATGCTTTCAGTATAAGAGAAGCAATTCTAACATGCTCACCAACTATAATGATCACAAGCATCAGGGCTATAAATGCACTTTTGATAACAAGACACAGAACTGACAGGTTTCTCTGAGATAAACAGGATCACAAACACACCGAATGACTACTACTGGCACATCCACACAAGAAGGCTACTCCGTATTTCAGCAGGTGAGTCCCATAAGACTAGCCTATACATGCATGGTATGTAGTTGAACAATTCTAATACATGTACAAGAAGTTTTAGAGTTTAACACCACCTCTTCATTTTGTAAATAAACAGACACAGAGACCTGTTGTTTTTGCCCAAAGTCATATAGTTATCAATGAAGTTAAGACTCCTAAGGACAATATGTGCTGCATTTACTGCAATTAAGAAAATCACGTTGGGTCGGAATACTAGAAATTTCAACATTTTAGCATCTATGCTAATATTACATTTTCAAATAGTCCATAAGCCTTAGAAAATGCAAATAATATAACCCATAAAACTAAAGAAAGACTCATGAACTCCTTAAAATTCCCACAGCTTCATATTCATTTCTCTTTCACTCCAGGAAGTTCATTTTACTGTGTGTGCGCGCATGTGTGCAGGATTATCTAAATTTTAAGCACATGCAAACTAGAAAAACAAAGGTCTCACTGTTTTTGGGTGACAGAATGCATACCTCCTCTCAGTATAATGCATACATATTTGCTGTTCACACATGTGCCTGGGCAGGAGGTCTGAAGATGAGGTGCAGGAAGAAACTCTTGAGCCCTGCTTGGATCCAAGCTTCTAAACTGAGTTGCGACTCTGGCTGGGGCTGCTAACTGCATGTGGGAGCTGTGAAAATTTAGCAACAACGAAAGGTTTCTGAATATGCAGCAACCGCATGCTCACTGGGAGCCGGACCGTACCAAAGGTAAGGCACCTCTGGCAGCACTGGCCCTGCTGTGTCCCACGAAGGCACTGCAGCTCTCAACATGCAGCCCGTGTGCTCTGCACTGCACACGCCAGGCATGCAAGGCTCTCCACACTGCTTGCCATGTACGTCTGTCAGGCTCCAGACTGCAGCACCAACAGCGGTGTTGCTCCTGCTCGCACAGTTTGCTGCCTACAGAGCACAGTGGTTTAGTTAAGGAAACAGAGGCCTTGAAATATTTTCCTATTAACATTCCTTGGCACGCATCAAATTTATATATCTTTGGAATGCAGTGTCAGGAGTATTTAATTTTTATTACTGTATTTTATTTTTTTATTTTTGAGACAAGGTTTCTCTGTTGTAAATCTGGCTGTCCTAGAACTCACAGAGATCTGCCTGCCTCTGCCTTTCGGAGGGCTGGCATGTGCCACCACCGCCCGGCTGTCAGGCCCTGTTTTTCCTGAGCATCTCTTGCTCTGATTAAGACAGCAATGGCCTTTTAGGTTCAGAGGAGAGGATGCCACAGCACGAGACAATGCACTTCGCTGATAATGAAGGTGACATGCGATGGGATTAAAGGCTTGCGCCACCACTGCCTGACTGTTTAGTTTTTAAATTGCTATTTGTGTTGCTGATGAGTTTTCATTAAAAATAATCATTCACTAAATTTTGGCTAGGGATTAGAACAGAATTTCTAATATTTTCTGACATTCTCTCAGCTTTTAGCCATTCTGTACTAGGTACTGATGTGACTGGCATGCTCTGCAATGATATTTATAAAATCAAGCTATCAGTCAACTCTGAAAAACAGTGAATATGCTCTTTGTCCTGCAGTATCAAATATTCAACCAGGATTTAATTTTTATGGAAAAAATAAACAAACACATCCATCTCATTAGTATGCGTATTTGCTTTCATCTTTAATAAAAGAAAAAATTACACATACATCAAAGAACTGTTGAAAATGTACTCATGATTATCAGTGCTTGATTTGCATGTCTATTTGATATGCTTGTAAGCCTGGAGTCACACAAAGATGCCTTGAGAGAAAAGGAGCCGTGAGTGAGAAGAGTTTAAGAAGCCCTGGTTTAGACTTAGCTGTAACGAGAAGAGCTGCCCATTAGTTCAGTTACTATTTCACTGTATGGAGCAGGTTTTACTCACATTTCTAGTAAAGTGAAACATGCTTTTTGTTTCATATGTCTCAAAAGGGCACTCATAGGTGACATCTAAAGTCACCAGAGTGTCTGTAGACAGAGAGCCTGCTGGACAATCAGTGCTGCCACACACCACACTCTCACACTGCTGGGAGCTACACACCCAGAGGCCGTGCAACATTTTGGTCATTCATTATTTAAAAAGACATATAGTATCCAAAAATACAAGTGCTTAAGGCATTTTACTTCTATGTGGCCACAAAGTGACAATCTCAGTGCTTTATAACTGTGCCTGTGTGCTGATAAATGTATATGTATATGTGTGTAGAAATCAGTAAAATTAGTTTAGTGTCTTAAAGCACTAGATCAGGAAGGTCACAGATACAATGCAGCACACTGCTGACGCTAATTCCATCTTACCATCCACAGTAAGAAGAAGCAAAATAGCTTCTTTAAAAAACTTGTTTTGTTTTGTTTTTTTGAGAAAGGATTTTAGTCACGACCAGGCTGGCTGGGATCACACTAATATCCACGCTGGCCTAGAATTCACAGTGACCCTCTTACCTCAGCCTCCTGAGTATTGGGATTACAGGCATGAGCCACCACAACTGGCAAAAATGGAGTTTTTAAAAGTTCAGTAACAATCCAGCTTCTTTCTCCAAAGCACACACAACCTACCCAGAAGCCTCAGTTGTTCTCCAGTGAGTCACTATTCAGGAGCAGATGGAAACGGAAATGAAGAATGGAAGAAAAATGCATATTTTATTTCTTCCTGGAGAGAGAGTAGCAATACTTTTATGCAGAACTTCTACAATAAACAATAAGTATTTGAGCACTTACTGTACACAGTAAGTTCTGCTCAATGTTAAAGGGAATCGAGCATAACATATTACGTCCTCCCAGAATCTCAGTGGGAAAACAACTTTCATGTTTTCAGGAAGGCTTATTCCTGAGTGAGTGGTATGAACCAGGAGCACAGAGAAGAGATTTTTAGCAGTATTAACCAAGAAAGACATAAGGAAGAGATTCAGTCAGGGACAAGAGGAACTTCATTGAGATCTTTTTGGTAGACCTTAAAATAACTAACATTTTCACAGGGAGGAAAAACTACTTTGAGGCCAAAGAAGACAGGAAACAGAGGCACGGAGGAACTACAGGCCTTTCGGCAGAGTCCAAATACAGCCTGTCCGCCAACTTGAAAGGGTGCTCTTTTCATTCTCGGCTGAGACATCTAGTGAGTAACTCAGGAAGAGTATGTTGGCAATGGTGGCAGGGTGGCTTAACTCCCATGTTGACAGTAGTGAGAGATGGAAACTTGCCAACTGACAGTAAGGAGGCAACAGGTAACAAAGATGAGTTACACTTTTAAGGCTTTTGTTCCTGGCAACTTCCTATTTTGTACTGGTACACTCAGGAGGAAGGAAATGGTGGACTTTCAAATGTGGCTTTCGCAGTGGTTACAGAGCATTCAGAGTGCGGAAAGAACTCAGTTGTGTCTTTAAATAAGCTTTAAAGGCAGAGGGGAGCTTGAATGGAGACTAGGACATGTGGCACAGTCCTCAGATTTACCAGCGCTCCTCTGCTGGGCAGAGCAGATAACTCACAAGTGTCTTTTTAGCACACATCCTACATGTCACTGAAGAAGAAAGAATAGGCGAAACAGTTTAATATACAAAATCCTAGTAAACAATGGCAAACTAGTTTAAAGTTATAAAGACCTACATTTATACATATGATATCAATCTAACTGAAATCACCAAATAATGGGGGAGACAGAGTTCCAACTAGCCATCGCTCGTCACCAAATGAAGCTTCCAGTACTGAGAATGGGTTACACATAATTGAGTTGTTGGCCAAGAAGGTCCCATGGGAATCTCCGAACAACCCAGGCTGCTGCAAAGACCATTGGTTGTTTTCCACAAACTGACAGCAAGGCCCCCCTGCTGAAGACAACACCTACACAACTCACTGAATGTGCAGCAGTCGAGCTGCTGCCTACATAGAGCCTTTGCCCTATGTTCTAGCAACTTTAGTACCGGAAAGTACTCTACAGGTCCAAAAGAAAAATATAATCACCAACTCAACTACTAAAAAATGGCAATGGTGTCCTTGCCTGCAAAAATGCTGGGCCAATGGTGGCACAAAACTTGCATGAGTAACCAACCAATATACATTTGGCTTAAGATCCATCCCACGAGACGGAACCCATACCCAATACTGCCTGGGTGACCAAGAACCTGAGACTAGCTGGCCCAAGGACCTAGGGTAAAACCAAATACTACCATTCTAAAGAAAGAAAAATCATGGAGCAATAAAATGACTCCTCTGCTGTACTTCCAGACCAGCGCCTTGCTCAGCCATTGCCGGAGAAGCCTTCTGCAGCAGATGGGAACAAATACAGAGACCCACAGCTAGACATTATGCAAAGAATCAGAGACCTTGGAACACTCAATTCAAAATGGGATGTCTCCATCAAATCCTTCCCCTCAAGGGCCAGGGAACCCTACAAAAGAGGAGGCAGAAAGTGTAGGAGCCAGAGGGGATGGGGGCACACCAAGAGAACAAGGTCTAAACCAATATGAACTCATTATGAACTCAATATGAAATCAAAACACATATGAACTCAGAGACTGGGGCAGCAAGCACAGGGCCTGCACAGGTCTGCACCAAACCCTTTTCATATATATTATGGCTTCTAGTTAGTGTTTTTACGGGATTCCTGAGTATGCGAATGAGTGGGTCTATTTGTGCTATCTCCTGGGTTCTTTTTTTTTTTTCCTACTTTTTGCTTTGTTTTGTTTGTCCAATTCCAACGTGTTAGTTTTATCTTATTACAGATCTGCATAGGAGAGGAGGTAGGGAGGAACTGGGGGGAGTAGGAGGAGGGAAAACCATGATCACGGTATATTATGAGAGGAAAAAAGCTATTCTTAATAAAAGAAAAAACCCACAGAGATCTCAAATGAGTAACTTAATGATGCACCTCAGCGCCGTAGTAGAAGAAGAATAAGCAAGATTTCAAATGAGCAATCTAGAGTTCAAAGCTTAAATTATTCACAACAAATGTATTCTGGCAACCAAATAATGTAAAATATGCAAAACAGTCAACGAAAAGTTTTGCTGTATTAAAACCAACACCCCTGTAGAGTGCTTGTGGTCAAATCTCAATTAAAAACAAAGGTCATTTCTTTCCTGTAGGAGCAAGAATCCTTGTTCAGGTAAACTGAGCCCACCTTTCATTACCATATCATTAATCTTTTAAACATAAGGACGTTTAAGTCAAAAACCACATCCATGATTTGCGTCCATCTCATTCCCAGAAATCTTTGTAGAGATGGGCAGTGTCTGCAGGGCCCTCTCAACCAAGTGGCTCACAGCAGAGGGCAGCTCCATGGAGGCGGGGGCCTTGCTTTGCTTCTCTGCTGAAATCCCACAACGCCGCCTATATCTCATGCTTACAGCATGAACTGCACATTTGAGATAGATGAGCTACATAAAAGCTATTTATAAATTCTGAAAGTATGAAGTTTTTAATTTTAAGAAGACCATTCTCAACACCAATGGACAGAAAATTACACCACTTACAGAGTTTTACAAAACTCTAAATGAAAGTTCGGATTCTATAGCACTTTACGGAGAGGAAGTTTTTATTTGATTTGACTGATTCTCTCTCTCTTTGAACAATCTCCAGATAGTAAGACTATTTATTTTACCTGAAGGAAAAGGCTCTAACGTCTAGTATGAAAAGTAACTTCACATTATAATGTATGTGGGTCTTGGCACTTTGAGTTTCTCAATACCAAACCGTACACAGGCTGTGTCTTCAAAGGCACACTGCATTAGTACTGAAGAAGCTACAGAGACTGGAAGTATCCTTAGTTTTTAAACCCAGCTTCCATATGATAATTAGCATGGAAGTATGTAATTTAACAAGTGTGACCTTCTGTATAGCAACAACTCTACATCTCAGCCCAAATCACAAGCATTTACTTGATTTGTTACCCTTATTTAAGGTGGGCACACACATGGGGAGGGGGAGACCAATTCAGCACAAAGAATTAATAGGGTAATGTGCAAATACAAGTAAACAGGTTTAGCTGAAAGGGAACCAAATAATGAGGAGTCAGAGCATGGCCAAAGAACTAAGCTGGCAATGGGACGCATAAACATCTGGTTCCATCTGTTTGTAACATCTGTGTGACCCAGATACTAAAATATTGATACTCAGAAATCTGAAAACTGAAAGGAAATATATGGTTAATTAAAGATATTTCAGTCAAAATGGCACAATATTATTAACATCTTCTTAAGGGATTTTTAAGACCTTAAAAATAATGTATTTTTGCTTTGTAAACGACCCAATATCTGAACTTTGCTTTTATGACCAAGTATTGGAAAGAGACCACACATGTGGGTATTCCCTATCATCGGTCACCCTCTATGCATTCATTTGCTGTGGTACTGGGGTGTAGTGGAGCCTGCCAATCATTACAGAGGTGCTCTTCCAGCAGTCAGTGCGCCTCAGAGGAAGTAGAATGACCCGACATCACAAGAATCTACATTAGTATAGCTCAATACGGCAGCCTGTGCCAAGGACCAGTCATGTACACTCTGAGCTAAACGGCACACATGGCGGTAGCATGTCTGGGGCAGAGGGGGCTGTCATGGAGGGACTGTGCTGCTCACAAGGTTGAGTGAATTCAATTTTTCTCACTTTGGATTTGAAAGAGTAAGTTATACAAGCCAAATAAATTAATATTATGTAACAGTTCCTTCCCCACCTCCAAGCATTTGTTACTGCTTTCTTAAATGAGAGCCATTCTACTTGTCTTGAGACAGAATCTCATTGTAGTTTTAATTTACATTTTCCCTTAATTCCAAAAGGTGTTGAACACTTTCTCATGCTCCTATCTTTTGAAACATATTCATTAGCTCATTTATCTGTTGGACTGTTTTAAGGTTTTGTCATCAATTGCTTCTTAGTTCCTTGTGGAGAATATACAATGGAGTATCTGTCAAATGCACACAGCGGGTAAGGGCTTCCTCCCACTGTCAGGCAGCCTCTTCACTCCTGTACTTATATTTCCTCCTATGCAAAGAGGAGTTTGTCTTCTCTTGTCTTCCTGGTCCTCACTTGCCTTCTCTTGGCACTGCTGCCTAAGCTACTGGGTCTCTTTCAGCGAGTCCTTGTGTGTGCCTGTATCTTTAAATGTTTTCCCTAATTTAACAAATCTTTGATCCATCTTTACACTGATCTTTTGGACAGGGTGAGAGAAGGATCATGTGAGTCAACTGATGTCCTCCTTACTTAGACCTAAACTGGCCCCGTTCGAAAATGAGCTGGCTCTTCTGGAACCAATACTGTCAAATTCTGCTTATTTGCTTTTTAAGAAAATTATAGAAACCTATTTTACTTCAGTTCTGGATTTTAAAATATTATGCTATTTTTCTAGGTTTTCAAATTTCCCTACAATGATTGTTTTAAGTCATTAGGAAGAGAATATTTAAAACACCAGACTGTTCCCAACAATTTGACTTCTTTTTGACCAATGATCACCAACATTATCCCTCTATGACATCAGTACCTTCACGGGCCTCGTGGTATTCAAGACTACCAGGTCTTAAGAGGTGACTTTGTTCGGATACCAGCTGCATCTTGTTCCTGCTATTCTATTTTGCTTTTTAAAAATCTTTAAAGATTTCTTTTGATTTTTTGAGATTATGATATTACATCATTTTCCCCTCCAAACATTCCAATGTAAACCTTCCTTGCTCTCTTTCAAATTCATGGCCTCTTTTTAATTGTTGCTGTTATTGTTGTGTGTGTGTGTGTGTGTGTTTATATGTGTGTTTATATGTGTATTCCTAATTAAAAGTACAACCTGCTCAGTCCGTATGTCACTTGAATGTATATTTTCAGGGCTTTTTGGCATTAGATAACCAGTCGGCCTGTTCTTCCATGGGTGAAGATTTCTCCCACTTTTAGATTCCTTAGCTGCCTGTAGATCTCTGTCTAGGGTTCGAGCCCCATAAGCCGTCCTCCTTCAACATTAGCATGTCTACTGGTGCAGTCCTTGTTCAGGTCCTGTTCAGGCAGCCACATTCGTGAAACGTTATGAGTATGGCTTCTGACATTACTAGAAGAAACAACATCACAGAGAACTGTCCTCCTGGCTCTTAATAATCTTTCTGCCCCGTCTTTTCCCCTGAACCCAAGGTGCCGGAGTTATGCTGCAGAGCTATCAGGTGGGACTGGGCTCCACAACTCTGCACTTTGACTTGTCACTTTCTGTAAGGGTCTCTGTTACAATGAGAAGCTCCCTGATGAGGGGTAAGGACTACACTTATATGAGGGTATGAGAACAAACGTTTAGAACGCAGCTAGGGTTCTGCTGGTTTAGTGAAGTGGCAGTCATGGACTGTCCTCCAAAATCCATGACTGCATTAGCCCTGGGTACCTGGCTGCGTTTGCAGCTCTAGGTAGGACTCCTCCCTTGTTGAACAGTCCAACAGACAGCTGACGGTTACTAACGAGGTGCACGTGACACGGCTGCACACTGTGGCTTACTATGCCATGCTGGCTGTGGTGGTTCACAGGCATCATACCTGAGTAGGACGACTGATTGCTTCCCTTCTTCGGAAGCCATCACGGCACCTTCTGGTATCCTGCAGCTTGTCCTCAGCAAGAAGGCTTTCACGTCAGAGCCAGCTTAGGTCCTCTGGACCCTCTGTCTGAAGTATACAGTGTCTTCAGCCATGAATAGGGACTTGCCTTCTACCTCCAGGGAACCATCAAGAGCAACAACAATCACCTACAATGTTTTTGGAATCTCTTGGAAATCACCGACAAACAGCTCAAAAGAGGACTTCTCTTGCCTGATGTTGGGGGTTTTGTTAGAGTCTATGGCTCTTGGGGGATGGGGGGAGGCAGTCAGCCCAGATATGGAAATTTCATCATTTAAACCATATATATATATATATATATATATATATATATATATATATATATATATATATATACACACACATACATACATACATATGAATATTTATATGCCAACTTGCGAACATTATAGGTATTTGTATCCCCTCCCTCCTTCTTCTGTATCTATCTCCCCTCTTTACCCATCTTTCCATCTCCCTAATCAGATCACCTCTACCCTGCTGTGGCCCTCTCTGTTGCTCCCCAGCCCTAGTAATGGTTCCCCTTTCCCTTCCTGGTTTCTTCAGCTACTCTAGGTTCTATACTCATCTAAGGGTTTGGAGCTAGGAACCCCAGATGAGAAAGAACATGTGATGTATGCCTTTCTGGGTCTGGGTCTGGGTAACCTCACTCTTTCTTAGTTCCATCCATTTACCTGAAACTTTCATGATTTCATTTTCCTTTGCAGCTGAAAAATATTCCACTGTGTTTATGTACCACATTTTCACTATCCATTCATCTGCTGAAGGACATAAGGATGTTTGTGTTTCCTAGTTATAGTGAATGGAGCAGCAATGAATATGGCTGAGCAAGCATCTGTGGAGCAAGACGTCCTCTGAGCATATGCTGAGGAGTGGTACAGCTGGGTCATATGCTAGAGGGTTTCTTTAGCTTCTCGGCAATTTTCCACACTGATTGCCAGAGTAGTTTTGCAATCCCACCAATGGTAAATGAGGGTTCCCTTTCTGCCACATCCTCTCTATCATTTGTTACTGGTTGTTTTGCTGATCTTTGTATTTCTGACTAGGATAAGATGGAATCTTAAAGTTGTTTGATTTGCATTTCCCTAATTGCAAGGGATGATGGGCATTTTTGAGATAGTTCTCAGCTGTTTTTATTTTTTCTCCTAAAAACTCTCAATTCAGGTCTCAGACCCATTTTTTTAAAATGTTGTTTTTGAGATCTTTATGTATTCTTGATATTAATCCTCAGTCAGAAGAATATCTGGCAAAGATTCTCTCCCATTCTGAGTGTCTCATCTTCACTTTACCTTTTATCTACCTGTGCAGAAGCTTTTAAATGTTATGAAGTCTCACTTTTCAAAAGTTCTTTCTTATACCTACATCACGTAGAAACCGTCTAGGTGTTCTTCTAGTAGTTTCAGGATTGACAATTGGGTTTAGATCCATTTGGAGTTTGTTTTGTGGAAAAGTGATAAGATACGGGTCTAATTTCACTCTTCTGCATGTGGACATCCAGTTTTCCACCTGCTTAAGATGCTTTCTTTTCTTCAGGATATGTTTTTGCTTTGTTGAATATTAATCCTGGAGTTATGTGTGCTCATGTCTGGGTTTCCAATTTTGTTCTACTACCCTGTATGTCTATTCTTCTGCCAGTACAATATTGTTTTAGTTACTATGGCTCTGTGATATGTCTTGAGATATGGAATGGTAATACCTCCAATGTTGTTTTTTCCCCTGCGGGTTTTTTTTTTTTTTTTTTTTTGCTATCTACAGTCTTTTGTGATTCCAATATGAATTTTAGGATAGTTCTCTATTTCTGTGATGAGTAAGATGGAGATTTTTATTAGGATTGGATTGAATCTGTAAATGGCTTTTGGTAAAGTGGTCATTTCTACAATATTAATTCTACCAATCCATGAACATGGGACATGTTTCCATTTTCTAGTGTCTTAATCTTTTCATTCAGAGATTTAAAACGTTCACTGTAGAGGTCCTTAACCATCTTTGTTAAGTTTATTTATAGATACTTTATTTTCTTTGAGGCTATTGTGAAGGGGAGTGCTTTCATGATCTCCCTCTCTGTTTGCTATTGGTTTGTTCACATTGATTCTGTATCCTGTAACACTGCTGAATTTATCATTTTTAGAAGTTTCTGGTAGTTCTTGGGATCTCTTATGTAGAATATACATCATTTGCAAATAGGAACAGATGACATCTTCTTTCCCTTTTGTATCGCTTCATTTCTTTCTCTTGCTCTATTGCTCTAGCTAGCGCTTCAAGCACAGTATTAAAAAGAATTAGAGACAGTAGACATCCCTTTCCCATTCCCAACTTCAGTGGGATGCCTCAAACTTTTCCTCACTTAGGCTGATACTGGCTGCACTTGTGCTATTCTTTATTTCCAAGTTGGAGAGAAGACACGAAACTCTCTAGGTAGTTCACTGACTCCCTACACACTACATGATCTTCTTCCTTGAGTTACCAGTTTTGCATTTTCAGTTTCAGATGACTGAGCTAGCAAGGCAGATGCTTAAAAGCATAGAAAAATTTTCTGGTAATAGTGAATAGCTTCTTGAACTTAAGAGCAAAAATATAACACACAGTATGTTTTATACTTGAAACAGTATTTCTTCCTTTCCTTTTTCTCTTCTGCCTTTCAATATTTATAATTTTCTTATCTTTAAATTGTCTCTTGAAAACTTGTATAGGGCAGAAGCTTTAGGGGCCAAGTATATGCCAAAGGAATAACATGCTTAGTACAATGATGAGCACAGACTGTTTTAAAGATATTTGATTACAATTAGCAACTAACCCACATAAAATCTTTATTTCAGGATCCTTCCAAGAATGTTGGCAATGATCAGGCTGAATGCCACATGGCCACAGTGCAGGGGGATAAAATGTCAGATGGCGCCCTCTCCACTTAGGTGAGCACAAATTCTGCTCCAGACTCATTGGTACTTTTCTAAATGGCCGAATGCCACACAGCCTAGGCCTTCACTGGATCTGACTTGCTGTACCTGATAAAAACAGACCACAAGAAATGTCAGTGCTTAATAAACTATAGCAATTCATAAAAATTCTCGGAACTATCTTTGCAAAATGTTTTCCTTCTCAGTCTCTTAGTTCAGCTAGGAGTCTATTTCTAGAACCAATGATCCAAAAGCAAACTCTTACCATAATGGAAAAACGTTTCTTCATAGAATAGTATCCAAAACGAAACTGTTTCAATTTCTCTTCTAAGTGTCAAACTGGCAAGAACAGGAAAATCCCAAATACCCAGGGCTCCCTTCCTTCCCTCTACACGCGCGCGCGCGCACACACACACACACATGGGGGGGGGGAGATACAGGGACCCCTTCTCTGATATATTCTAATAGCTAATATTTTTACAGTTCCAAAGTCTTCCTTATGCCTATCTCCATTCTTTTAATTATCTGTTTCGCAATGGTAACATTTTATTTAGTTTTGCCTTTTATAGACATTTAGATTTTGTTTAAAACCAACTTTGTCATCAATATTAATTTCTGGAGCAAATCAGGGATTGTACTGTTATTTACTTTTCTTTCAGGAGGACAAGTTTTCTGTGACTCTGAGCTGGCGAATAAAATTCTGTATTAGCAGTATTAAGGTTGGTGGCACTGGTGACCGCTACTGAAACAGCAGCTGGCTAATAAAGAAAACTTTAGCTCAACAACTTTCAATCATAGGAAGTGATTTTCTCTGTCTTTCCTAAATATGACCACTGAGTTCACTGATAAAGTACTTGCTCCTTAGCATGCACAAAGCCCTAAGTTTCGCCGCCATCACCATGGGACAGATCATAAAAAACTTTGGAGGAGGAAAGTAAAAGGGGGCGGGGGGAGGGAGAGAAGAAGGGAAGAAGGGGGACTTGAGAAAGTCACAAGATTATTCTGTAAAATGGAAAGTAGAATATAATATAAAATGTAGAACTATGGCAAGTAGGAAGGGCTAACCAATTATTTAAAATACTTTTTTAACAGACAGCAATTCCCTATGCTGTATACTGCCTGCATGGTATAGTCTAACTAGACGTAGCATTAAATAGATGCTTGAAAATATACAATGCAATTGCTGTAACTTTTTCAGACTGGAACTATCAGGATGTATTGACAAATATGTTATACATCAATGATGAGGATAAAGGACGAAGACGAGATAATTACTATGCATTACTAAAGTATCTGTAACCACTGTCTTATAGTATGCGCTCTGAGATCCTCGCGGGATGCCTGCACCGCATGCGACGCCACACTGTCAGCATCCATTCTTCTTCTGTTTAGAGCGTCCTTGCCATGAAGAGCGTATTTCCCTTTAGGCTGGTCATAGAACCTGTTTTAATCAACAAAATGGTCAGAATGAACTCTGGGCACTTCAGAATCTAGACTTTGAGAAGTACAGCTTCTCAGATGTGGATTATGCGGGTCACCTTGGTGAAGGCCTCTGCTGCTCTGAACATCTCTCTCAGGCACCCTGGGATCGTCAATAAGCAGGCAAAGAACGAATGCTGCAGACCAGGAAAACTGACAGCGCCCACACATGAGCCCACAGGAAGTTAGTGGCCATCAGGCTGCCTCTTTCTGTCCTGAGCTTTGTCAGTGCTCCGCTTTGTTTTATGAAAGAATGGGGAAGCATTCATCTTCCGGACCACAAACTGAAAGTACAAAGTCATGGTAGGGTCTTGAGGCAGGGAAACCTTTGGAATGTGGCTTTCATTTGCCCCGATACAGAAGCTCAGTGTGGGTCTCAGATCATCCCTTGGCAAGTGAGGTAAGTGTGCTATAATTATTCGTGAAATCCTTTCAGTGACATAAACAAACAAACAAAATAAATAATGTACAGGTTCTGCTTTTGTCTCTGGGACATTCCATGAAATCCCTGCCATGCTTCAAGAAAACCCAAGCTCGCCTCTGCCAGCTAGGAAACAAGACACTTTGGGGTTCCCATCCCAGCATCCCATGCTACAACACAAAAAGCCAAAGACTAATATAGCCAGCCCTCAAAATTATGACAGTAAATTGCTACTGTTTGGAGCGTCTAAACTTCAAGGATGCTTTCTTCTCAGCAATAATGTGAAAAGGAACACTCCTTACAAATGCATTTCAAAAGGCGGCCATCAGCATTTAAAGTCCAGTAAACTCCAGGACATTTGGTTTTAGTGTCTACTGAAACAAAATTGTGGAAAACCCACAGTAGAAACTAAGTTTTAAGACTTGCTGATAGTTCCATTTAGTTTAAATTAATAAAACAAAATATGATCGGTATTTAAAATCACAACATGTCGTAAAATTACAATTATTCCTGAAGTTAATATTGGAGAAATATCTAAGTCTTAAGAAAATAAGGGTAGCACTTCAAGTTTGAGAAAAGAACTAATGGTGACAGACAGATTTTACATCTATGGAAACACAACTCCTGACGAGCTTTCATCCTATGTTCCATGACACCGCATCATGGAGCCTACGCCATATGGAGAATCAGCGTGGCAGTGCAGAGCTCTGACTTCTACCACACATGCCATTTTACCTCACTTAAAACTTTACGGACAAACACACTGATGAAGCATGGAATACTGGAGAGCCAGCAGAACTCCCCAAATGCTTCCCTTTGATAGGGATCTAGATTACAGTCCATTGCCTTTAAATGTCTGTTAGTAAACCCCAACGTCTTATTATAACAAGAAATGTACTTAATCCACATAAATTTCACTTTCTACAGCTGCTACAATATCACACACTTCCAACGAAGCTAAGGGTGAAGTTTACTGATGAAGGGGGAACATCATCATCATCCCCAACTTGTTGCCATCAGTGAGGACCCGACTAGGAGGCAAAGGCACTGTCCAACGAAGCACCGAGAGTCAGGGTCTACAGAGCAGAAGGAAGCATATGGCAGACTTCCTATTTTGCAGTACAATAAAAGGTAGGAAAAACTAGAATTACCACATAAACATTATAAATCTTCAAATTTCTCACATATTAAAGGATTTTAAAAGTTAAAGAAAATTTAAATCTCATGGTTTACCAGACATTTTATTTAATGTAGTAAAAGACTTCTGAAAAAAATAGGAAAAATTCAGTGATTTACTTAACTTTAAAACAACTAAGAAATAGGTAATGAAAGATTTTCCAAAAGTACAATGTATCTACCTAGAAGTGTTGAGCACTTTTCTATCATGTGGATTTGAGGTCCTCCAAACTTCAACTGCTGCCTTTCTCTCGGTTGCTACAGAATACACATGGAAGACATTCCTCATTCGCTGACGTGACCCCAGACTCCGCTAACCCTGAGGTTGAAACCATGCCCAGCCCTTCCACATTCACACGGAGCTGCTCTTGGGCTGTCAAGGGGCCTTTTGAAAGAGAGAAAGTGAACATAATGGGAGAAAGGAACCGGGGAAGAGAAAAGCCTCCTTTGTGCCGTGTGAATTATTTATTCAGTCGAGCCATGAACCCACTGCTTCTGACTAACACTCTATCAGGACACTCTCAATAATGAACCCCAAGAAAAAAAAGTTGCAAGATTATCACTCTTTAGCCAACCTGTAATGTTTTTCACTGCTTAGAATATTTTAACCTTATAACAGATTAGATGTATCCAAAATTTTATCTTTAATTACAAATTTTGTAAAGCAGACCAAAGTGCCAATTTTTAAGTAACCCCAAATCAGTGAGTAGTTTTCATCACCAGCTTTCAGGCATTAACAAACGACTCTGTTATTCTTAATTTAGGAACCCGAGTGTAGACATGCTTATTTACGAGCCCTCTTATTTGTGCCTGACAGATAACCAAGTATTTAAACTGCTAGAAACAATTCTTTCTCTACTGCTGAGTGCTGTTGAGATTTATCTCGCTGAAGACTCTGGAAAGGAAGTCCTGGCTCTCGATCAGCAGAGACAAGCTAGAGTCAGATTTCTCCCACAACCATTAATAACGTTTTACTTCTCTAAATTATTAATAGAGATTAAATCGCCTCTGAATAAGGGCAGAGATAAGGTCCATGTTTCTTGAAGGAAAAACAGGTCTAGTCTGCACTCAAATGGATGAAGAGCCCTGCCTCATCTTCCCACAAAACAAGTTACTTTAAAAATATGAACAAAGAGCCACAAAATATACCAACATACTAATAACAAGTGCCAACAGTACACAGCTGGGAAGAACCTCCCCATAAGTGGTGCTAGGAAAACAGAATGTGCAGAGTCTCAGTGAAGAAGGGTGAAATGAGATTTGACCTCACACCAGGTACAAAAGTCAACTCAAACTAGATTAAAGACCCAGACATTAGACTGCAAATTATAGACACACCAGAAGAAAATGGGCAAATGTGGCTTTTCACTGGCCTTGGCAGTAACTTTTGGGCACACAAGTCTAAAATACAGATGAGAAAATCGTAACAAATGGAATTTACAAACAAAGTATCTTCACAGCAAAGAAAAGACCGAGACCGAAGAGACAACCTACCAGATGGTAGAAAATATTTGAAAATTATGTACCTGACAAGACATTAATATCTAAAACACAGATGGAACCAACTCTACAAAGAAAAAAACTTTTCAAAAAGGAGCTGAAAATACATTTGTCAGAAAACAGCATAAGTGTAGAGGGTGAAATACGGTTCAATTATAGCAACATTTTAGCTCACAAGTAAAGATCTAAAACGTCACTGCTTTTGGCTAAGGTCAAATGTAGTAAGAAGCAAAGATCATCATGAGGACTGCAGTTTGTGACAATATAATATACATTTGAAGGTGTCTAGGAAGACTTAAGTGTTCTCACCAGAAGAACTAAGAGATAACACATGTTAGCTTAAGTAAGCTGTTTCACAATACATTCATAATAAAAACATGCTGCATAGCATAAATATATTTTTAATTTATCAATTTGAAAATAGTCAAAATAGTCATCATTTTGTAAACAAGTGAACTTACACAGAACTATTGTGTAACTTAAGACCTACATACAACACAACTTCTGTAAAGTGTTATACATCTTCACACTTTCTCTATATGAAACTCTGAAAATCCCTAAGCTCAGAAGCATCTTCGTAATTTTACTTGACCTCATTCTTGCTAAGATATAAAAGTGTATCTTAGACCTGGAGTCCATAGAGTGGAAGGAAAAGATCAACTCCTGCAGTCCGCTCTCTGATCTCCACACGTCAACAGTGGCGCATGCACCCCCCACACGAACAAAACAAGTAACATGTTAAAATACATAAAAATAGCCAGGCAGTAGTGGCATGCACCTTTAACCCCAGCACTCGGGAGGCAGAGGCAGGGGATCTCTGTCTGAGGCCAGCCTGGTCTACAGAGTGAGTGCCAGGACAGCCAGAGTTACAACAGAGAAACCCTGTCTCAAAACAAACAAACAAACAACAAAGAAGATAAATAAACATTCCGGGAAAGGCCAGCAAGATGTCGTGGTGGAGAAGGAGCACACGCCACCAAGTCTCAGGACCTGCGCCTGATCGCTGAAACTCACACAGCAGAAGGAAGGCAAACTCTCACAAGCTGTTTTCTGCCTTCCACGCATGTCACGTCACACATACATGCACACATGATAAATGAACCGAGTTGTTTTTTTTTAAACCCACACATTTCATGCAACATTCCTAATATCCTCCCTAACACTCGACTGTTTCTGGGTACATTTAATTCTCCTTACTTCTCTTTTCCCTAGGAAAACCAGATGCTAAGATATCAGCACTGATCACTCCTAAACACGTTCTTATGCAATGAGAACTGGGGCTGGTAGAGGAGTCAGGATTCACCTGTGTGTGGTGATGAGGACTGTGTGGTCCACGTATATGCTGTTACCCCGGTGCCGACAATCAGTACAAGGCACAACAAAGGTTAAAATCATGTTTCTGGACACATTTTCTATTCTCTACATGTTCCCACTAATTCTGCAATAGGATTCTGGATTCCTACTGGTGGGTATAAATTAATGTTTTCAAAGCACATTAAGATTTGTCACTGTGAGGCGTATGTCCAATACTCTTAGCCCAGAATCATATCATCAGGATAAAGAAACAGACAAACATTACGGCCATATATTCATGATGGGGTAGAACTCAGCAGTAAAGAATTTGACTGAAAATATTCATGATGAGAAAATTTAGGTCTAACTATAAGTAGAGATTGCTACATCCCACCAAACAACTATAAATGGATCAATATGAAATATTTATGGAAGTTTTAGTTAAAAAGGCAGTTTCCAATGTCCAGTGGTACCTGCGGAGAAATTTTAAGAATATATCCAAACAAAAAAGGTTCTGTTACATCAGCAGTTCTCAACTAAGGGTCAAATGACCCTTCACAAGGGTCACCTAAGACCACCTGCATATCAGACATTTACATTACAATTCATAACAGTAGCAAAATCACAGTTATGAAGTAGCAACAAAAATAATTTTATGGTTGAGGGTCACTACAACATGAGGACCTGTATTAAAGGGTCTCAGCATTAGGAAGGCTGAGAACCACGGTGTTACATCAAGATTCACACAGATATGTGTAGAATCTTATATTTTAAATACGTGCAGATTATATGTGAGAAGAGAATGATCTATAGTCTATAAGATACACATTTTCTTGCAGCTAGGGAAATGGCTCAGTCAGCAATGTGCTTGTCATGCGTCATGATGACTCAAGTTGGGATTTCCCAAGACCTACATAAAACGTCAGGGGCACAGACTTCTCTCCCGCAACACAAAAGGAGAAGAGACGCAGAACAAATAATATCAAGGTTATTTGATAAAGCCTCATATACTCACCTAAAATTGTACACAACATGCATAAGTGTACACACACACACACACACATACACTCACACACACGTTAAAGGAAGTTAAGCTACTGGGACTGATAAGGCTCCCCACAAGAACCATAAACTAACAAAAGCCCCAGTGCCAGGCATGAGAAATCTCCTTTCACATGGTGGGTCAAGGTAGTCCAGGTGACTCTCAAAACAATACAGACTACTGATGTAGCCCTTAGTTGTCTCTCAGGAGTCAAGGGTGGGCTCCTAAGACACAAAACTTGAATGATTCAACCTGGATCAGACCTGAAAGCCTCTTTCCTGGTATCTAGCCATCATGGTACCAGAAAATACTATGCAAGTTGCCAAGGAAGGGAAGCAATTACACAGCCCTACCAAGCTGCAATACATATGAACCACAGTGATTAACACGGCCAGATATCCTTAAAGGATACCTAACTCTAATGTGGCATTTGCATGTGGGTAATAACCGATAGCTGTCTAATTGGACATAAGGCCCACTCAACAGGAGGCAAACCATGCCTTGCTCTTGAAACCTAACCAGCTTAGAAAATAATCTATCACCACCCATTTGCTAGAACAGCAAAATTCCTTATTACATTCTAAATGTTATCTTCATACCCACAGGTAAGTGTAGCTACCACCCTCATCAAAGAAGCCTCTCTATACAGCAAATGGAGACCATCACGGAAAACCACAACTGGACACAGTGCAGAGATCAGTGGACCGTCAGGAGCCCGGCCCCAATGGATACATCGACATCACAGCTTCTGTATCTATGACTTGGGGAACGCTGTGGAAGAGGGAGCAGAAAGGATGGCCAGGAGACCAGAAAGTATCTTCTGTGAAAGTCTCTCCTAGAAATAGCCACAAAGCCAGACCAGAACAATGGCAGTATCAATGAACATAGTAACAAGCAAGGGGGAAATTTTCACACAGTCTCACCTCTAGACAAAGAACTATAGGCAACTAATGACTGCTGGGAGAAATATCAGGCTCTCCTTAGGGGTGAGTCCCCTTATTGTTTGTCCAATGCAGAGTGGTCAACCTCGAAACCAACACACAAGCAACAAAAATGCACTCAGAAGTTTGTGTTTACATATATTTGTACACACATATACGTATATGTGATTAAAAATAATAATACAAGAAAAAGAAACTATCAACCTAAAAGTTGGGGGGGGGCATAGGAAGGGTCAGAGGGAGGAGGGCTGGGAAGAGCAGAAGGGAGGAAAGAGAGGGGGCAATGTTGAAATTATTCTCCTTCAATTAAAAAATATTTTAAAGAAGACACATAGAACTAAAAATAAATGGTCAGGGGTGTTCCTACTGTGTGTTCTGACCCCAGCACTGAGGAAGCAGAGATGGGCAGATCCCTAGGACTCGCTCGTCAATCAACCGAATCTAATGAGTGACTCTCAAACTCAAATGAAGACCACCTGAGAAACTAGGGTGTTTCCCTGGGAATACCCGAGGCTGCTCTCTAGACCCATATGCATACGCATGGACCCAACACTGTTTCCTCAGTACTGGGGATGACACCAGGACCATGTGCATAGTAGCACTACTCCACCTAGATATACCCTGATCGCATTAAAATTAAAATGCGGTTCGCACAATTAATTTTCTTCCTGTCACCTTATGAGACCAAAAATAATAAATACAATAAATTTCCTACATTTGAGACAGACGTCTAATCTGCATTATTACAGCTGAACTGTATTGTAATAAACAGAAATCTCTACAAGGTGTTCGAGAAAAATGCAGGCCAGGTACCGTGGCAAATGCCTTTAATCTCAACACACAGGAGGCAATGGCAGAGGGATCTCTGAGTTCAAGGCCTTCTTGGTCTATATAGAGAGTTCGAGGCCAATCAAGGATATGTCCTGAGAGCCTAGAGAGAGAAGCAGGAGACACTGATTTTGAGAAACACTCTCGCTTAAAGCACAGCACTCATCAAGGCTCGGCTCTCCTGAGGTGCTGTAGAACTGACTCTAGAACCTGCAAATTTCCTCTTAACCCCAAAGAAAAGGCTGAGTCAACAGAAGTATATTCTGAGACTAACCTATTAACCATGCGGGATTGCGCTTTTAAGGCTGAAATGGCATTTATATGTAAAGCCTAACAAGATTTATTAAGTTATCTTTGCACATTAGAAAGAAATACATTGAAAAGCAGTGAAGAAAGGTTATTTTTTATAACAAGGTATTTTCTACTTTATTTGATATTCCATTGCACTCTTCAATAACTGTTCCATTCTTCACTTTTTCAGGTCACAATGAGAACGTTAAGATACAAATTTTACATCCAAAAGAAAAAATAGACACACAAGTTTCACTTATGTATTTACTATTCGCTAAGAGAAACCCTAAGGCCTGCTATGTGGCTCAGTAGGGGAAGGGCTTACCGCAAAAGCCCGACTCCCTGAGTCTGATCCCTGAAGCCCTCAGGAAGCTGGAGGACAGAACCAACTCCACAAAGTCGTTCTTTGACCTTCACATGTGTGCTGGGGCGTGCACACCCACACAAACGTAGCTTCTGCTTCTAAGCAAGACCATACAATGTTCTGAGCCTCTTGGCTTTCTCTATAAAGTGAACCATATTAGATGAACTTTAAGATCTCTTTCTGCTTCAAGAACCCTTATTTCAGTTTTCTCTCTGAAATCTTTCTCAAAGGTAACAAGTCAGAGTGAAAGAACGTGTTTTCATCTTTGTCTATGATCTGCACTTGAGAAGCTTTCTAACTTTTCCAGTATCGTCAAACTCTGGGAATGTAGAAAACCTGATTTCCTTTTTAGCAAAATATCCCCATAAATGGATGAGCTGACTCTGTGATGGATTTCTTTTAACCATTTTCCCTCTGACTACTGCCACCTAATGATTCAATGGGCAGGTTCCCCAGGGTCTGCTTAGAGAAATGGAGCCTCACAGAACAGCCTGGCCTGGTTTGGTCTTCATACTGTGAGATGTCAAAGCTTCTGGAAAACAGTTGTTCTAGAGAAGAAAACAATTCTAGGTCACCAAAATATCTCATCACAAAAGCAATTCTGAAAGGTAAAATTAATATTTACATCTTAAATACCTTTAAAAGGGTTTATTGAGTTGTATGATATAATCTTTCCAATATGTTTTCATCTCTCAAAATTCATACACTTTATTCTTCAACTAAATGTAGTTCCTAAAATATGGAAATAAGAGCCCTGAAAATCAAACACTGTATTACAGAAACGACAGAAACGCCGAATGCAGAAATCATTGGGGAAGTGTGTGCACACATCTGTAGAGCACATTTCATGAAGGCTGACGTCTGCTCGAGCCCCTCACACTGCCCCTCGCCTCACACTGCTCCTCACACTGCCCCTCGCCTCACACTGCTCCTCACACTGCCCCTCACCTCAAACTGCCCCTCACCTCACACTGCTCCTAACACTGCCCCTCACCTCACACTGCTCCTCACACTGCCCCTCGCCTCACACTGCCCCTCACCTCACACTGCTCCTCACACTGCCCTTCACACTGCCCCTCACCTCACACTGCTCCTCACACTGCCCCTCGCCTTACACTGCCCCTCGCCTCACACTGCCCCTCACCTCACACTGCTCCTCACACTGCCCCTCGCCCCTCGCCTCACACTGCCCCTCACCTCACACTGCTCCTCCCCTCGCCTCACACTGCTCCTCACACTGCCCCTCGCCTCACACTGCCACTGCCTCACCTCACACTGCTCACACTGCCCTCGCCTCACACTGCCCCTCACACTGCACACTGCCCCTCACCTCACACTGCCCCTCACACTGCCCCTCGCCTCACACTGCCCCTCACCTCACACTGCCCCTCACCTCACACTGCTCCTCACACTGCCCCCCTCGCCTCACACTGCCCCTCACCTCACACTGCTCCTCACACTGCCCCTCGCCTCACACTGCCCCTCGCCTCACACTGCCCCTCACCTCACACCGCTCCTCACACTCACACTGCCCCGCCTCACCTCACACTGCCCCTCACTGCCCCTCACCTCACACACTGCCCCTCGCCTCACACTGCCCCTCACCTCACACTGCTCCTCACCTCACACTGCCCCTCCTCACACTGCCCCTCACACTGCCCCTCACCTCACACTGCACACTGCCCCTCGCCTCACACTGCCCCTCCCTCACACTGCCCACACTGCCCCTCGCCTCACACTGCCCCTCACCTCACACTGCTCCTCACACTGCCCCTCGCCTCCCCTCACACTGCCCCTGCCCCTGCCCCCTCACACTGCCCCTCACCTCACACTGCTCCTCACACTGCCCCTCGCCTCACACTGCCCCTTGCCTCACACTGCCTCTCACACTGCCCCCTCGCCTCACACTGCCCCTCACCTCACACTGCTCCTCACACTGCCCCTCGCCTCACACTGCCCCTCACACTGCCCCTCGCCTCACACTGCCCCTCACCTCACACTGCTTCTCACACTGCCCCTCACACTGCCCCTCACACTGCCCCTCACCTCACACTGCCCCTCACACTGCCCCTCGCCTCACACTGCTCCTCACACTGCCCCTTGCCTCACACTGCCCCTCACACTGCCCCTCGCCTCACACTGCTCCTCACACTGCCCCTTGCCTCACACTGCCCCTCACACACTGCCCCACACTGCCCCTGCCTCACACTGCCCCTCGCCTCACACTGCTCCTCACACTGCCCCTCGCCTCACACTGCCCCTCACACTGCCCCTCACCTGACACTGCTCCTCACACTGCCCCTTGCCTCACACTGCCCCTCACACTGCCCCTCACACTGCACACTGCCCCTCACACTGCCCCTCGCCCCTCACACTGCCCCTCGCCTCACACTGCTCCTCACACTGCCCTCGCCTCACACTGCCCCTCGCCTCACGCTGCTCCTCACACTTCCCTCGCCTCACACTGCTCCTCGCCTCACACTGCTTCTCGCCTCACACTGCCCCTCACACTGCTCCTCACACTGCCCTCGCCTCACACTGCCCCTCGCCTCACACTGCTCCAGCCCCTCACTTAATTCTCGAATCAGAGCAAATTCTTCTGTAGAAACCAGCAGATTTTCACTTGAAAAATCTTTAAATATTCTGACCTGTGCTTTTTCAAATCAGAACTATTAGATATCAGCTCTATGTAACGTTTCTCATCAACTTAATATTTATTAAATCTATTTTAAGAACAATTCTTCATTACAGGAGTGAACAACCACTTTCTGAGTGGACCTAAGGCCCACGTGGTGAGGTAGAACCCATACCTGGCACTGTCAACAGGGCCGAGAGCCTGAGGCTGGCAGGTCACAGGCCCTAGGGAAGACCATTACTCTGCTAAATGGACATATAGTACTAGACCAACTCTTGGTGATGTGTCGCTGTGCCCACACAGCAGTGCATCTCTGTCTTCAGCGGGGACGCTTCTCTTTGCAGTACGTGACAATTAACACACATGTTCAACTGTTCCATGTGTAGGGAATAGAGCCTGGGAGTGCTCAGCCCTAAACTGCACACAAATATCCCACCCTCCCTGCAAGGCTCAGGGGTCTTGGTGAACAGGGGTTGGGAAGAGTGCAAGAGCCATGGTGGTGGGTGTAAGCTCAAGGGAATGGTGCTTTACGGACACAGCAGAGCATCTGCGCGTCCAAACCCACAGCTACTGTGCCAGCTCCACAAACAAGGTCCCAGTAGTGGGGGAGGGGGAAGATCTGACAGCTGCCAGGAAAGGGAGAGTTGGTTTTCCTCAGCGGTGTGAGGACCACACTCACTCCCAAGAGTAGATGAGCGACACAAACTTGACTTGCTATGTTTAAAAAAGAGAAAGAAAGAAAGAAAGGGGTGTGTGGAATATTTGAAGTTGGTTGGGTGAATATGATCAAAATATATTGTATGGAATTATCGAAGGATTAATAAAAATAGTGTTTTAAAATAAAATTATTTCACTAAATACTAAATTGTTAAGTTATCAAAGTAAGTAAACATGGCTGGGCAGCGGTGATACACACTTTTAATCCCAGCACTCAGGAGGCAGAGCAGGTGGATCTCTGAGTTCGAGGCCAGCTTGGTCTACAGAGTGAGTTCCAGGACAGCCAGAGTTACAACAGAGGAAACCTGTCTCCAAAAACTAACTAACTAAATAAATAAATAAATAAATAAATAAATAAATAAATAATAAGATAACATAGAGTCGTTCAATTTCCAACTACCCTACAACTCCAGCTCAATACCTTCAAAATCACTCTGAATAAAATAGTGTCCAGCAGAAAACCCAGAGTCCACACTTAAGTGAGAGGAAGCATGGGTCTTTCCAGTCAAACTCAGAGAACTTCTCAGGCACAGTGTACAGGGCAGTGAGCATCGATGACAGCTAGTCCCTGCTTTGTTACACCGTCATCTAAAACCATCTAATATTCTGACAGTGAGTGACTGAAGCTTCCATCCCAACACAGCCAGCAAGGACAACAGCTTCTGCTGCAGAAAGGCAATGATTCTAAGCTATTCCTGATTTTCTAAGAAAGTGTCAGAAACTAAACTAGAAACCCTAAAAAACACGAGGATTATTTATCTTCATTTATATAAATACCAAATACTGCCTATTCAAATATATTTAAATATTTAAGTGCATTACACTTGAACATACAAATTGTTAAAATTTCCAAATGTACAGAAACATAAGAATCTCTACATCTATCATACACACATATAAGAGTCTCTGTATGTATCATACGTACATACACCCACGAGAGAGACCTAACCTGGTTTACTGGGAAAGGAACAGAGGGCCTGTTCCACACAGAGCACCCACAGCCATCATGTACACTGTAGTTAATGATCCTACTATGTTGCAGAGCCATAAACACCAAGCGGCAGTTCATTTTGTCTGCTTTACAGCTCTGCGGGAAACTCCTCGGGCCTCCCTGTGGTGCTGCTCACAGAGCGTGGGGACAAGATAACAAGCCCACGGACGCGGGGTTTGCTTTGTCCTGAAGAAGCCACTACCTCCTCCTTCAACAGTGTCTAGGAAACAGGAAAGGACTGATGAAGTTATCCTCGCCAGTCATGGCTCCTGTGTCAGCCATTTGGTAGTAATTCGGCTGCTGCCCACCTTGACTGAGAAGGTGCAGAGCACAGAGCCCGAAATCGGTGCATCTTCTCTGAAAGGGCCCTTGGGACACATCTCCAAACTCCCCGTTACACAAACATGTATTATGACAATGGATTTTCAAAAAGCTATTTACAGGTGACAGGAAGCTATGGGAAAGGACAACGTAATTGTGCAATCATTAAGTTAAAAATTCTATAAACCCAAGGCTGATCTTTAAATCAACATAATAAATTATTAAAATCTTAGGTTTAACACATTTCTGTGGCAAATTACTAAATTTTTATATTTCTATAAAGGGAAATACTCAGGGTAAAAATTGTAATGCTACCGAAATACATGGGGAAAAAAATCAAAGCTTTATTTTAAAAAATCATACTGAATATTCTTTTGAACATGGAAATTTGATTAAGTCTTGGAAACATTCAGAAAACGGTCAACTTAAGGTACTGAGTACAGTTTAGTATTACATGAGCTTTACTTTTCCCTATGTAACCACATAAAGTAGAAAGAAACTCTCAAGAGCATCCAAGAGTATCCAAAAAGAAACTTGGGGGAGACCGAGGAAAGGGGGTCAGCAAATGACCACCCGGGGGCAGGCGCTCATGGTGTGGAGACAAAAGCGTCCTCCACTTTGCGAACCGTGCTGGGCAGCCACAGGCCATCGCCTCGGTCTGCCGTATTACCATGTAAGACAGTGAGGGTTTTTAGCTTTGCTTTTTCTGAGTGAGACATAACATTCAAAATTCCTATCTTATATACGATTACTTTAAACTTTAAAACTCTTGTATGTAGATTCTGAATACTTTTTAAACTTTTACAAGAATTTTATTTATAAACTTGAGAATAAGTAATATCAAATGCAGTTTAATTCAGTATTTCCAGCAAGCCAGATCTAAGAACATCAACCTATGTTCAAAAACATTAGAACACACAAAAAGAAAACGAGACTTACGTATTTTATATTCCCCTGTTCCTTACCTATATATATATATTAACTAAATAAATTCCTGAGACCTGTATCATGATGTTACTCTCTAACCAAACTCCGATTCCATCCTTAAGAGTTCTCAGAGTCTAGAAAGTTGCTTATATAGAGCACCTATGATATGGTCTTCTTCCTCCCTTCCCAAAATCTGACCCTTTATCATCACTGCAAACAATCCCAAGAAAGTATAAAGCCCAGTATTTTATTTTTGCCGTTTCCTTCATTTCCATGTGACACAACAGGGAGCCCCAGTCCCAGAGTCACTGGTTCTTGCTGCCCCACAGCTGGGCCCCTCCTTTCCCAGCTGAACAGTGGTGGAGTCACTTCAGCTCTTCCTGTCCAGTTCCCACACATCTACACAATGAGAGCAAGAGGACGCACACTTCAGTTGCTCACTGTTTGAATGCTATCTGAGCTCATCCTGTACCAGGCATTGGGGATAGAAAAGAAGACAAATATGCTTTCCTGTTCTCATAGAACATACATTCTGGACTCTTCAGCTAGGATGGGGCGAATTAAATAATTAGTCAGTATGTGTACAGAACAATGCACAGCACAAAACATGCAGTGTTGGGACGATCTTACCTAAAACACTCGAACTTCCACAGCTTACTTCCCCAAACTCAAGTTTACTGTTTCAGTTTGATGAAACATTAGCCTTAGGTTAGAGTATACTCTCACCCTGATCACAGAGGTCTAATGCGTCCCACTGAAAGTATGTGGCTTCCCAATCATCTTTGCTCGATCCCCAGGTGGACACAGTGACTACACTTGGCCATTCTAGTCAGCTCTTTTTCTGTTTCTGTTATAGAAATTCTTTGTATTTTCTATTACCTCTTTGTGGTCCCATCTTCTACCTCCTTTTCTCTTTAAAATGCATGTGCTTTCGATGTGGTCTCATGGATTCAACCCTCTCTTACCAACTGATGAATTCTTACACCTGAAATTCCAGCCTGGGATGCCCATTTCCACCCTGCACAGTAGCTTCATTGAGTCAACTGTGGGCTAGACCTCTGTCTCTGGAAGCTCAGGATCACCTCAAGCATGACTGCCTTATCTTCTCCTAAACTGACTTATTTGTGTCCTTGCTCTGATTGGTGTCATCACTGAACACCAATCTTCCCAAAAAGAAATGTTGGAGGTAGGCCTGACCTATTAGACAAGGGTAACAACATCTTACGGTGAAGGTTAAAGGAGTCAATAAGCTAAAAGCGCTTCACAACGCCTGATGACAAATGGTTACTGGATAAACAAAACCCGAAATCAAAATGTAGATTCTGAAAATGCGACTGGCACAAGCACAAAAGAAATAATGAAAGATATGATGCATGCTTTAAGTTAGGAAAATGTAATGAGGTAAGGCAATGGTTTTTTCAAACTTCATAAAATGTAGTTATTAAAAAGAAAAGACAAGAAGGTAGAAATAATTTAAATTTAGTGTTTAGAAAAATGTAAAAGAATTAAAAATTATGTATTACTTCAAATAATGAAAACATCTTGGGGCATCTCACAACTAGAGGTAAAAATTATGATATATTAAATACAAAGTTAGAATTAACCAAAGATAATTAAAAGAAATAGATGTAGCAAGGTGCTCACAATTCGCTCCTTTAAGTAGTGATGTGGTCAATTATATTAACTGATGTCCTTACAGCCAATCTTGAAATGCTAGAATAAACCTATCTTGGTTGCGATGGATCAAGTTCAGTAATATTCATGAACTTTTGTATCTATGCTTGGGTTAAGGTTATCCTTCAATTTTCATTTTTTATACTTTTCTTCTACATTCATAAAATAAGGTAGGAGCTGTCTGTCTCTTTCCTACACTGTCCACTGATCCTGCGGGATGGAACTCAGCGATTGCTGGATGCTTTGTAGAACCTGTTAGGAAAACTGTCTAGAGTTGGCATTTCTCTTTGTGAGATTTTTCTTCTATGGTTTAAGTCTTTGATTCCCGAAACCTGTCCCTTTAACCTAGATATTCAATGATATCAGCTTCCACTAATATATTAAGGATCAGTGGTTGATCTTTCCTGAAACATCCACAATTCAGATCCTGCTGACATTTTTGATTAATCTTGCTAGCATTCTGTCAGTTTAGAGGGTTTTACAGTCAACTATTTTAGCTGCACTGTTTCACTCTCTGAGTTACTTTTATTCGCCAGTTCACTATGATACATCACATATTCATTATCTCTATTTTAATTGGGGGTTATGTACATGTTCATGTGCAGGTGTACACATCTGTACATCATGTACACATGAAGGTCGGAGGCTGACGTGTGGCATTTCCCTCGTATTTTTGAGACATGGTTTCCTCACTGTACCTGGAGCTTGCCACTCAGCCAGACTAACTGGCAACTGAGACCCCAGGATCCTTCAGTCTCTGAGTTTATGGCCTGCACTGCCATGATTGGCTTTTACACTGATGAGATATGAACTGGTGCTGGTGCTTGCACAGTAAGTCCTGCACCACTGATATCTCCCCGGCCTCTGCTTTACTGCAGGAATACCACATTACTCCTTTTTGAGGATCAGAATGCATGGCTGTTATTCTTCAGCCTCTAGTGCTACAAAGTGACGTAAAAATCTACAAATCACACCGAGTGTTCCTTTAGCTGTACACAGGCTCTGATAGGACTGTCCTGGTAACGGATATTTTCTAGTTTTTGATGTTTCTTTGATTCACAAACTATTCAGAAACAAACATTAATTTTCAAGCACACAAGAAACTAAAACTTATATCTAAATTAATGGCATTGCAAACACAAACTATCAAATGCGAAAAATTTATGAAGCTGGCAGTATTTCATCATGATTAAATATTCTTTGTGTGTTCAAAAAAGAATGTTTTGGTTGTGGGGTGCAGTATTCGATATCTGCCCATTATATCAAGCTTTTAAACCCTCCTATTAAAATCCTGCTTGTTGTTAATTTTTCTCTGCTCTTCCAATACCTACTAAGAAATTATTTCAAACAACCCACAATGACAATGGATTTGCCCATTTCTTTTGTGATTCTTTTTTTTTTTCCTTACTAAATTTTAGAGGTATATTAGCTATGTATCAATTTAAGATTGCATTGTCCTTGTATCACCTTGTAACTCTTGAAATCAATTTCATCTCAAAGTCAATGATAACTGGTATTAATACGGTCACAGCTTTAGTGGGACTCAGGAGCATGTCGCTAACTTTCTATGTGTTTCTAGGTTTGTAACGAGCATCTAACAGGACTTTGCTACTTTATCTCATACAACTAGCACTGTGTGCTACTGTCATGCTTCCTTCCTTCCTCTCCCTCCTTCTCAAGTTACGCTATTTCCAGGTCTACAGCTAATCAATAATTTTACCCTGACCCCAGGCTTTACTCAGCATTTGTCCACATCCAGCCATATTTACCTCTCTGTTCTCTCATTCTTTCTACAACTCTCCCCTCCCCCGTAACTACTTCCCTTTCTGTGAGAACGAGGCGATCAGAACCTCAGAGAGTAACAGGATGGTCACCACAGTTAAAGTTCCGAGGACTTCACTCAAAGTCACTTCAGGCTCTATATACCGCGGGCACAAAAGGGCAAGAGCACAGAAAACGTGGTGGGGGCCCTGAAAGGCCAGCCGCCGGTTTCCTTCCCCCACGTGCTTGATGCTGCAAGAGAGCAGATGTGCCGAGCAGCCTTTTGCCCCGTACTGTCCTAAACTGTGTTTGAAGTTGGAAGATTAAAACTCCATCTGTACATATTAAGAAAAAGAGAGAAAGAAAGGTGCTGCTCCCCACTAATAAAGCCAGCCTGCTTCAGCAGAGCTGGGTCGTCAGGCGATTCAGGAGCACTCAGTTTCGGTTTCAGAGCTGCCACACAGGACACACACGGCACGTTAAACACATGACAAAGTGACGCAGAAGGACTGCTGGCAAATAGTGAGGTCAATCAACCTTTAAAGTTAAAAAAAATACAGCGTGTGGTATATAGTAACATATGGAAGACAGAAGCACTTTAACTGACATAAACTGCATCATGTGGAAGACTCAGAGAAACACATACCAACACAAACAGATACCAACACTCATCTTTACGTGAGAAGTATTAAACTCAGGGTTCAAAAGACATGATAAAAATGTGTTTTCCTCCTAATATACGGCCCTTAAAAAGGCACTGGTTTTAATTAGTCTTGTAGCACACAGTGCACCTTCAAAAGGAGTTTGCTTTTTAAAGTCATTATTTTTCTTAGACAAAACCTCACTATACTGTAGCCCAGCTGGCCTTAAATTCATGAACCTTCTACCTTGCCTCTCCTGAGTTCTGGGTTTAAAGGCAAGTGCCACCACACCCAGCCCGAATTCTTTTGATTTAATAAAAGAATAACATACCAGATTGAGTTATAGTATACCGAATATGAAGCATTAATGTAAATTTTTATTTTATTTGGAATTGGAAGATTTTTAAATGCCTAGCTAATTTAATTCAAACAATAAAACACCTAACATAGTTCCTTCCTTACTACTTTCATGTATCACAAGCATCAGACACTGGACCACGCCAGCGTAAAAGGAGCAAGAACTGGGAGGCCACAGTGGTCCATGCCTGTATCCCAGAACCTGTACGGATGAGGCACAAGGACTGCTGGTGTGAATTCAGCCCACATTACGCAGCATGTTTCAGGCCGGACTGGACTGTAGCAAAAGCCTGCCTCAAAATAGATAAATAAATTAATTAATTAGAAAAGAAAGGGAGAAATTGCCTAATTGTAGTTTGTTAAGTATGTGAGGGTCAATACCAAAGCACAGTGATAGGTTCACAGGGTGAATCTTACTCAGAGACAGTAATGAGTTGCAAAAATAACAGTTTTAGTTTGTTTCCAGTTGCTGTGATAAGCCACTTTGACCCAAGGCATCTTGGAGAAGAAGGGTTTATTTGGCTTATAAGTTATATTTCATCATAGAGGAATGCCATGGCAGGAATCTGGAGGCAGGAACTGAAACAGAGGCCATGGAGGAGTGCTACTTTCCAGCTTGCTCTCCATGGATTGCTCAGCCTGCTTTATTACATAACCTAAGACCACCTGCCCAGGAGTGGCCCAGCCTACAGTAGGCCGGGCCCTCCCTCACCAATCATTAATTAAGAAAATGCTAACAGACATTCCCAGAAGCCAACAGGCTCCTTCTTCCCAGATGACTCTATTTGTGACCAGTTGATTAAAAAAAAAAAAAAAAAAAAAACTAGCACAATAACCACGCATAACTTAGTAACCCAGAGTGCAGAACACTGTGTCTTTGGAAGACGGTAGTGAATGGCAGTAGAACTATTTCATTCAAGGTGTTTGTAAATCACAACATGTTTGGATTGTGATTTGATTTGGAAAGAAAAAAAAAATGAAAGTATGCAATGCCCCATAAGAACACAGAGCACAAATTCACTGCCAATTGGTGTCTAAGTTTCCGCCACCAATGTTTTGTAAGCTTCTAACATCATAACCCTGTTCCCAGCACCAGGGTGGCAGCACCACTTCAAAGCAGCGGCTATGCCAATCTGTCAGCAGGGCTAGACGATGCAAGTCAGGAAAGTAGGGGCCAGCTTCTACTCCATCAAACACGTGTTAGCGTTTACTACAGAAAGAAACGTTAAATGGTGGATTACACGAATATAACAATACAATTCCTTGCTTCAAAACCATTGGCAGTTCCATACCACTTCCGGGACAAAACCCAAACTCAGTTGTCAATATAAACTTTCTCTTCATTCACTTCCTCACCCTCGCATCATCCTCAGTCAGTCTTCCTCGTCCCACATGGCACATGTACGCATGCCATGCGAGCCCCAGTGTAGAGGGTCTCCTGCTAGCTGCACAGATCACTCCGCTGTGTAGCACAGATCACTCCGCTGTGTAGCACAGATCACTCCGCTGTGTAGCACAGATCACTCCGCTGTGTAGCATAGCATTATATGTATCTTCACCAGGATCGTCATGAACGTCCTTTAAGACTAACTCTAAGTACTGTCCTTTCTGATGTGGGATGGGACCAGTTACTAAGCTAGATTCTTAAGTTTAATTCATGGTTGTTTTTTTTTTCTTCTATACTGTAAGTGCTTTTGGTTTCTCTCTTCCTGCCTGGTGCACAGTAGTCCACCATGTCAATCCCATGTCATGCAGGCTTACATGAATCATTGTTCAAGGTCCATAGGCCAAATAACACCAAATTCAACATTATAACCTAAGATTTCTATCTCCTGTTCACTGCTTTCTTTCTATAAACGCGCCTACGGACCAGGTCAAAAGGAATTACACATTCATATATAGGATATCCAAAATGGACACAGTTGAAGGAAATATAAAAATATAGACACTTAAAAACAAAACCAAGATATATAAGCATTAAACAGATTTTCAAAGAAAATCAGTAATATAAAGAAATGGGAAAGCTAGAAATAATACAATGGGAAGTAAAGTAGTAATTTACATCTTCTAGAAAAAGATTTTGTGTGTGCGCATATATGTATGTATATATATGTGTGTGTGTGTGTATGTGTGAGTACATATATACATGTATGTGTGTGTTTATGTGTATGTGTATCTATATCTGTGTGTGTGTCAGTGTGAGTGTGTGTGTGTGAGTGTGTGAGAACACATGCACTGGTAAACTTGTCAAGCTTCTTTTGTTTAGCTGTAACAAAATGAGACGTAAGATACATAACTAAGAGTGAGTAAGATTGAGTATTGATGCCAAAGAAAATACGTCCTTCAATGACCCCAAGATGAGTAGCAGGTTTAAATCCCTGTGTAAAGTTAGAAGGTGTGTAATGTGAAAGGAACAGCACTGGGTTCATCAAAACCACGCGAGAGACAAGAAACAGCAGGTAACAACCACAGTCTGCCTGCCCACTGGGTCCCCCTAGCCAGCCTTCTCTCAAACTGGAGACCTAATGAGTCCTGAGCTCATGGTGGTATGGCACATGCCTGTAATCTCAGAGTTGGGGAGGCAACAACAGAAGGAATCCCAAAGCTTGCTGGCCAGCTAAATCAGCGAGCTTCATGTTTAAAGAGAGACCCTGTCTCAAAAACACGGTGAAGCTCAGTTGAGGGAAACATGGAAGATGGCCTCCTCACTCCACAGGCTCACATGTGCAGGCTCACATGCACACATACACACCACACACAAAGAAAACAGAAAAAAAAGGGCTAAGTGTTTTTGTCTCTTGTAAATTACTGAAAGCAGGTTCAGGTGCTTGTAGATCAAGATCAAAACAGATTATGGACAAAGATGAATATGAAATGGATCATATGCCTAAATGTTAATGCTTTAAACTTCTAAAATATTTAGAAAAATCTCCACTTTGATCAAAGAATAAAACCCAAAAGAATAAAATTATAAACTGATAACAAAAATTCTAAATTTTTAAACTTCAAAGGTACCATTAAAAATCAAAGGCTACTCCAGAAAAGGTTAAAGTCCTTTAAATATCCACATCCAACAAAGAGCCCAAGTCTAGAAAATGCAAAGGACTCTTTCACTGCAGTCGCTAAGAGAAAAGCAATCTAACTAAAAATAAACACATGATTTGAAGAGTATTTGACAAAGGAACCCAACAGATGGTCAACATGTACATTTAACTTCGTCACACACCTTTAGTCGCCAGTAAAGTCCAAACCAATCAGCACCGTGGGGTCACAGCCCCACAATGGCAGGTAAGCTTTGGAAAGACGTAGAATAAGCAGAACTGATTATGCTGGTGGGAGGCACAACGGTGACAAGCATTTACAGCTGGGCAGTTTCTTATCAAGTCAGCCATACGCCTAGGGAATGACCCAGCAACTCTTTTAAGTGCACAAGAGAAATGTCAGTATATGGTCCCATAAAATCTGTGTGTGTTTACAGATTTAATTATAGCAAACCCCACAAATAATCAAAATTAATAAGACAACTTTAGGTGAGTAGCTACACAAATTGTCAATCCAAAAGGATAAACCGCTAATGTGAGGAACACTATGTAAATCAAAATAAGAAATATAAAAGAGTACAAACTGCCTGGTTGCAATTCTAGAAGCAAATCCATCTCCAATGAGCAAAAACAGATAGGCCATTGCTTTCTTGGGGGCCGGAAGTGGGAAGTGGCAAGAACTGGCTGCGATTTGGCACAAGGGAACTTGTGGGGATGACAGAGATACTTCCTATGTTAGCTGCAATGATATATAGGTATGTAGACATACCAGAACTCGCCAAAATGTATGAGAATATACCTTATGGCACATGAACAGCATCTCAATAAAGTTTATTAAAACATATCTACAGACTTGCATACAGTTTTAACATTTGTCTTAAGATTGTTCTGATCTAAACTGCAGAAACACAGTAAAGTATCTATGTTTTCAAAACACTCCAAGCCGAATGAGTATATGAAGACCAGTGGGTTCCATGTATCTTAGACTGCTCAAACACAAAATACACAGCTTGGCTTCCTTGGGCTTTGTTTTTGTTTTGTTTTTTCATTTGTGCAACAGAGTAACACTGACACATTATTTCTGAATTCCATGTCAACATTTACAAGAAAGTGTTTCGATATCTCTCCATATAATGCACCTCAAGAACGGAGTCTGAGATGATCCTCCCTAAGCTAAAAGTCGCATCTCAAGCAGCACAGATGAAGCATCAGGGGACTGGAGAGATGTCTCATGATAAGCATGCTTGCTGAACAAGCCTGAGGTCCTGATTTGGATCCCAGCACCCACATGTAAAAGAGGGAGGCATGGCCTTGCCTGTAACCCTGGGGCTGTGGGGAAGCAGAGGATAGAGACAGGAAGATCACAGACATGCTGGCCGTCAGGTTCAGTGAGAGACCCTGTTTCAAATGAATAATGTGGAGAGCGACAGAGAAAGACCCTGATCATCTCATCTGACATTCACGCAGGGGCACAGGCTCTCACATACTGATGTTCATGTGCAGCACACACATGAGGAGGAGAAAAAGGGAAGGAAGGGAGAGATGGAGGGAGGGAAACATGAAACTTCAGTGTAAGTTTTCATAGAACAGCTTCATGTGGAAGCTTTAGACCCATAATGCACTAGTCTATTGCTCCTGCAGAACTAGGCAGTACTCAAGGCAAAGCTACAGATGCAGTGAGCGCATTTTCTAGCAACATTCTTTCAGGTGGTAGTTATATTAGTTAAGAACGGGTAGGAAATAACCAACTGATGCAAGATATGTTTAAAGCAAACTCATAAGATTCAAATTGGCAATTACTGAATGCTTCACACAATGGACATGTTGATTCATAAACCTCATTCACTAATTTAACTATTCTAACTCTAAGACAGGCATTCAGTGGAAAGCTAGGTCACTTGGCCAAGTTAAAACAAGTAAAATACAGATCAGCCCCAGCTCTTAGCCCTGCTTATCCTTGAAAAAGAAACACTCTATCCAGCCAGGCACGGTGGGTCATGCCTGTCGTTCTAGCACTTGGGAGGCAGGAGGATTAGCACAACTTCAGGGCCAATCTGGGCTCCTGTGTGAGACTATGTCAAAACAATAAAAAACCAACCAAACAAATGAAAAAGGGCCCGTTACATTCAGAGGTGACCTCCATACACTAAATATAAAAGGTAAAATAATGAAACTAATAGAAAATTTTCTATGAAAGTATTTTCAATCTATGTATTAAGAAAGACTCCATACTACCTACAAAGTCAAAACTTTGATAGATTTAGATTAAAATTAAGGATTTCTGTACCATCATCAAAAATCAACAGATGATTTGGAATCCTACTGAATACACAAAACATCTAGGATATCAACAGGAAACACAAGACAGACAAAGGTGAACCCGAACTGCGAGTCAAGGATATGCAGAAATGATCAACCTCCTAGTAAAATAAAACCACCTTGACATCCTATTTAACATCTGGCAAAATAGCAAAATGGGGGCTGGAGAGATGGCTCAGATGTTAAAGGTAATGGCTGCTCTTCTAGAGGACAAAGGTTCAATTCTCAGCACCTTCATGGCAGTTAATAATAGTCTATTTCTCCATCCCAAGGGGACCCGATGTCCTCTTCAGGCCTCCACAGGCTCCAGGCACATACAAGGTGCACATACATACACGTAAGTGAAACACTTCTACACGTAAAATGAGTAAAATTTAATTTAAAAATTCAAAATGCAGGTTACTGTAGAATACCAAACTCTGGCAAAACTCTGAAATAAGAAGTAATTATACATTGTCAGTTTTGTCATTTCTAAAACAATGTGGAAGATTTAGTCACTATCTCCAGAGAAACTTTTCTTCAGGCCCTCCTGACACACAGGAAGATGTGTATGACAGGATCACTTAGAACCGAGAGTTGGTGTCAAGCCGGGAATCCAACACTGGAGGAATTCATACCTAGTCAGTGCTTTGTTACACAGATGAAATAACTGCAGTCAGAAGCAGCATAATGCACCTGAGATCGGCACGATGAAGGGCAGGGAAGACACAGTGACTGGAGTGGAGAACGATGTCACCCAAAAGAGAGAATTTCTCTAAATAAAGCTAAGCTGAGGGAAACAGCTAGATCAACGGCTAAGCCCGCTAGCTGCATGCATATGCAAGAGAAATCCTTTCATGCCAAGATGACTGAGCATCTATAAATACACAAGATATATTGGCATCTACTAGCTTGTTACAAATTCACAGATGAATATACTTAATAGTCTAATAAAAGGAACATGAACAAGGAATCCATGACTTAGTCCACGTTAACTACATATACGAACATGGCAAAGTCAATTCATACTCCTTTCTGTTCACGTTTGTGCATGTGTGTGCTCCTGCTCCCTCCCACTCCCTCTCCCTCCCTCCCCTCCTTCCTAGTCTTGCCTCTGCCTTTCTCCTTCCTCCCTGATGAGGCCTCACTTTGTATCCCAAGCCGACAGTGTAAATGTGCTATCTTCCTGCCTCGGCCTCCTGAGCGAGCGATAGGATTACAGCCTTGAACCACCACACCCAGGGTCATTTTCTCTTTGGAAAACGCTTTTGATAATTCTTCCAAATCCATCTCTAAAAGTATATTACTTTATTGTCTTAAATTTTATTCATATGGAATGAGTGCCCCCTTTTCCACTTCCTCTATTCATTCACATTTAAAAACTCCTCAAGAATACAGAGATTCAATTAGAAAAGCGAGCTAGCAACAGTGCTCAGTGCCAGCTCAGGAGAGCGCACTGGGGACATCTTGGAGCACACACCGATGGTGAAGAGGGATTGGTATCACATAGTCCTGTGCCACACAGAGATGTTGTGCTCGAAGACAAGTTTCACCTCCAGTGGTGGTCCCGTAAGACCCTACTGTCCAAGAGCTCAACAGAGTACGTGCTGTGACAGGCCTACAACAAACCACGGAGGACACATTTCTAAGAATGTAGTTATGCAGCGTTAGGAAGAAAGGAGAAACACCGGAGAGACGGTCACTTTCACAGTCCAGTCTAGCATTCTCCAGACAGCAAGGTTAACTTGGGCTGGGGCTTTGACACTTACTCCATGAAGGGTTTTTACTCATGCTACCCACATGTTACTGCAACTGTCTGACGCTATTCTGCAAACTACATGTTCAAGTCTCTCTGCAGTTTCCATCTAAGTATCAGTTTTCTGAAAAAAAAAAAATGATTCTGGGTAAGATAATCCTTCATACTAAAAATCAGAATCTTCGGATGGAGGTAGTAGTTCAGTAGATGAGTGGTTGTTCAACATCCAGTGTTCAGTCCCAAAAGTTAAAAAGAAGTGTAAAATTTCATGAGAATGATTAATTTTTAAACCAACAAGCTAATTACATTCTGAATACCTTAACAATAATAACACCCCCCTACATGTGTTCAAATAATTCAAGGGTTCTTGAACAGAGAAATCAAATTTATGTTAGTGACCATGAACAGTCATGGAAATATCTGAAGGGAGTACCTATTTTGTTAAAAGAAAGCTACAATCAGAGTATTTAAAATGCTGAAAAGGGGGGCTGGAAGGATGGTTCATTTAGTAATGTGCTTGTCACATAAGTGTGACAACCTGAGTTTGGATCCCCAACACCCACACAAGAGTCAGGTGTACTGGGGAGGAGGAGAAAGGAGGGCTCCCAGGAAAGTCAGACTAGTTAACTAACTGGTAAGCCCCAGATTCTGTGGGAGACTTGTCTTAAAATAAGGTAGGAGGGACCAGATCAGGCAGCTATAATCCTAGCTGCTTAGAAAGCCGAAGCAGGAGGTCACATGGTCCAGGGCCATCCAGGACAACTTAAGGAGCCACTGTCTTGAATTTAAAACTTTACAAAGAGGGAGGAATGTAACTCAGTGGTACAGTACTTGCAGAACATGCACAAGACACAGGCTCAATGTGAATAAATACTATAATAACTATATAAATAAATAAATATTATGATATTATCAGTAACCCAGTTTCAAGTTAAGAATAGCATAATTCACTTCCATTAAGTTTAAAACTCAGACAGACATGCTTACTCCACACCAGGAACCTTTACATGATAAACTGATGTTCTACGACTGCTGTCTTTAGGGGCTGTAGAGGTGGCTCAGACCCATAGAGAGCTCACCGCTCTTCCAGAGGACCACGTTCAGCTCTAGCACCCACATACGGGAGCTCACAACTTCCTGTAACTCTGGCTCCAGAGGATCCAACTCCTCTGACTTCCTCTGGCCACAGGAGTCTCTGCATACACATGTACAAACCTACACAGACACACATAATTTAAAATAATTCTCTAAAAAAAAATGCTTCCTTTAAAAATATAATACTCAAAGCGCTGTCTCATATAAAGGACAGATTATCCTTTTGGTAGTGTCTACATGAAATCAGTTTCACCTTCTTTAAAATTTGACATTCCTCCTCAGAAACTGCTGTAGTGACAGATGTATTTGCTAACTGGGCCACTCCTCTATGAACAACAGTGCAGTTCAAATACACAATCCTAACTACAGTGCGCTCCAACTTTTATATGTATGCAATACACTTAATTTATGTTCACACCATGATTGCTTAGTAGGATGTACAATCTTTATCATACACCCCAATGAGGGCAGTTTTCTAATTTAAACTTTTTAAATTTTCTTTCCACAACACACTTTTATTTCAGATGCATCTCTACAAGGAGTGAACAACAGATTCACAGCCATGCTGCAAAACGTAAGCAACCCTTTTAATCTTAAGTGTTATTTCTGTGTTCATGACACCCTCAGCCTCTTCTGCACACTAATGCGTATCTTCTAGCACCTGCATGCTTCTCTTCTCCGCTTACTGCCATTCAATATAAGTAGGTAAGAGCAGCTAGCAGTATAATCCCACATGATATGACATCTGTGTTTACATCTGACTCTAATCATATACTTAGAAGCGACTTATAAAGGAGTAGAAAAAAAGAAAAAAGTCACTGTGAGAAATATTTTAGAATATTTTAGAACTATTCCCAATACAGCTTTCTCATATTTCAAAGATACTAAAATTACAAACTTAGAGGTGTATGCAATTTCAAAAATGTTGAAGGCTAGACAAACAAAACAAAAACAATAATTATCCCTCATGCTTTTGTACCAGGGTCATCTAACCAAGTGGCTGATGCTTTCGGTTTATGAGACACTTCTGATGTTTGTCTTCATGCTAGAATTTCATACATTATGAACTCTGATTAAGTTCCTTAATTCATGAAAAAAGAAATGAATTAGACTACTCATTCATGGAGATCTCAGGGAGTAGGGTAGTACCAAATTAAGAGACAGCCGTCAGAAATGAAGACCTGTGTTTACAGGCACAGCCATGAGGAGTTCACACAGACTCACCTGATAAGTCAGGTGAGTCCTACTTAATTCACGACAAACAGTGTGACTACTGCATTGTGGCGGAGCCATCAGTACATTTCTAGAACCACCATTAAAATAAACACGGAAAGAAATACTTCTAATTTTTGACCCAATTCAAGACTTACGGTTTATAGTTGTAATAACATAACTATATGGACACAAAGCAGAAACAAAACTAAATACTTTGTACGTTTCATGCAATTATTTATATGTCAAAGCCATTGTTTCAGTGGACATGGTTTGCTTAAGGTAGCAATTGTTTGGAGACAACCAATCAATTAGTAAACTGTAAAATCCTTAGAAATGTGTACTTTTAAATTTCTAACTGGTAAACTTAAAGTTAATATGCTTCCAGACTCTTCATGAAAGGTATGTATGGGTGAAAAAGGGCCACCATTAGTAAGGGGACTTACAGGACTAAGGATAATATCAAAACCTACAACCGAACAAGAGATGACTAGCATCTATTCAGTCTCCCAACCCGTCTGCAGTCTTAAGTTTACATAAGCTGTGTAGACATCACTACCCAGTACTATCAATCACTTAATCAAAACTTCTTTTACCATTTCTAATCACAGCCATCTTTAACATGTGAAAATGTGTTTTCAAGACCCTCACTATAAACAATAATAAAAAAGATTAAGAAGTATAGTGGTAATATGTAAAATAAATACATGTGGTCACTGCATTTTCTTGCCCAGTCTAAAACCAAACTTTTATATAATATAACTGCTTTAATGTGAGACCACAGAGCACCAACCTCAAGATTTAAAAGCTTAAATCTGTAAAGACATTCACATGTTCACATCCCTACCTCTTTCTAGTGTCAGTAAACTAAGACACGGAGGCTTGTTTTAAAGGCTTAGGACACAGAAGAAGACTGCCGTCAGCACCGAGGGCCAGCAAGCTTGAGATGCTGCACCACAGTCGTTTTTGTTAGCATCCTCTACTGGTGGTTTCCAAAGACAGCAAGAAGAAACGGTGCTAATGATAGAAAGGTATGTGCCTGCTGTTCCATCTAAGGTGAATTAGTCAGCATGCAGTCACCGGGAGCTAGAGCTCATTTGTCAAGAATAAAGGCGGGGGAGGATCATATAGAATAGAACTTTGGAGAAAAATATTTGTAAACACAAAGCATTAAATTATAAACAGTAAAAATCAATTTCATCAAAACCAATGACATTCCTTTAGATAGCTAGGATCATTATCATAATGTCCCTAAGCAGGGCTCCATGATTTAGCCAAGCCTGATCAACTGCTTCACCCTTAAGTTACAGTTTTTGATGCTGTCTGTCATCAGCGTCTTAGCCTACAGGCATATTCTAGAAAGGAAATAAAAATGTTTCACTGTTAGCTTAGCTGTAAAATCTACATTCCTTATTTCAAAATGAATGCAAATATAATTTATACATAAATAACATAAAATATCTCTATTACTATCAACTACTGTATACACCACTAATTATTCATTAAATGGATTTTAAGAGCTAACATCTTCCCAGGCAATTCTCCCTGAAGCATCTGCAACTTAAATATGACTGCGTTGCTAAGAAATATCAATCAGCACCTATGTCCAGGTTTCACAACACAATGCATATAACTTCATTTTTAATTTGCAAAAATAGCAGGCTAAATCGAACGGCATGACTGCAACGGTCAGCGATGGATGAAAGCATTTGAGAACAAAAAGAAATACAAGGAGAGAGCAGAAAGTGACGAAAATGGAAGATACCTGTGGTAGCAAAGCGCTATGTCACACACCTTTTGTTTTCTCTGAGTAACGCAATACTGCAGTCAAGACATTTCAGGCTCAAGAGCCCCAAATCTGTTTTTCTAATATTAAACACAAAGGAAAAACACTGACAGCAAGCACGGTAAATAAATCCCTCCCCTGAGAAGGAAGGCGGCAAACAGGAGGGGGCTGACATACATGCAGGAGAAAACTAAACACCATCTTTTTTTCTACCTGCACAAGTTGCCATTTGCTGCAGCGATCAAGAATCTCTTTTTCCTGTTGATTTCAAGCACCGTTCGGGATAGCTTTTCCCCCTTAAGTCATCTGTTGATATGCCTTATGTGTGTGATATTAATATCACAGATTCTCTAGGAGAAAAATCCATTCTTTCCTGTTCAGGTAAACATGTTTACAGCAGCTGCACAGACGCTGGGTGGTTCAGACTCACATGTCACACACATGTCGTAAGCAGCGAGAAAAGCCCCTTTCTCTGTCGATCAACATTTTAAATAAGGTAAGGGCAGCGAACAGCCCTTTCCTAACCAACTTACCTTTCATAAAGCCACATCAGCAATAGCGGCAACAGCTCAATGTAGAACAGACACAATCTGACGCTAGAAGCAGGAAATTACAATCGCAGTAGCCTGTGTCAGGTCCTCGCACAACCAGTCACCTCTCCACAATGACGCTATCCAACACACCTTTCCCTCAGCACGAACAGGCTTCTCGGCAACGCAACGTTTATCTGAACAACCGAAAACCATTCATGGCAGCAGCAGGGATTTTAATGTAGCCTTAGATGTATTCAAAATGTGTTTACAACCGAGAGAAAACCTCCTTCGAACAACCTAAAAACCTTCGTATCTGCCTCTAGACAGGAAATCCCACACAAAATCTAAAATTGCCAGGAAAGGTTACAAAACCTGGCGTTTGGCATCCCGGAGGGGAGGCAGCGACGCAGACGGGCGGGGGTGGGGCGCGGGGGGCGCGCCGGGGTTGCCACTTAAACAGGATTTCCTAGTTCTCCGGACGCCACATCGATGCCATCAGGGGCGCATTATCCCCCCCCCCCTTCTTAAAAACTCGTCGTTCAACACCCTGCGGGAGCCCCACGGAGCCACCGGGCACGGAAGGCACGAGGAATTCCTTATATAGCCGCGGCGGCGGCGGCAGCGCAGGGCTGTGGCCGCCCATCACACACACAGGTACCCGGGCGGGGGCATCCCCCGGCCGCCGCCGCGGGGACTGTCCAGACAATGACCAGGAGCAGACGGCCGTCCGCCGCGAGCCGAGAGCACACACTCGCCTGCGAGCGGCACCATCCAGCAACTCCCGCGGCTCCCCACGAGGGGAGAGCCCACGCTGCACCCACCGACGCAGGTCGGGGCGTCGCGCTCCCTCCGGATGCCAGTGGCTTTTCCTCTTTCTTTATACAGGGAAAAAAAAAAAAAAAAGAAGCAAAAACAAAAACAAAAAAAAAAAAAAAAAAAAAAAACGAAAAACAAAACAACAAAAAAACTCTGCAGCCAGGCCGAGGAGTGTATTTCCTTGGCACATCGGCGCCAATCAATACCCCGGCAGCTGCGCCTCCAGCCGCAGCCCTGTGCGCCCGTCGGGCCGCCCGCCCCCTCCCCCACCCGCCCCACTCGCGACCCCGAGCGCCGGCCCGGCTCCATTATCCGCCCTCGGCTCGCGCGTCCGGCCCAGGTAACAACTTCCCCAAATCGAAAGAGCCCCAGCCGGGCGCATGCACGCACCCCGCGCCGCAGGGACTCGAGCAGCCCCGGCGTCCCGACCTGTCTGTGCTGCTCCCCGGCCGCGAGCACCCGGCGGCGAGTCCACGCACACGCGCGCCCCGCGGCGGCAGCTGGGAGCCGCCCGGCCCCGCTGGGCTCCCGACGGGCCCCGCACGCGCGAGGCTCCGGCCCCCCGAGCGCCCGGCTCGCGGCGGCCCCGCGCGTCCCCATCCCCGCCGGTCCGCGAGCGCGCGGGGCGCAACTTTACCGCGGGCGCCCGACCCGGCGCGCAGCGCCCGCTCCCGCGCACACGCGCGCACGGCCGACACGCAGCCCACACGCACCCGGCCCGCGGCCGCCCGTGCCCGCCCGCCCGCGCCCGCCCCGCAGCCCGCGCCCGCCCGCCCGCCTGCCGCAAGTTTGTTCCCCGCCGCCGCGGCCTGCGCGGAGGGAGGATCGCGCGCGGGGAGGCGCCGAGGGGCGGCAAGAGTGGAGAAAGTGCGGAAAGAAGCAACAGCCGCTCCACCCGCGGGCGGAAAAGTGGCCGGGCGCGGCGGCGGGATGCGGCGCGGCTAACGGTCCCCGGCGGCCGCTGAGCCGCTAGCGCAGAGGCAGGTAAGACATAACGGTCCCGGACGGCGGCCGGGCGGCGGGGCGCACTACTTTACTTTCCCACTCCGCTCGGCCCCGCCGCCGCCCCCGGCCCGCGCCCCGCGCCCCGCGCCCCGCGCCCGCCGCCCGCCGCCGCGCCGGGCCCCTCCGCCACTCACCGTTATTGCGCCGCGGGTTCGCCTGCTTTCTGCGCTTACACCTGGGGCCATCCGCCATGATCCTCTCGCTTGTGTCTAAATGCTCGAGTCACCTCCTCCCCCTCCTCCCTCCCTCCCTCCCTCCCCTTTACCCCCCCACACCCGCCGCCTCCACCCCTCCCCCTCCCCACCGCACCTGGTTTACGACACTCGCGGCTTTACGACATCACCTTCCTAACACCTAGCGGCGCTCGCTCTACGGCCGGAACCTTGTTGCTAGGGCCGGAGCGGTTTGCGGCAGCCTGGGAGGCTGCGGAGTTTGAATCGGGGAGGCGAGGGAAAAGTTTTGCTCAGGTGTGGTGCGGTGTCGGAGGCGGGTGCTGGGGCCGGGGAGACGGGATCGGGGGGCGGCCGGGCCGCTGGGCCAGGTGGCGCCGGCTGCACGGGCGGCGCGGCGGACCCCACGGACCCCGCGGACCGGCGCGCACCCCGCGGCCCGCGCGCTGCGGCCGTCGGTGCGGCGGCCCGCGCGTGCTCGCCGGGGACGTGGACGGCGAGCTACCTGGCGGCTGGGCCGCGCTCCCCTCCCACGGACGCGGGGTTCCCCATCCTCCCCGGACGGGAAATGACTGCAGTCGGGTTGAACGCGGGCTGGACGGAGAGGGAGGCGAGAAATTCCGCTCGCAGGAAAGCGGCATGAGTAATGCCCGCACGGTGCCGGGCTCACTTCCTCGTCCCCCCCCCCCCCCCCGCGCTCACCTGCTGTCACCCTGCCGTCCCCGCCCTGCAGGGGCCCGGGGCGGCCCGGCCCGGGGGCGTCGTGGCTTGCCCTTGCGGCTGAAACCGCCCTCGGGGGGAGCGCGCCTAGAAACCTGTGTGATGCCGGAGGATGGCGGACAGTTCGAGGCTACTGTCTCAAAATAACTACAGTTCTACACATGTCTGAGCTGTCGTCGAACTGTAAGGACCTCGAGGCTAAACAAAAGCAAAGCTGACTGACGTGGCCCGAGGCCGATTTTTATCTTAAGCCCTTGACTTTGTACGAGACCGGAACACCTTGATACTCATCGTGATTGCTTACTATTTACATTTACCTTTCTCTCCCTGCCTCCCACCCCTTTCGAAGGAGGAATTGTGTAGAACAACTTCATGATATATAAGCCGTTATCTTAGATATGTAGTTATCAAATGTTAGTATATAAACGTGAGAGTTATGGATAGAAATGGCAAACTGAAACATACCTCGGAGTATAAGGAACACTGAATCAGCACAGAACAGACACTAACAGCTGCTTGATAAGTGTCTACCTGCAGATTTTGCCATACCTAAGACAGGATATTTTTATCGTACAACTGATCGTGGTGACAGACAGCAGCAATCTTTGCACATAGGAGGTGGGGGCAGGAAGGTCTTGTGACCTGGGACTTGTGTCCCAGGCCAACTCAGGCTGCATAGTGAGACCCTGTCAAACAAACAAGAAACCCCGATTCTAAAATATCAGAAGATTCATTAATTTCAACTGAAGTAACTGTACAGCCTAAGTCCAGTAGTTTAAAAATGCTGGCTATGGCTGCGTGGCGGTGGCTCACACCTTTAATCCCAGCACTCCCAAGGCAGAGGCTGGCAGATCTCTGAGTTCGAGGCCAGCCTGGTCTACAGAGTGAGTTCCCGGACAGCCAGACTTACAACAGAGAGACCCTGTCTCAAAAACAAAACAAAACAAAATGTTGGCTGTGGGTGAAAACCTTCCCACATTTGCTATGGCTGAATAATGGGATTCTACATGTTCTTTGCAGTACATCAGATTTGTAACTCATCACAAAACTAGACATTTTCTTGGCCCTTGTACATACAGGAGGTGCTTCTTTTCCCCAGTAACATGAAATGCATGCATGTCCGAATAGTATCCTTGGATTAACGGCCTTGCACCACAGGGTAGCTCAGCCCTTGAACTTGGGAGACCCTGCCTTAGCATCCCCAGTAGCAGGGATCACAGGAATGAGCCATGGCCAGGCCTCTGTTGTTTTCTGAACCAGATCATAAACTTTTGTCTGTTACCAGAAATTGTCTAGTTTCCACTTTTTTACAGCCCCCTCTCCTAATTTCTAGCCAAAAAAGAAAATAAAATTTTCATACTTTACCACACATTTCCCTTCCCTTAAACTTGGGAGATGTCACACACCCAGTTTTTTCTGGCTTGTAAACCCTTCTGTGTTGTTCCTTAACAATCATAGACACAGACAACACAGAAGATACTGTATTCCTTCCGAAGTTACTGGTTTAGTATGTGTGTTGGGCATTGTTAACTATGGGGGGGGGGTAAACTTTTCTTTGGGCTTGCTGTCTGTATCCTCAGCACCTAGCAGAGTGCCTAACCACCTAAAGATGCTTAGTAAATATTTCTGAAATAAGTTTTGTCTTAAGTTTTCTGAACCTGTTCTTGTCAATAAAATGAAAATTGTGTGTCGTTCTTTAATGTTCTTAAAACCAGTTGAGTGTGAAACAATGGGCGTCCATTCTGATCTTGATTTTAATCTCTCCATTGTCATTTTTCTTTTCCCTAAATACTCTGCTCAGTTCTATTTTTAAGATACGCTCAGGAAACATTGGTAAGCCAAATCTAATACAAAGTTTCACTTTTACAAAAGCCTCCAATAACTTACAAATTAAATCTTTGACTACATATTTCCATAAGGTTATTGAAGATATTTGAAATCTCTACTAGGAAGAGCAGACAGAAGTAAGCCTCAGAGTATACAGAGTTCCAGGTCAGCCTGGGCTACAAGAGACCCTATGTCAAAATAATAAGAGTTTAGACAAACTTAAAGGGAGCAAGGAGACTAGTGTGGGTGTAACATGCTTCGTGTCTGGCTGACAGGTACTGCAGTGCATCACAGAGCCTGCCTTCAGGGTGCCTTTGCTCACGTGTGTGTCAGTGGAATGCTAACACTGAGTGCTAGGATTGTATATGTTGAGCAAGAAATACTGTAAGGGGGGTTACTGTATTTTCAAAATTTATTGGCAATTTTTAAATGGACAGAATATTTTCAATTCTGGTTTTTCCTATAAATGTTTCATGCCCTTAGTATGCACTTGCTTTTCATATAAGATTCACATATAAGTTAGGGTAACTCTGATAAATAACTATTTAGAAGTTTAAATTGGGTATTCTACATCAAGGGTACCTCACTTTGCAAGTACAGTTCTCAAGACTTCATCAAACTTGAGTGTCAGCTAACCTCGTGGAAGGCTCCTGTGTCAGTGCCACCCTTCCATTCAGTACCTGTTTTCACAGTGGACCTCTGAAGGAGCGAGAGTGTACTCGATACTTGTCTTAGCTAGGCTTTCTATTGCTATGAGGAAGCACCATGACCAAAGGCGATTTAGATGATGTCTTAGCTACTGCTCTGTTGCTGTGAGGAGACACCATGGGCAAGGCAGCTTTATGAAAGAAGCATTTAATCGAGGGCTTGCTTACAGTTTCAGAGTGAGTCCATGATCATAATGGTGGGCAGCAGACAATCATGGTGCTAGGGCAGTAGCTGAGAGTTTTACATCCTGATTGACAGGCAACAAGTAGATAAAAAGGAACACTGGGCTTGGCACGGGCTTTCTAATCCTTAAAGCACACTCTTAGTGACACTGTTCCAACAAGACCACACCTCCTAATCCTTCTCAAACAGTTCCATTCCCTGGTGACTGAGCATTCAGATATATGGGCCTATGGGAGACCACACGGGAAGAAAAGGGCTTATTCAAGCTTACAACTCTGAGATCACACTCTTATTATTGAAGGAAGCCAGGGCAGGCAGCATGCGGTAAGAACTGTTGTAGAGGTCATGGAGGAGTGTTGCTTACTGGCTTGTTCCTCATGTTTTGCTTAGCTTGATTTCTCCTAGCACTCAGGACCACCATCCCAGGGGTGACAGCCAACAGTGGGCTGGCTCCCACATCAGTCATAATGTACTACAAGCCACTCTAGTGGGGGCATTTTCTCAGTTGAAGTTCTCTCTTCTCAAAATGACTCTAACCTGTGTCGAGTTGACAAAAACTAGCCAGGGTACATGTAAAGAATGCAGGGCCCCTTCAAGCTGCTTCTCTGTAACAGCTCGGCTGAGACTGCATTTGTTGTTCACAGCAGATCAAAGGAAGCTGGTGGTCACCTCAGTGCTGCAGTTCATCCAGATTCTGCAGCCAGACCCCAGGGCAATGCTTAACCAACAGTCTTCCTCAGGACCCATGCCATCTTTTCTAACAAAGCCTCCTGGGAGGTGATGAAGTACATTTTTTATTTAAAGTAAAATTTTTATCATGTACTACACAAAACCTTTCTCTGAGGAAAAGTATTCCATTTTTAATAGAAGTTAATGAAGTGTTAACAGGTAGGGCTGTTAACGGGGGGCATTTTTCAAAATCTAGTATAGAAGCATAAGTATATTTAGGGAGGTATTTGCTGAATGTCAGTCATCTCCAAAAGCTAATAGACGAATTAATGTAGGTTAATTTCAAGAACTTCTCCTATAGAAGATAACCTTTATTGATACAATGTGTGAATGCCAGTGCCGTGCTTGGGTGATTGCCAGCAGAGAGCCCCACAGGAAGGAACGGTTTTGAGAGGGTTCTGCTTACCGCAGTATCAGGAGTCTGGCGTTTGGTTTATATTGCTGTCTTTGTCCCTTTGTTTCCTGTGTTCCTTGTTTGGCATCTTGACTTCTCTTAGCAGCTGACTGGTTTGTTACAGAGCACGGCTGTTCTTTGACTTGCACTCCCGGCTTTCTGTAACCCACAGTCTCAGTTACAGGCGCTGCCAGCATTTGTTCCTCGGAGCATGTGCAGTTAAAAGATCTGTAGCTAGTAGCCTGCTTTAAATCTTTCTCCACTGTGTTAGGGTCACACAACAACGTTAGTGATCGAAGAATCCGTGCCCAGTTACATCCACAACCAAGTCCCGGCCGACCTTGCTCATCTTCCCACCTCCTGCTTCTGTTCTTTTGCTGCTTTTCTTTATCTTGTATAACTAGGCCGCACATTGTGCCCCACCCCGCTCTTTTACTTTTTAATCATTCTCTTCCTCTGCCTGTCTTTGTCCCAGGTCTGACATAGTTCTGTTTGGATCCTTTCCCTTTATCTTTTAGGTCAAGGTTTTTAAAAATTGTTCCAACTCCAAAACGTCCTGCTTGTTTGTATGATGATTACTATTCCGACTGGTAAAATCCAGTCTCTGCCTGACAACGCTCTGGGCAGCTGGCTTCTGTGGACCACATCACACAGGCTCCTTCACCCTCTGATTCTTTTTGGTTTCAGCCCGTTTGGGAAGCATTGGCAAAAGCTCAAAGGAAGGAGAGAGTCCAGAATATTCATTCCCTCCCTATGGCTGCAGTTTCTCTTCCATCAGGGCCGTGGCTCCTGCCAGATACCTGTGTCTTGTAGCCAAGTTCTAGAAACTGCTTCTCTCTCTTGTGCCTTCAGGCCCAGAGATGTAATGGCTAGATTCTGTCTTTCCTTTCCTTAAAAGCTGTCTCGACCTTTGTAAGAACTCTCCTCATTAGACTCTCTTCAGTTACCCTTTGAAGGTGCCGTCTGCTTCCTTCTAGGACCCTGAGGAATACATAAGTTGAATTAGAAATTGTGTCCAATTTTGTCCTTTGAGTGTGAGGTAAACATCTTATGTTATCCTCATGTATGTTCAGGTGAAATCTGGCTCACATTAATTACTCAATAACTGTAGAATGAAGGCTCTGTCCTTATCTAAAATCTAGGTGAGACAAGTTCAAAATAGTAATTTAGACCAGAATTCATATGTACTTAAAACAGTATTCCCAGGATGTTTTGTAGTCTCTGTAATGATGGGACTATCTGTTCTTGCCATGGGCACTTACAATGATGGCTTTGCTTCTTCCTTCCTTCCTTGAATGTGCCTAGGTGCCTTTGTTGTGGGGTGTTCACCAGAGAAGACTGCTCAGGCACACATTTAAGCCAATAGAAAGTCTTTAGTAGCCAGCTGGTGACTACACTGAGTGTTTGGGATCCCAGTGTAGCCCTGAGCTTTCTCTCTCTCTTTTTTTTTTTAAGCAAAAAAATATGTGTGTGTGTGTGTGTGTGTGTGTAATTTTTTTTCTGGGTTGACATATTTCAGTTAATAAGAACAGTTAGCCAGAAGCAGAACTACAGAAGCTAAAAAGCAAGGTTAGTACATTTTGAGGCTTTCTCAGAACTGTATGGACTTTGGTGGATTAGGCCTTTTAGTTTGGACAGGTGGTGCTGTCTACGTGTTGAGTCTTACAGCCTGAATGGCACTTTCATCATGGAGTCAGTTGTGCTAAGATCTCAGGGCCTCTAAGGTCTGGGGCCCTGTTTCAGCCACCATGCTCCTGTTTCTGACACATGATATAAACTGAAGTAGTGCGTGTAGCATGGTGGACAGTCTTCGAAGGGGGCTACTCACCGCTCTTGCACGTCTCCCTGGTGGTTGAAATCAGACCTGCTATGCCAGGCTCCAAAAGGCAGGAAGAACAAACCTGGAGGAGCAGAGTTCTTGACACTGAAATACTGCATGTCCAGTGGAGGGTGGGGCACCATGGATTAGCCACCATCACCTGAAGTCCTGTTGCTGTTCAGCCAGCATCACTCCTGTTTAGTGTAGATGTGCATATTAGCATGTTCCTGCTACTGTGCAAACCTTACCCACCATGAATTAAAGCCATGGTTAATAGCTTATCTTCCTAGAAGACAGAAGTCCAACATGGGTGTCACAGGCTAAAAGATTCTCTGTCAAGGTTTTGACAGGCTTGGGATCTGTCAGAAAACTCTAGGGAAGAATATTTCTTTGCCTTGTCTGGTTTTGAAGTTCACTGGTCTTACTCAGCTCTTGGGCTTCTTTCTCCACCTCCAGACTCGTCAACATCTGCAGAGCCTTTCTCCAATTGCCTGCTCACTGGTCCTGGATTCTGCCCATCTACCCACAGGATAGATGCCTTTGATTAACTTCGCCCTGCCTAGATCATTCAAGCTGCCTCCCCACTTTAAAGATCAGCTGATAAGCAGGCTCACTTCCATCCGTAACCTTGTGGCCCCTTTGCCACGTGATTAATATATTCACATGTTGACTTTGGGAGGCAACGTAATATATATTTAAAGTTTTGTGATCGAGAAACAAGGTTTTATTAACTTGTTCATCTTTAATTCTAATTTTTATGCAGCTTTCCAGTATGTGCTAATTAGTCATTACTTTTTTATGGAACATTTAGCACTATGTGCCACATAGAAATCTTTAATAATTAATCATTAATTACTTTTTTCAACTTTTGTTCCTGAACACATCTTATGTGATAGACACAGCATGGGTCTATAAATATCCAGCACAGTCCCTGACTTGAAGAAACTTACAGATTGTGGGAGAAGCAGATTTGCCAAAGTGAGCATACAAATACCAGGGAGGCGTGGCTGTATGCAGGCGGTGCCGACTGAGGCAGAAGATGTTTGTATTGGAAATGATGGAGCTTACCAGAAGTGAAGTGGATTGGAGAGAATTAGAGGTGAAAAATCACAAGATACAAAAAAAAAAAAATATCCCAAGATAAAGCCTTGGAAGTGGGGGCTTGACTACAAGGAGTCCCTGGTTCCAGACAGGGTTGCTCAGGTGGGCAAGAGACAGGTTGTGTGAAAGATGCTAAAAGTACGCTATATTGAAGGTAGCTGTAGGACTTGGCCTTGGATCTTGAGAAGACTGCACTATAGAAGATGTTAAGTAGTATCCCAGGAGGGAAAACTAAAAGTGAGCAGGATGAGAACTAAGAGAACTTCTTAGTGAGAAGCTAACCTTCTTCTTTAGAGTAGGCATTTAAGAAAGACTGCAAGAAGGAACAGCCCTGTGGGCGCACACGTGCCATGAGGATTCCAATGACTCATGGGTGGGGCTGGCATCCCCAGATGCTGTTCACAAGTGTTGACTGCTGCTAAAAGTTACGCATTATTAGTATTTCCTCTGTTGTCAGTGTAACTAAAATTGCACCGGGCTGCATATGCTTGCGTTGCCAGTTCTTTAATAGTTCCTCAGTAACATGAGAGACCCCAAAATAATATGCTACATGAACAAGTATTAAAAGGGAGTTCCAAATATACCCACGAACGCTTGCTGTATTTTGGGCTGCTGTTTTTAATCTAACACAGCGATGCCACTCTTACCCTCTTTAAGGTCTGCTGTCTCCCAGGTTCCCTTTGATACTTCCAAGAAGACAGATTTTATTTTTGTAGCTTTTTCTGGATTAAAAAGTATCTCTGCGTGTTTGATGTATTAGAATTCCCGGGACCAGCAAGCGTTCTCCCTCACAGGGCTATAACTCTTCCACATACCCTAAATGCCTCATTTCACTACAGTTTTTTTTTTTAATTTCAAATTATGTGGGGAGCACATGTTTGCATGAGTGCAGGTGCTTGTGGAGATGAGGAGGAGGTGCCGGAGCCCTGGAACCTGAGTTACAGATACTGTGAGCGGCTAGTGTGTGCTGGGAGCAAAACTAGGAACCTCTGTAAGGTAGCACATGCTCCTAACCGCTGAGCGATTTGTAGAGCCACAAACCCTGGACATGCACCCAGATTTTTTTTTTTTTTACCCCTTCTGGTGCTGGAGATTGAACCCAGAGCCTCATACCTGGCAGGCAAGCACTCTACCATCAAGCCATGGCTCCAGCCCTATTGCTAGATGGTTTGGTTTGGTTTTCGTTTTGCACCAGTCTCTTCTCTTGCAGCGAGCTCTTCATCTTCCCATTGGCGGCACCTAAGCACCTGTGCTTGGGGAAAATGGAAGTCCTTGTCACTGGTGACTTGTTGCACTGGGAGCTTTTGTGAAGAGCGAAGGGGGATAGTGTATTCAAGTGTCCTGGTGTCCAGAACTTGGCAAACAGTAAATGAAAAGCAACAAGAAAGAGGTCAGGTTCACAAAGTTTAAATCTCTTCAGTGTTAATAAAACAGTAAGTGCACAGTCCACCACAGTTCCTACAAAGTGCTTACTTCTTAGAGTCTAAAAGCAAATCCTTCCCTTGAAAAAAATACCACCTCAGTCGGAGGTGGAATGCGTGCATCTAGATCCAGTGGGACAGCAATAATACACCTGTGGATGGAGCCAGTGGGACAGTGGTGTTAATACACCTGTGGGTGGAGCCACACACCTGTGGATGGAGACAGTGAGACAGTGGTGTTAACACACCTGTGGGTGGAGCCAGTGGGACAGTGGGTGTTAACACACCTGTGGGTGGAGCCAGTGGGACAGTGGTGTTAACACACCTGTGGATGGAGCCAGTGGGACAGTGGTGTTAACACACCCGTGGATGGAGCCAGTGGGACAGTGGTGTTAACACACCCGTGGATGGAGCCACATACTGTGGAGCTCTGGCCGGTATGTTGCCTGGAGATGCTGTTGACTTTGGGGAGGTGTTCTGTCTAAGGAACTGTGCCTGCAAGCAGTGAACTTCCACTGCAGGGCAAGCAGCACAGTCTGAAGTGCTGCGAGGGAGGTGGCACGTGGCACTCAGTATCCATCTGTATGTTGAAGATTCTGAGATAAACTCTGAATTTTGTTTCTTGGTTTGAATTTCATAGACACCAGTTTGAACAGGCCGGCACAAAATGATAGCAATTTGTAACGATAAGACTTTTGTGTATTTTGCTTTTGTTTTTTAGATCCCAAGTGCAGGAATGGAATGACAGGAACCTTCTGGTCCACTGGCTTTGCATCTCTCTGAATCTCTGTGTCTCTGTTTCATTGTTTCCCCGCTGGCCATGGAGCTGAGATGGAGCCCGTGGAGGTCGATGGCTGGAGAGAGGAGGTGTGTGGAGGCAGTCGGATGTGCATAGCCACAACATCACTCTGCAGTGCTTTCTTCGCCCCGACTGTGTAATTAAAGATCGATTATATCTTTTCTATGAGAGCAGTTTACATAATTATAATAATATTAATTTAGGAACGGACATAAATGTTACGTGTAGTTTTAGTACTACACTGCTTTTACTAACTTTTACTACCTTTAGTCTATATGACCTTTGTGCCCTTGTCTTACTGAACTGTGACATTCCTCAGTTAATAAATGGACCATAATATACTAAACTAGTCATATATTTTTGAGAGCTTAAATTACATGTAATGTTTTGGTTTATAAAGAATGAAAACCATTACCATACAGTTTTTGTTTTGTTTGGGGTTTTGATCATTTTATGGAAAAATATCCTCATACCTGTTAATTGCCTAGTAAACGGGAATGAATATGGTCTCAACCCCCTTTTTGTCCATGTCTGTCTAGTCTGTAGCTCTGGCTGTCCCAGAACTTGACATGTAGATCAGGCTGGCCTCAAACTCAGAGATCTGCCTGCCTCTTGCCACAAGAGTGCTGGGATTAAAGATGTGTGCCATGACCACCTGGCAGGAACCAAATTCTTAATTGTAAGCTTACCCTTTAATGGGTGAGCCATCTCTCCAGCGGGTTGTATCTTTTAAAGGTGCAGCTAGTTTACTTTTGAGAAGGATTGTGTTTTATGTATGATGTACATGAGAGATTGTCTTGCCATGATTAATTTTTTTTTCTAAATGGGAGCTTATTTACAATAACTGGAAGCATTTTAATTCCTTGTCATTTTATAAAAGATAATGTCTTAGTTTGATTTTTATTGCTGTGATAAAACACCATGACCAAAATAACCTGGAGAGGAAAGAGTTTATTTCAGCTCACAATTCTCAGGTCACCGTCCGTCACTGAGGGAAGTGAGGGCATGAACTCAAGCAGGACGCAGACCTGGAGGTGGGAACTGAAGCAGAGGCAATGGAGGAGTGCTGCTTACAGGCTTGCTCTTTACGGTTTGCTCAGCCTGCTCTCTTATAGTATCCAAGACCACCAGCCCAGGGATGCACCACCCACAATAAGCTGGGCCCTCCCACGTCAATCAATCAAGAAAATGCCCTACAGACATGCCTACAGGCCAGTCCTGTGGAGGCATTTTCTCGAAGATTCCCTCTTTCTAGATGACCCTACCTTGTGTCAAATTGACATAGAAACTAGCCAGCATGAATAGAAAACATTTCAATGGGGCAAGAGCCTATATAAACAATGTACTTCATATTAGACTAATCCATGCATAAGGATTGGTTTGTTTATTTGTTTGTTTGTTTTTTATAAAGCTGGGGACCAAACTTGGGCTCTTTCCCATGTTAGGCAAGTTCTCTGCCAGTGAGTGAGCCACCCCTATCTACTCTGGTAAGCTTGAAATTAATAAATATTTTTGAAAGTTTCATAGAGAACTGGCGTTGGCGTCTGACTATTACTTTATTACTGTTGTTGTCTTTGGCAGTTTCACACATGCACATAATCCATTCTGATTACTTTCACCCCCCTCTTTTATCTCCATCCTATTCCCACTAACTCTCCTCCTCTTCCTTAGAGCAGCCTTTGACACAGCCATGTCTTTTTCTGTTTTGTGTCCTGCTGAATTTGGCCACTGCATGACCTCTGTCTCACCATAGGTGTGGAACTGACAACTGGAGTCTGGTGGACTTACCAGTGGGTACACAACTGCAAACAATGACAGTCCCTTCCACAGCACCCCTCAGTAGCCAGTAGCTCCCATGAGTCCTTCATCCATCCATGACTGTTGATAGGGCCAGTCTCTGAAGGCATCTGCAGCTGCTTGAGTTCATGATTGAAATGGCTGTATCAGCCCAGAAGGTAGCATTTCCCAGCCCTTCCCCCAGTCACCACACTCTTACATCCTCTCTATGCTCTCTTCCTTGGTCTTTCCAAGCCTTAGAAGAAGAGGATGGTATAAATGTCCCGATTAGGGTTAAGCACTCAACCTTCTGTTAATATGTCAGCACCTTGAACAGCCCTGAGTGTCTGCACTCACTGCTGTTCACTGCAAAGAGAAGCTTCTCCCGTCAGGGCTGAGACTAGCATTTGTCTATGGCACAAACATAAACATTTAGAAGGCAGTTTGATAATGCTCATTTAGCAAAACAGTAGTAAGTTAGCCCTTACGGCCACACTAGCCGTTGAGTTTTGACCATACAGTGCGGTCTCTTCCTGCAGTCTCCTCCTGTGGCATGGGCCTCAAAGCCAATCAGCAGTGTGTTCTCCCCACCAGTCAGGCCACTACTACCCCAGGGAACACATTTTGCCTGGCATGTTGGCACTGTGACTTGAAGGGTTCACAGCTGCATAAGGCTGTCGATGACTTTACTTCCCCAGCAGCTGGCAATGCACCCTCTAGCACTGTGTATGCTAGCCAGCCGGGTTCCAGCTTGACTTCTTTATATGAGCATTTTGTCTTGTAAATGATCTGCCTAGACTTTGGCTAGAGTGTTTGTCCTGCCTAGTTCATTGTCAACTTGACACGAGTCAGAGCTGGTGGTGAAGAGGGACTCTCGGTTGAGAACATGCCTCCATAGGATTTGGCTACATGAAAGTCCACGGTGCATTCTCTTAATTAGTGACTGACGTGGGAGGGCCCAGACCATTGTGAGTGGGGCCACCCCAGGCAGTTCCGCAGTCCTGGATACATACAAAAGCAGGCTGACAGGCTGGTAAGCAGAGATCCTCAGAGGTCTTCGCCTCCATGTTCCTGCCCCTCAGTTATGGACTAACAAGCTGCCAGGGGAAATGAACGCCTTCTTCCCTGAGTTATTGTCAGTCAAAGTGTTTTCATCATAACAGTGACAGAAAGCCTCACTAAGACAGTCTTAACTGTTAAACGCAGTTGAACTTGGTTCTAGGATACATTATATGTTATTCTTATAAATCATTAGAAAATGCCCACAAAGAGCCTAATTTTAGCCCTAACGTTTGATGTTCTACATGGCTACTCACGGGTTTCGATAACTGTTTCATCTTCAGGAACCATACTTTATTCACAGATGAAGTTGTTTCTAAGTAAGCATATGTTTACCTATTGCAACCTAAATTATATTATTTAAATGTAAAAATGTGTGTAATTTAGTCACTTTCTAGGTAGTTGAGGTAGTTGTTACTAAATAAATAGCTTTTCCCTTAGTAGCTCAAATTACCAATAAATATCTTTGTTGTTTTTGTCTTAAAAAGACATACAATATGGAAGTTTTCTGGCAGGTTTTGTCATTAGCAAACAGGAAACATTTTTAGCAAATGCCAAAAGGTAATGTTTTTAACATATGAAATGTCAAATGTTTAACGTAAACTTTATTTAGCAAAGTGCTTTACAGGAGAATTTACTCATATTGTCACTTTAAAAACTGATTTAAAACATTGACTAAATACGAAAAAATGCTCTCCTGTGCTAGTGAAGGGAGTTTATCATAGGTATTCCCTTCTGATCTTTTCTGTGGAAGACATGTTAAAAATTTTAAAGGATGTAACTTTGAATTATTTTATTTTTTGTACCACCTGGTTTATTACAATTTTGTGTTACCTTGAACTCACTTTCTCCAAGCATTGGGTGTGTTATCAGTATACATCAAAGCCTGAGGCCCACTGCTGGAGAACATGCGGGCCTACACCACATTCCAGTTCCAGGTGCTCCTGCCAGTGCCGGGAACTGACTGAAGATGGTCATCTAGCCTGTGACACACTCGGCGCATCCTGTGACACACTCAACGCAGCCTGTGACACACTCGGCGCATCCTGTGACACACTCGGCGCAGCCTGTGACACACTCGGCGCAGCCTGTGACACACTCAGCGTATCCTGTGACAGGCACTCAGCGCAGCCTGTGACACACTCGGCGCAGCCTGTGACACACTCGGCGCAACCTGTGACACACTCAGCGCAGCCTGTGACACACTCAGCGCATCCTGTGACACACTCAGCGCAGCCTGTGACACACTCAGTGCAGCCTGTGACAGGCACTCAGTGCAGCCTCAGAGCAGCCTGTGACACACACTCAGCACAGCCTGTGACACACTCAGCGCATCCTGTGACACACTCAGTGTATCCTGTGACACACTCAGTGTATCCTGTGACAGTCACTCGGTGCAGCCTCAGAGCAGCCTGTGACACACTCAGCGCAGCCTGTGACACACTCAGCGCATCCTGTGACACACTCAGAGCATCCTGTGACACACTCAGAGCATCCTGTGACACACACTCAGTGCAGCCTGTGACACACTCAGAGCATCCTGCGACACACTCAGAGCATCCTGTGACACACTCAGCACATCCTGTGACACACTCAGCGCAGCCTGTGACACACTCAGCGCATCCTGTGACACACTCAGAGCATCCTGTGACACACTCAGCACATCCTGTGACACACTCAGCGGAGCCTGTGACACACTCAGCGCATCCTGTGACACACTCAGAGCATCCTGTGACACACTCAGTGTATCCTGTGACACACTCAGTGTATCCTGTGACACACTCAGCGCAGCCTGTGACACACACTCAGTGCAGACTGTGACACACTCAGAGCATCCTGTGACACACACTCGGCGCAGCCTGTGACACACTCAGCGCAGCTTGTGACACACTCAGTGTATCCTGTGACACACTCAGCGCAGCCTGAGACACACACTCAGTGCAGACTGTGGTGGCCCTTAGCTAGAAAACTGTCCCCTAAATTTCACTTGCGTTCTCGTCCCTCCCTTGTCTGTCCTGTGCCTTATAGGTCAGTGATGTAGCAGCAAGAAATAACCCTGATGCCAAAAGGAAACGAGGACTAGGAAGACACTTTGGACCTCTTAATTTCCAGGCCACTTGATAGCAACTACAGTTCATTACCCAGGAAAATTGCTTGATCTCTGGGAAAGGGTGCTGGAGGTGAGGGAAAATGCGTTCACCACCAACACAGTTCACCTGGCAACTCAGTCACTTGGCTCTAACCAGAGAATGACTGCAGCCATGTTCTCAGTGAGGCTGAAAGCCGCTTCCTGCAGTAAGCTGGGGATCATGTGTGTCCTGTGTTTAGAGTGCAAGGGAAGATGTAGGGAAGCCAAGGAAGACCCTCTCCCCTCTGTCGCCCCATCTGCTTTTCCCTTTAATAACAGTACATCCTGCCTTTGTTGTTCTTGGTAAACTCAAAATCCACCCAGAATGAGATTCCAGAGCATAAACAATGTGTAAATATTCAGATAAAAATAGCAGAAATATTTATTGGCTATATGTTTGTTTGCATATATGTTTTCATGATATACAAAGCTTCAGGCCTGAGGTGGTGGGGCACTTACTTAGCAGGCACAAGGCCCTGGGGCAGCGGTTCTCAACCTTCCTAACGCTGCGACCCTTTAATACAGATCCTCATGTTGTGGTGACCCCCCCAGCCTTTATTGATACTTCATAACTGTAATTTTGCTACTGTCACAAATCGTAATGTAAATATATGATAGGCAGAAGGTCTTAGGTGACTCCTACGAAAGGGTTGTTTGACCCCCAAAGGGGTCACAACCCCCAGGTTAAAAGACGCTGCCCTAGGTTTAATAAACACAGCACCACAAAAAAAACTTTGAGAAAAAAAATTTTGAGAGAGTATTCTTACTTAACTATTGTCTAGTTGGGCAATTTCAGAAATGCAATACGTGCTCCTCTGCCATCATGATTTTCTTGCTGGGACAATCCTATAATTTCCCTCCCTTTACCCCTCTTCATCCTCCCTGTATTCTGGCCACTCATCGCTCAGCCCAAGTTTTGAACACCTGTTTCACAGACTCTTGTTGGTTACCTACCTCTCAGGCTGCATTATAAATGCTAACTACTATAGCTAACTAATATAACTCCTGTTATAATCAGGAGTGCATCTGCCTATAATCTTCAGATATGCCATAACTACCCCACTATGGCGTGTATAAGACGAGGTACCTGATTGGAGGGTGTTGTAGAGGGTGACCACAGTATCTGCAAGCATATAATAACCCAGCATCACATAAGAGGAAGTGGAAAGCTTCAGAGGGTTCTTTCCAGATGAGTTCCCAAACACACCTGACTTCCAATGACATTTCGGCACCATGCACATTGAGTGCATATGCTACCCCTCGAAGTTTCGAACTAAAGAAGAAAAGATTGACTTTTCTATTATGAACAAAATAAGCACCTTTACTATGACCAGATAATACAAAAACAGTATTTAAAATTAGCAGCTCACAGTTGATATGTACTATCCAAAGCAGTTCATTATCCACTGGAATGCAGTCGCCTGGAGTGGAAGGGAGTCTCCATGCTCATGAATGTTAGTGCTCAGGACAGAATATCTTTGGACTTGTGGAGATGCAAAGTGTCACAAACAGGTGTTTCAGAGTGGGTGCTCCTACCAGAAAGAACTGAGAGCTGGGAGAGAAGCCAGTTTTACTAGTAACAAAGTCTGTGCACAATCAAAAGATTCTCCTGAAACAGGAAAAATGCTGTTAGACAGGAGTTGGGGTCCAGGCCTGTAGTCCAAACACTAAGGGAGGCTGAGGCAGGAAGATAATTGATTATGAATATCCTGGCATATACAGTGAGACCCCCTTTTTTTTTAAAGTCCTTATACTGTATATGAAGCCAAGAGGTAATAACTATAGTGGTTCCTTTTGTACCAAAATAAATGACCGGCTCCATACACATAATTACTTAGTAGAACGCTTAAGAAATTACTTCCCTAAGGTGCTCATCTAGTTGAATACAAGCATTAAGAAATGGCAGAAGTAGGGAATAAGGAAGGAAACATTTTTGAGGTATCACAAGATGAAGGTGTCATGGAAAGGAATTTAAACGCCAGAGCAAACTTCCTCAAAAAGATGTATCACAGAATGATCATCAGTCAAAAAACTGCAGAGCAGGAAGAAATCCCAGAAGCCTGCTCAAAGATTATTTAAGGTTAAAAAAAATTAGATTTTAAAATCATTGTTTCAAGGTTGATTCTATGAGAATTAAAAATAGTTTTTACACACATGTACAAGCATACAGGATTCAGTGATCTGAAGTATTAAAATGAAATAAACATAATAATACCTGAGAAAAATGACATTTCTGATAAACCTTCACCGGTAAGGACCTGGTGAAGGTGGAGGGCACTCGCTGGGAAAATGTAAATATAGATGCAGTTAATGTAACTTTCCCCCAGAAAAGTACACCAGTAAAGAGTACATTTTAAAAGTTGATCAAGTGGCTCTGGGGAGGTGGATCTTCCAGAGGACCTGGGCTTGATTCCCAGCATCTACGTAGTGGCTCACAACTCACCGTAGATCCAGGACCCCATGCACGGCAACCATCGCTCTTTCATGGAACATCAGGGCGGGAGGCCATTACAGGAAAATAGTCTAGGCTGTTACCAGGAAAGTGAACAAAGCTGTGTAGCTAAGGTAGCAATCAAGCCATATGTTAAGCCAGTGGTGTTAAAACACCATTCAGCTGTCTGTAGTTTGGATCCTAGGGAGAATTTTGTTTTAAAGTGGGATGCTGCAAAGAAAGCATTAATTAGTTTCACTGACAACCGCTTCTTGCTCTGCTCCCTTGAACCCAGTCAAGGACCAGGGATAAAAGCCCCTGCCCAGCAGAACTTACACACCCATGGCAGAGACGGACAAGCCGCAGATGAGGGGTCAGGGGACGATGCTAGATTAGATGCTACAGAAAAGAGGCGACTGGAGCGCCCCGTTTAAGTCACAGGGTGTGAAAGTCCCAGGGCTCAGAACTGTTCTCAGAAAGGTGCAGGTAAACTGAGGGCAGCGCTGGAGCAGCGGGTCACGGAGGCCGCCAGCGACTGGTGCTTCCGTCCTCAGGGTTGCTGTTCTGTTCCAAGCGAGGCTTCGCAGCAGCAAGGAGAGTGTAGTGTCAACAGATCGCTCTGCGTGCGGAGAAGTGCAGGTTTGTGCAAATGCTGCGATAAACAGCACCTGTGATGTCCATCGCTCGGATCCCTTCACACCTGCTCTTTTTTTACACGCTTCAGTTTCGTTTTCCACTTTGGCAAATGCTGATTCGCTGCTGTTTTCAAAATAAAATCATTGAACATACGTGCAATTTTAGTTCTGAAACGTTTACCTTTTCTTCATCACACTTAATGAAAATATAATTGTCTATGTTCGTATGCTTAAGGAAATGGGGGTAATTTATTTAACTATCATGGATGGCTATGTTTGCTGCTGCATTTCAGCAGAGAATGAACACGAGGGGACGGCTGGAGGCCTGCAGCTCCACCGGGCTCCTGCTTAGCCCTTAATTGCATCCAGCTATGTTAGTCCTGTAAGAGTTCCACCTGGGGTCATTGTTAATAACAGTTGTTCAAAACCGTGTGGGAACTCCTGCCTCCCTTTCTCAGCCCATGAAAGGGCTTTAGAACTAGGAAAGTAACCTATTGTCTTTAAACTGCAATAGCAACAGTTTAAAGGGCTTTGTGTTCTTTGCTAATTAAAATCTCACTTGCTCTCCGTAACAGTACAATGGCTGGAAGATCCTTGGCAACTGAGGGTCACAGAGGTTACTTAACCAAGCCGTCCAGCCTAGAGTGGTCAGGGGTGGGGGTACCATGTGTCTGTTGTTGGCTTGAGGTGAATATGGCCTTGGCCTTAACAGACATATGCATTCTTTCTCTCAACGTGATTTGGGTTAGTTGTGAAGAACGGAGACGTGTGTAACAGGGCTGACCAAATGCATACAAGGTTTGTCTAGGTGAGAACGTATCATTTAAGGACCAAATGTCCTCACCCTTGCCCCTTTCTCCTGTTCTCTGCCCAGCTAGCAGCTCACCTCCGCCCCATTTCCCTTCGTCTCTCAGGCTGGGGGACAGAGCTGCCCAGCTCTCCAGTAAGCCAAGCATCCAGCTATGCACAAGAACTCTGACTGGCTTAAGTGTTCTGTTCACTTAGCATAAGGACTGCAAATGTTCTGAAAGGGACACAGTACCTCCTGCGGAATTACACTTACTAAGTCACTGTTCTTAAGATTAAAAAACTCAAAAGAAACCGGATGTTATAAAATGAATGTTTCAAAATGATTTTTGACTACTTTGTATATAATTTATGAATCAAGCAAGCACTTTTAGAATGCAGTTTTGCAAAATGTTCAACAGGTTCTTAATGCTCATCATGAGAGAAGCAGACTTGCAGAGCACGGGGACATTTTCTTCCCCCTCAGTAAAATAATGTAGGTAACATTCACCACGATAGGTTCTGCCTCGGGCCTCTAACTTGGTCATTAACTAGACTTACAGAAGAAAACCTATTTTGTTTCATGAAACAATGACAATCAGAAATACTAGACACCTAATGGCTTTTCTTTTTATTTCTGTTCAGAATTTTTTTGGTGTTTTTCTTGCACTCTACCAAGAGATTAGCAAGCAAGGTCAGCGCACATTAAATAAGACCTGCAGCCCCACTCAGACAAGGACAGGGGTAGTGAGGAGGCTCTCTGTGGGTTCAGGAGTGTACCGTTTTGGACTTGGGGGTTTCCTGCCAGATTTGCTTCTAGCCTGGACACAATGTGGAGTGGGTTCCACTGCTTGAAGCCTGAATCCTTCAGCATCTGATTCATCAAGACTTTGCCCCTGACATGACTTCCCTTTAGCATTAATATTTCTGTTGGAGATATCATCAAATTGGTGGTTCTCAGTTCTTAGTCCTTCAGGCAGCAGGTGCTCATACTCGATCCTTTATTATCTGTGAAATAGAACCCCCTCAAACCTACAGGAGCGCATACCGGCTTGGCTTCTCTAACACTCTTGAGCGACTCCTTGCCAGTCTTTTAGTTGTTCAGTTCAATTTAGTTATTCAATTCTGCTGTGCTGTTGGCTTTCTTACATCTTTTATTATGCTTTTTCCTAGACACTTGATGAAAAAATATTCTGTATTTTTTTTGTAAGCAATGTTTACTGCTAATGTATAAAATGTGTTATGTATGTTGCATATTCATCTTTGTTGGTAATTACTCTTCCTCATTCCAAAATTCAGTCTTCTCCCTAAACCAAACGCCAGAATGCTAGGACTTTGTCCTCAGGTACCTTTCATTCTCTGTCTCAGTTTTGTTTTAAATCTCATCTATATGCCAGAGGCTCTTTAATATCCTCACCTCAATAAATTTTATTCAAAGTTCTTAACATGGTCTTCAGCATCTGCGGTCGGCACCTCCCAACTCTGCTCTTGTCCCCACCCCTCATTCTCTCCTAGCCGCACCGCCTACCCTTGCTCCTTGAAATGCCAGGCGCATTCCTACTTTGGCACAGAGGCCTACTTCTAAATCCAAATTAGAATCCTCTCATAAAAATGTGGCACCTTGATCAATACTAATTTTTAAATGCTCTTATTAGAGGAATTCATAATGTAACACTTCATTTTCCTGGACTGTTTTCTAAAATGTAATGGAAACAGTTATGGGATGAAAAAGAAAATGTCATAATTGAGTTCTGTGACATACAGAACAATGAGTAATTCAACCAAGAGTATCCACACTGCTAACAAGTAGTTATTTAGTACATGCTAAGTACTAACATCTACTGCAGCACTACAGATGGTGTCATATTTAAATAACACAGGGCCACATACCCATGATGTGGGTGTGTGTGCATGTGTGTTAAAAATAAGTGATGGTGGCCCAAATGGTTTGCATAAAGAACCAGTGTACCTGTGTCCAAGAAGAGACACAACATAATAGTTTATGAATCTCAGAATACAAGTCTTATTTAGCTTCACATATCAATAAATTCACAACATCACAAAGCAAAGAAAAAGAGGGGGAGTGGGAGATGCTCAGTTAGTAAGAACACTGACTCTACAGGCGTGAGGACCTGAGTTCATATCCCCTGCACTCATGTGAAAGCCAGGCATGGCTGAATATGCCTGCCATTGGGAGCAGAGTGCAGATAGGCAAATCCCAAGAGCTGCTTGTCAGCCAGTCTAGCCAAAACAGTGAACGCGTAGCTCTGTGAGACCCTGTCTCGGCAATAAGGCAGAGAACAACGGAGGATACCTGAGGTCCTGTTTTGGACTCTGAAGGGACGCACATGGGGGTATACACCCACATATTCACACACAGGTACCACACACCCATACCACACAAACATCTTGTAAAGATTATATTAACAGATATAGAGGAAACATTTTTAAAGTTTTCATTCATGGTTTTTAAAAGGGAACTTCTTGGGAAACTTTGAATAGAAAGAAGCAACCTGACAAAAGGTAGCCACAGAAAGAACTTATATCAAACATTATATAATGTTAGTGAAATTATAAAAGCAATTCGAAGACCCAAATAAGATAATTATATGTCCAGCTAATATACTAACCAATGTAATAAGACAAGAAAAAAAAAGCTCAAAACATACCAGAATCAGTAAGAAAGAAAAGTCGTCATTCGTAGGTGAGATGATTGGTTAGAGATAACCCAAGAGAATTCAGATGGAATTTTAGAATGATTAAGAGTAATTACCAATAATGATAAATATGCAACATACATAACACATTATATACGTTAGCAGTAAACATTGCTTACAAAAAAGAGATACAGAATATTTTTTCATCAAGTGTCTAGGGAAAACTATAATAAAAGATGTAAGAAAGCCAAAAGCACAGCAGGATTGAATAAGCATGTATGCATTGGAAAACGCCATAGGATAAAGTCGTAAGTCCTCCCCTAAATCCAGTGAGCATAACGTAGTAAACATAGCAACAATCAAATAAACATCCTAGCACCTTTTTCTGAGAAATGAGATGAATTTCAAATTTATATGGAAATGCACACACTCAAGAATAAGAATATTGAAGAAAAGCTGTGCAGGAACTCAGTATTCATCAACTATGATTTGCTATAAAAGAAAGCAATTAAAAATTTTAATAAAAGAATGGTGGGGGCAGCAGAGACTGGAGAGATGGCTCAGCAGATACGAGCACTGCCACACAAGCATGAAGAGCAGAGTTCCGATCCCATCACACACACAGCACTAGGCAAGCCTGTTTCCCCAGCACTGAGTGGAAACTGGAGGCAAGAGGATTGCTGAGGCTTGCTGGTCACCAGCAGAGCTGAAGATATGCACGTTGGAGGCTCAGCAAAGAGATCTGCTTCAAATAAAGCAAAGAGTGATGGAGGAGAACCCCTACATCCCCTTTAGACTCTGGCATGCACTGGAGTAAAGATACCCATATACACTCATGGAAATATACCACACCTACACAATACACGCACACATGCACACACACACAAAGGGGGGGAGCCGTCAGTGCCCACAATTAGAGTTCAGTAACTAGCATACATTATGGATCCTTGATTGTGACAAGTGGTATCTTTTCAATAAATGGTATTGATTCATATGGTATTAAAAAAATGAAACTTTTTACTATATGCAAAAATCCATTATAAGGAAATTGTAATTATTTCACATAAATATCAGCCATTGAACATTATTTAAATCTTATAGTAAATAAAATCCTGTCTTTGGTGTCTAGGGTAGGCAAACATTGCTTAAATAACCAAAAAGCACTTCCAAAGTAGAAAAAATAGAGCTGGGAGATGGCTCAGTTATTTTAGGGCTTGCTCTGCCAGCATTAGGACCTGAGTTCAGTCCCCAGAACGCTGTGAAAAGCCAGCATGACGGTGCCCACGTGTAATCCCAGCACTGAGGACAGAGTTGTTGGGCAACCAGCCTATCCTAGCCAGCAATCTCTACATGCTAGTGAGAAACCTTGTCTCAAACAGTAGGGTGGATGATTTCTGTGGAAGTATGCCCAAGGCACACGCACATGTACCTATACACACACTGTGAGAAGTGAAAAATATATTAAAAGGAAGGACTTTTCCTACTCAAAGGCATTGAATCGTGGCATTGCCGATCTGTCTAACCGAGAAAGAACTCCTATCAAAATACGGGACCTACTACAAATCAGTAAGAAAGAACAATGCAGATAACTTGACGGAAGCCTTGGATATTCCACAAATATGGAATGCTCAGTAAAGATCTAGGAAGGGTGATGTCACCATTTTTAAGGGAATAGAACCTGAAATCTAAAAGAAACACCACTCCCAACCCACCAGAGAGAATACCAAGGCAAAGCACGCTGGCCCTGTGCAGAGGGTGTTACACACAAACACTCCTGTACTGAGGGCAGCAATTTTAACTGGGACTGATGCTTAGAGAATTAGTTCATATTTCCTATAAAAGCTGAACGGACCTGTACCTTTGAACCAAGAACCCCACCCGTCAGTAGAAACGCATACACATGATCACAAATACCAAAATCAGATTAAACCAAATCCGTGATAAAAAAAAAAAGCTCAGAAGACTGGTACCCTTTGGGACATGAAGGGTTAAACACAGATTAAGAAGAGGCTGGTGATACTGTATTCATTGAGCTGGATTTTGAAGGGGGTAGAGCTTCTGCTAAGTCTTTTAACTATACAATTAGGAGGCTCACAATGTATGTCAGCTACGTTTGATAATCCTTGAAGTCTTTTACTTTACAGAAAATGTTGTACTTTGTTTTCTGCTCCTGTGATAAACACCACAACCAAAAGTAGCTTTGGGAGAAAGGGTCTGCTTCTCTTTATAGCTCACTATCGGTCTGAGCAAAGCCAGGGCAGGAGCTCCAGACAGACATGGAAGCAGCGACTGTTGAGGAATGCTGCGTCCTGACTTGCCTGGCTTGCTCACTACCTTTTTATAGTCCACACCACCTTCCTGGGGATGGCGTGGCCCACTGTGGGCTAGACCTTTGTACACCAATTAGCAATTAAGAAAATGCCCCACAAACATAGCTGCAGGCCAATCTGATGGAGTCAGTTTCTCAGTCAGCATTTCCTCTTATCAGGTAAGTCTAGATTTGTGTCAAGTTGACAGAAATTAACTAGCACACGACTCTTACTTAACAGGTACCATTTTTACCTATTTGTGAATTGATTTCTCCCTGTTACAATACACTACAGATATTGGAAATTATAGCACTGTGTTAATAAAAGAAATCAAGGGCTGGAGAGATGGCTCAGGGGTTAAGAGCACTGGCTGTTCTTCCAGAGGACCCAGGTTTGGTCAGCACGCATCTGATGGCTCACAAACATCTGTAGCTCCAGTTCCAGGAGATGCAGCACTCTCTCCCGGCCTCCGTGCTCACCAAGGATGCAAATGGTGCGCAGAAATATATGTAGACAAAACACCTATCTATACACATAAAATTGTAAAAATGTAGTATTAAAAGAGCTCATAGTGCTGGCCTTAGCAGTTATTAGATATTCCATTGGATATTATGAATTAGCTGTCATGGAAACAAAATTTAAAAAGAGTTCTTTGCCAAGTAAATATGTATTTTTAAAATATTTTAACAATGTATGGGAAGATGATTAAGAAGGGAGGGAAAAAGCAATAAAACCTAATTTTATTTGAAAAAAAAAAAGAATATAATGAAACCTAATTCTTGAAAGCTAATAACTAAAAAATTAATTCTATATGAATGTACCATCTATGTACTAGGCGTTAAATTATGGCTACGGTTTTCAATACACCTAACACACATATTTTTTAATTAAATGTGACCACAGTTAGCAAATTACTATGTGATCTATTTTTATATCTAAGATAGATGCTTTAAATTACCTATTCATTAGAAAACAAGAAACTTGGATGTCATTTATTTTTTATAAAGTAATTGCTAAGATGTTCAAACTAAAAAGCTATAGGATGGAAAGGGCCCCTGCAGCCTCATAGCCTTGAATCTGTATTTTTTGACAATTAAGTATGTTAAAAAATATTTTTGCACCTTCCCATAAACTTTCCACATATATGCTGATGTGGGTTTCTCTTTGGTTTGGGCAGGATTTATTTTGCATAATCTGAGACCATATTCTTCTGCAACTTCTTAGTCATCCATAAATGTTGATATCACACGTTTAAATCTAAATAATATCTACCATGTTTTTAATACTTGTATATATGCCAACAAAGTTTCATAACTTATTTCATCTTTCTCTTACTAAAAGGTATTTAGATGTTTCTGGGGTTTTTTCCCATGTATTTGAGAAAGTGCATGTGGTTCTCAACTGGTGGGTTGTGACCCCTTTGGACATCAAATGCCCTTTCACAGGGATCACCTAAGACCATCTTCATATCAAATATTTACATTACAGTTCATAACAGCATCAAAATTACAGTTATGAAGTAGCAACAAAAATAATTTTATGGTTGGGAGGGTCCCCATACCATGAGGACCTATATTAAAGGGTCACAGCATTAAAGCTGAGAACCACTGATATAAATGAACCACTTTCTCAAGAGTATAATATTTTTTATATTGAAAATAACTCAAACCATACTTTACTTCTGTGAGCAGTTATTAAAGTTAGATACATGGACACACTAAGGCTTGCACTCCAGTAGAAGAACCTTCATTCTCCTTCTTGTCCCCATTCCAGTCTCTCCAGGCTTGCTCTTGGTCCTGCTGCAAGTAGACTTTCTTCTCAACCCCCAAGCCCCAGTGACTCTGTCTCTTGGTGCAGACCCGGAGTCCTCCTGGTTCTTCCCCATCTCTCTCAGCCTTCCCCTAGCCCATTTCCATACCTTCGTGAGTCCCTGCAGACCTGTAGAACTGTTCTTTACCAGGGATCCCACAAACACCATACTTGGCTAGGACCCAAGGACTCCACATATAAGACCCAGATTGGGTAACAGCAACCAAAGGGGGGAAAAAAAGAACACCCACACTACCAAAAAAGATATCTATTCCAATGAAACACCTCAAACATCTTAACTCCAGATACCTAGTCCTAGCACAAACACATGAGCATGAATCACCAAGACAGTGTGCCTCCTCCAGAAGCAAAAAACCATCACATTAGGCCCTGAGGAAGGAAATTCAAAGCATAAAACAGGACTTCAAAATAATAATTATGAGTATGGTAAAAGGCCTTACAGAGGATACGAATAAATGCCTTAATGGAGATCATAAAAATCACAAACTGTTGAATGAAATAATGAACACAACTCAAGACACAAAGTAGAATTTAACAAAGAAATAGAACTGAAAAAACTAGAAATGAAAAGACTCGGACATCAAACAAAAAACTCAGAGGTAAGTCTCATGAACAGATTAAAAAACATGGAAGAGACTTTAGGTCTTGAAGACAAGGTACAGGAAATGGATAATGTAAAAAAAAAAAAAGTTAAATCTAAAGAATATAGGCACAAAACTCCCACAAAGTCTGGGACACTATAAAAAGACCAAACATATGACTAATATAGGGGAAATAGAAGAAACCCATTTCAAAGGCACAGAAAATATTTTAACAAAATTGTAGAAAAAAAAATTTCCAACCTCAAGAATTAAATGCCTTTCAAAGTGCAAGGAGCCTACAGACTATAAAAAGGATATTAAAAACTACCCAGGAAAAAGACTAAGTCATATATAAAGGCAAACCTGTTATACTATTACCTGACTTTTCAGTGGAGACTCTGAAAGTCAGAAAGGCCTGGACAGATGTTCTACAATCTCTAAGAGACTAGAGATGGCAGCTCAGACTACTATACCCAGCAAAACTAACCATCACAATCAACAGAGAAAGAAAAACATTTAATGACTAAAACAAATTTAAACAATTTCTGTCCACCAGTCCAGCTGTACATAGGCACTATAAGGAAAACTTATGTCTGAAGAAGAGATTTAACTGTGTCCAAAAGGCTACAAGGAATAAATTATCACAGAAGAGTTAGTCAAAATGGGTGGATCCGCACCACCACAACAAAATAATGGGAATTAATAACTACTTCTTATTAATAACTCAATTGTTGGAGAAGTTTATTTCTAGTTATGTATAATAATTGTTTTGTGCATTATTGGGGGAAGAGCTGCCTAAAACCTTGGCAGTTTGTATTATCTGCAGGTGTTGGCTTTATATAAAACTGTGATGAAAATGGTTGCCTTCTAAAGATCTGCACTTCATCACTGCTCTCTCACAGAGCCATTGTGGAAGAGCAAAGTTGCTGTGGAGGAATTCTTGTAGTCCTTTTCCCACAATCTCAAGCAACAAGGAGAGAACACTTCCCTTAGGCCTTGAGTTCCCTTGCTGTAAAGGTGACATAATTTGACTGCTAAAGGGTTGTGGGATGAGACTAGGCTATAGTTTCCCTCATTTTGCAAATAGGTCTTTGGATGAGGTGTCAGAGTGTTTGTATCAAGAGAACACCTGAGGAGCTTCTGTATCACTAAAAACTCCAGAGATCAGATGATCAGGGTTCCACTGTCCAGTAAGGTGCTTGCCACGACAGATTGTTTCCTCTACTGAGGACTGGCAGGGTTTGCAGCTATGAAAATGCCTCCTTGTCTTCTTTGTGGACTGACCCAATAGCTTACAGCTAAACTCAATGTCTAAATTCACCAATAAAAACATAGAGTAACAAGTAGAAGACATGATCCATCTTTCTGCTTTATCCAAGAAACATAGCTCACCACCAAGGACAGATGTCATATATGGGTAAAAAGATGGGGAAGAAAGTATTCCAAGCAAATGGAACCAAGAAAAAAGCAGGCGTAGCTATTTTATTATCTGATGAAACAGACTTCAAACCAAAACTAATCAGAACAGATAGGGAAGGACTCTTCATACTCAGTAAAGGAAAAAAAAAAGCACTAAGAGGATATTATAAACATTTATGCACCAAACACAAAGGCATTCAAGTTCACAAAAGACATACTATTACAGCTAAAAATCATGTATTGACCCTGATACAGTGATAGTGGATGACCCCAATACTCTACTCTTGCCGTACACAGGTCATCCAGGCAAAAACTAAACAGAAACACTGGGGTTAAATCATATTAGACCTAACAAACATATATAGGACTTCCACCCAAAGACTAGAGAATATATTTATTCTCAGCAGTCCTTGGAATTTCCCCCCAAACTAACCACATATTAATACACAAAACACAACAGATACAAAAGTAAGGCAGAAACACCCTGAACCCTATCTGACCACCAAGTCAAGTTCATAGCACTAGTACTTATATAAAAAATAGAAAGCTGGGTGCTAGATACCTTTAATCCCAGCACTCGGGAGGCAGAGGCAGATGGGTCTCTGTGAGTTTGAGGCCATCCTGGTCTACAGAGTGAGTTCCAGACAGAGTTACAGCAGAGAAACCCTGTCTCAAAAAAAATAGAGTAATCCCATAATTAATAACTAAATTTCAAACTTGAAAGCTCTAGAAAAGCAAGAAGAAATACTATGTAAAAAGAATAAATGGGAATAAATAATCAAACTGAGGGCTGAAGTCAATGAAATAGAAACAAAAAATACAGAAATCAATGAAATAAAGAGTTGGCTCTTTGAGAAAAATCAACAAGACTGACAAGCATTTAGTTAAATTAGCCAAGAGATGGAAGATCCAAATTAATAAAATTAGTGATGAAAATGTAGACACACAGCAGACACTGAGGAAATTCGGAGGATGGTAAAGATGAATACGTATTTCATGAAACTTGAAAACATAAAAGACATAGATTAATTTCTTGATGCATGTGACCTACCAAAGTTAAATCAAGATGAAATATCAATTTAAACAGACCATCAACCTCCAGTGAAATAGAAACAGTAATTTAAAATCTCTCAACCAAAAGGAGCCCCGGGCCAGATGGATTTAGTGTGGAAATCTACCAGAATGCTAATACTCTCAAATTGTTTCATAAAACAGAAACTAAAGGGACATTTTTCCAATTATTTTTACAAAGCCACTATTGCTCTGATACCAAAACCATACAGAAACCCAAACAGGACACCAAATAAATGAGACCTCTTGAAGCCAAAAGCTTCTGTCTGGCAAAGGAAACCATCATTCAAGCAAAGCAGCAGCCTACAAAATGGGAAAACATCTTCGCCAAGTATACATCTGATGGAGGATGTGTACCTAGAATGAAAATACTATGAACATCAAGAAAACAGATAACAAAAAGTGGGGTATGAATCTCAAGTTTTCAAAAGATGAAACACAAATAGCTGAGAAACAAAGGAAAGTCCCACATTCTTAGTCATCCAAGAAATACAAGCTGAAACTATTTTCATATTCCATCTTGTACCCGTCAGGATGGTCAAGATCAACAAAACTGATGACAGCACCCTCTGGTGAGGGTGTGGTGAAAGGGTAACATCCATGGTGACAGTGCAAACTGGTACGGCCTCTGCGGAAATCAATGCTGAGGTTCCCCAGATGAAAATGGATCTACTAAAAGATCCAGCGATACTACTCTTGGGCACATGCCTAACGAGCGCTACACCTGACTACAGAGACACTTGCTTATCCATGTTCATTGTTGCTCTATTCATAATAGCCCCAAATGGAAACATTATAGATGCCCATCAACTGAGACATTGATAATGAAGGTGTAGTGCATTTCACAATGATATATTATGTGGCTATTAAGAAAATTTAAATTAGAAAAATTTCAGGTAAATATGTGGCGCTAGGAACAATAATCCTGAGTGAGGTAACCCAGACCCGAAAGAATAAATATTGTATCTGAAGATTTGGAGCTAGGAGCCTCAGATAAAACAAAGCTTGTGACAATCATCTTTCACGTCTGAGTTCTTCAATCACTATGATCTTTTCTAGTTCCATCTATTTACCTGCAAATTTTATGATTTCATTTCTCTTTACATCTGAATAGTGTATATATTTACCACATTTTCATTATTCATCGCCAGAGGTAGAACATGAGTGTCTACTTTTTTGAAGATACTGTGCACTTCAGACACAGGGACCAGAAGGCTCATGCTGTATCTGACTTGAAAGCCTTCTCCCTGAGGATTGGTTTTCATGGTGATAGAAATCTCCATGCAGGCTTCAAAGGAGGGAAGAAACCAACAATTCTACTCAGCAGTGACACCTATGGACCACAACAATGACCAGGGTGGCACAGTAACCCTAAGAGTGCAGTAGTGGCATGCATACCTTGGTGGTAGCCAACAGCTCTCTAATTAGAATCAAGACCAACTCCACAAGAGGGAAACCATGCCTTGTACTGAAAAGCTAGCCAGGTTAGTGAAGTAGTGGATTTCAGAGGAGGACTTATAACCCTTAACTTTACTAAACCAGAAGACTCTCTAATTATATTTTAAATATTTGTCAGGTCCTGATGCCCACAGATAGGTGTAGCTCTTACCCCACCACCACCCAAAAACTTCTTTCTCTTGCAGCAGAGACCATGACTGAAGACCATAACCAATCAGAATGCAGAATTGTGAAACACAGTCCCAACAGATACATATACAAAACAAATTCCACTCCAAGACTCGGGGATCATTGTGAAAGAGGGGGTGGGAATATCGTCAGAGACAGAGGATCGGGCGGTTGCTGGGAGACTGTATCTTCTGGAGATGTCAGAAGCCACACAAAGTCTCACCAACATGGCTGTCTAAATAGGAGCTGAGAAAGGGATGACAATAGACATGCTAAGTGGCTGAGGGACAGCCCAGGAGGCCTCAGCCCTACATAAGAAGTATAGATAACTAAGAAACGCCGAGAGTGAAAGTAATAGTCTTAACAGGGAGGAGCATACCAATTGGTTATCCAATACCAAATGGTCAGCCATGGAAACATACAAGTAATATACAGACTGAGAAGGTTGCATTTATACATTAGGGGTGTGTGTGTGTGTGTGTGTGTGTGCGCGCGCGCTAATGTGCATGTAGCAATTAATGAAAAATGAGGCCATGAATTTGAAAGAGAGCAAGGAGGGGCATATGGAAGGGTTTGGAAGGAGAAAATGGTAACGGGAAATTTAATTATAATCTCAAAGAATAAAAAATAAAATAAAACTATAGCCGGTATTCTAATTCAGTATCATTCAGTCACCAATACATAACACTGATAGAAAAGTAAACATTTCTAATGGATTCCCTCCATTAGAAGCTCCCATCTCAGGACTATAGGACATACTTTGAAAAGCCATAATCTCTCATAATGCAAAATTGTTGATCATTTAAATCTGTGGCTACTGCTGATAGTGGTTTTTAGTTGAACACCAGGACATGAAGGTATCAGACGCTCTCAGGGTTGAAGCAATGGACAGCTCTCTCTAAAGAGAGCCGGATTTAGAAAACAAAACAATCCAGAATTACTCTACAGACAGCAGGTAAGTACTCTGGCTTCTAGCTACTCCCTTGCGTGATGCATCAGAATAACATTTCTGCTGCATAGTACAAGCTTACTAATCGCAGTCTAGGTAAATGAATGATTTCTAGCCTAGTTGGTGACCACTAATGTATGACTCCTCATCACGAGCATGTTACACTACGAATATTCCTGAACTTGGTCTTCCTAAAACCCTATGAAGTCGGTACAAAATAGGCTCCATTTTAGAAACTAGATATCCAGAGGCTCAGGCAAGGCAGTGGCTGGTAAGCAGAGCAGACTGTACTCGTGTAGGACATCTCCTGGTATGCACCCAGGTTTTCCCCCAGTAACACCTGGGGGTTCTCACAGAACTCACCCGGGTATTCTGCCATTATTTATCTAGGTGGTCTTCCAGTGTGATGGCCATTCTCAGTTATTAACTACGTCTGGAATTAACTAACCTCCAAGAACCTGGGTGTGGAAAGACCTATTCTAAATCCTATCTTTTGGTGTAAGAAGATCTACCTTAAAACTGAGACAAACCTTCTGGTGGCAGACTATATAAAGTACATAGGAGAAGGAAGCTCTTGCTCTTTCCCTGCGTTAGAACCTACTTCTTCAGGATTCCAGCATATACTGAAGATGAGCCGAGACATCTAGCCTGGTGAAATGAGCAACCACTGAATTTTTGGACCTTCTGTCAGGAGATAGCCATTGTTGGAATAGTCGCACCATAACTTACAAACCACTCTAATGAATCTCTCTCTCTTTCTCCTCTTTCTTTCTCTCTCTCTCCCTCTCCCTCTCTCTCTCACACACACACACACACACACACATATATGTAATGTGTGTGTGTGTGTGTGTGTATGTTTATATTCATTCCATTTGTTCTGTTTCTCTAGAGACCCTGACTAATAGATCCAGCAATTACCCTGGTGCTTTCCCAGTATTCTCCCAGCTGTTCTCTCAGTATTTATCCAGGTGTTCGCCTAGTATTCACCCAGGTGCTCTCAAGTATTTATTTAGGTGTTCTCCCAGTATTTATGCAGATATTCAGTATTCACACAAATGTTAGCCAACCATTCCTTAAGGCATTCTCTCAGTATTCACACAGGTCTTCTTTCACTGTTGAACCAGGTGTTCTCCCAGCGTTTGTACAGGTTTTCTCCCAGTATTGAAAGAGTTTAGTCTCAGTGTTAAGCAAGGGCTTCTCCCAGTACTCACATAGCTGTTCTCCAGCATTCATCCAGGTGTTATTCCAGCATTAAGGCAAGCCTTCTTCTGGTATTCACCAGGCATCCTCAGCGTTCGTAAGGTGTTGTCACAGTGTACCCCTGAGTGTTTCCCTGGCACTCACCTAGGTTCACGCTCACTGGTCACGAAGTTGTTCTGGCTAGCCAATTCCTTCCAGCCCTTTGATGTAACTAAAGCTTTCCCACTGTCTTAAGTTAGGACATTTCTATTTCTAAGGCTATGATAAACACCGTGACCAAAAGCAACTTAGTTAGGAAAGGGTGTGTTTCAACTTACACTCCCACATCACAGTCTGTCATCGAAGGAAGCCAGGGCAGGAACTCAAGCCCGGCAGGAACCTGGAAGCAGAAACTGAGGAAGAGGTCATGAAGGAATGCAACTTGCTGGCTGGCTCCCCATGGCTTGCTCAGCCTGCTTTCTTACAGCACTTAGGAACACTAAACCCAAGGGTAGTACCCCACAATCAATAGGCTGCCCCCACATCAATCATCAATCAAGAAAATGTACCACATTCTTGTCCTAGAGTTAGTCTGGTAGAGACATTTTCTAAATTGAAGTTCTCTCTTCCCAAGCGACTCTAGCTTGTGTAGAGTTGACATAAAAGTAGCCAGCACCAGTGTGTTCAAGACTATTCCCTAATTTCTCTTCCACCACATTCAGTGTGTCTTGTCTTATGTTGAGCTCCTGGATTCATCTGGAGTTGGTGATAAGTATGAATCTATTTACATTTTATACACAGCCATCTAGTTTGACCAGCACCATTTGTTAAAGATGCTGTCTTTTTTCCAGTGTTTTATTTTTTGGCTTCTTTATTAAAAAACCAGGTGTCTATAGGTGTGTGCATTTATGTTTAGGTCTTCTATTTGATTAAATTGATCAACATGTCTGTTTTTTATGCCAATATCATGCTTCTTTTATTACTGTAGCTCTGTAGCCCAGAGATCAGAGATAGAGGTATATCCAGCAATTCCCTTATTATTCAGGTTGTTTTAGCAATCTTGGTTTCTTTAGTGTTTGTGTGTGTGTGTTTCTATATGAAGCTAAAAACTGTCGTTTCAAGTTCTGTGAAGATGTATTAGGATTTTGATGGAGATTGTGTTTAATATGTGGATTGCTTTGTTAGGATGACCGTTTTCATTATATTAATTCCACCAATCCATGAGTATGGGAGATCATTTTATCTACTGACATCTTCAATTCCATTCTTTAGTGTCTTAAAGTTTTTATTATACAGGTCTCTCACTTGCTTGGTTAGAGTTACCCCAATATATTTTTGAGGCTATTGTGAAAGATATTGTTACCCTGATTTCTTTCTCAGTCCACTTGTCATTTACATATAGAAAGCTTACTTATTTTTGTATGCTAATTTTATATCCTGCTGCTTTGCTGAAACTGTTTATCACCTGTAGAAGCTTCCTGATAGTGTTTAGAGTCATTTATGTATACAATTATATCATCTGCACATAAAGACCCTTGGCTTCTTCCTTTCCTATTTGTATCCTCTTCATCTCCTTTACTTGTCTTATTGTTCTAGTAAGACTTCAAGTACTATATTGAATAGGTATGGGGAGAGTGGATAACCTTGTCTTGTTCCTCATTTAGTGGAAAGGCTTTAAATTTCTCTCTGTTTAGGTTGGTATTGGGTCTTGGTTTACTGTAAATCGCCTTTATTTCGCTAAGGTATGTCCTTTCTATCCCTAATCTCTCCAGGATGTTTATCATGAAGGGATCTTGGATTTTGTCAAAGACCTTTCCTGCATCTAATGAGATGATTGCGTGGTTGTCTTTTTGTCTGTTTATATGGTGGGTTATATTTATCTATTTATGTATGTTGAACCATTCCTACATCTCTGAGATGAAGCCTACTTGATCATGATGAATGGTCTTTTTGATATGCTCTTAGATTTGATTAGCAAGTATTTTGCTGAGAACTTTTGCATCTATGTTCATAGGGGAAATGTCAGTGATTCAGTTTCTTTGTTGGGTCTTTATGTGATTTAGGTATCAGTAATTGTAAATTGCAGTCTTGTAAAAAGAACTAGGCAATATTCCTTACGTTCCTATTTTAAAGATTAATTTGAGAAATATTTATGTTAATTCTTCTTTGAAAGTTTGGTAGAATTCTGTGCTGGAGCCATCTGGCCCTGGGCTTTTGTTTTCTGTTTGGGAGACTTCATTCCTCCCACTATTTCACTAGGGGTTGTAGGTCTCTTTAAATTGCTTATCTCTTCTTGATTTTACTTTGGTAAGTGGTATATATCTAGAAATTTATCCATTTCCTTTAGGTTTTCCAATTTGATGGAAAACAGATTTTTAAAATATGGCCTTATGATTCTCTGGATTTCTTTGGTGTTGTTTTTATGTCTATCTTTTGTCTCTAATAGTCTTGAACTTGTCACAGAAAAAGACTTTCTGAACAGAACACTGGGAGCACAGGTTCTGAGAACAACCATAAATGGGATGTCACGAAGCTGAGAAGCTTCTGTGTGGCAAAGGACCCCATCATTCGCACAAAGCAGCAGCCTATAGAATGGAAAAATATTTTTACTAACTGTCCAAGTGATAGAGAGCTAATATCTAAAATATATAAAGAACTAAAAGAACAACATTAAGAGAAAATAACCCACTTAAAATGTTGTACAGATCTAAACAGAGTTCTTAAATATGGAACACAGAGGGCCAAGAAACGCTTGAAGGAATGTTCTACATTCTTAATCATCAGACAAATCAAATAAAAAAAATCAAAACTACTTTGAGATTTTATTTTACACCAGTCAGAATGGCCAAGATCAAAAAACAAAAACAAAGGGCAGCTCATGCTGGTGGGAGTTCAAACTCATACAGCCACTGTGGAAATCAGTGTGGCGGTCCCTCAGGAAGCTAGATCTACATCAAGATCTAGCTTTACCATTCTTGGACATAGACCCAAAGGACTCTACGTCCTGCTACAGAGACACTTGATCAACCACATACACGACTGCTCTCCATTTGTATTAGTCCGAAATTGGAAACAGATAAAGAAAATGTCATACACTTAAAAATGGAACGTTACTCAGCTGTTTAAAAAAATGAAATCATGAAATTGACATGATTTTCTAGTTCCACATGGATGGAGCTAGAAAAAAAAATCATCCTGAGTCCTGACCCAAAAGATGAATATGGTATGCATTCTCTTGTATATGGATGTTATATGTTATATGAGAAGCAGGCTACAGTAACCACAGGGGTTACATACACAGTAAGGGCCTGGGGTCGGGGAGGGTCTCGTGGGAAAGGGAAATAGTATAGGTACTTATGGGTGGATGGTGGTTACTGGAACAGGACACAGGACTGTTTGCAGGTAGGGGGAGGGAATAGAGGGTTAAGGGAGGGAGTGCAGGCAAGGACAGCTAAAACTGAGGGCTCTTTGAGGGACTGTATGGAAACCTACTGCAGTAGAAGTGTCTTAAAATGCATACATATAAGAAAGAAGTCTAAATGGGATCACCAAATAATGGGGAAACAAAACCCCAATTAGATATTTCTTGTCATCAAATGAAACCTCTATTGCCAGGAATAGGTTATACCTAATTGATGTGTCGGCCAGTGGACCTCCGTGACAACCCCCAAACAACCCAGCCTATTGCCAAGGCTTTTAGTTCCTATCTAAAAATTAATGGTAATGCCTCATTGCTGAAGACAGTACTTATACAATTCATTGAACATGGAAAAGTAGTATTGGTGCCTATCTAGAGCTTTCACCCCTACTGACTAGTGTTCATGGTACTAGTAGTTTCTCTGCTCACTACCAGAGGAGACCAATCCAGCTACGAACTACTTCAATCTACAATGGTGACTTCTCTGCAAGATATGCTTGTGCAAAGTGGCACAAAAGTTGTGGGAGTAACCAATCACTGTCTGACTGGATTTAAGGCCCATTCCTTAAATCCATGCCCGGTATTGTTCGGGTGACCTAGATCTTAAGACTAGATAAACCATGGACCTAGGGTAAAATAAAATAGTACTGTTCTGCTAAAGGAATTCAGCAATAAAATGTCTTCTGATGACATTCTGTTATGTTAATAGATTAGTGTCTTTCTCAGCCACCGTCAGAAAAATTTCCTCCTGCACTAAAGGGAAACAAATACAGAGACTGAGAACTGGACAATGTGCAAAGGGTGAGAGGCCTTGGAACACTTGGTCCTAAATGGGATGTCTCTATAAAATCCGTCCCCTCATGGCGCAGGGAATTCTGCTAAAGAGAAATCAGAAAGATTGTTAGAGCCAGTGGGAATGGAAGACACCAGGGAAACAAGGTCTTCTAGACACAACAGGACTGACATGCACATAAACTCAAGGAGATGTGAAGGCATAATAAGACCTTCACAGGTCAAAGCCAGACGGGGTCCCAGCACTGACAGGGGAGTGGATACAAGCCCTCATGCCTAGCCCAGAACCTATCTTCAATTGATAACCTCTCGCAAAGGAAAAAATAATTTTTCCGAACCGAGTCTGGGTACACAAACCACACCTAAGGGCAAGCTCCATGCCCAGCTGAAGAAGGCCAACACAAACACACTCAAAGGTAATTTGGGAAGATCTTTTTTCATAATACTTTGTACATTTCTTTTTCAACCTTACAGGTCTTTTGCTGATGTATTATGGTTCCTGATTTTTTTTTGTTTTGTTTTAATGGGATTTCTGTGTATGCGAATGTGTGTGTCTGTGGGTATGTTTCTTGTGCTTTTTCTTTGGCTTTTTTCCCCTACTTGTTTTGTCCTGTTCAGATTGGTTTATTTTATTTTATTTCATTCTACTTTTCTTTCTGTTTTCAGATGCCTGTGTGTTTTTCCATCCCCTTTCCACACTGTCGTTTTAGACGAGGTCCTCCAGAGGACCAAGGCGTTGGTTGCGCTCTGCAGCCTGGTGGTAATTGCTGAAGACAATATTTATATCATCAAACACGGAGAAATTGAGCTAGTGCCCAACTAGACGCTTCATCCCTGGCTGGTTACCATTCATGTTGCTAGAAGGTCCTCTGCATGCTACTAGAGGACAAAGGTAGTCCCCAATATCAACTCGCTCGCAAACCCTGCAACCGTAACAGGGCGTAACAGTGAGATGTGCTGGGACAACAATAACACAGTGTTACGGGGGTAAGCAACCCTCTCTAGATTGGATTTAAGGCCCACTCTGTCAAGGTAAACCCATACCAGACACAACTAAAATGCCCAAGAACCCGAGGCTAGAAAGGTTCTGAACCCTAGTGGAAAAACCTACTACTATTATCCTGCTAAAGGAACATAGCAATAAAATGAGCCCTAATGACATATTTCTATAGCAATAGATCAAAGCATCAATCAACCCTTGTCAGAGAAGCATCTTCTCGCAGTAAATGATAATCCATATAGAGACTTACAACCCGCCAATGTGCAGAGAGTGAGATTGTGGAGCACTTGATCCTAAATAGAATGTCTCCATCAAACCCCACCCTCGAGGCTCAAGGACCTAAGCAGAAGATGATGTGAAAAGAGTGTAAAAGCCAGAGGAAGCAGACGAAGCCTAGGAAAAGCATCTTCCAGACATGACAGGACTAATGAACATACAAACTCACACAGACTGTGGCAGCACGAGACCTGCAGAAGGTCAATCCAAACAAAATCTGGTCACTGAGAATGGGGAGTGGGCACAAAGTCCCATTCCTAACCAAGAGGTTATCTCAAATGGAGCGCATCCGCCGTTCTCCAGGGCACGCTCTGTGCCCAGGAGTAGCTGACCAACACAGAACAAATTCCGTGTTTGTCCCTTATGTGGGGGAGTGTTCTGTTTCATCTTGGCAGTTTTTATCTTACTGGTTTTTGTTTGTTTTCATTTTCATTTTATTGTTTGGTTTGGGGGGTTATTTTTTGAGAGAGAGAGAGACAGAGGAGAGAGAAAGAGAGAGAAAGAGAGAGAGAGGAGAGGAAGCAAAAACACATGAAGTTGGGGTTTTAGGGAAGTAGAGTACACCTGAAAGGAGTTGGAAAAGGAGAAAACATGATCAAAATATTGTATGAAAAAATTTAAGAAATTATATATTTCTTATTATATTATAGATTTCTTACTATAATGAGTGCTAGGATTAAAGGCGTGTACCACCACTGCCTGGCTTTAAAATGTGTAGCCCAAGCTGGCCTCGAACTTGTGATCTGCCTGCCTCTGCCTCCTTCAGCAAATCCTACCAGCATACACCACCACGACTGGCAAGTAATTATTAAATGAAGGTTTTCAGTGAATACAGCATTGCCAGTGTATTTACATGTTTATTGATCTATCACACCAAGATCTCCAACACAGAGTGAACAGTGGGAAAGTGCATCATTGTCCCATTTCAAGCCTCGAGGAGAGCTTTTCTTCGGTCATCAGTAAGGCGGCTTCTTGCTGTAAATACTCATCCATCAGATCAGTGAAATCTTGGATTCCTAGTCCGACAGCGAGGAGTTTTATTTGTGTTGGGTTTTTATCGCATGTCAGTCCTGTTAAATGACTGCATTGCTTTCTCCCTCTTCTTTAGCGAGGTAGATTAGATGAACTAACTTTCAATGTTGTGCCATCCCTGCCTGTCCATAATAAACTCTGCTTAGTAATATTCTTTTAATCTTCATACTTAACCTAATTTGATCTGCAATTCCATGGTTTAGGAATTTTGAATTATTTTCAAGAGAAAAGCTGTTCATTAATTTCCTTGTGGAAAGTTGTCTCGTCAAAGAATTGTGGTTCTTCCTTCTGTGCTGCAGAATTTATTAATGAAAAGAAATTTGTAATTTTTAGGTAATTTTGTCAGATTGACTATCTGGGCTCAGGGTTCCCTAGGAAAGTTTTCATGAACAGATTCTCTTGAATATGTGTGTGGTTTGTAACTAATAGTTTAATTATAACCTTTATGTTAAAACAGTTAGTTCTATATATTAAGATTTTTGTATTTATCCTTTGTTGGCTCTGTTAAGCTCTAATTTGGAAAGAATTTGGTCATTTTGTAGTTTTCTACATTCGTAAGATCTGAGCGATGACCTCGTGTTTATTATTCGTGTCTGTAAGCCAGAGTGTGCTCTCTTTGTGTCTCGATGAGACCCGTATGATGCAAACTGGTTTTTCTTTGTGTTCAGGTTTGTGTGTGCGTTGGCTTTTCTGTAAGTTTTCCTGTTCTGTTTAATTATTCCTATTGTGTATTTTAAAGCTATTTTCCTCATGTCACATTCCTTAGGATTGATGTATTTTTCTTTTTCTAGCTTTTTAAGGTTTTAGCTGAAAACATTGCCCATTAGCATTTTTCTTTTCTCATAAATAGAATCCAGATATCATTTCCTACTAAGTAAGGTTTTGGCTATGATCTATGAATTTTGTTATTTCTCCACTATAATTCAGCTCAGAGTATTGTTCTATTTCCTTTATACTTTTCCTATGAATTATTTGTTTGAGTATTTTTCTTGCTATAATGTATTTTTGGAAAACAGTTGGGTTAGTATTAATTTCTTCCTGTAGTAAGAAACACACTAAGTGATTCATTCATGTTGAGACATTTTTTATGAATCCAAATACAGCTGGATTTGGCTACTGTGCCAGGTAGATTGCTTTTCAATGCTTCTTAGATCAAGTCTTTTAATTGTGTGGTTTTGATCTTCTGTAGTCCTACTAAGGTTTGATCTGATGGTTCCACCAGTTACTTAGGTATGTATGTTATAATCTCTACTTGATTATACTCTGGTAAATCTCTTTCTTTAGTGATATTAATTTCTGATTTACATATTTAAACCTCTTGTTTTCTTGTAGATTGATCTCTGCATCAGTGTAATAAGTCCCTCTTTATCTTGTATGTAAACGTCTTGTTTTAAAGTCTGTTCATCTATTAGTGTAACTAAAGAATCATTTTCCTTACTTTGACTTTCAGATTGAGTCCTTGTACCTAAGTATGTCTCATATAAATGAACTGTTATAGAGATTACTGACTTTGTCTTGTGTTTTGATAATCCAAACCTTTCATTTTGAATATTTAGTTCATTTACATGTACTTGTAAGTTTTGGCATTCTTAGATTGAAATCACACTGAGTGAGCCATGCATCTCTCCATTGTAGAGATCCCCCAGAAACAAGCTCTCATGAAGTGGCCTGGAGAGTCTTTAATTTTCTTGTTTTTCTTGTTCTGTCAGAAGCTCACTATTTCCTTCTGAGGCATTTCCCACCTCGCACAATTCCTGGGTGGAATCTGCCACACAGGTACTCTGAGATTTCCCTCAACCTTTTCCAGTCAAGTGTTATCCATTCAAATTCCTGATTTTTCTATCTTAGTGCCGTAAGACCCCAAGTTCTTCTGTTGTCACTCCTCCTCACTGGCCCTCCCTCCAGGCAGTTCACAGAGTCCAGACCCACAGCAGGGAGAGTTCTGCATAGGATGCAGCTGTAGCTCCCCAGCTGTTCCCTGCATGGCCAGCTCATCCTCAGAAGTATCTGGACCTCATCCTCAATTCTTGCTTGCTCCGGTAGGTTATTGCCATGCTTAAACAGATGTTTTGTGTGTCTGCTTTATCGTCCTTCTGCCTGCTCACTGGCTGCACTAATATATCCAAAGCCACTGTATCATACTCTGGAATGGAAGTTAATTTTTTACATTGTCCTCACATCACCCTTTCCATTGAAGACAGTCTAGAGCCAATGTGCTGGTGACTCCCATCACTCAGGATGCCAAGGCAGGGGGATTGCTGCAAGTATGAAGCACAGCAAATTTCAGGCCAAACAGGAGGGCTACATAGCAAAATCCTTTCAAGAAAAAAAAATCCAGTTTTCTATACGCTGTTGGGTAAAGTCACTTAACAATGTTAAACTAAATACGTTATGGCAGGAAGATTAATTTTGGAGGAGAGTCTCATAATCCTTATTAAAAGAGAGAATTTTTAATGTTTATAATTTAAATATGGCCTTTAAAAATATTTTCGAAGTTACCAGTAATCTAAGAAAATCTCTGTAGGTTGCAGGAAGCAGGTCTCACTTGACATACAACACACATGTCGTCTCTTCCTCCACACAGAGCCTCCCTTATTCTAGGCTTATCCTAGGCGTGGGGCCAGGGACACACCGGCCTGATGCAGAGGAGGAGAGAAAGCAGTCTGCTGGGTCTGGCCTTGTATTTCTGGGTCTGTGTAGAGAGGCAATTGAGATCCTGCTGTCCTTATTAAGTGAGAGTCCAAGGAAAAAGATCCCTCTAAATGAAGAGCAAGTTGGCAATAAGGTAAGCTACTGAAGTATAGATGCCAAGGCAGAGTTAAGAGTAAATAATAAAGATCAGTATATGGAAACAGCCAGAAAAATAGAGGGGGGTTAGCCAGTTAACCAAGGGGGTTATTTTCCTACGAATAATGGAATACTGTATCTTATATCATCCCTTATTTAAAGCCTCCCCAACCATTCTTTATTATAATAATTATTATTATTATCATCATCACCATCATCACATCATCATCATCACCATCATCATCATCATCACCATCATCACCATCATCATCATCATCATCATCACCATCATCACCATCATCACCATCATCACCATCATCATCATCATCATCATCATCATCACCATCACCATCATCATCATCACCACCATCATCACCATCATCATTACCATCATCATCATCACCACCATCATCACCATCATCATCATCACCATCATCATCATCACCATCACCATCATCACCATCATCACCATCATCATCATCATCACCATCATCATCATCACCATCACCATCATCACCATCACCATCATCACCATCATCACCATCATCATCACCATCATCACCATCATCATCATCATCATCATCACCATCATCACCATCATCATCATCACCATCATCACCATCATCATCATCACCATCACCATCATCATCATCACCACCATCATCACCATCACCATCATCACCATCATCACCATCATCATCATCACATCACCATCATCATCATCACCACCACCATCATCACCATCATCACCATCATCACCATCATCATCATCACATCACCATTATCATCATCACCACCACCATCATCACCATCATCACCATCATCACCATCATCATCACCATCATCACCATCATCATCATCATCACCATCATCACCATCATCACCATCATCATCATCATCATCATCACCATCATCACCATCATCACCATCACCATCATCACCATCATCACCATCATCATCATCATCACCATCATCACCATCATCACCATCATCATCATCACCACCATCATCACCATCATCATCATCATCATCATCATCTTCATCATCATCATGATGTATTCTTGCAATGCACAGGATTGGACCAAGGGATGCATATGTGTGAAAGTACACATTCTATTACCAAGTTACCTCCCAATCCACACCTACCCCTGTTCTCATGCATTTCTATTTAAAGTCAACATTTCGATAAGGCTCTGGAGCACTCCTGCTGGCAGAAAAGAAGGAATTAGGGATTGCTGGCTCATCAATTCAGCCTGGCCAGGGAATCCCGGTGCCATTTTAGGCCCTGCCACTGCCGTGAGCTCCCTGGTCGCTCCCCATCTCGAATCTCCCTTTAACATGGAGAAGACTTGCACATACACCACACACACACACGCACACACACCACACACCATAAATACTTACACTATACACACACAAGCCATACACACTCACACCATAGACACTCATATCATACACACATCATATACACAAATGATGTAGCAGACACACACCCACACATAATGCATACACATGTGCACACATACACACATGATGATCACATAATACACACACCATACACATAGCATACACAGCCACATAAATAAATAAATGCTAAAAATATAGAAAGGGCTGGTAAGATGGCTCAGAGGGTAAAGGTACTTTCTGCCAAGCCTGAAAACCTGAGTTTCTATTCCTGAGGCCCACATGATGGAAAGAACCAACTCCCACAAGTTGTCCTGTGATCTCCCTGTGCATGCAAGCATGCATGTGCGTGCACATTCTCTCCCTGTCCCCATCAAGTTTTTTTTTAAGGAGTAGCAAATACTCCTTTAATACTTGTCTTACCCCGCTTCTCTGTTAGTACTTGGATGCCAGCCCACACTAGACTATTCTTGGCCCTCATAATCCTTAACTCTCATTCATAGCTTCAACCAGCCACAGATCGAAAGTTCTTAAGGAAGAGTTGTGTCTGTACTGAACATGTAGCTTTAAAACTGCCATTATTCCCTAAACAACAAAGTATGATGGCTTTTTACAGAGTCTTTACAGAACATTTACGTGGTGCCAGGTATTTCAAATTTTTGAGGTTCTCACTGCCCGCTTTGGTCAGAAACGATCTCAGGTGCGGGGCTCCCAGGGACACCACACCCAGTGCTGTAATGATGTAACGTACACTGGAGACGGGCGCAGGCTCCACGCAAGCACTGTGCCATTCTGTACAGGAGGCCCGACATCCACAGCTTGCGATATCTGCAGAGCAGCTGCAGGCACCCTGGGGCGCACGGAGGAGCACAGGTCAGCACTGCTCTGTGAACTTGCCATTTTCTCCACACCTCCAGAGCCTTTGCTTACATCATCGATCTCTTCCTGGAGGAGATCTGGCTTGTCCCGCCCCTTCCTATCTCTGTTTATGGTGATCTACTTATTTTTAGTACTCTCTCCCCCATGCTTCGCTCTCTGTTAAATACTTCTAGTCCCAGCCAGATGTGACCTTCCTTCCTTTAAACCGTTAGAACACTTGCCCTCTGTCTCTCCTGGGACTTCTAGTACAATCTGTGTCGGAGAACAGTTGCCTGTGTGCTCGTGTTATCCCTCTTATTAAACAGACAGCTTTTTAAGGAAAACAACTGTGAAAACTTTAAATCCACAGCTGGACTCACCAAAGTCTTGCAAACACTAGTCAGCTGATAAATATTCACTAAATTACGTGATGGCGTAGTGTGGCTCCTGTAGGGGGTTAAAGGGTGGATATCAGTCTTCTACAGCTACAGCATGGTGTTCTGTCTCTTCACCGTCTTTTAAACACTTGCCTGAAGAAAGTATTTGCAAACTGCACAACAAGGAGTTAGCGTCCGGAATAAAGAAGGGACTCAGCAAAACAATAGGCAAAAATAAGAATCCGATGTTTAAGAATCCGACTTTCCTTTGAAACCCCCGCGTGTTCTTGGGAGTGTCTACCTTTCCACCCTAACGTTTAAAATATATATGAAAATCTCTTAATAAATTCCAACTTTCCTTCAAAAACAAAAATAAAACCCGGCAAAAGACTTAAGTAGCCATTTCTCAAAAAGACGACTACATGATCGGTAGGCATAGAACAGAATGCTGCGCCCCGCGTTCCTCCTCCGAGAAATGTGAGCTGAAAGCCCCTCACTCCAGCGAGGACGACTGATCTCGGGAAGATGTTATCGATGGCGGTTTGTAAGGCCAAATGGAAACCAGAACTGCCATATACCCCTCAGTCACACCACTACACGTGTGTGTGTCCGTCCAATAGTAGCTGAAGGAGATTACACCAGCATAGTGAAGAGACCTCCACAGCCCCGTCATTGTTTTTGCAGTGCTGTTCACAGTAGCCAATGAATGGAAACAGCACCAGTGCCCTTCGCGTAATGAGTAGATGAAGAAAATGTGGAATAAGTGCATAAATCATGGAATACTATTCAGCCGTATAAAATGGAATCTGAACATTTACACCAACGTGGGTGGAACTGGAGATCAGTATGTTAAGTGAAATAAGCCAGGCGCTGGAAGACAATACTGCCCGGCCTCGCTGATGTGGGAAATTCTAAAGCAGTTGAGCAGCAGGTAGCATCGAGGAACACGGTAAGGCAGATAGATGGGGACCCAGGTATCCTTAGGAAGAGGGCCCGGTGTACAGTTGTACTGAAGAGTGATTATAGCTAAAAGTAATAAACTATAATTTTAAAAAGGCTTGGAAAAGGATTTTTAATGTTTTTACCACAGAGAAATGCTGTTTTGGGATATGTGTGTGTTCACTTTGATTTGAGTATTCCACAGTGTGCACATGTACTGGAGCATCATATGAATCTCCATGCACACATACACAATTTTTGTTAAAGAAAAAAATCTCACCAGATAAGTACATAACTTCTATTTTAATTATATAAAGCCAGCCCAAATCATGATATTGGTGTCCTGTCATATCTTCTTTTTACCTGTTTTCAGGGGGAGGGTCCAAAGGTAGTGGGGGCCATCTTAAGTTTCTGCTCATCACACCCCCTCTCCTCTGCTCATTACAGCTCCTCTCTTCACTGTCATCATCTTCTAAAAACCAGTGGAAACCCAAATTCTCAGGCCCTGCCCCAGACCTGGTGCCCTGGGAATTGCGAGGTCCCAGTGAGCTGCGTTTCATGGCCTCCTGGACATGGAAGCTTAAGAACCACTGCTGTTCTCACTGGGCTTTTCATTTAAAGCTGCATCATAAGTCATTCCTTGGCTCCACATCTTGATTAAACACACACACACACACACACACACACACACACACATGCACACACGTGCACGCATGTGCGCACAGAGAGAGAGAGAGAGGTCCTGCTATTTGTCAGTACCTTCAAGTTGGTGAGGAACCTGGAAAGAACTGTCCAAGTTTGCCCTGGCTGGGCTCCCATACTGACTGTGATTTTCCAGTGCCCCTTGCAGTTGAAGTACATCAAGAATCCTGTGTACAATTAGCCAGCTAGGTTGGAGAGTGACCCCTTGCCAATGACTGTCAGGACTCTGGATGGATTGACCTTGTTGCTCTTGTTGCCAAATGAAAACGAGTGCAGTTTTCATAGAATAGATATGATAGTTCTATCACTGCTAGCAGTTGATTAATCTTGAGATTCACACTGAAATAATTTATTGTTTAGTTACATAAATAACTAAATAAAACCCAGTCACATAAAATAGAACTGGGTTATAATCAGAAATTGATCTAAGATGATACTGTATTTGTAGGCACTGCATGGCACCGGAGGTCAGATATAAATACCGTGATTTACTCCAGGATAAAAGACACTAGTCGAGGTGCTGCTGAGTAACTGAATTTTCCTGAACTTTCATGAAATTATAGCTATAAGCATCAACCAATCTTCAACCTAAAGTTTCCTAAATCGAGAAGCAAAATGTCTGTATACATTTTCCATATTCTGTGTGTGTGTGTGTGTTGTGCATACATGCATGTATGCATGTTCACATGTGTGGGGTGACATGTGTGCATGTTCATGTGCATGTGGAAGCCAGGAGTTGATATCAGGTATCTTCATGTATCTGTTGCTACTTTATTGAGATGAAGTCTCTTGCTGATCCCGGAGCTGGCCAATTCTTTCTAGTCTAGCAGCCAGCTCACCCAGGATACTCAGTCTCTGCCTCTTGGGTGCTGCTATAGGCAGCTGTCATGCCTTCCTGGCTTTTAAATGGGCTCTGGGGATCTGAATTCCATCCGGTCCTCATGGTCATGCAGCTAGGGCCACTGAGACATCAGCATATTTCCACCATAGGAAATAGACTTTAACAGTGATTTTTTTTTCTTCTCTTGGTATCTTCCATTCGAGGCAGGGTTAGTAATGACAGGACTTTCTGTAAGCTTTGGCTTACTGCTGAGTCATGATAACTTAAAAGACAGTGCTCAATGTTATTGTTTAATAATGTGCTTTTCAATCATTTTATAGCCATGGAAGGGAAATAAACTGGGCCAAGTTTCCTGTGCATCCTCTATGACTAATTAGGAATATTGGTTATCTTGGTAAGAACTGAATCCTTGCAAGAACAGGGCTAGGTCTTATTCATAGCTCATCTGTGTAGATCCCATACTAAATTTACGGACTTTAATTCAAGCTTCTCACTGTGTAAGCTGAGGTTGTCTGGTGCAATTGTATGTTACAAATAACACACACAGGTGTCTGGGGGAAATGCATTTCACATACTTTCTAGGTTCCTGGTTATTTTCAGTCATATTCAGTTAAAGAAAATCAATTAAATTATACATTGACATTTATAGGATACATACACACACATACACACACACACACACACACACACACTGGCCCCCAGCAGGGTGCTGGCCGAAATGAGTTTATGAGCCAGCTGGAGGGAAGCAGTGGTAAGACAGAAGTTGAGTGGAAAGAGCAAGGGATTCTGGGGAAGACTCACCTTGCTCTTCTGCAAAGGACTGGACGGAAAAGAGCCCTCGAGGCCCGCACTGTTAGTCCTGGAGTCATTGTGAACATGCTTAGTTACTGTCTCGGTTGGGTTTCTATTGTTGTAATGAACACCTTGACCAAAAATAACTTGTGGAGGTGGAAGATGTATGTCAACTTACAGTTCCACATCACAGTCAATCATGAATGGAAGTCGGGGCAGGAACCGGGAGGCAGGAACCTGGAGGCAGGAGGTGTGGCCTTGAAGGGGTGCTACTTACTGATTTTCTCCCTATGGCTTGCTCTAAAGCACCCAGGACCACCAGTCCAGGGGTGGCACCACCCACAGTGAGCTAAGCCCTCCCCCGTCAATTATCAATCAAGTAAATGCACCACAGGCTTCCCACAGGCCAATCTGGGGGAGGGGCTCATTTTCTCAGTTAAGGTTCCCTCTTCCCAAATGATTCTAGCTTGTGTCAAGTTGATATAAAATTAACTACCCCAATTATGATTAAAAAATGAATGTTGACAACTCAAAAAGATGTAATACATGCATGGTGCTGGGATTTTATTTGCTCTCATATAATGTCTAATTGGGGCATTGACTCCCTATTATATGGTAATTCCCTTTAAGCAATTTTTATTTGTGTATCTATTTTAGGAAGTTTCTGTAATAGTAGGTTGGCTTTCCAAAGGGCCTCTAGTGTTAATTATCCCTCTCCATATTCTCTTCTCTAGCCTGGTCTTCCATACCCTCCCCCATTTAATCCTCATGTTCTAATACCCTCTTTATTCATTTATAATGCAGTATTCTATTTCCCTTCCTTGGAAGATACCCCCCCCCCATCCCTTACTAGATGCCTAACCTTTGTGGACATTCCTAATGAAAACATACGTAAATGTTTTGAATTTAAAATCTAGATTTTAAATAAAAAATATAAGCTCACATCCACTTATAAGAGAACAATGTAGTATTTGTCTTCCTGGGTCTGGGTTATCTCACTCAGGGTGATTGTTTCCAGCTCCACCCATTTACCTGAAATTCCATAATTTCACTTCTCTTCACAGCGGACTAACATTCCATTGTATAAATGTACCGCAGTTGCATTGTCCATTCATCGGTTGGTGGGCTCTCGGCTGGTTTTGATGTCTGGTTGTAACGAATAGAGCAGCAACGACAGTGACTGAGCAGTGTCTCCCCAGTAGCGCGGACAGTCCTTTGGGTATATGCCCAAGAGTGACGGCTGAATATTGAGGTAGATCTGTTCTCGGCTTTCGGAGGAACCTTAACGCTGATTTCCATGGTGGCTGTAGCAGTTTCCACTCCCGCTCCTGCAAGCATATGCTACCCTTTGTTCTGTTGATCTTGGCCACTCTGACTGGCGTAAGGTGTGTTCTTGGAGTACTTTATATTTACATGGCCCTAGACCCTCCCAAATATCACAGGCTGTTTTCAAAGCTACTGGCTACTCAAACAATCTGATGGAAAGACCCTATTGCTGAAGATATCGTATATTTATGTCAAGAACATGGATAAATGGAGTTGGTCCCACTGGAAACTTCACACTTCACAGTATAAGCTTCACTTATACTGACCAGTATGCAGAGTGCTAGAAGATGCTATACACACTACTAGAAGAGACAAGTAATCATCACTATCACCCAGCTATGAACCCTGAAAGTGATAAACACCGCCCCCCCAGCAAGATATACTAGTTGTTGCAATAGTGACATAAATGTTATGAGAATTACCAACCACTATTAAAAATTGGACTTAAGGGTCCACTTTATAAAATGGAACTCATACCTGTCACTGTTAATAAGGCAGAGAACCTGAGATTAGATGGGTCATGGGCCCTACAGGAAAGCCTATTACTTATTCTGCTAAAGGAACACAGCATTAAAATGATTCCTAGCAGCATATTGCTATGCCCATAGATAAAAACATCAACCAAGCCTCATGAGAGAAGCTTCACCTTGCAGCAAACAGCAATCAGCGCAGAGCCCCACAACTGAACAGCGCTCAGAGCATGAGACACTTGAGCACCCATCTCTAAACGGCGTATTTTTACCACAACCCTCCCCTCAAGACTCAGCGATTTTAAGAGCCAGAGGCGGTGGATCATTTCAAGGAAACAGCATTTCCCACACAAAATAGGGCCTGTGCACATGTGAAGTCACAGAGGCCCTGACAGCACACACAAGACCCACACCAGGTCCATCGACGCAGAGAAGAGGAAGTGGGTGCAAAGTCCCACCTAGCCAGATGCTATTTGCAGGTGGCAGTTGCTAGGAGGAGAAAGTCCGTTTTCTTCCGTGGAGTGACTCTGTATATGTCAGCTACTCTCCGTGCAGGTCCCAATGCTCAGGAGCTGTTGGCCAACACAAATTTGGCTCTATAAAATTTTCATGCTTTTAAAAATTGTTTTTAAAGAGACACAGAACATGAAATTGAGTAGGTAAGGAGAGGGAGCATCTGGGAGGAGATGGGGAAGAGGGACATACGATCAAAATAAATTGCGTGAGACTCTTTAAAACTTAAGTAAAAACACAAAAAGTAAATTCGCATGAGTTATGGGATAAACAGCAAATGCCCCTACTTACAGAAAAGCTGGTTTTTACAGATTCCTCTTTTCACACAGTTGAAAGGAAGCCTTCCTTGCCGCACGCAGTGGTGTCTGAGGGGCCACGCTCCCTTGGAAGCAATCTGCCAAGGACAGAAGGAAACTTCCACAGAGGGTGCTAGATTTCACACTGCATCAGACAAACAGAACTGAGGACTAAACGTCGTTTTACCGAGGAGCTTAGAATATTTGGAAATGTAGGCAGCGCTCGTGGTTGTTACGATGTGGACAAGAGGAGGGAGAGTCCTGTAGCCTGTATTAAGGGCACAACATGAAACGAGCCACTATGGCGTTTCCATACACAGAGACAGCGCACCCCATCACCGCTTCTGTCCCCATACCCCTCCTCTCCCTCCCATGACCCTGGCAGTCCGTCTGCCTTCACTCTGTGTGGCCTCACACACACCGTGAGTGAGAGAACGCATGCATGCAGCCTTTGTCATTGTGAGTCTGGCTTATCTCAGCGGGCATCATGACCCCCGCCTCCTCCATTTTTCCTCAGGTGGTGTCTTTTCGTTCTCCTTTATGGCTGAATGAGAGACTCTTGCATCGTCTTTATCTGTTCCTCACTGGATGCCTGGGCTGATTCTGGAAGCTGACTACGGGGAAGAGTGCATGGGCATACACAGTGCACAAACACTGATGTGTTGGTATCTCTGTAGCAAGCTGACTTTGATTCTTCTGGTCATATACCCAGGAGTGGTCCAGCTGGGTATCGTAGGCCTGAAAAGGAGTGCTAATTTAGACTCAGGAGCCATTTCCAATTAGGCAGAGGAAGCTCCTTCCCAGTTCTTTAACTGCTCCACACCCTTCTGTCTCCCCAAATAAGACACCTGCCCAACATGTGAACCCTGCTTCCCTTACTCTTAGGGGGAGAGCTCCCCACTTCTTCAGGAACTGTCATTTCTCCCCTCAAGCCATAACCATTTCTGGTCTCTTTATTGAGTGTGTATTTTCATAGATTTCTGAGGCTCTAAAGAGAGAAGAAATCTGTTTAGCGAGCAGTTTTAAGTTGGCAATCTGACGGGTTATCTGGTGTCCTGCCTTCCGGTTCCTGCTTCCTCTGCTTGGTGCATGTGGAAGGCCAAAGGGTCTGAAGGTCATCTGTCTTCCTGTTTCCTGCTGAAGACAGGAGCGTCCACAGCCCGCGTCTCGCGGTGCAGTTGGGCTGCAGGTCACGAGTGCTGCTGCTCTGACTTTGGTTCTTCTTACCTCCTTCGTGAATGCTCTCGTTCTTAGTCTTTCTGCTAGTTTCTATTAGTTTGGGGCATCACGAATAATTTCCTATGTCTGTGTGTGTGTGTGTGTGTGTGTGTATGTTCTGGTTTTTCTGTTTGTTTTTGCTAAAATCAAATTGTAATCTTTGCCCTTAGAATGGATCTAAAAGCAGTTCCTTAAATTTCAACTCTGGCTGTGCCGCCTACTTAAAAGGAACTTTTTAGAAATAATTTATTTGTATTGTTACTGTACAAAGCAGCACATGACCTGCTAGTAGAATTTGAAATCCAGAAAGCTAAAGTCTTATTCTTGAGAACCAATACTCTTGTCCCTAACCCTCTTAATCCCCCAAACTGACTTCCCAGAGGCAGCAAGGTCCAACCGTTAGACATCCTCCATCATTTCAAGAAACAGTGATGATACTGCCTCTCAGCTCCAGAGAGCACCAAGTACAGCACGCACGCGCGGTGATAGCTCATCCCTCACGTCCACTTCCTGCTCCCGACTGGAGCGCAGTCAGCTCTCGGGCTGAGCTGCCTTCGCTGTTTACACCCATGGGGAGGACTCTGCATCTTACATTGCTCAGTCAAATAGTATATTGAGATTATTCCCCTTTTTGTACAAGTATTTATTCTTTCTAGAATTAATAATCTCCTCCTTTGTATTTCTATTTGCTTAGTTTCTGCGTATCTATCTCTGAATAAGTGTTCTTGTGTTATAATGTCAAACAGATAAAAATGTTTCCAGAAGCTAAACACAGAAAAATCAATGTCTATTTTTCCAGTTTGTTTTCGAAATTTCTGTCCTATAACTTTCAATCCTTTTGCTCAAGGGGGAAATTGCTATCTAAGGATTCGGACGGCTGTTGTTCTGGAACCTTCTTTCACTAACTCTTGGAATGTCTGTTATCTCCTGTTTCCTGTATCTCAGGCCTTCCTTTTCCTTTGACAACTTCCTCTTTCATGTGGAGTCCTTTCTCCAGTAGTTTCCTGAGAAAGAGCAAACATGGGAGATAAGTTTTTGAGCACTTGAATATTTTATAAGATGTCAGGACTGATTGACAGCATGCCTGGGTCGAGTATTTTAGGTTTGCGACAAATTCTCTTGAGCACTTTGAGGACATTTCTCAGCTACCCTCTGACTACGGCAGCATTTGTGGCACAGCGAATGCTTCCTGACACCTCTGGGTGCTAGCAGTTTTTATTTGCTCGTTTGTCCCTTTCAGGAAGATTTTAGGGTGAAGTGACATGGGTCTTTCCTCGTTCATTATACCAGAGCTTCCTTCAGTCTGGAAATTCTTTCCCTTTAATTTGGGGCACGTTTCAAAAAGAACTGTTTGTTTATTCCTTCCTCTGCTCTCTCTCCCCTCTCTAGGACTGATAAGTAATTTCAGTTTCTAATCATGCATTTATAGGGCTGTTTAGGCCAGAAGACTCACTTAAAATAAATATGTTTCTTGACTGCTTATTATGGAGAAAGAAGCGTAAAATGATTTATCTCACTCCTCTTGTTTTTATAATGCATTTAAATGAAGACATTCCTGCTGGCCTACTCCTTTGCGTGGTTAGCTGCACCACATTAAACTATAGCAATAGGAAGAAGGCCATGACTTAGAAACAATGGCCCCCATTGTATCTACTTCTGTACATCAGGCTTTTCCTTGGATCACAACAGAATCTCCGACTTAGTGCTGTGAATATTAAATAAGTCACAACATATAAAGTGCCGAGAAGAAACACGGTGCTCAACAAATGGTAGTGCGCTACTTGTACCATTACCAACCACCCAAATACGGGGGGCTTCCAGCCTCCTCATTTCTGAGAAAAAGACAGTGAGTCTTCAAGAGGCTAGTTTCTTATACAGGTGACATAGTTCACAAGGTGGGGCCGGCTTCTTGGCGCTGAAGAGCACGCTGTCCATGCTGTTGGAACATCTGTGGAGGTGTCCACAACTTCCTCTCACGAGACAGCTCAGGGATGCCCCCCCAGCCACTGGACTGCCGGCCTGAAGACGTCCCACAGCTTGGGGAAGATTCTCTGCCCCAAATAAGGTAAAGCCTTTCTGTCTGGAGGCAAGCACTGGAGCAAAGCATTTCTGACATCAAGGCATGATTGACTTTATCTGAAATTCTGAAATCTGAAATTATCTGAACATTTATCGATGGTGATTTTTGAGAAGCGGCACATGGAAAAAGCTTTGCTAATTTGACACGTGGTTTATGCAAAACCAAGGAAGACAGGCTTCCTGTGCCAGGCAATGTAAACAGATTGTCTCTATGGTCTGTGTGTGTGTTCCTGTATGTGTGTATACTTGTTCCCGTGTGTGTGCATACATGTGCACATGTGCATGTTGGAGAAGTTTATACTAGTTATGTTTATAACAATTGTTTTGCACATTGTTGGGGAAGATCTGCCTAAGCCTTGGCGGTTTGTATTATCCGTGTTGGCCTTATGTAAATCTGTGATTAAGATGGCTGCTTTCTCATGCACAGCACCTGCTCCTCTCTGACAGAGCCATTGTGGAAGAGCAAAGTTGCTTTGGAGGAATTCTTGTCATCCCATTCCCACAGTCTTTAGCAACAAGGAGGGAGTTCCTCCACTGTAAAGGTGACATAGCTCAGCTAGCCATTAAAGGGCTGTGGGATCCTCTGGGGCCTTGAGCCCCCCACCGTAAAGGTGACATAGCTTGGCTGCTAAAAGATAGTGCGATGACACTAGGTTACAGGTTCCCTCCATTCTATAAAATGACCTTTGGATGAGGGGGCAGAGTTTTTGTAACATCTGAGGAGCTTCTGTGTCAATAAAAACCCCCTTACCATGTGGTGGTGGAATATGTCTTTAATCCCAACACTCAGGAGGCAGAGGCAGGTTGATCTATCTCTGTGACTTCAAGGCCAGCCTGGTCTACAGAGTGAGTTCCAGGACAGCCAGAGTTACAACAGAGAAACCCTATCTTGAAAAAACAAAACAAAACAAAACAAAAACAAACAAACAAACAAAACCCCCTGAGATCAGAAAACCAGGGTTCCACTGACCAGTATGTTGCTCGTCATGACAGTTGGTTCCCTCTGCTGAGGTCTGGCAGGTTTGCATCTATGAAAATGTCTCCTTTCCTGTCGAGCTACACAGTGGCTACTGCTACATGTGCATGTGTGTGGAAACCAGAGGTTGATACTCATCACCTTCCTTGATCACTCTCCACCTTTATATGCTGAGGAAGGGTCACACATCTGAACCTAGAGCTCGCTGGTTAGTCTAGTCTAGCTAACCAGCTTGCTTTGGAGATCCCCCGTCTCTGCAGGCGTTTGCTTGGGCTTGTGGGGTCCAGACTCCAGTTCCCACAAGCACTTACTCACTGAGCCATCTCCCCAGTTCCTGACTGTTCTATGGGAACTTTCCCAGAAGGGTAGCTGTGCTTCCTTGTTCAAGCCTTAACTGCTTCCTCGCCATGCTCTGCATTAGTTCCTCTTCTTGTTGCTTAGGCAAAAGCAGCTGAAGGAAGGGAAAAGCTATTCTGGCTCATAATTTGAGGATACAGTCCATGACAGCAGGGACATCCTGGTGCAGAACCCTGAGCCAGCCGGTCAGTTCACATGTGTAGTAGAGAAGCACAGAAACACGAATTGCCACTGGACTCAGCTTTCTCCTTTTTATTCAGCCTGGGACCCTAGCACATGGAACAGTACTGCCCACATTTAGGGCTGGTCTTCCCATTTGATTTAACTCAATTTAGAAATGCCATCAAAGACATACCTAGGCATAGCAAAGACATACCTTTGTCTCTTGGATGATTCTAGATCCTGTCACATTGACGAATCAATATTAACCACCATCGTCACAAGAAATCCAGCCCTTTGAAGCTCTCCTGAAGTGTTCCCATATGGTGACCCAAAGCTGGGTCTGAACACCTGGCAGAGCCTTAGGGCTGTTCTGACAGATCCAGCTCCTTCTTGTGCAGAGGGTACGGCTGGCTCGGCAGGGCTTGAGACATAGGTTTCACCTGTCATTCAGAATCTGGGAAACGTACTTCAGCAGTGGTTGGTCCATTGCACTACACACATCTTGAACTGGAAGCACTAATGTAAGTTAGCATAAGTAGAGAAGGGTCTCCACCTTCCTCACCATTTAAAAATCTCTTTGATAGATATTGTTGGGTGAAGCACCGGAGGAGGTGCGCGTATGGTTTCATGACCCTGAATATGTGCCCTAGAAAGGATTCAGAACTGTGGAAATGCAAGAAGTAAAAATGTGCGTCAAAATGTCAGACGTCGCTGCGGGCTTGGTGGGCTTGTTTCTCTGACAGCACCCCATTGTCATGGAAGGGTAGGTTCCTGAGAACTCCCTGTATTTGGCACTAGTGAAATCTGATCTGGAGAACAACCAGGCATAGGAAAGCAAGCCACCCCATCATGAATTCTAACTCACAGTTGATCCTACAACTCACTTGAAAGCCAAAGGACTGACCAGTTCAGCCGGAGTAAATGACTGGGTCAAAACCAGATGGAAGGCTAGATATGAAGGCTAGAGGCCGAGGCAGGAGGCTTGTCACAAGTTCAAGAACAGCCTGCTCTAAGCAATGAGGTCCAGGACTGACTAGGGAGATACTACCTCAAAAACACAAAGGCAAACAAACATCCACAATAACAGTAACAAAGTCAAGGAGAAGAGAAAGGTGCTTTCTCAGACTGAGTGCCCACTGTGACTCATGTATGCTTATACCCTTTCCATGCACCTCCTTTGAATTCTTAGACCTGGCAAGGCAGTCATTTCTGTTCCTATTTTACCAGCAAGGAAGCCAAGACATTTAAGTCATATAGAAAACTGCGTAACCTATGGGTTGGAGCTGGAATTATAATCAGTGTTGGGTTGACTTTGAAGTCTGTGTTAGCTGGGCATGGTGGCACAGGCCTGTTACAGCATTTAGGAAGCTGAGTCAGTAGGATCACTAGTCTGAAGCTAAATAGTGAGACTCTCCATCTTAGCACTGTGCAAGTTGCTGCAAACTGATTGACCTGGACAGAGGCAGCATAAGTGGTAAAATCAGGCTGCATCATTCACACCCTGCCTCTGTAGGTTACTTGGGTGTGTGTCAATGAATGAGTAACTACACTTAACACGGTGACTCTGTTTGTCTTGCCATAAAATGGGATAATACCGGAACCTACTCCATGAAGCTATTACAAGTCATAAGTTTCAGGTGATATATAAATCAGAGAAATACATTCAGTAGCCAAAAATTATATCTGGACTCTCATGAGGGTGGTACTGTAGATGATTCAGGTGGAGCAGTCTGGAACAGTGGTGTAAACAAGTCTCAATTTTCAGCCAATTTCTTTCTTTAACAAGACTGGTTATAGTGTTAGCAATATAGCTTAGCAGTGGGAAAAAACAAAACGTACATTTCAAATAATGTGTGGACGTGGGCAAAGTGTTGGTAGCAAACCCAGCGCAGGGCTCAGCGAGACTGTACAGACTAGACTACTACAGCGTGAACCGTGTGGCACAAAGGACTCCTGGAATTTGGAGCGTCTAAGAACGACTGTCCTGGTACTGTGGCCTTCTGTGTGCATTAATTATTATTATTATTTTGTCGTTGACTTGATACAAGCCAGGGTCATCTGGAAGGAAGGAACTTCGGTTGAGAAAATGGCTCCATTAGATTGGCCCATAGGCAAGTCCGAGAGGCATTTTCCTGGTTAGTGATTGATGCGGCGTGGCACGGCCACCTGTGCAGGTGGCCGCGGAGCGTAAGGAAGCAGGCTGAGCAGGCCGGATAGAGCAGCAGCCTTCCTCCGTGGCCTCCGCTTCAGTCTCTGCTTCCAGGTTCCTTGCCTGACTTCCCTTTGTGGAGGACTGTAAGCTGTAGGGTGAAATGAACCCTTTCCTCCCTGAGTTGATTACGGTTATGGTGTTCATCACAGCCATGGAAACTAGACTAAGACACATTCTAACTGTCTTAAACACTGATTACAGCACACCTAGATAAATCACTCTGAAGCCAGTTTGTGGCTATAATTGCATGCATCATCTTTTTAAAACTCACAATTTTGTACATCCACACAGTGTATTGTGAACATATTCACTCCATTATCATGTCTTATTCCACCCCAACCTCCACCAATCTCATCTCTTCTCCTTTTCCTTTCTCCTCCCTTCTCCTCTCTCCTTTCTTTCTCCCCTCCCCTCTTCTCTTTTCTCTCTCCTCTCAACTTTCTTTTTCTTTGGTCCGCTGAGTTGCTTGTATTGTATGAGCATGGAGTGGGTAGTTTATTGACGCATAGCCAACTTAATCAATGTCTATACTATTGAGAAATATAACGTGCCTACCCCTCAAAAGACCCATCAACAGTCTGTCAAATTACGAAGGGGCGGGGCCTCATGAATACCAGGGCCGCCACCCCTGGTAGACTGCTGAATAGCCTGGTCTCCTTAGATACGATGCTGCTAACACTGTACTGTGTGTTCATGATCACGTGCAAAACTCATGCAAGACCCAAACATTTCTCTGGTTACTCTCTTGCTTGCCTGGTTGCGGGGCATTGAATAACAACGACAACAATAATAATAAAGTGAATCCTACGCAAAGAATGACAAGTCAAGAACGAACTTCCTTGTCAGGCCTGAGCCAGGGAACGGAGAAAGTTGGTTTGTTTTATTCTCATCCCCGACTGTCCCTGAGGCTTTGGGGCGAGTACAGCAGTAAGACAGGAGGGAGGATGGGGAACATGTTCTGAGCATCGCACCTCACGCAAGGATGTGGACTCGGGTCACGGAACTTGGATTCCCAGCTCAGCCTCTTGCTCTCCACAACACCCTGGCAAGCCATGCGAACCATCTGGGCTTCCGAACATCAGGGTCCTGATATTTCTCATGTCCCACGCTCCTGCTCTAGCATTCCTTTGCTCCTTGGGCCTGGAATTAATCTAAGAACCCAAGGAAAGCATCTGGTTCTACAAAGATATCCAGCCGCCAACAGCCGCACATCACGGCTCCTAATCCGGTGTATCAGTTCCAGGTGGCGCGGACCTCTCCCGGGGACCATCTGTCCCTCCCAGCGGCCCAGAGCCACACTGCCCTGGAGGACTGGACAGACAGATGTTTTCACCTTGACCCTGATGCTCCTTTCTGGCATGTCTTCATTATCTCCATCCCTTTCTTCCATCTCTTCTTCCTCGCCCCATGCAAGGGCCAAGTAGACTGAAACGTAGGAAGATGACCCTCAGGCAAGCCCTCTTCACGTGATTTATTGTCTTACACAATCATTTTCCAAGTCCCCGTGACCCAAAGTCAGGAAAACTGGCAGAGTCCCTCTCAGGAAAATGAAATATTAAGAAAAAATGCGATCCCAAAGGCAGGCAGGGGGAAGAAAAGAACTTTCCATTTTCAATCCTAAATGTCAAACAGCTGCTCTAGTTTCTATTGTAGGGCAAATAACCGTTATTTGTTGAAATTCTACTGCAAATAACAGTATGTTACGGCTTTTTAGGAGAAATTATTGAGGAATGTATTTAACTCACTTAGAATTCACACCAGGATGACTATTTTAAGCACAATGAAATACCATTTTAATACTTTCATATAATATTGCCATGATGGATAGCTGCTTTAAATTTACACGCCAGCTATGTAAATGGCCGTAAGTGATTTTTCATTATGCTAAATGGTGAGTCATTTGAGATATTGATGTAAGCGCAGTGCAGGAGCAACATTTACAGTTTATTAAGCTAAAAGGATGCTAATCAGTTATTATATTTAAAATGACACCCAAGAGGAAAAGAAACTGATTGGCTAAGATACATTTTTTTAGAGGTGGAAAATCAGTCAAGTAGAGGCGAGTGTTCTGGTGGACCATCTGCTTGACCTCAAGAAATAGCTGTGCCCTTGTGTTGAGCGGACCAGGGCCTGTTGTGAACAGCAGGGTTGCCCAGTAGATGATGGACTAGTGGTTGCTTAGCTCCTAGTGTCAGCAGACCATGCTGTGGTGCTGTCCTGTAAATCCTGATGTCTACATCAGGCAGATTCCCCTTGCAATAAAGAAATACCGGGAACAATCAACCTACAGCTTCGCTTGAGCTCTGCTTTGTGATTGGTTGGGCCCATCGATTTGGTCCTGTGACACACGCACAGAAGAGCAAACCCACTCACCTAATGATTCAGCAAACAGAGAGGAAGGGCTGCACAGCCTCCTTCAAGGAATTACCTCCTCAGGGACTCTCTAGGAGGCCCCTCTTGCTCAAAGATTCTAGCATTTCCGGAAAGAGGGCCCTGGGAACCAAGCCTGCAACACATGGGCCTTTGGGGAGGCATTCAAGATCCAAGGTTGCAGCCCTAGAATTCAGATTATATATTGACATCCTGGCTTTACGCTGTTGCATCTTCAGTTTTTCAAAACAGCATAGCTCCTCTCCAAAGCCTCACTGGCAGAATGGCATCCGGGCAGAAGTAGCTCAATCACAGGAATCCCATTTGTGAGTCAGCATGAAGTCTCCTTTGCTGTTTCTGCTGTAACCTGTTTTGTCTTGCTAATTATGCTAATCACAGTGATTAAATGATGATGTACAGAACACTTTGAAATTAATTTTATTTTCTTATATAACTAATGTTTCTAAAGAATATGGGATATATTTACAATTTTTTAAACCTTATTTTGTCACCAAAGAATCAAGTTCAATTCATACTTTCCAGTGTGATTCCTATTAGCTTACATGAAAAAAATTTTTAAAAATCATTAAGTGAATTTGGTTTTCATAGCTAAATTTTAATCGATTTAGAAGTTGACATCTCTTAGAAAGGAGAAAGAATACATTTGAATGTCAATTTTTTTTCAGTGATTAATCTGTATTTCATCCTTAATTATATTATAAAGCATTATCTAGCACGCTAAGAATCTTCTTCATAAGGCATTCCATTTTCTACACTTTTTACCTAGAAGTAAACTATCAGTTTTAGAAAAGGGGCAGCCGAAGCAGGAGAATCATTTGAGCCCAGAAGTTCAAGGCCAACTTGGGCAACACATTAACACTATGTCTCTAAAACAAAAGAAACACTAAGTTACTAACATTTTCTTAGCACTAGTATTGCAACACATATGGAATTTATTCAGTTTTGATTCCAGTGAAAGTCACTGAAAGTGTCGTCAATATAAAGCCCTGAGGGAGTAACGTAGACCATGCTTCATAGAAAATAAATTTGTTGGGTGTCTTTGCAGCTATAAGAAAGCTAAGACACAACAGATCAAATAAGACAGGTGTGTGTGTGTTTCCCCTATAGTAATCTGTGGGTGGGCATGTCTAAATTGGTAGGGATGTTCAGCCACCCCATACCCTTGGATCCCATGACTATTACCATCATCATGTTTCTTAGACATGAAGGAGGAGGGCAAGGAAAAAATCTTGTCATTAAGGAAGTGATTTGGAGATCTCTTACACCATTTCTGCCCACCTTTCCCAGTGATAAACTCAATCTCAAAGCTACACCAGGGGAATGTCATCACTTTTACAGGGAAGCCAGTGCCCTGCTAGAATTTAGGAGATTGCAATACTGGAAAGAAGGGAATCCAGGAATTGAAGAGATCAAAACACGAATATAGGCAACACCACAAAGAATCGCAGAAGCCTTAAGGTGGAGAGGTCAGTGACAAAGGCCAGGACATTGTCCTCAGATCTGAAACTGGTCTGAAGAAGACTAAGACAGGGCCACGGCTTCTTCAGCTCTCTCACAAGCCGCTCATTTCACCAGAGAAATTTCTAGTGACCCTCAGCATGTAGGAATATAAAACAAGCATGCAGATAACATCTACTGGTAAATCATAAAGAAATTTACTTTAAAATAGTTCTTTGGGAGGGTGGGGACTGGGTGAGATGGCAGGGAGCTGGCTGAGTGGGCAAAGTGCCCGGTGAACAAGCATGACCCCTACCACCTCGCAAATGTCTGGTGCTTCAGTGCTCTGTAGCCCCAGCACTGGAGAGGGCTGAGATAGGAGGTTCCAGGGGCCTTGCTGGACAGCTAGTCTAGCCAAGGCAGTGAGCTCCAGGTTCAGTGAGCGACCCTGTTACAAAAATAACAGAGAGAGACTGATGGGGGAGGATTTGCCATGTCAACCCCTGGCCTCCACATTGTCAAGTACGGACAAATGCACCCACCCACCCATGAGCACATGTATGCCTAAGCCGGCTCCTCCCATTCCCCCCCCCCATGTGAAAAGTCACTACTTCGTTAAACATATCATTTATTGAAGGGAAAAGCAAATGTACACAGTAAGAGGATAGATGCACTTGTTTATTTTCGAATAAGGAATTAATTCGGGGCTAGAAATTTAACACTGCAGGATATAGGACGTCTTCAACATTTTTCAGAGGTGAATGACAGACTGACTTTCCAATCATCAATGCCGAGAACACCGCTACCCATAAATACTGCTACAAAAGGTCAGAAGCACTTTAAACATCATTTCCAAAATGGTTGGAAATTCTATCCTAATTCCAGACCAAAATTCTTTTAATGAGTTTTTAAGCATATTTTTATTTATTGTTTGGAAATTACATACAAGTGTACAATACGTCTTGATTAAATCCTTCCCCTTCAAGCATTTAGTGATTTCTTTTTATGAAGTTCAAGTTCCCTTTAAAGTCACTGTTCTCATAAAATAGAATGCAAAGATGTACCAGTTTGAGACTCTCATGCTGAGGAATTGAGAATGGGAAAAATATGTCCTTGTTTTTCATAGCTAAACAACTATGTTTCCATAAGAGTAGAGACCTTTGCACGTATAGCAAAACATTGCGTTTAAAAACATGCAGTAGACGCGGATCTGAGGGGAAACATTTGACAGTGCCACGTGATATGACACAAGGTAATGAGTGTGCGCTGTGTGTTTGGAGGCAAGGACGCAGGGCCGTTGCGTGGTGTGACGCAGACGCAGGGCAGTCACGTGGTGTGACGCAGGCCCGGGCAGTCGTGTGGTGTGACGCAGACGCAGGGCAGTTGCGTGGTGTGACGCAGGCCAGGGCAGTCGCGTGGTGTGACGCAGACGCAGGGCAGTTGCGTGGTGTGACGCAGGCCAGGGCAGTTGCGTGGTGTGACGCAGGCCCGGGCAGTCGTGTGGTGAGACGCAGACGCAGGGCAGTTGCGTGGTGTGACGCAGGCCAGGGCAGTCGTGTGGTGTGACGCAGACGCAGGGCCGTCGCGTGGTGTGACGCAGACGCAGGGCAGTCGCGTGGTGTGACGCAGGCCAGGGCTGCCCCCAAGCCTCGGCTTCATCTCCTGTTGGGTTCTGACTCAGTTTTTGATTGTTGTGCCCTCAGAGCCGTTGCACCGTTGCCCAATTTTTGTGACTTCCGTGGGACTCACCCGTCTCAGTTTAAGAAGCTGTGATAGCACAGCTCAGGGTCAGTGTCCCGTGGGTTCATCAGCTGTCACGAGGCCAAGGGAGCATCCTGAGTGCGACAGAACAGCCTAGCCCTGACTGTGGTTAGCGCCAGCGTACACAGTCGGCTGGCGGGTTGGTTCTTTTCGGCACTATCATGATTATTATATGCTATGGCTTTGATTGAGGTTCATAGAATTTCAAGAGAGATTAAAAACAACACAAAACAAATATTTCAAATCTTGAGCCTCAAAACCAGCCTTGTTTTATTTTACTGGGATTACGCTTCACTAATAAATAATAGCAAGGACATCTGTTACCCAGCCTTGGAGCTGAGGAGCTTGCTCAAGGCAGAACATAACAAAAGATTTGGCTCACCCTATCACAGCCTCCTTCTGCGTGTCACTTGGAGAGCTGTCCCTCTGCAGCTCCAGGGATTTAGATTCCTTCATCTGGTGGATCTCCTGCCTCCTGGACCCAGGCGGTCCTTTGGGATCCTGGAACCATCTCCTGAATGATCAGCAGGCAGCCAGCAAGGAAAGAGACAATGAGACTCTTTGGGTAGCAGGGGCCAGGCTTAGAAGAGCACGCATGCTGCTGTGGCTGTCCCCTGGAGCTGCAGTGGTCCACCCGGAGCCCCTCAGTGAGGCCTGAGACCGCAGACAGCGCCATCAGCTGTTTCCTGTATGCATATGTCTGATAAAGCTCACTCTATAAATTGGGCACAATAAGAGTAATAATAATAATAATAATAATGCACATAATAGCAATAGCTGATAATAAAAAAGAACAGTTATGATTTACAGAAATGGAAGTTATGTGATACGGTCTCTGCCGTGACTCAAGACAACTGTCCATATTTCCAGACTTTGGCTGCGTCACTTGAATTCTAGAGTGCAAAGCGGGTCACGTGTCCTCCCCCAGAAGTGCAGCTGTATGTGCCGTGTTCCTGTGAGCAGAAGGGAAATGGTGACCGTGCGGCCTTGTGCCTGCCGCAATCCAAGCATTATTCTAAAACACAGAAAAGTTATCTTCTGTTTCAGTCTGGAAACAGCTGTTTGGAATCCGATTCATCTTCTCATGTCTTTGGGCACTTTGGCTGCTTTACCTGGGGCCAGGGCTTACACCTAAGGCACGGTGCACTGAGCTCATCCTCGCTCCGGAATTCCATTCTGTAGCCCAAGCTGACCTCAAACTCGAGAGGCTCCTGTGAGGTTTCCTGAGTGCTGAGACTACAAAAGTGTGTTGGCACCTCCAGAACATTTTAGCGTGTGTGTGTGTGTGTGTGTGTGTCTGTGTGTCTGTGTGTGTATTGTATCGTATGTTTAACTGTGTGTCCTTCTTCTTCACCAGATATTCCTGTACATTTCCTTTGTTATTCAAGAGTTCAACCTCCAACTCTCCAATGCCCTAGTTGGATAAATTTAAGAAACTTTCTATGTCTCATGTTTGTTTTCAATTCATAAAATGATAGCAAAACAACACCCACCAACCAGGCTGTTAGATTAGAGCTCAGCCACAGGAGAGTCTAACACAGCCCTTCTCACCTGTGGGCTGAGCCCCCGTGGTGGGAACCCTGTGGAGACACCTACTGTGTGCCCATCTTGAGCAGTGAGCACATCAGTTGCTGCCATATTTGTGCAGAACCTTGAAGAACAGCCATTCTCAAATCTGTGGATCGTGATCCCTTTTGGGGTTGAATGACCCCTTCACAGGGGTCGCCTAAGACCACCCTGCTTATCAGATATTTATATGATTCATAACAGTATCAAAACAGTTATAAAGTAGCAACGGACATAACTTTATTTGGGGGTCAGCACAGCATGAGGAACTTAAAGGGTCACGGTGTCAGGAAGGCTGAGAGCTGCCGCTCTAGCTCAGAGGTTTAGTTCTCCTCTCAAGAGTGTACTGATTAAGTCACCGAGGTTTCAGTTTAATACTCAGGTTCGTTAGCACCTAAAACACCAACTGAGCATTTCATAAATATATTTCGATATTCACCCCCAATCCCTCCTGGATCCGCCCCGACCCATAGTGCATTTCAACCGTATTCATCTCCGTTCCTCTCAGACCCACCCCATATCCCTAAACCCCAACTTCGTGGACTCACTTTATTATTTTGTTAAAAGACCCCACTGACTCCAGTTTGTGCTGCTCATACGCTCTTGGATGTGGGCTATCTCCTGAAGCAGGAGCCACAGTCTTAAAGGAGCACCAACTACCCTCACTGAGTAGTTGGAGATCATGTGCTCCTCCCTGCCCTATGGGAGAATGTTGTCTGACTTAATCTTGGCAGGTCTTGTGTGGACAACCATGGCTGCTGTGAGTTCATGAAGACAGTGGTCCTGTCATTTCCAGAAGACTCTGTTTTACTCCAGTCCTCCCCAACCGCTGGCCCTTACAACCTTTCTATCAATGAGCCCTGGGTCTTGGTGAGGGGTGACCCATTAGTGGCTGAGCGCCGACAGACAATTATTGGTACTTCTGTTGTGAATATCCACATTAAGCACTAACCACTGCACAGGGGAACTTCTGCGATGCGTCTGAGAGCTAATCTATAAATGGAGAGAAACAGGTGTCAGGGCAGTTTGATATTATGTCCATGCAGCAGAATCATGTAGTGAGCTCACCCCCGGGGCCATGGATTCCCCAACCATGGGTCCTTGGCCAGATCCTCAGTATCAGGTGTGTGTTTCCTCTTGTGGAGTAGGCCGTAAGTCCAACCAGAAAGCAGAAACTACCTCTATAACATGTGCACCACTAGAGCACTCATGGGCATATCTTGCCACACTAAGGCCATTATTTCAGTTCACAAGGTTAAGACTTCTCCCCTGGCAGGCTGCATAGCACCTTCCAGTACTATGAGAGCTAGACATCAGGGAGGAAGCTTTCAGGGTCAGTATCAGCTTGATTTCTCCATGTTCCATGGCCAATGTGCCTTAACATCAAGTTCTAGTGGATAATCAAGAGCATTAACAATATATTACTTGGGGTTACCAGGACACCCCTGACCAAATATTGGAGGGGAGATGTTCCATACCTAGCAGTGGGCTTCTTATCTGACAACCCAGGACTTCCGGGTTGAGCGTAATGCCTTGGGTAGGACAACTCCAGTTATACGATGCTTAAAAAGTAGTGGGTTTCTGTAACATTTTGTTGTTATTGTCTTTAAAAGGTTTTCTTTCTAGAGTAGTTTTGGTGCAGATATTTTCCATCCCCTCCTCCCATTTGTACAACATAACTTTTTTCAACATCTATATCAGATGGGGCATTTGCTTCCACTGATGGACCTACATGCTCCTAACGTTGCCCGGTCTTCTTTTAATATAAGAATGCAGTCTTCTTTGCGATGGCTTATTCTCCCACGTGAGCTACACATACAAATGTGTTGTAGTTTGGCTTCTCTGGACAAAAGGGCTTCATCTAATCAGGGTACCATGAGAGGCGTGAGGCAGAGGACAACAGGAAAAGATGTTGTTTACCAGGTTGCTGGTCTGTGCAATGAATAGATCTATCCCACAAGGTGCTCTTTGAGGATTTGTGTAAATATCTTCTTAAGCTAGTTGAAGCAGGGGGCAGAAGTGATATTTTACTGACTGGCTCTCCTCTTGCATTGGTTAAAGCATCACCCAGCTGGAAGATGACACTACACACCTGGGAGTTGAACATGGCTCAGCTCCCGGTGTGTCCTGTGGTGATGAGAACCAATGCAGGGTAATCAGGAGAGCTGGACTACAGTAAGGTACGGCTGAGCACATCTGACAAGATTCTGAAAGGAGGCAAGTTTCTACCTGTTCTACAGATTTTTGTCTCCCTATCATAGAACACATTGATAATATTCACAGGAGTTCATCACATTTATTTCTGAACACGTTATTTACAATCTCTATTTTTTTTCCGTTATGATCAAATTAACAAAAATTTGTGTATATGAAGTAGGAATGGATCTCATCCATCAATAAGGAAATATTGTCTCCTGGTGTTACCACTGCCCTTCATGAGATAACCTGACTTAGAGAAAAGGAAGTCAAGCTGATAGCATTTGAACAGTCCAAACCACTCGCTGTTGTCTTTGGGACCCATGGCAAAGGATCCTGGGAATTAGAGGGTCAGTTAGCAATCTCTGGCCTGTCCCAATACTCTCTTGATTTGCTTCCAGGCAATTTCTATTCTCAGACACTTAAATACTTACTAAATGACCTCTGAGTTCCTTCTTAAGCTTCAATTCATTGTTCAAAAAAGTGAATTGAAGAAGGTGTGTGACAGAGTTCTTCCAAACTAAGAGCCTTGGCCTCCTCACTCCCTGAAACTCAAACTCTACTGGGCCAGAAGTAGCATCGTGGGTCCCATGGAAACATCTTCAGTGAGTCACAAAGGGAACTTGACCCATCTTTTGAAGTGTTGTGAGTGTAAAAGTCAGTGAAATAATCATTTCACATTAAGAAGATTGACACTGTGGGCTTTCCCATCCATCCAAAAGTTTTCTAGTGGGACCAGGTGGAAATTTCCTGGCCTGAGTTCTACACAGGAGTGTAATCTGTGCAGCCAAAGGCACCAGGTATTTGTCTCGGCCATTAGTCTGGGGCGCTCTGAGCTTCTGCCTGGTTGCGCTATCTAACTACAGAATTGACACACGGCCATGCAGGTATCTTGTTTTTCTACTCCCTGTCTCGATGCATTTGTGTTATTATATGTTATCAGATTTCTTCAAGAAATACCATTGCAATGGGCTATTTGTTTATGCATTGACATTATTTACTGTACTTAATTTGTCTGGTAGTATTTAGTGACCTTCGCCAGTTCAGCATTCTTGGCAAGGAACTTCCACTTGGCCACAGGGGAAACTTCCAAGAGAGGGGAATGCAACCACAGCAGCTGAGGACATTAAAATAACTAGGAACAAAACAGATAGCAAACTCAGAAAAGCCTGGGAAAGACTTCTCTCGGAAGAATTCCCTTCTGACACCAAACATTTTGCAGAGTTCAGTGATAAGCTGGCTCCCACGTGGGTATTTTTAACCCAGAGGAAATCAGAGGCAGATAGACATGCAGTCTCATATTTTAAACACAGATGAACAGAATTCTGCCTTCATTTTCCTCTCAGATCCACTTTTGTGATTCATATCCTACTCTGAAATGCACGGATATGTGGAAACCGGAGCCTTCTAATCGCTCTCTTCATAATAAGAATAAACCTCTGGGACTTCACATAAGAGAACAGTGGGTGGGTGGCGTCGGGGCCTAGATTTCTGTTAATTTCAGAGTGTACTTCTTTCATACTTAAGAAAGATGTTTTGTGGGTTATAAGGCCAAAGCTCATTGAGACACACAACTTCTCTGAGCGAGCCTTCCAAAAACATGAACGATCCCATCTGGCATGGGTGGCTCTTTGTTCAGCCTTCCCAGTCACCATGTCCACAATTCCTCAGTCATGTGCTGTGTACCCGTGAAACCCCCAAGAAGTCCCAGCCCCAAAGCCTCCACGTTTCTGTATCATGGATGCCTGGTGAGTACCATTCCAAACCAAACAAAGGGGGCACCGGAGAGGGTAGCAGCCACCCCTCCCTCTGGGTTAGAAGCACACACGCACCACGGTGCGAGAGTCTGGGATCTTCAGAGAGGGTGCGGACTTCCAAAGCGAAGAAAGCCTCTCCACAATGTACGGAAACTTCCAGAATCTTCTCTTTCTTTGTTTTTGCTTTTTCTCCTAAGGTATTTTATTGTATAAAATCTCAACTCTAAAAGCTGCCTTTGAGACCAGGAAGAAATATTTAAACATTTGTGCAGTTCATGATTCAGAGACTTATTTATAAGACTGTTGATTTTGGGACACCCGGCTCTTGCATTAAACTGCCGGAGTGAGTCATGTTTGTGGGAGGTAATTACTACCAGAAAGCACAACTAACTTGTAAGCTTCTCTTTAAAATGTCCACTCACAATCTGCAATTACGGCAAATAACAGACTACCGGGGCTTTTGCAATGTTTCATGGCTGTATATATTTATTACGAGTGCATTAAGCAATACCCAAACATACTTTTGTCACAGAGGGGTTCTTGCAGGAGAAACGAGTACCTCTATTAGCGTCAGATTAGATTTCTGAGGACGTAGGATTGAAAATATATAACCTCAAGGTATCCCTTCGATTATAGGGAACAAAGCCTTACGAACAGCTGGCTTGAAAGAATAATAATGGATTTTATTTGCTGGAAAATAGATACGTATGTATGGGTTGGATCAAATTGAACATCAGCTCCAACTCACTGAAACCAAGGCAGGTACTTGGTTCTTGATACCGCACAGTCCCTCTCAGGCTGGGTTTGCACCCCCGTGATTCTCCACATAAGAACCGACAAATCCCACCCCCTCTAACTAGCCTAAGAAGGGAGCACCTTCTTGTGGACCACAGTACCAAAGTCTCTGAGAAAATCCTGCGGTTCAAATGTCCGTGACTCCCTCTGCACCAGTGGCTTCCTGAAACTCTACAGATGTATAGCTACCGGGTGGCGTAGGAAGGAGGGAAGGAGGGAAGGAGGGAAGGAGGGAAGGAGGGAGGGAGGAAAGGAAGGAGGGAAGGAGGGAAGGAGGGGGGATGTGATGCTTGGAGCCAGTGTAAATAAGGGACTGCATGACGGGAGCCGAGAAAGCACCAGAAATGAAAAACCGGACTCGCAAGCCCGAATCCTGGATATTTGAGGGCTTTGAGCTGCCTTTGAGTCACTCTTGTTTATCTCTGCTGTGAGCCGAGGCCTCTCTCCTCCTGAAGTTCTCCTGCCAACATACCATCTTAAGTAAGGCTTACCCTGTATAAAGGTATCTCCTTAGGCTGCTGTGATCTCACCGCTGGCATCTTGAACCTGTCACTACCCCTCTTCTTGCTCAATAAATATTTTATGAGCGTCCCTGAGAAGTCCATGTACTAAGTGCTAGACCTTATCTGTGAGTACCTCTCAGTCCTTGTCTTTGAGGATCTGTGAGGTTAGTCTTGATAATCATCTTCAGTAGGCAGAGAAGCCTGTGTGACGTTAGGTTTTTCGTCCTTTCAGTTTGGTGAGGGGTTTCCCAAAGGGGATTAATGAAAGGGGTAAGACCCATCACACCACGAGCGTGGGTGAGATAATCCTGGGATGGACCACGAATAAGCCAGCTAGCACAGGTTATTTCTGCTCCCTGAATGCCACAATTAGTGCCGATCAAAACCTCAGAAATCTCGAGGAGGACTACATCCTTCCCCTGTAAAGTCATTCCCATTATATGTGTGTCACGTTAATAAAACAGACTAAAACAGCATCGCGTTGCCAGGTTGGGAGACAATCATAAAAGTAGCGACTGGGAAAGCGTGTAATAAGCACTGTAGAGAGGAGAGTGAGTGCTGTGGAGATCCGCAGGAGAGCATTGCCCCTACGCTGGAGAGCAGCAGACAGTTCTCAGCAGTACCCGTGCTTGAGCAAGCACCTGAAGACCAACTAGGAGATGGACAGACCAAAGGAACACAGGCAAGGAAACGGGATAAAATACTCTATAAGAAAAGGGACAGACCACATTCTGTGGCAACCAAGGTTTAACTCAGGAAAGTATAATTACTTCCCAATGACTGTGTTACTGCTGGCTGTAGAATACCACAAGACAGCGGAGAGAATGGGCAGATAGAGGCCAGGATGCGAGCGACCTCATTGGCCATGCGAGGGAGTCAGGATGTAACTGGGATCTCACACACCGTGTGTCTGTTGGAGAAGCCTAGAGGATGCTGATATGCTTGTATCTAAGCTCAGGCTTAGCCCCGAGTATGCTTGTACGCCTCCAGCTGTTGGGTTAGCTTGCTCTCTGATCTTGTTGAGGTTATCTCTGCTGCAGGCAGAACGCACGTCCTGATTTGTGCTGTGACTCCTCGCATGGTCCAAGTTGTTCACTGTCCTCACTGGCACACCTGCACCACGCTCCCGTGGCCCATCCAGGTGACAGCATACCCATAACTCTTATTGTACATATTTTCATGTCTTTCTTGCTCAATTTTAAGTTAAATTTTGGAACAAATCAAAATATGTGACCTATCATTCATTCAATAAATATTTTAGGCACTGCGGCATGATGGGAAATATCCCAGGCAATATATAATATCATCAAAGCTTTTACCATAATGGCAGCATTTTAGAGGAAGAAGGAAAAGAACATATTAGGTGATGATGATGGTTTTATAGGAAATTGTTATGACTGTTATGCAGAAAAATTAAGCAAGGGCTTCGGATGGTGTGGTGTGTGGTGTGGGGTGTGTGTGTGTGTGTGTGTGTGTGTATTCATGTTTGTGTGGTGTGCGTGTGTATTGTGTGTGTGTGTATGTGTGTGTGTATGGTGTGATATGTGTGTGGTATAAGAGTATGTGGTATGTGTGGTGTATGTGGTGTGTATATGTGGTATGTGTAGTTTGTGTGTGGTGTGGATGATATGGGGTGGTGTGTGTGTGTGGTATGTATATGTGATATATATTTGTAGTGTGTGAGATGCGTGTGTGTGTGTGTGTGTGTGTGTGTGTGATGTGGTATGGTGTGTGGTGTATTTCTCTCACTGTGTGTGATGGCGTTGTGTGTGTGTGTGTGTGTATGTGTGTGTGTGTGTGTATGTGTGTGTGTATGTGTGTGTGTATGTGTATGTGTGTGTGTGTGTATGTGTGTGTGTATGTGTGTGTGTATGTGTATGTGTATGTGTATGTGTATGTGTATGTGTATGTGTGGTGTTTTAATGCAGGATTGTAGGATTGGAGTGGAGAGCAGGCTGCTGCTCTTCTAGAGGACTATGTTTTAGCTTCCAGCACCTGTGTTATGTGGCTTACAACCGCCCCTAACTCCTGTGCCTGGGGATCTACCCCCTCTTCTGTCCTTTATAGACACCCACCACATGTAGCATACATATACATACAGGCACGCTCATAATATAAATAAAAATATATTTATATGCATACATATAAATAAAAAACTAAATTCTAAAACACAGGATTGCCCTATGAAATCGGATAACATCAAGAATAAAGAAGGACATGCTAAAGTTATCAGAAATAGAAGCAGATTCAATACACAGAGCACTCATGGCAGACAGCAGACTCTCATGAATGGCAGAAGACTGTGTGACCATGAGGCGAGAGAAAACTTTCATGCAAAGTTTTGTATTCAACAAAGTTGTTAAGATACACAAAGATTTTTTCATAATTACAATGATTCAGACAGCTAACTAATCACAGACTCTCATTACACAATAAACACATGCATATATATTATATATAATATTATTATTATAACTACATATTGTATACTTGTATATTATACGTATATTATATGATATATATATAATAACCCACAGGGGCAGAGAGATGACCTGGTGACTTAAGAAACTCCCTACCAAACCTTACAACCTGGGCTCGATACCCAGGACCGACACGGTGAAAGGAGAGAAATGACTCCCACAGGGGACCCTCTGGCTTCCACACCCACGCTGTGACATCCTGACACATACCTACTTACAAACAATAAATTTAAAAAAAATGTAATTTAAAAATCCATAAATCTAAGCCCTGAGCAACAGGTTGAAATGTTCAATAGCAAGAGGTTAAGATGCTGAACAACTTCAGACTGTGTTTAAAATTTTATAGGTAGTAATGTCTTAAAATTTTAATGGTAGTCAGGAAAAGAGTAGAATTTCTAGCTTGGCAAAACAGGGAAGAAGAGGAAAAAATAAAACATGGAGCCTAACGGAAGACCGCGAAGTGAGATAGGGATGGTGTGAAGATCAGCAACAGTAAGTATGCTGGACGAGCCAGCGCCTGCTGCAAATGCTGGGTGTAAACATTTTAGATCACATATAGCTTCTGAAATCCTTTAAAGGTGTAAAGCCACTTTAACATGTGAGCCATACAAAAGTGGATTTCAGGGCAGGTTTGGCCTATGGGGAATAGTTGTAAATTTCTGGATTAAATTTTAAACAGATCAAAAAATTCGGTGCATATATTTTTGTAAGCAATTCTGCTTGTGTTTTTTTTTTTAAGCTGAGTAGGCACTGTTCGCAAGAGAGGACCCTAAAGCCTACATATAAATGACTTTCCGGAGGTAAGGAAACAATGCGCTGTGTTCGTGTTGACCCCTTGAAAAGCTAGCTGTCTGGAATGGGTTTCCCCAAATGAGACCTGGGGGAAGACGTCAAAGTCTTTGGTGTATTTGGAAAATGACCCCTGGAAGCACCAGCAGGTAAGCAGAGACATGACAGACAGAAAAGAAGGAAGCCACGCTGTGTTACCATTGTGGGCAACTGTCATCCAGGCCCACGGGGAGGCAGAAAACATGCCTCAAAGTTCCTCACCTGAGGCACAGGGTTGCAAACTTCCACGCAGTGCTGGTTGCTGAAGGCCCATTAGAGTCTAATAATTAGAGGCTCCCTGGTATTGTCTGCAGTCCTACAGAAGGGGCCCTCGCTACACAGAGTGTAAGCCAGGCAGTTTTCAATGATAAAACAGGAACCAAATGAACTTGGTTTAATAATAATCTCTTTGTTAAGTTTAGGTATAGAAGGCTGGCCTTGAACTCTTGATCCTCCTACCTCCATATTGTTCCCGCTGGGCTTACAGGTATGTGCCACTACACCTAACAACCTAACAGTTTCATATAGAAGGCTGTACTTACTCTGATAGAAAAATGTATTTTTTCAATAATCAGAATAGTTCCAAATATTGATCATATATTAAGCAATGAAAGAAAACTAAATATATTTTAAAGAATTATTAACATGTGGGAAATTTCCTTGAATAAAATGACATTCATTGGAAACTAACAATGAAAAGACATGATGGTTTATTAAAAGTCCCCAGCAGGATGGACTATAACACCTCCAACTGTCAGTCAAATAAACTCTTTGTACTCTAAGCCTGCTTTTTATTAGATATTTGGTCACAGTGGCAAGAAAAGAAAGCAATACAATGGGCAATCAAACATTTGCTTAAAAACATGTTAGAGGAACTCACAACAGAAATTGCATCCATCCCTTAACGGTGATAAACGTACTAGCTAACCAACAGAGGAGAATACATAACACGAAACAACTTGTTCTGGAAAGGAAACGTTGTTTAAAAGACAGGTTAATGTTCAGGTTAAAAAGCCAGGAAGAGCCAGACGGTGGTGGCGCACGCCTTTAATTCCAGCACTCGGGAGGCGGAGGCAGGCGGCTCTCTTGAAGCCGGCCTGGTCCGCAGAGTGAATTTCAGGTCAGCCAGAGCTAAAAAAGAGAAACCCTGTCTTGCACCCCTCCAAAAAAAGAAATAGCTTCAGACTAGAATTCAATTACATCAAATCAAAAAAAATAGAGAGACAATAAACAAAATAAAAATGATATCTCAAAAAAAGAACAACAAAGAGCAAGCCAAAGAAGACAGAAAAAAAAAGGCTCCCACTTCTACTTCTACTTCTAAGCTTCCGATTTAAAACACGTGGGTCCTTTCACTAAAAATGTTCACCATGAACAAGCTTATGCAGCAATTCTAAACTTATTTAAAATTATATCACAGAGTCAGCTCACTATCCAATCAGGGAAAAGGCAATTTCAACAAATGGCATGTGGGAAACTAGATACACACATGCAAAGAAATGACGTTAGACTTGAGGCACTGAAGGAAAGTACAGGGTGAGGCCCTCCCCCCCTCATGTGCTTCGTCTGGTACCCACACATGCACTATCACATTAAGATTGTCCACGAGCCCATAGCTGACAACTTCTTCAGCACAGTGTTGTGGACACGGATTCAGGGAACACACCGGTTTGACCCTGGTGGCTATCCCCAGGATGGCTCCTACACAGGGACCCAAACTGGAGAGATGGGATAAATGTTTTATACTACCCAGGCCCTATCACACGAAATCACCAGGAGAAGAAAACTGAACTGCACTTTCTGTTCTTCAGTCATGGTGTGGTTGGGGTGCAGGAGTCAGAGGACGTTCTTTTGATAAGCCCTTAGTAGTCAAGAAGAGAGTAGTTTCTAGAATACCATCTCCATAACTTGCTAAGGTGTGTGTGTGTGTGTGTGTGTGTGTGTGAGAGAGAGAGAGAGAGAGAGAGAGAGAGAGAGAGAGAGAGAGAGACAGACAGACAGACAGACAGAGACAGAGAGACAGAGAGACAGAATTGAGACAGAAGAGGGTTGGTGCTGATGACAGACATATCATGCCAGGAGAAGGGTGGGGAATCCCTAGGGAAGTGCCCTGCTGCGTGTTCAGTCACTTCTGTACACCTAGGACCACTGACCTACTGGAACACTCTGATGTCTGCAGGTCTACTGACTCATCGGGCAGTACAAGGGGCTCTGGACTTCAGATGACTCAGCATTGAGTATGCTTATTATGAACCAAACTGACATCAGCTGGGAAAATACCAAACTGGGATGAGCCTTGGAATCTGAGAAGCAAAGCACATCACAGGTGGGAAAGGTTGAGTTAGTTCTGAGTCACAGAAAGAAGGACTAAGTCTCAACCCCAGAGATGGGTATAAGGGAGACGTGGACTTGGGATCTCGCCAGGGATGGAAGGTGTTCCTGACACCTGCCCAGCCCTTCCCTTACTTCAT